>OY759255.1:10147914-11372200 GCA_963662185.1 Eilema griseolum
AGCCGTGATGACTTAATGAAAATGTTCCCAAAGGACGAATAAAATTAATGTTTTGGTTTTTTTGAGGTATTTGAGGCTGGATAAACATATGTCCTGTGTCCATGTGTTATGAGCGTCCTAAGATCAAACTTGTCTTGTCATAAATCTTAAATTTTTTGAACAATTACAATACTTCTATCAATCAACTAGCCCATCGCACTAAATAAATCTAAGTCTCTTGCTTCCTCGCACAAAATAAATTGTAAACTAAAGCAAATTTAGAAAAGAAAAATAATCTAGTTCTAATATAGTTCGCTGAGTTTCTTGCTGGTATCTTCTAAGCAGAACTAACCTACCGAACCAGCGAAAGAATCATTTTCCAATGATTTATTTTTACATTATTTAATAATTTTATAAATAATAATGTAAAAATAAATCATTGGAAAATGATTCTTTCGCTGGTTCGGTAGGTTAGTTCTGCTTAGAAGATACCAGCAAAAAAACTCAGCGAACTATATTAGAACTAGATTATTTTTCTTTTTTAAATTTGCTTTAGTTTAATAATTTTTTTTTTTTTTATACTGCCTACCCCTATGGGAGACAGGCGTGATTTTATGTATATATGTTAATAATTTTATATTATTTCTTGACATATCCAATTGTAAAATTTTGACCTTCATATGTGCTCTTTGTGTGCCTAAACTGAATAAATGAAATTGATTCTTTGATGCTTTGATTCTTTGTACTGCTGGACTAGGCCTCTCCAATGTAGGGAGGCTTTGGCCTACTGTTTCCACGCCAGTACTGAGGCCAGACGTGTTGGTACAGGGTTTTACTTCGAGTTTTCCTTCTCTCGTGATATCGACTGCTATTTTTCTGTTAGTCGCTTTTTCGGTTGAGATGGGGTGGTGATGCTTGTATTCTTTCTCCATCACCACAAGAATTATTCTACTTAACTTATTCTAACATGAAAACTTTAACAACTTTAACATTAAACTGAAACGTATCACAAATTTCACTAGCGCGATTCAGGATCGTTCAAACTTCTCTCCACAAGTTGACATGCAATATATTTACCGCTATAATTCCACAACACTGTACCTTTCCAATTCAAGTTTATACCCCATCCATCATTATGTGACATGTAGAATATTGGCAGACAAATCAAGTATAAAAAGTTGGACCCCACACAGTCCCACTTGCTAACAACACGCTACAGGAAACAGTGGCATGGAGAAAGTTCGTTAATTGGGCCTCTTACCTCAGTCGCACGTCACATTACTGGTGTACTTACCCTATACAACGGTTGTCATACAAAACAGTGGCCTGATTCTGAACACATTCTTTAAACTTGTGGTTTCATAACGCATGAAAATTTATTAAATGAAAAAACTCTGTAAACGAATCATACTATGTGTGAAACTGAAGATT
The DNA here is from genome assembly GCA_963662185.1 of Eilema griseolum. Classification (NCBI taxonomy): domain Eukaryota; kingdom Metazoa; phylum Arthropoda; class Insecta; order Lepidoptera; family Erebidae; genus Eilema; species Eilema griseolum. The sequence continues at coordinate 10,149,325 of OY759255.1, forward strand.
TGAACGTTTAGATAAGTGTAGTTTGACAAATTATACTGGATCTGATTCAGTAAAAATGTGTGACTTCAAAATTTTTGAAAATATAAAATTATAACCTCAGAATTTTAAGGAAAACTAATTAAAATTTTAGTGATTCTGAAGGTTTAATAACCTTACGAAAATCTATAAGTACCTATAAGTTTTTGACATATCATTGAAGCCTCCCAACATTGGGAAAGGACAGACTAATAAATTGGTTGATTGATACTGAATACTAAAGTTGTTTTAATGTTCTTTTTTATTTATTTTTTATACCACTTAGGTGGCAGAAAAGCCCACGGCCCACATGATCGAAATTAGTTAGGTACCGCAGCCTATGGACGTGCGCAACGTTCTCTACCTTATAGAATTGAAATCCCGCGTTTTGAATACGTGTCGTTATTAATTCGGGTCCATGTTTGAGTTAGTACCGGTTCAGGTATTGTGCTAAACGCTCTGAATAGTCTGTCACGAATGATATACAGTTGTAATTAGACGATAATTATTTAGCGGCTTTTTCATCTGTCAACGATTTAGTTAATACTTGGTGTTCTTTGTTTGAATGTCACGATGTTTCTTTTTTTATTATCAGCCAGCTAGCACTGGCATGCGTTGATTTAGGTATCGTTGAACCTTCTTTTATTATTTTTTTACTACAGTTGTGTTGCTATGTCTTGTACATCTGTGCGAATGGAATTATGTCAAAAAAATTAATTAACTTCTTCATGAGTTAGATAATTATACTTTTGGATAGCTATACAGATTCAGAATATTTTGTAACAAAGTATATGGAAAAAAATGAACAATTTTTTTTTACTAATATTACCTCTAACCCCCTCCAACTAAGCTTAATTGCTTGTGCTAGGAGTGGGCTCACGTAGTGTAATGACCAGGATTCGAACCTCTCGATAGGTTTTGTTTTAAAGGTGAAAACACTCCCGACTAATATACTTTTCAAACAGAAAAATTACTTAATCCAAATCGGTTCATCCATTCAGGAGCTATGATGCCACAGACAGACACACACAAACACGTCAAACTTATAACACCCCGTTGTTTTTGCGTCACTTTGGGTCGTTTTAGGTTAATAATACATAAAAATCGGTATGACTTAATACATTTTGAAATGGTATGAGTTTTCGTGGTATGAAGACGGAACAACCTGCTCGTCGTTTTACATGTGTGTATGTTTGAATGTTATCACGCTATCAATTTTAAGTAGCAGTATAGAGCAATGATGTGTGACATGATTTTTTCTCAGCAGGTGGCAGCACTTGAGCAACATGCTTAGTAATTAATAAAAAAATGCAATTAAACGCAAGAGCGTGACTGGCAGAATTTGTATAAAAATTTTAAGTGAATCGTACAAGTAAAAAATAAAACATTTACCGTAACATGTACATTAATTATTTTATTATTAACTATCTGTGCTCCTGGTTTCGGTTGGGTCTTAATAGCTAGGTTTATTTTTGTCCGTAGAATCTCAAATTTGTTTACATTTGACATGTAATTTGTTCAATATAGTTACAGTACAGTAAATTAAATATATTAGACATTATATGAAATGCTATTGTATGCCTTGAGTAGATTGGAGAAACTTTATAACTTATCCAATTAACTAACCCATAAAATTACTTATGGGTTCGATCCCAGGTTTTACCATGGCACACACCAATGACTTTTAGATGCTTTTCAAAGTTAATAATATTAATCATGGTCATAATAGGATGTAAACATAGCAATAATAGTAAATAATGTCCAAGATAATTCACAATGTCCAAAACAAATACATTTCTGTTTTGGGTTTCCAATATTTCTGCGCTGTCCCATGGTAAATATCCTTATTACTTTGACACTAATGTAACATTATTTTCACTCACTAATTCGGGTACTAATATTTCTTTACACAAACAAATAATATTTTGTTTTTGATAGACATTCAAAACAAACATGACAACTGCTATACAGGCTATACCAATAGGCGGTGTAAAGTCACGTTGACGTGTCGTACATAATTAATAATAGTTGATTGTCTCGTGAAATAATAATACTTAATTAGTACTGTATGTCTAACATATTAATATGATACAATATATCGTGGAAATCAATAGTCCTCTACCAAAGGTACATCAAGGACAATGTTAATCACACAGTTCCATCACTTTATCGTTCACGTTTGGTCTGAAGAGCTTTTTGTACGTGCGCAAAATCCCCACGAATACCTCCCCACCGGAGCCGGTGGAAGAGGTTATGTCGGACTTGAACCGACTAAAACGCACGCCGCATGTGAGTCGTTTTCGTTGCCGAAGGTGAGGTTGACAGGCATATCCTACGCACCCCGGCCGACCCAGGGCCATCTCTCACGATCTGGCCCTCTCCTCGGGTGTGTGGGGACTACAGAGTCCCCAACTCGTCCCCGGAAACGGGGAAGCGCGTCAGGCGCGCCACCTCCGCGGCCTGCTTCTGCCAGGGTGACAGGTGGCTCCACCTGTCACCCCCAGGCCTGCGGTCTGAAGAGTTGTGTCTGATAATACATAAAGAAGGAATCAGAAAAATTATTCAGAGAATGTAATAACTTCATTCCACACATGCTCAAGCCACAATCTATCGTATGAACTCCCTGCTGCGGTTTCTCCAAGTAACTACAATACGGGGTACTTAAAGGGCATGAGAAGGGTCTTACAGAGTCGTCAGTAAGAAATGTGACTCCCTGTAGTGTTGCACACGTCCATCTTTGTTATGTTATTTCTTCTTACTTTATCAATTTCCATCACGTAAGCCGTGTGCTTCTCTTCGACCATTTGTAGGAGGTAGGACACGACGGTATTTCCGTCCAATTGAGCAGTCCGACTGGGGAAGTACCTCCGCCCTACAGAATACCGCGGTTATAATAACTTCGTTTTGTGTTCCCAGCTGTGAGTAGGGTAGCCAGAGCCCACTGGAGAATTTGTGCTGTCAGTGGGATGAGTAAAAGCTTGTCCTGTTTTGTCCTCTACATTGACGGCACAGAAACTTTGTGCTTACAGGGTCGGCAGCGCGAGTGTGGCTTCTCTGGTGTTACACACGTCCATAGGCCACGGTAACCACTTTCCATCATGTGGGCCGTGCGCTTGTCTACCACCAAAGTGTTATAAAAAAAATAACTATGGCGATGATAATGATGACGAATATCACAACTAACAGAGCGTATAATTACATTTAGCTAATCATTAAACATGAAACATTGGCTCATATTGTGCGTATGTGTCATACATACAGACAGGAACATATCATTAAAGATAATTAAAATGCTGCATACCAAATATTTTGCTTCAATTACATCGTAGCTGTTTGTCCCTTTTGGGATGAGACAATTATACTAAATATATTTATGTAGATATATCCGTGGGTGACGGAGAAAGAATACAAAGTATTACCACCCCATTTCGTCCGACAGGTGTCGTAAGAGGCGACTAACGGAAAAATTGGCAGACGATATCACTGCGAGAGAAGGAAATCTCGAAATAAAACCCTGTACCAACCCGTCTGGCCAGTGTGGAAACAGTAGACCAAAGCCTCCCAATATTGGGAGCGACCTATGCCCAGCAATCGATTGCGATGGGTTAATTGATTGAATAACTGTTCCTAAGATCCACAGGAATCTTGACCTTACATAAAAAGGTTATTTTTTTAAAGAATATTAGCAACCGCAATCACTAATATTCCTTCTAACCCCTCTAACTAAGCTAAATTGCTTGTGCTAATAGTAGGTTCACAGCACAACAGCCGCGTGGTTCCCGGTAGAGTAGAATTTGGACCACCCCATCTCTTCCCATGCGGTGTCGTACAAGGCGACTAAGGACAGCCCTAGCTGTTTAACATCAGACAGATATATACAGCCCAGACTCAGGCTCAGATGAAAGGCTCGAGTCGACAATAGTGCCCGGAAGACGGCAATGGCTCACCCCCTATTACGTTTGACAGAATTTAATGATTGGTGAAATGTGGATGTTAATTCATCTCTGCCTGACCCTCCGGGGATAGAGGCGTGATTATGTGTATGTGTATGTAATAGTAGGTTCACATTGGTAGTGTAATAGCCAGGATTCGAACCCGGGACCTCTCGATCATCAGGCGGACTCCTTAACCACTAAGCCACCAACGCTTGTTGACTATTAAACTATCCCTGTGCTATCTTTTATCCAGATCCACGTATTTTCGTAATTTTAGCACAATTCCCAGATTTTAACTTCAAGGCTTTCTTTCACCTTGAAGTTCAGAGTCAGTTAAAAGGAGACCTTTTAATTGTGTCCTTCACCCCCAATCCTTGAGAGTAAAACTCGCTTCAGAAAACCTCGTCTGGCAATCAATAGGTGTAGTGGCTTGCAGATAGAGAGAGACCCGAAGATTTTGGTAAGACAAAATGAAACATTTGTTAGCACAAGTCACTCTGTTACATCGTCTTTGAGAAAGTCATGCACGAATCAAGATGTAAACAGTTTAGTTTATAATATATTAAAATCCATTAACAAGTCACTACGTCTGGAAACTTCCAAGGTGAGGAGTCACCGAGAAGCATACCAAATAAACTTACTAATTTAAAATTAGGCACAGGATTTTTTCAAGTATCGACCGGGATTTTTAAACTAGTAAAAGTAGCACACAACCTACATGTTAGTAAGTGGCTATAGATGCTCGTAACACTAAATGATATTGCTCGAACTATATTTATTTCATTTATCATTTATTTCAAGCATATTTCCACATGGCTAAAGGCTTGTCCTGCTTTGTCATCTGTTCTGACGGCACAGAGACTCTGTGCTTACCGGGTCGGCAGCGCGAGTGTGGCTTCTCTGGTGTTACACACGTCCTTAGGGCGCGGTAACCACTTTCCAACAGGTGAGGCGTGCGCTTGTCTGCCACCTAAATGGTATAAAAAAATGCTAAAATACGCTGGGTACGTTAACGTTTCCTTTTAAAAGTTAGTAATGGACGGTGGAGATTGCAGCAATGTTTTATGTACGGACAATCTACCCGGTCAGCAATCATCTTCAGGAGGGAATTGGAACTCCTTGGACCTAAAATGAGCTCAAAATGTGCTCTGTATTCGCAGTACATGTTTCTTGGGTGTCTCTTAGGATAAAATGGCGTGCTACTGCAGTGGAAATCAATCAATCTAATTCAAAAGCTTAGATTATTACAAAACAAACCAGGTGCGCTGGGAGCTTGTCTGTCTCGCGATTTAGGTCCAAGATACTTGTTCCGATTTCTTTAGTGAACTTAATCTTGGGGTATATGGATTCCAAAATTATTTCATTTATTATATTATTCCTTACACCGGTATCGATCTAATTGTCTATACCTGTAAGGTGATCTCCATTCCACAGTTAACATGCTGCTTATGACTAAGTGCCCGCTTGACGACAATAGGCTGGCCCCCTATTAAGGGAGACCGAAAATCATAGTTGATGAAATGTGGATTTTATTATACTTCTGCCTACCCTTTCGGACATTTACTTTGGACCTATCCCCGGAGGGTTAGGCAGAGGTGAATTGACACCCACATTTCACCAATAATTGAATTATGTCCCACGTAATAGGAGGTGAGCCTTTTGCCCTCTTCCGGACTCTATTGTTGACTTAAGCTAAGCATCTCAGGCTGTCTGGGCTGTATATATCTGTCTGATGTTAAACAGTCCTATCTCTTAGTCGCCTTGTACGACACCGCATGGGAAGAGATGGAGTGGTCTAAATTCTACTCTGCCTTAAAACACGCGTGTGTACCTATATTAATATAACTACAGAAATAATATGATGTTCCCTTTATGAAAATATAGTTACGCTTTAGATATTAATTTCGATTAGATTATAGTGAGGCCTAAGAATTCCGGTCTTCTGTATCAAAAACACTGATAAGCCCAAGCAAAATTGATACAAAAAGCTTATAAATTTAATACTATTTCTGCGTCACCCTTGAGATTTAAGCGTTCTATTAAACTAATCTGATTACAGCTGTACAACTCAATCCAGATAGAAGTCCTTCAAATGTCCAATGTCCAAATCTTATTAGATCTAAGGTCGCGTCTCCGTCAGGCGATACGTTTGCTGTCGTTTGTTATAAATGACATATAGTTTGATAGCCAGCCATTTTGGTCCAAACTATAAATAAACCATAAACGAATAAAACGTTTTTATTGTCAATTTCGTTTATATGCGAAACTGTAAATATTTGCTTTGAATCGAAACTACGTTTTCATCAATATTTTATTCAAAAGCTCACAGTTCTTCCACAAAAATGTTAGTTTAAGTCTTTAAGTATTCAGTATATGATGCACATATATTTTTATGATAATTATTACACAAAATATCAATCAAATCTATTAGCCCAGCGCAGTCCACTGCTGGCCATAGACCGTCCATCATACGTATTCAAAAGATACTTTGATCAAAATCTGTTCAAGTTTTATTATGGTACATAGGTTCGTCGCCTATGAGATGAGTATATAAAGGAAAGTTTAATTTAGTATTAATAAAAAAATCTAAATATAATAAAAAATAATATTGATACATTTGATACCGTACTCAAAATGATCTTAATTCCTTGATTTTCTCCCCTTCCTATTGAATGATTGTTCAGATAATATATAGATATAGATATATACACACCTTTAGTTCAGGCAATATAATTCAAAACAATTAATCCGTCGGGCTCCTGTCACCGCCGAAGGCCTACTGGTTATTGGAACCTACTGGCCAAGCCAGCACGAAGATGGTAAGGGGCCAGATGGGATGTCATTGGTGCCTTGGAAGATGGGAACGCATTTGGTGTGAGATGCAACATGTGCTGACACCCTTGCACCTTCACATCTTCCAGGGACTGTAGACTGCGCCTGCGTAGCTGCTGCGTTGGCAGATACCCTTAAACGGCGTAAGTATAGCAATATAAGTGGTAATTACATATTTGAGCTGTTTGGGGTCGAAACGCTGGGATCATGGGATCCAAGTGCCCGTCTTTTGTTTAGAGACATTTCTAAACGTTTAATTGACGCTACTCGTGACCAGAGGGCTGGTTTATTGCTCCTTTGGCAAATCCAAGAGACTCACACTGGCGCTGCCGACCCTGCAAAGCATTGAGAGTCAGTATAACAGATAAAGCATGACAAGCTTTTGGTCTTCCCACTGACAGCACAAAAACCCTCCAGTTAGCTCTGGCTACCCTACTCACCGCCGGGAACATAACACAAGGTTATTAAGGCCGCGGTATTCCATAGGGCGGTGGTACTTCCCCAGTCGGACTGCTCAATTGGACGGAAATACCGTCGTGTCCTATCTCCTTATATGTATCGTGAGCTATACCTCACATAAGATGTCAAATCTGTAGTGTGGCTGCGGTACATCGTTCCGTGAGAAAGATTGGTGAGATGTTTACCGATTTTGTACACATTGTTCAACAAACAATTATGGCGGCATGTAATTGTGTTGGCATCGCGCGATGGTATGCAGAATGGGTATTATACAATGTTTTTGTCGTAACTAGAATTTAAAAAAAAACTTGTTTGTCTATAGAGTAGGTACAATGGTTTAGTTCAATTGTCAAAATTACTAAAGTTTTTATTTGGAACTTTTTAAACCTACTTCAATGTATATATATACATTGAAGTAGGTACTAACTGTACCTAGGATATTATACCTATAAATTCACTCCTGTAAATCCCCGAAGGGGTTTTTTTTATTTAGGATACGCCAACTTGACTTCACCCGACATAATAGTAAGCTAAAGGCAAAGTCTCAGGAAAGAGGGTCACCATTACAGACACTAAGTAATGTTACAATGGTGGCACTCAGCTTGGCGGCCTCATCAGATGCTTTTTCACGCCCCGCTTAAAGGACCCGGGACTGTAGGAAGAAGAAAACACGTGAGCTGGTAATGAATTCCAGGTCTTAGTGGCGCGGCAAAGAAAAGAGTCTCCCATTTTGTTATGTTTTTCAATCCCAAATAATAAGTAAATTGGGTACTTTGGCGTAGGGCTGTATGTTTACCATCAGATGGAGAACTACCATCTCTCTAGATACCTTTTACGACGAAAAGAGATAAGGTGGCTTTCTACTCCACTGGTTCTCACTAACTTCATAAAGCGAATGGGAGCCCTGGTTGCAGCTAAAAATCCTCCATCTCTTCCCCCTTTCTCTTATTTGGTATGTTTTGAAGTGTCTGTCTTCCGACTCCCTGATCCGGAGAAAAAAGCTTGCGCCAGAGTCTCGTCCTTAAAGCATAATATTTAGATACTTGCTTTTAAGTGAGCTTAGCTTGAGTTTCATTGAGATTTTATTAATTTTTTTCTCACTATCCGATTCGATATCGGTGTCGAAGGACGATATGCAGTGGAAGACTAGTTAGGGATACTAGAGATGAAAAAACCTAACAAAAACCTGCAAACAATTTTCAACCTTATTGACATGGCATATCGAGTTTTATTTCTTATATTCGTTATCAACGTCATCTATTAACATGAAAAGACAAGAAGGTAATCAATTTTGTTATTAAGATTGAAAGTCACTTGTATTCGTTGTTTTAGTCTCTGTGTGAAAGTTATAAGTCGGTACGAGTCATATTCAACAATCCAATATCGGGCCAATACAGTGGTGTCGTCTCCGATATTCGATATCGGGCCGGACAATACCAAAGACAGTACATACATATTTCAAACATTTTACTTTCCTGACGGTTATCGGATACTCTAAGACTCCATAAACACGTGCATAGACCGTGGTAATGTGCTTATTTTCAACCTTAGTATAATAAAAAAGTTAAGGGCATTGCAACGAATGCCAAGCACTGCTACTTTTTAAGCTTCACTCAATTAAATCTCATGTTTATACAATCAGTATCAGCATAAAAGGCAAAACTACACTGACCATAGTTTTCTTGGCAACTAGTTTCTTTATAAGAAAACTAGATGGCTCTGCTTTTATACACCTGTACATTCATGACCGTATATGGTTGATGGTTCAAGACTGGTATTACTAGTATATTACTCGATCCTTTGGTTAGAAACAAATAATTGTGTGTGGGTGTGACGTTACTTTGAATGTAACTGTGAGTAGGGTAACCAGAGCTCACTGGAGAGTTTTTTTACTGTCAGTGGGAAGACCATTCTGCTTTGTTTTTTACACTGACGGCACAGAAACTTTTGTGCTTACAGGGTGGGCAGCGCGAGTGTGACTCCCTTGGTGTTGCACACGCACATAGGTCACGGTAACTACTTTCCATCAGGTGGGCGTGTGTTTGTCTGTCAACCAAGTGGTATGATAAAAAATCAAATAGGTGATGTTTAAAAAATTGGTTAAGTACAAGTCGTCCATTGAAGGTTTTCGTCTTTAAAGTCGTTTCGTCTTTGGCCCGTGCCAATATCTAATAGCAGCTGTTATGGTTAGTTACACGCCCAAAAATACTAGATACAACAGTCTAACTTCAGAACTTCAATATTGCCAACTGTTGGCGATCGCTTCACGGAAAATATCGAAGTTCTGGCACTTCACAGACGGAGAAGTTGACTCTAAGTTGGGATAAGACTCAGAGGCAAACATGCCGACTGGGGAAGTACCTCCGCCCTACAGAATACCGCGTCCATAATAACCTCGTGTTGTGTTCCCGACGGTGAGTAGGGTAGCCAGAGCTCATTGGACAGTTTTTGTACTATCAGTGGGAAGACCAAAAGCTTGTCCTGTTTTGTCTTTTACACTAACGGCACAGAAGCTCTTGTGTTTACAGCGCGAGTATGACTCCCTTGGTGTACACTCGTCCATAGGCAACGGTAACCACTTTCCATCAGGTGGGCCATGTGATTGTCTGCCAACAAAGTTGTATAAAAAAATGCACGTTAATAATATTTGCGGGCTTCATGCCCAGAAAAGTCAAGTACCTTTCTCTCAATAAAACACATGTACTCATACGTAATATAATTGTACTTTTAACCGGTTGCTTGCTAAAGGGTAATGACAAACTTTGGCTCGGAATAAAATACAGTTACAAGATGAAAAGTGGGCGAGAACAGGTTTGGATACCTTTTTAGGTGCGTTGGGAATTCCTTGATGGGAATCGTATAAGATTTATTTATTAGGTGTTAACGTGTTAACAATGAGACTAAATTGGTGGTGTTTTTAAAATGAAGTCGTTTAAATATGGCGGGTAAGAACAAGAATGAATGAATGGTTCAAAGTATTTGGTACAGTTGAGGTATCTGCGTATATCTTAAAGGTTATCCGACAGTCTCTATAGATAATATTGTTATGTAGGGGGCGTCAATTTCATTTCATCTAGTCTGATGGCAAGCTAAAAGGAAAATCTCTGGAATAAGTCACCATTGCCGAAAAAATGTATATAACAATCGTACAAGAGTCTTAGTTTGACCGCCTCATCAGGTACTTTTTACGCCCAACTTAATGGAACCAGGACTGTAGGAAGTAAGAATCCTGTGTGCTGGTAAAATTTCCAAGTTTTAATGGCGTGGCGGATAAAAGAGGTACCAACTCGAATGGTCTTAAATATATCAAACATCAATCAATGAATTAGCCTATTGTAGTCTACTGCTGGACAATATATGCTATTGCTCCTGATCCACCAGCCTTTGCATCCAGTCTGTCCCAGCTACCATTTTCAGGTCATCAGTTCACCTGGCTAGGGGGCGTCATGCCTTCCGCTTGCTTTGTCGCGGTCTCTATTCTAGGACTCGTTTGTGGCTTCAACTACCATCGTTATTTATCCTATTATTTTCAGTAATAAATTCCTACTAGTAATAGTTTTCTCCTCCCTTATCCAACAAGAATTTATCCGACTACGGCGAAGACAAAGGAGGGTTATGATTTTGACAGGTTATATATGTATGTATTATGTAGGTATATAGGTTTATCTGCTCCCTCATAGCTCCTCAACTATTTATCAGAACTGGTTAAATATCTATCTAACTCTAACAAAACAGTACATTTTTTTATACCACTTAGTTGGCAGACAAGCACACGGCCCACCCGATGGGAAGCGGTTATCGTGGCACTCGCGCTACCGACCAATATGGATAAGTAGCATAAGACCACGGCTATCCTTAATATTTTCTTGTTTAATACTTTTTAAAGCATACTTTTTCTGTAGCCGGGTTTTAGTTTTAAACTGTCATAATGTTGAAGTGTAATCATTCCAATTTGATATAACAGCGCCTCTACTACTCGTTTACGTAAAAATCCCCTTTTTTATACAAACCATATTAAACAGGCTATTTTGTATTGCGTAAAAACAAAGGAAGGCTCCAGCGGTGGCGTTTGTAACGCAATTTGCATAGATAGGAGCCACCGGTTCAAGAAAAACATATGTGAACATACGGGTGAATGTTTTTGTGAACATGTTTATCTTAAATGTAAAACCGCGTAATAAAATTAGAAGAAGCGATTTCTGGGCGGAGAAACGCAGTGCTAAGATTTTAGCACATGTCTTAATGGAATCATGTGTTTCTCGATCGCAACTTCGGAAAGAGATCATAATTTTTTTTATACCACTTGATTGGCAGACAAGTACACGGCCCACCTGATGGAAAGTGGTTACCGTGGACTATTGGATGTGTGCAACTCAAAGGGAGTCACACTAGCGGTTGCCAACCCTGTAAACACAAGAGTTTCTGTGCCGTCAATGTAAAAGATAAAGCAGGACAAGCTTTTGGTCTTCCCACTGACAGTACAAAATCTCTCCAGTGAGCTCTGGCTACCCTACTCACCGCCGCAAACCCAACACGAGGTCACGAGGTCCCCAGTCGGACTGCTCAATTGGAAGGAAATACCGCCGTGTCCTACTATTGAGTATAACTGAGTACTAGGTAATGATATATTATAAACTGTAAATGCGTAGTAGTATGTGTAATAGATAGCAAAATGTGCTTGTTTTCTATTTTTATCTATTTTTTATTTCCATCTTTTGCTGTACCATATTACAAGCAAATAAATAAACGAAAGAAGTGATTTTTATTTTTATTTTAATAATAATCAAGTTTATTTAATAAAATAGTTACGAAATAGAAATGTACACAAGAAGATATAGTTAATGGGTAGACTTATTCTAGACATTACAGTATGTTTCAAAATTTTCTGTACACAATTATATAACCCTGCCTCTTAAACTAGGCTAACCTGTATTTTAACCTTTTTCATCACTTTATGCACCGAACAGAGAGGCGATAGTGCGCTAAGGAAAATAAGGAAAATTTAAAGAATAGTTTTAGAAGGTTATGTCGTACTTGAACCGACTAAAACGCACGTCGTCTGAGGATTATAGGTTAGGGGTGAAGTTCCCCGAGGCATACCCTTTTGCACTCCGGCTACCCCGACCTCAATGTTTTCTTAAAGTACCGTCGGTTCTTTAGTTTTTGTTATTATGGATCAGAGTTTTTTTTTCCCAGTAGACCATTCTTCTTCCATCTCTAGGATCAAACAGGAAATCCCATCACACTTAACATCCTGCGAGAAAAATGAAACAATACTTAGACTTCTATTATTCTTTATTCACATAATAAAATCAGTCCCCATAGAACAAAAACATTGTATTCACAATGAGATCAAATCAACAATGAAAATTCACACGCATTGAAATGTTCAAGTAGTTCAGCACCGCAATTGTTCTACAAAATAAGTACCCGTATGTTTACAAGATGTATAAACACGCCTCGCCATTCGCTATCCCGCTTGTAGTACAAAGTGTACTAATCTAGGCGATATAAGGACATTTTAGAAAGATGTTTTTCGTTTGTACACTTTTTCGACGTAAATAGTTAAATAGTGAAGGCAATATTTTAGAACGCTGTCTAGTTGAAAATTAAAATTACGCAAACTTTGTAGAAGGTAAGACATGACGATATCACCGTCCTATTGAGCAGTCCGAATGGGGAAGTAGGTACCTTCGCCTTACAGAATACCGCGGCCATAACAACTTCGTGTTGTGTTCCCGGCGGTGAGAGTTTTTGTGCTGTCAGTGTTAAGACCAAAAGCTTGTCCTGCTTTGTCTTTTACACTGACGGCACAGAAACTCTCTGTGCCTACAGGGTTGGCAGCGCAAGTGTAACTCCCTTGGTTTTGCACACGTCCATAGGCCACGGTAACTACTTTTCATCAGGTGGGCCGTGTGCTTGTCTGCCACCTAAGTGGTATAAAAAAAAATACATATTAAAAAAAATATTTGGCTTAAGTACGTTAAGTAACCGATTCTGAAACAAAAACATTTTGTTTTCGAATCAAAAAAGATTTTTTTTAAAATGATGGAATGATGGAAATATTTTCTCAGTATCAATTAATGCTGACAAAAACTTATTCCATCACTAAACCTAATTGGCATGTTCAAAGGTTACCTGAGTAAAATTAATGTTATAGTGATATTTTCTTTTTTTTTATACCACTTAGGGGGCAGATAAGCGCACGGCCCACCTGATGGAAAGTGTTCCGTCTGTGTTCAGAAATTTCTGTGCCGTCAGTGTAGAGGACAAAGCAGGACAAGCCTTTAGTCATCCCACTGACAGCACAAATTCTCCAGTGAGCTCTGGCTATCCTACTCACCGCTTTGAACACTACACAAAGTTACTATAACCGCGGTATTCTGTAGGGCAGAGTTTACTTCCCCAGTCGGACTGCTCAATTGGGCAGATATACCGCCGCGTCCTATCTCCTCAATAAATTATAACCTCTTCTGTGATTTTAGTGATAGTATTCTTCTTACTAACGCTGGCAACTCTCCATCAAATTTTTAAGTACATACATACATACATAGACTCACGCCTATATCCACGAAGGGGTAGGCAGAGGTGCTAACACCCACATTTCGCCAGTTTATGTTTGGGTCCCAATGTAATAGGTGGCGAGCCTATTGCCACTAACCGGGCACTTATAAACCTGCGACAAATACAAAATTAAGTAAAGAACACAAAACGACCTTTTATTTGTTCTAACATTAATTAGACATTTTCCGGTCACTAATCGGTAGAATACTGATTACCAGTTCGTAGTAAACAGTGATTAGAAAGATTCTGATCAAAATAGGCAGTCGTGCCTAATTATAGGCCTAGTAATAATCACCTACTGGTACGATCATGTTATATCGATTTTCTGGCCGATATTGTAAGTAGTTTAATAGTTTATGTGGTTAAACACTTCGTGGAAACGAGGTGAGATACTTTACATGGGTAAATTATTGCAAAATTTACATACATACATACATATAATCACGCCCTTTTCCTTGAGGGTTAGTATGAATTAAATCCACATTTCACCAATCATTGAATTCGGTCCCACGTAATAGAGGGTACCACGTAAAAAAAACCGCGGTAGCCTAGTAATGGACTGCTGAGACGAGGTCTCGAGTTCGATCCCAGGTATTACCATGGCACACACCAATGACTTATCGATGCTTTTCGAAGTTATGTGTGTATTTGTCGCAGGTTTATAAGTGCCCAATTAATGGCAATAGGCTCGCCACCTAAACATAAACTGGCAAAATGTGGGTGCTAGCACCTCTGTCTACCCCTTCAGCGATATAGGCGTGAGTTTATGTTCTAATGTATATATTGTAATAAGGGGTGAGTCTATTGCCGTCTTCCGGGCACTATTGTTGACTCAATCCATGCATCTGAGGCTGAGTCTAGGCTGTATATATTTGTCTGGTGTTAAACAGCGCTATTCCTCAGTCGCCTTGTACGACACCGCATGGGAAGAGATGGGGTGGTACAAATTCTACTCTGCCGGGAACCACGCGGCAAAATTTATTATCAATTTAATAAGTACGAGTAGGATAGAAACCATTTGGATTAAAAATATTAATGGTTGCACCGCTCGCGCGATTGGCAGGGTATTCTTCACACATTGTGACTGCAAACGATACGCACAGAGAGGTTTGAAAGGAACTTCATTCCACGAATGTTTAAGCTGTGGAATAAACATTGTAACACTTAGTGTCTGTAAGGGTGACCCTCTCTCCTGAGACTTTGCCTTTAGCTTACCATCAGGCGAGGTGAGGTCAAGTTGGTGTGTCCGATGAATAAAAAAAAAAAATCTTGTTGCTGTGATTTTTCCATGTGACTATAGTATGCGGTTCTTTAAGAAGTGTATCCAAATGTTACATATCACAGGGGTTGCTCACCTCCACGGTAAACACTTCCTATAAGGTGGGACGTGTGCTTGTTTGCCATCTAAGTGGTATAAAAAATTGTTCAACATATCAGGCTAATTCAATATTATTGTATGGATTCTTCTCTGAAAAAGGTTGCTAAACCCTAACAAAAATACTTTATAACAAGCCTTACGAAAACTGTTTTTATTTTCGCAATACTTCTGTTCAAACATAAAAACTCGATCGAAGTCAACATTTTCTTAAGCAACTTTGTGCAAAGGAATGAGAACAATTATCGATTATTGAAGCACCACATAACAAGTACCTTCTTTAATACCCAGTATTACGTACACGAAGACGAATACGAAGAAAAATATTAAAGGAACATAAAATAAAGTTACTTCTTGCTTTTAAACGTATTTTCATAATGAGATTTGATTCCAGATTGATTTTTATAATGGTTAGTTTTATAAGTTATTAGTATTGATTCTCGATGTATAACTGTATCTGAGAATCTAGATCTTAGGAGGTAGGACACGGCGGTATTTCCGCCCAATAGAACAGTCCGACTGGGGAAGTACCTCCGCCCTACAGAATGCCGCGGCTATAATCACTTCGTGTTGTGTTCCCAGCGGTGAGTAGGGTAGCCCGAACTCACTGGAGAGTTTTTGTGCTGTCGGTGGCTTGTCCTGCTTTGTCCTCTACACTGACGGCACAAAATCTCCGTTCTTACAGGGTCGGCAGCACGGATGTGACTCCACTGGTGTTACACACGTTCATAGGTCATGGTAACCACTTTCCATCAGGTGGGCGGTGTGCTTGTCTGCCACCTAAGTTGTATAAAAATAATAAAAAACAGTTTGTATTCAAGATGCAGTTCTAATCATTGTGACAGTCGATTCACAACTGAGCGTTGATCTGCACGATGGGTTGCAACTCGGGTGTTGGAGGTCGCAGAATGAACTCGGTCCCTTATAACCGCAAGCCTGGGAGTGACAGGTGGAGCCACCTGCCATCCTAGCAGAAGTTTTCCTGTCCTCCCAGGGACTAGATAGGGACACTACGGTACCCACACCTGCAGAGGGCCAGAAGAAATTGATTCTTTGATTCTTTGATTCTAACCTCCTCTACCAGCCCCGATTAGGGAGGGAGGGGGCGTGGGAATTATTCGCTCGATAAAAAAATAAAATAAAGTTGATCTCGAACACGGACCTTAGTTTGAGGAGCGAGAGTTACTATTGCAGATATCAGTGATGCGTCAGACCCACGTAAGGTGAGCCTATTACTGTCAAGCTGAGAATTTATCATGGGCTATATGTTTACTGTCTCATGGAGAACTCAGTCCTGTCTCTTAGTCACCGTCTACGACCCCTACGGCCACAGATGGGTGGTAATAGTGGCCACAGCAGGTACCACAATTCGCACAGAATAGGACATAAGGCCATAGTCTACTTTTTATCCTATTAATAGGTTTTATATAGGAAACGTCAGTTAGTCTTCACCTTGCCTGATGGTAAACTGAAAGTAAAGTCTCAGAAAAGAGCGATCAGTATACCACGACGTTTGCCGCGTGGTTTCCGGCAGAGTAGAATTAGGGCCACCCCATCACTTTCCATGCGGTGTCGTACAAGGCGACTGATTAGGGCTGTTTAACATCAGACAGATATATACAGCTCAGACTCAGCCTCAGATGCATGTCTCGAGTCAACAATAGTGCCCGGAATACGGTAATAAGCTCACCCCCTATTACGTCTCACCGAAAACAATTATTCGTGAAATGTGGGTGTTAATTCACCACTGCCTAACCCTCCAGGGATAAAGGCGATAAAGGCCCACGAGGGTGAAACCGCGAATGTACTTTATCATAAAATCTTTATAAACATTTCTAAAAGCTGCCTCGGATGTATAATTTATTCATAGTACCTTTACGTGTATTGTTAGGTTAGAACTAGACTGAACATCCGCGAGCTGAATATAGCTATCTCTATTTTAGTCAAGCTTGCATTTTAAATGGCAACCTCTATACGCTGTGTAAAATATTCAACTAATCGGCAACGTACTTTTAGAACTATCTTTTTATACCACTTAAGTGGTAGACAAGCACATGGCCCGTCTGATAATATGCGGTAACCATAGCATGTAACACAAGAGCGTCACACTCGCGCTGCTGACACTTTAAACACCTTTTAATGCCTTTTTTGAAGAATCCTATATTGGGAAGGAGATCATCGCAGAGAGATCATTCTACATACATACAATCACGCCTTTATCTCTGGAGAGTTAAGCAGAGGTGAATTAACAACTACATTTCACCAATAATTGTATTCGGTCCCACGTAATAAATCTTGCCGTATTCCGGCCATCTGAGCCTTGCATCTGCGGCTGAGTCTGGGCTGTATATATCTCTCTGATGTTAAACAGCCCTATCCCTTAGTCGCCTTGTACGACACAACATGAGAAGAGATGGGTGGCCCAAATTCTACTCTGCCGGTAACCACGCGGCTAATCAGATCATTCTACAGTTTGTTTATGCGTGATATTTATATTGACAACTTGAGAATCTGTCTGTCGTTTAGCTATCATCATCATCCGAATAAGAAGGTACCTACAGGGTTGACAGCACGAGTATAACGGCCCTGGTGTTACCTAGCAAACGTAGACAGTTTAAAGAACAATAATGGCATTTTTTTATACAACTTAGGTGGCAGACAAGCGCATGGCCCACCTGATGGAAAGTGGTTACCGTGGCCTATGGACGTGTGTAACACCAGAGGAGCCACACTCGCGCTGCCGACCCTGTTAAGCACAGAGTTTCTGTGCTGTCAGTGACAGGACAAAGCAGGACAAGCCTTGTCATCCCACTGACAGCGCAAATTCTCCAGTGAGCTCTGCCTACCTTACTCACTGCTGGGAACACAACACGAAGTTATTATAACCGCGGTATTCTGTAGGGCGGAGGTACTTCCCCAGTCGGACTGCTCAATTTGGCGGAAATACCGCCGTGTCCTACCTCCTAAATTAGCATTAGCTTATTATTGGCGTTTTTATTTAGACAGTGTATGGTCAAAACAGTCTATAGTTTCTTGCTAATCCACATTTTTACCACTATCAAGATGATTACAACTCATAACCTGGTATACAGGGTGTCTCAAAGATCTCATTAAAATAATTGCTGGCAACAAGCTATGGTAATTTCTACGCGGCACAAGTAGTTCCTGCGCGATTAGTCCGCATTTAAAACAAGTCTGGTTGGACCATCGTTTACAGTTGGCTATAATAAGTGTACTGATATTGTATTTTATTTTTGTATTTTAATGGTTAGATAAAGTTATTTTGTATAATTTGCCGGCTGTGTGGGGCCAAACAAGGCCTTGGGACGCACACCTGATATTGATGGACGAGTTTCTGGCGCATGTTTACCTTTTTGGTAGGTCAGATGACAGTGGCTTTTTTATACAACTTATGTGGCAGACAAACACACGGTCCACCTGATGGGGGGTAGTTACCGTGGTCTATGGACGTGTGCAGAGCACCTGGGGAGTAATGCCGACCCTGTATGAATTGGGCGTTTCTGTGCCGTCAGCCAACTTCTTACTGACTGCACAAAAACTCTCCAGTGAGCTCTGGCACTCACCGCCGGTCTTTCGAAAAAAAGAAATTAAGTGCACCACAGGCTTCAAACAATAAGCTTTGAACGCAACTAGAAAATTGCGGCAGAGTAGAATTTAGACCACCAGATCTCTATCCATGCGGTGTCATACAAGGCGACTAAGGAATAGGGCTGTTTAACATAAGATAGATCTATAGGTACAGCCCAGACTCAGCCTCAGATGCATGCCTCGAGCCAACAATAGTGTCCGGAATAGGCTCACCCCCTATTACGTGTGACCGAATACAATTATTGGTGAAATGTGGGTGTTAATTTACTTCTGCCTAACCCTCCGGGGATTAAGGCTTGATTGATTGCATGTTATATATATATATATGTCTATGTTTTTCGCACTAGTTATATTACTACTCTCGTGGTTCAAATGTACCTATTTTTCGTTTGTTATGATGTATGTGTATTTTATAGTGTCGTAATAACCGCACTATGCGAGCTCTAAGTGGGTTGCGGTGTAGGCAGGAAACAGAAAATGTAAAATGTGGGTAATGTGTCTTTCTTATACTGTACGTAGGCTTTGAACTCTTATATAGTTAGGTATATCATAAAAGGTAGGTACAGTCAGCACCATATCGATCTTGACGTATAAAGTACTCAAAATGATCTTAGTAGCTTAGTATTCCCCATTTCTGTTGACTGATTGTTCAGATATTCAAAGAATCAAAGTATCAGTTTCATTTATTCAGTTTAGGCACGTAAAGAGCACATATTAATGTCAATATATTACATTTATGTCAAGAAATATTATAAAAATATTAAGTAAAATAAACAAACCATTGGAAAATGGTTCCTTTGCTGGTTCGGGAGGCTAGTTCTACTGAGAAGATAACAGAAAAAATACCCAGATCACTATATTAGAACTAGGTTATCTTTTTTTTAATATGGTTTTGTTTACAATTATTATTGTACTAGCAAGCAAGAGATTTAGGTTGACCACGCATTTTCATTATCAAGATACTCATCTACTTTATAATCACTTTTTTTATTAAACAGTTTTTCACTTCACGGTGTGAGTTTATGTTATGTTATCAATTTGAAATCAGCCCGTGTAGACAAATGGTAATAAGTTTGTAAATAGAATTTAATAATACTCAATGTACGATGACGCCTGTCGTAAATGTCAAAATACGTTTCAATCCCATATATTGAACATTATATTCTACAAAACTACTAACAAATTGTGACTTATCTACAGAGACTGACAATTAATCTTGATGATTAGATGAATTGTGAATAAATAAAGCGTTCTTCGTTTCATCCTGAGGGCTGAATTTCTAATTCGAATTCGTAGGAAACAAATTATAATAAATTGTTCATTGATAATTTTTTTATTGTAACACTTTCAAAGTAAACAAAAGATCATCTGTCCACCTCATTAGTTTAACTCAATATAACAGTAAATAACACAAAAATAACGATGCGAAGCCGTTAAATAACGTTATCTGTAATCTTAACCAGTGTTAATGTTTACAGAATAACCATTAATACCAATATCGATCGACAATATCGATATATTGTTTTATAGATACGATATTTTGTTTCAACTATCTTGGGTTTGAATCTTGGTATGGATAAGGTGTGATGCCGAATTTCTCAGTTTGAGTAATTAGTTTGTAGTTTGTACAGTCAATAATAAAAGTATCTGAACAAAAAGATGTGCCTCTAACTCTTTATGTCTAAATCTTTTATGAAATTTTATGCAGTGTTTTAGTTAGACATCATGAGTACTATAATCACGCCTTTATTCCCGGAGGGTGAGGCAGAGGTGAATTAAGACCCACATTTCAACAATCATTCGGTCCCTCGTAATACAGGTGAGCTTATTGCCGTCTTTTCATCTGAGATTGCCGTATTCTAGGCACTGTTGTTGACTCGAGTCATTCATCTGAGGCTGAGTCTGGGCTGTATATATTTGTTTGATGTTAAACAGTCCTATCCCTTAGTCGACTTGTACGACACCGTATTGGAAGAGATGGGGTGGCCTAAATTATACTCTATCGAGAACCACGCGGTGGTCACTATAAGGACGCTGCTTACCCTTTAAACTCCACTCTAATTAACCTTTCAATCAGAAGTCCACCGTTTTTGCATTACTCAAAACTAACAGTACCTTTAAAAGTTTTATTATTTTATTTCGAATGAATGTTAAAATAAATTGTACCTACATCATTTTTTGGTCAGGAAGATCATGTAAAATATACGTCTCTTTGAATAAACATTTTATGTATTTAGTGTCTAGCAGCTTTTACTTTTGCTACTGACTGTACCAAACCTTTGTTAATTTTCGAATTCTGTCAAATCGATAAAATCTTGTTGAAAAAAAAAGATGGTTGATCGGAACACAATTCTGTGTTGTCTTTCTTATGTTTAACTTGTGTGTTGTTAACTAGTGTTAGTTATTTTGAGATTGATAGTAATCTTTTTGTAAACATCTGGCTATGTGTCTTTTGTTGAACAAAAGACGTTTTTCAATTTAAATCGTACGTCGATGGCACCGAGATACTAAAAAATGTGTCTTAAATCTTTTCCAATCCAATAGTACAATTCTAACGCCAATGGTATTTTGTAAAATCATATTTATTTTGTCTCCTTTTTTTATACCACTTAGGTGGCAGACAGCACACGGCCCACCTGATGGGAATTGGTTACCGTGGCCTATGGACGTGTGTAACACCAGATGAGCCACACTCGCGCTGCTGCCCCTGTAAGCACAGAGTTTCTGTACCGTCAGTGTAGAAGACAAAGCAGACTAAAGTCCTTTAGTCTTCGTACTGACAGCACCAATTCTCCAGTGAGCTCTGGCTACCCAACTCACCGCTGGGAACACTACACGAAGTTATTATGGCCGCGGTATTCTGTAGCGCGGAGGTACTTACCCAGTCGGACTTCTCAATTGGGCGGCAATACCGCCGTGTCCTACCTCCTATAATCTCCTGAATACGTACCACAAATATTATGATTTGATTACTGATTATATTGCTTATGAATCATTGTGCCAAAAGTGAAAAAAGAAAACGATCCTAATGTAAACCCAGCATCGAGGTACCTTAATTTGAATTTGAGAGGGGAATCGTCAAAACAAACATTCTTTCTAAATTTAAAACTGTACGAGAGCTGTCCTCTTATATCTTTATCAGCTAACGTACACATGCTCACGCCTATTGTCTTCCGAGGTAGGAAGAGACAACAACCAGCTACTTGCTTTCCTTACATAGTTCATGAGCTTCCTCATCGTTCAATTTATCATGAAAGCTTGCTGGTTTTGAATAATCCTGGCATGCTCTTCATTAAGTTTAGGAATGATTTACAATCATGCGTATAATCACGCCTTTATAACCGTGGATAAGGCTGAGGTGAATTTAACATCCACATTTCACCAACCGTTGTATTCCCACGTAATAAGGGGTGAGCCTATTGCCGTATTCCGGGCATCGACATCGTCAGTCCTATCCTTTAGTGACCTTGTACGACACCGCATGTGAAGAGACGGGGTTGTTCAAATTCTACTCTCCCAGGAACTACGCGGCAATAACTGTTCAAGCCGAAATTATTTAAGGGTTTAGCTACGAGCGTATTTTTAGTAGCCTATTTGAATCAAATATTCAAATAAGCTACTAAAAATACGCTCTTAGCTCTTCAACTACTTAATACCTAGTCTACTAACAATAACTACTAAAATTGATCTCTAGAGTACAATATTCAATGAATGAGAATAGTGCAGAATCTCATATAGCCGGGCAAGAGCTTATTCACAATACTCTCGGGTTCAACGAAGTCTCATCGGCGGCAGGTAGATATTTATGATTGCATAGCTGCACAGATTGAACAGCTGTGCCTTCCCGATTAAAATGATATGAAATATGTAGCTGCAAAATGAGGGAACAAGGATCGTAGACTATTCTTCCTTTCCTTCTATTAAGCTTTATAAAGCTAAGAAAACCTACATACAAACCGGTATTATTTTGGATAAAGTGTAAGTAAATAGAAGGTTTTATTTTGTGACGTTTGTTTTTTGGGATTCACAATAAAATATCATCATTATCTTGTGTTAGTCCCGATCGTATCCGACGTTCTCACCTCGGAGTCTAGGGTAAGATTTCCAGCTAATTCTCCACATCGCGCGGTCATCGTCATTCTACTTTTGTAATCTAAAGGCGAAGTCTCAGAAAAGAGGGTCACCATTACTTACACATACCATTGTCACATGGTATGTGTAAGTAATGGTGACACTCAGCTTGACGGCTTCATCATATAATTTTTCACGCCCCGCTTAAAGGACCTGGGACTGTAGGAAGAAGGAAACACGTGAGCTGGTAATGAATTCCAGGCCTTAATGGTGCGACAGAGGAAAGATTCATGGCAGTGCGATTAATAAAACATCAAATAGTATTTTATCACCCGTCTTTCTTTCTCGTACTCAACTTGGAGGAATCTGGCTTTGTCTATCGTTTTTGCCGTTATCTGGTCTATAGTAAGATAAGGTGCACTGGTGTAGGCAGACCTTAATAAACGAAAATATCGCCTGTTTATGGCACATTGTGTGAATGTAATTCATCCTCATACATGGCAATACGTGTACATTACATCTATACATGTGATGTATGCGTTGATCGAAATACTCCTATGGTATTTGGCTGCGGAAGTCCTCCCTAAGTTTGTAGACAGACGTCGAAGTTCCGAGCGGGAAGTGGCCGTCAGTTCCCGGGGAAGTACGAGTAGGTAACCCGCTATGATATTCTAATTTTAAAAATAAATAAATTTCACATTTTCTAAATGAAGATACTACGGATATCCTTTAATCCAAAAAGCACCGATTCTACGCAATATTGGATCAAGTTCGATTCACTAGATCATCTTATCTTACATTGAATTACAAAGTTATTACTTTTCATCATTCATTCATTCGCAAAATCCCGATTCGCTCCGGTGGGATACCTCCCCACCGGAGCCGGCGGAAGAGGTTATGTCGGACTCGAACCGACCAAAACGCACGCCGCCTGTGGGTCATTTTAGTTGCCGAAGGTGAGGTTGACAGGCATATCCCTCGCACCTCGGCCGTCACAGAGCTCGCATGATCTGGCCCTCTCCTCGGGTGTGTGGGGACTACAGAGTCCCCAACTCGTCCCCGGAAACGGGAAGGCGCGCCAGGCGCGCCGCCGCCGCGGCCTGCTTCTGCCAGGGTGACAGGCGGCTCCACCAGTCACCCCCAGGCCTGCGCTCATGGGGGTTGGAGGTCGTTCATCGACCTCCGACGCCCGAGTTGCCTTCGTACGCGGGCAGCTTGGCTTGCGATCCTTCGTCGCTCCCGCTACAAAGTAATAACTTAATTACCCCACTGACATATTACATTGGGACCTAAACATAAACTGGCGAAATGTGGGTGCTAGCACCTATGCCTACCCCTTTGGGGATATAGGCGTGAGTTTATGTTATGTTATGTTAGTAAAAAAAATTATAACACATCTCTACGATTAATAAAATAAATCGTTGCTTTATAGATTTTTTTCTGTCATTTTATTGTTGAACTTGAAAAAGAGTAATTAGTAGCCTGCCGTAGCAAAGAACCATAGTGTCTTACTAATTAGATTATTTAAAGATTAAATAATACTAGGCAGGTCAACCTTAGGATGGGTGGCCATTCTTAACCCAAAAAAATTGTGCAGAGGTAAAATACGATGACATTTTTTTTGTCTCGAAACTGGTTCCAACACTTTCGAATGTTTGGAACAGAATCCATATTTCACACAGGCAGATCTGCGAGCATAAGTCTAGAATAAATTACCTAATCGCGTACAAGATAGTGTGAATCCTCCACCTTTTAATTAATTTAATTTATAGTATGTCCATATATACTACATATTTTTAATTAAATATCGAAATTACGTCTTGTTTCGTTCGCGAATTAGATAGAAATACATTAATCATAATTTTGAAGAAAAGAACTAAGCTTAGCAGTACTCATTAGTAGGTTCTTGTAACTTATTAACTAAATATGGAATTCGATAATTAGAATACGTGTTTTATGGCCGTGTTGGATGGATTTATGGCCATAATAAAAACAACTTTAAAGACCGATGGGTTTATGATTGATTTTTGAACACGTAGGTCAACAAGATTGCCTAAACTTGAATGTCTATATTCAAATAGTTCATAAAGTGACGCGAGACGTCAAACACGTCAACACTTTGGCACTTATATATATTTTGTATTTCCAGTAGAGTACGCGCCACACAATAAGTCCTTTGACTGCGGCGTGGCAGTCGCAACATGTAATGTTGGCAGTATCGTCTTTTTGTTTTACCAGATCTTTTATTGTTCAGATATGACATAACAAAACATAAACTCACGCCTATATCCCCGAAGGGATAGGCTAGCACCCACATTTCGCCAGTTTATGTTTAGGTCCCAATGTAAATGTTGGCGAGCTTATTGACATTAAGCGGTCACCTATAAACCTACGATAAAGACACACATAACTTCGAAAAGCATCGAGAAGTCATTGGTGTGTGCCATGGTAAAACCTGGAATCGAGCCCAAGACCTCGTGTCAGCAGTCCATTACCCATACCACTAGGCTACCGCGGTTACTACTATATAATAGTACTTATTTGAATTGCTGAACTTAAATAGTTAAATGAGTGAAAATTTCAGTCAAAATACGTCAAGGGACAGTCTTGGATCATGTCATGAAACCTTTCAGCAATACACTTTTTAATGCGATTAGTCGATTTGAACTCCTCTGCCGCCATAGCATCTCATGCTATAAAAAACGTGTTACTAATGCAATTGTGACGAGATTGGGATTAATATATATGCCGAGAACTATAATTCCCTCTATTTCATCATATATAAATGTGCTGGGAATTCTAAACCTTCCCTTTCATAGCCTGAACCAACAAACACACGGTGAGGCCGAGTACGGCGGCGATGTCATTTTTAGTTCAGAGTTTTGCCGCGGGACTTATTTGCTGGCGCGAACTCTACAGCCAGAATGCCAAGGAACATAAAAATGATGAGAAATCTCTGGCAGTAAAAATTTTGACCATTTTTTTTTCAATACTTTTCTGTATATTTAATTAATTCTGTATATTAATGTTAACAAATTCAGGCAATTACAATATCGTAAATTAATATATTAGCAGTCTCAGATATAATAGACAGACCTATATAGATTCAAACGAAATACATTAGGGTAAAAGTTAGCATATTGTTTCACAACTCATGATCAATTTTATTGATGCAAGTTATTCAAAATTGAGCTGAGCTATCCAGGTAGCCCATTTCACAGGATATTCTCTCTAGAAAGGGACTTCGCGCGTTCGAATCCCGTCCCGAATGTTAATAAATTCCAAATTAAAAAAAAATATCTGCCACCATAATTTTTCTTGACACGACAATCATGGGATGTAATTCACACCAAAAAACAAATTCCATAGCAATAAAGTTAACGCCTTTTCACACAACACATTTGAGCAATTTGACAAAACCCGTAACAGTGTAATTCGGGCAATTTGCGCGCGTAATGATATAGAAAATTGCACCAAACATCGCACCGACGACGTAAGTGACTCACAAACGATGATTTTAGTTGCGCCATTAGGTATGACTCTCACGGTATTGTGTGAAAAAGGGAGTGGGCAGAGAAAGGTCGCGTGGAGAAAGTGTGCATGTTAAATTGTGAAAAGACAAATAGCCTTAAATACCACTTTTGTATAGATATCTACAAGTAAAAGGGAGAAGAAATTGAATAGCTATTGCCATTTTGGCGAGCTTGAAAATTTTCTTCTTCAACCAAGCACCAATTCTTAGAGACGTCCGTAGCTTAGTGGCAAAAGAGTCGAGAGGTCTAAGGTTCTATCCTCCCAGTCTATATTTACACTATCGATCGATTCTTGCCCACACTATCGATGTAAAGCTACTTCTAACATAAACAATTTTGCTAAGCTAAAAGGGTTAAACATTTTAGCTTAGCTTAGGGTTTCGGAAAAAATAGTAATTCACCTCATCTCATATTTGTGAACTTGAAGATTGAATTGTAGCACCTGGATTCAACTTTGTAGGAGGTAAGATACGACGGTATTTCCGTCCAATTGAGCAGTCCGACTGAGGAAGTACCTCCTCCCTATAGAATACCGCGGCCATAATACCCTTGTGTTACCTACCGAAGGGGTAGACAGAGTTGCTAGCACCCACATTTCGCCAGTTTATGTTTAGGTCCCAATGTAATAGGTGGCGAACCTATTGCCATTAACCGGGCACTTATAAACCTGCTATATATACACACATAACTTCGAAAAGTCATTGGTGTGTGCCATGGTAAAACCTGGGATCGAACCCGAGACCTCGTCTCAGCAGTCCATTACCCATACCATTAGGCTACCGCGGTTATAAAAATTTAAATATAAAAACTAAACTTATATATAGTTGAAAATTTGATATTCATGTATTCAAGAACTAAAGATGCATTCCTCGAAGAGCAATTATTCGAATAGCAATGATTCGAATAGCAACGATACCATTCCTCGAAGAGCAATGATTCGGATTTTAGATCATTGCTCTTCGCGGCATAAAAACCTAACTAAATTTTATTCCTCGAATAGCAAGTTTTTCTAAGTAGCTGATAGAGATGTGGAACTAATATGAATTATTTTGCTCGAATTTAATAAAAATATCGATCAAATCATCAACTCGTTTATTTTTCAAATAATAATTGAATCCTACAGTGTTACTGAATACTACAGTAATAATATAGGTATTTAAACTATCATGGTCACTTCATGGTGCTTGCAACAGCGCCGAAATATCGGAAACTCAAAATAATGAAACATGGTAAATATCCCGTTTATTCTGATACTGACTACAGTAATATGTCAATTTGGTATAACTAGTGATTATTTCAAATGATATTAATATTAGAAAACATTTTTTTAGTTTAGAGGAATGCATCGAACTAAACAATCTCAACGCAGCTACTACCTTTTAAATTAACGTCAATTATAGTTTGTTTTCGTAATGGAGGTATCAAATCCCTTTTGTATTTTCCCCGCTAGCAAGATTTGCATCGGTTACAGCACTTACAAAGAAAAACATCCCTCAACTTGCAATAGTTGTGAACTGTTTTGTAGCAACAGTGTCCACTTACTGCCAAATAGACGATCTACAGTCTACGATCTACAACAAAAGTAGCTTAACATACCCATTAACATTTATTGAACACTGTGTTAATCAATTTATGCCGTTAACTGTATTTGTTTGCTTAAAACCAGTTGAAATAACTTTGTTTTAAATGTAGTGAGTTGATATCAACTCATAAACTACTCCAAATAAATGTATGTAATTTTTTTATCTTAAATTATTACCTCCAAACAAATAATGGTTATAATGAATCTTACTTTTATCTCTTTAACATATTATCTCTTCGACAAACATGTTATTACTCACTTTCAACACACCTATCAACTAGTTTATCTAAAGTAGAATGGTAAATCGACCTGTTTTTATATAACACAACACATTATATTATACATCAGATCTCCATTGCTGGAAAATTAATAAAAAAATATAATCATACGATCTAGAGGTTTCAATTACAATGTTTATATCACTTACTTACATAAAAAACAATGTAGATATTATGTGGAATAATTTAAAGGAATTTAAAGTTCAAATTTTTTTTTACCACCTGGTTGGCAGAAAAAACACGGCCCACCTGATGGAAAGTGGTTACCATGACCTATGGACGTGAGCAACACCAAGGGAGCCACACTCGCTCTGCCAACCCTGTAAACACAAGAGTGTCTGTACCGTCAATGTAGAAGACAAAGCAGGACAAGCTTGTGGTCTTCCCACTGACAGTACAAAAACTCTCCACTGAGCTATATATATATAAATAATTCATCCCTATGAATCCCTGAATGGGTAGACAGAGGTGTATTAACACCCAAACTTCGCCAATTATGATTATCAGTCGCAAATAATGGGGCCCGAGCTTATGGCCATTCAGCGACCACTTTATCGTAGGCTATATGCTTATTCTTTTCGTCTGAGGCTATATGCTTATTGGTCGGAAAATCATCCATTTGTGTTGGAGGTACTCCTCAGCCCCTTCTGTCACATGTGTAATAGGCCTTAGTTTATAAACATAACATAACATAAACTCACGCCTATTTCCCGAAGGGGTAGGCAGAGGTGCTAGCACCCAAATTTCGCCAGTTTATGTTTAGGTCCCAATGTAATAGGTGGCGAGCCTATTACCATTAACCGGGTACTTATAAACCTGCAATAACTTCGAAACATAACTTCGAAAAGCATCGAAGTCATTAGTGTGTGCCATGGTAAAACCTGGGATCGAACCCGAGACCTCGTCTCAGCAGTCCATTACCCATACCAATAGGCTACCGCGGTTAAGTTTATAAACGCTTAGATATTTGTAAGTGTTCGTCACATTCAACACTAATGATTTCTTTTCTCAGTAAATATTATTAATCCACTGTGTAACATAAGATGGCCAGTGTGCTTATTAAATATAAATATTCCACGATATTCTACACAACGCAATCTAGACCCATGGTAAGCATAGCTTAACTAGCTTATGTTATGGGATCTAGAATGCGGATAAACATACTTAGATACTTTTTTTTTATAAATACATACATATTATACATAGAAACACCCAGACCAATGCAAATATACATATTCATGCTTACAAATATTTGCATTGAGCGGGAATCGAACCCGCGTCTCCTGCATAACCGTCGAATGCTCTACCGCTACGCTACAGTGGTCGTTCACCACTTTAATATAAAAACCAATAGTAATTCAACTATAAGCTCTAATATTTTTAAGCAAAAACATTAACCTAAATAGTTTATCTCAAAACCGGACATGTGCGTTCAGAAACAGTGATTATGTATCTATCCAAGGACAATGATATTGAACGATTTATAGTTTTTTTACCGTTAAAAAACGCTTAATATATTTAATGAATATCTCATCTTTAACAGGATTTTAGAACCGTTAACATTTGAGGATAATGATATATGTAACAAAATAATGATAACTTATTAAAAATGAGGTAGGTTTTTGTTTTATATTGGCTATTGTACGCGACTTAATTTATGTGAAGTTAGATCTGAGTCTTTAGGTTTTTATCCCTAATATTTTTTCTAAAAGAAAAGTAGCCTAAATTATACATTATTTGGCTAAGTGCAGTAAAAACCCCGTCAAAATTAACTCAACTAGGGACCCGATTAGCTCGTAAAATAAATGAGAAATTCCATTATGGCCTATTCCTCTTTGCAATAATTTAAGCTTTGATGAAGTAATTCTATTAATAAGTATTATAAAATATTATGTAATAAATGTGAAAGTTTATGAAGATATTTGTATGTTTGTTACTCAAACATGTTCAATTGGATAAACGGAGCTCTAGTCTGGAACAAAACTTAAGCTACTTTTTATCCCCGAAAGATACCTCCATGGATTGTGGTAAATGGATTAAATGATTAATGGATTAAATTCTCTTTATCATTCTTTGTATGCGGTGTTTACCTTTAAGTGATGTTTGCATTGTAATAAGTTAGTTTTAAATTACTGTTATTGTATGCTTTAATGTAAAACATTGTTGGTAGACCTAATAAATAAATAAATAAATAAATAAAAATAAAATTCCACAAATATCATGGTAATTCAATATCCGATTCCACCATCCTTTTACACTCCTTAATCTTCCAATTAAGCACAATGATAAGAAAATATTCATCACAAATCATTAATTTAAACAGTAATATACTTAAAACGAGAAGCCATACAAAATAAAACCTTCATTTACTTGCCAAGCTGTCAATGTCAAAAGGTAAATAACTGTCATATTCTGAAAGTTGAATACCCACCCGTAATAACAGGGTTGGGTACAGTGCAAAATACTGCTATCAAACTTGTAAATGAATTTGAACTTTATCGCGACGGAATAAGTGTCATGATAGATAGTTAAGTGTCAATATCTTATAAATAAAAGTTCGAAAGGCGGTTCTGTTTTGTCATTTTTGCTTTTGATACGTAAATGATATTTAAAAAAATTAATGATAGACATTATGGATAAGTCATTTTAGTTGTTGGACGGTAATGGGTCTGGCCAGACATATCTATTTACACTTTCGTAGCTAATTGGACATTTAATTGCTATTTATAATAGTATCTACTATTAAGGTATATTTAGCTCTTTTTAATATACATGATTATTGCTTTAGCAATATTAATTTTAATGTTTACTTGGATGAACATCTGTAGTTAGGGCCACATAAAACTATTATAATAAAAAAATATTGTATAAATTCTCTTTGATAACGATCTCTCTATCTCGTAGTGCGTTGAACTGCTTTTTTATACTACTTAGGTTGCAGACAAGCACACGGCCCACCTGATGGAAACTGATGTGGCCTATGGACTTGTGTAACACCAGAGGAGTCACACTCGTGCTGCCGACCCTGTAAGCACAGATTTTTGTGCCGTCAGTGTAGAACACGAATCAGGGTAAGACTTTAGTCTTCCCACTGACAGCACAAACTCTCCAGTGAGCTCTGGCTACCCTACTCACCGCTGGGAATACAACACGAACTTATTATGGCCGCGGTATTCTGTAGGGCGGAGGTACTTCCCCAGTCGAACTGTTCAATTGGACGGAAATACCGCCGAGTCCTTCCTCCTTTGATACACTATAGATCATGGCTTCGAGTACTGTCTATGCTAATATTTGTATGCATGATTAATATTATGTTCTTTATATATATCAATCAATTAACCTATTGTAGTACCTACACTACTGGCCATAGTCTCTCCTAATGTGAATCTATTATAAATACTAACCTATTATAATACTAAATATTATTATGTTTGTATTAACAAAAAAAATTTACCAAAGAATGTTAGACCGGGGTCCAACGTTTTCTATGATTTGGTTTATCATTACTTTTATAAGGAGTAACTGACGTCTGACCCCCAACCGTAAAAAGAAAGCCAGAGCATGCAAACCAGCAGGTATTTTAGCTTCCAGGTGAGTATGGTTTGAACCCAAAAGAACTTGGTTTGCTTTGTCGTCTACACTGATGACAAGGAAACTCTCTATTGATACGGGGTTGGCAGCACTAGTGTGACTCTCCTAGTGTTGCACACGTTCATAGGCCACGGTAACCACTTTTCATCAGATGAGTCGTGTGCTTTTTTATACCAGTTAGGTGGCAGACAAGCACACGGCCTCCTGCTGGAATGTGGTTGCCACGGTTTGCTATAGACGTGTGTAAAACCAAGGGAGTCACACTCGCGCTGCCATACCTGTAAGCACAAGATTGTCTGTACCGTCATCGTCAGTGTAACAGACAACGCAGGACAAGCTTTTGGTCTTCCCTCTGACAGCACAAAACCTCCCTAGTCTGGCTACCCTACTCTATTCACCACCGGGAACACAACACAAGGTTATTATGGTCGCGGTGTTCTATAGGGTGGAGGTACTTCCCTAATAGGATTGCTCAATTGGACGGAAGTACCGTCATGTCCTACCTCATGCCACTTAAAATCCAAAAAATTAATATTCTTTCGATAAAATATTGCCGTACTACACTCAGGATTTTTCTGATTAAAAAAACTGAAAGTAAATAATAAAAATGCCACTAAAAATGCAGGAAGAACTTTTTTTATAGCTATTTAGCTTTATAAAAGAGAATTACTTCAGAAATTACTTGGACATAAAAAAACTTCAAAGACGTTAATGAAGTGGGTAGCTCGTCACAAAGTGAACTTCTTAGGAATGTTACCCCTGAATACTTGGAGATGAACCGTGGATCCTTTAGTAGTTGTGTAATTGGAAGTTTGTTGGGGTAGGCCCTTTATAACCGGATTGATAAATGGACCGTAGTGTATTTCCTGTATGTAATTTTCTGTAGGTATACAGGGCGTCCTACAGAAATGCCGCACGGGGGAAAGTACTATAATTATTGTAGATAGGACATTTTACACACTGAAAGAAGACTTTATTTTAATTTAGAAAACCATTTGTACTGCATTCATACACGTACACGAGAAAAAAACATAGACCGCGGTAACCTAGTAGTATGGGTAATGGACTGTTGAGACGAGGTCTCGGGTTCGACCCAGGTTTTACCATGGCACACACCAATGACTTTTCGAGGCTTTACGAAGTTATGTGTGTTATGCTCTGCCGTGCTTTAAGCACAGTAGAATTTGGGCCACCCCATCTCTTCCCATGCGGTGTCATACAAGACGACTAAGGACTGTTTAACATCGGACAGATATATACAGCCCAGAATCAGCCTCAGATGTATGGCACGAGTCAACAATAGTACCCGCAATACGGCAATAGGCTCACCCCCTATTACATGGGGCCGAATACAATGATTGGTGAAATGTAGTCTATACCTAAAGTAAGTAAAGTTAGTCAGCTTATATTATGGGTTTTAGAATATATACTATCATGCTTAGGATACATACATACATATATACATGTACATATAATCACGCCTTTATCCCCGGAGCTTTAGGCAGAGGTGAATTAACACACACATTTCATCAATCACTCTATTAGGTTCCATCGAATCAAAAAAATAAATATTCTAGAACATTGACGACCTCCGTGGCGTAGCGGTAGAGCATTCGACTGCTATGCAGGGGGCGCGGGTTCGATTCCTGCTCAGTGCAAATATTTGTATGCATGAATATGTATATTTGCATTGGTCTGGGTGTTTCTATGTATAATATGTATGTATTTACAAAAAAAAAGTATCTAAGTATGTTTATCCGCAGTCTAGATCCCATAACACAAGCTAGTTAAGCTATGCTTACCATGGGTCTAGATAGCGTTGTGTAGAAGGTCGTGGAATATTGATTTATTATTATTATTTATTTTACACAGTGCTATATAGATAGTGTAGAATGTTCTAGAATATATATTTCTTCGATTATTGATAGACTGTAATATACAGGACGTGGCACTAAATATTAAATGTCACTTAACTTCTACGGCGAGGTCGTAAAAGTTGTCGTGAAATAGGCGAACGTTAATTTTATCTTGAATGGCGGAACTAGCGTTTAAACTACTAGCTTTTATTTAACTTGCAATGTTTGAATGGAAAATATTGATTTAGATAAAGACTTCGAGGTGACTTTGATTAACGGACAGATGATGATAATGCCGCGTGGTTCCCGGCAGAGTAGAATTTGGACCACCCCATCTCTTCTCATGCGGTGTTGCACAAGGCGACTAAGGGATAGGGCTGTTTAACATCAGACAGATATATACAGCCCAGACTCAGCCTCAGATGCATGGCTCGAGTCAACTATAGTGCCCGAAACACGGCAATAAGCTCACCCCCTATTACGTGGGGCTGAATATAATTTTTGGTGAAATGTGGGTGTTAATTCATGTCTGCCTAACCGTCCGGGGATAAAGGCGTGATTATATGCATGTATGTATGATGATGATGAATATTTGAAATAAAAATAGTTATACTTAGATGGATAGATGGACTGCCGACCTGAAAAAGGTGACTGGGACAGACTGGATGTGGAATACAGAGGATCAGAAATAATGGCACACATTGGGAGAGACCTATGTCCATCAGTGGACTGTAGTGGGCTAATTGAATTGAATTGAATACTTATATGTAATGAAAAATTTAGTATCAATCCTCTACCTGCATTTGTAATATAAATAAATAAATTAATTAATATTAGTTCAATACCCGGAAATAATGCGGCAATAGGCTCACCCCCTATTACGTGGGACCGAATTAAATGATTGGTGAAATGTGGGTGCTAATTCATCTCTGTCTAACCCTCCGGGGATAAAGGCACGATTATATGCATGTATATTGTAATGATTAAAAGTCGAGGAACGAGGTGTGATGTTCCTCCAATACAAAAGGAGGATCTTCCAACCAGGGAAGATGATCACGCCTGGCGGAGTGCATTTCAATAACTGCGACAATTTCACTTTCCGGTGCAGGATCCATAGTTCTGATCTAGCATTGAAATAGTTCAGCGTATTATCGCTAGATGGCGCTAGGTACATAGAGATATATATTAAAAAAAAATCACTGTTCACCACCAATATTCCAGTTCCCCCCTGACCATGGTGCTTGCAATAGCGCCGAAATGAACTCAGAACATTACAACATGGTAAACATCCCGATAACTTTAATAGGTAAAAACTTGAAGGATATTCTCCTTTACGCGCACCGAAAAGCCGATCAAAATCAGATCATGTTATCTATACCTTTGAACTAATTATTATCCCAACAAATTATATTATATTTATATATACATAAGTCACGCCTTCTATTGCGGTCTTCAGGCTGAGTCTGGACTGTATATATCTGTCTGGTGTTAAACAGCTATCCTTTAGTCGCCTTGTACGACACCGCATGGGAAGATATGGTGTGGCCCAAATTCTACTCCGCCGGGAACCACGCCGCAAGGCTTAAATTCAAGACTGTTTAAATACCTGTTGATTGCTTTCTTCGGACATTCTATTCAAAAGATATTCCCAAATTGTAAATGTCAAAAAATCCGGTAGACTCTCATACAATATTTGGAAACTATTATATTACGGGCATGGGTTAATAGAGTGCAATGGAGATACGAAGTATGTCAGCTGAAGTAGGAGGATTTACTGAACAGAAGATGCAATGGGAACGGGAACCGAATACGTGGTCCGGAACCTCCATGTAATGCACCCTGGCCAACGAAGGCGGCAGTGCCTCTCACTTAGAGGAGGCGCTACCGACTACGGCATGACTCTGTCTTCCTACGTGTTTCTCTGATTAGAAGGATCAGTGGAGAGATATGGAAACTGTACTTCCCACTTCTGAAGAGGTCATCTTAAACAGCAGATGGCCCAGGGTCAGCCCGGGAGCGCGGGATGCTCTGGGCTTACACCCAGTATCTTAAGACACGACACGGTATTGTGGTTTTCGTCGGTCCGTGTCCGATTTAAACACTCTTGATGTTCGACAGGGGTTGTAAAGAAACATCCGCACGTAAATAAAATTTGGAACGGAATCCGAATTCCACGCAGTTGGAGCCGCAGGCAACAGCTAGTAATAGAAATTTTGGAATCAAATATACAGCGCTATCTTTACCCAAATTAAGTAAATCAGAAGTCGATGTCACTTAGATCCTATTAACTTCGAAAGATGTCACGATACGGCATAAGGTATGTTGTTTAGTGTTAAACCTTGTACATCACTCAGATGTTTGTAATCAATTATAGTAATCGGGATTACATGAGACATGAATTGTTAATTGTATGACCTAATTAGTTGTAAAGGTATGACAAGGTTTAAGCTACGCATTACATATCCATATGTATGGATATGTAATGCGTAGCTTAAACCTTGTCGAGATTATTGTTAGAATACATCAAAATATCGAGCACAGGTCTGGGGGTGACGGGTGGAGCCACCTGTCACCTTGACAGAAGCAGGCGGTGGCAACGGCGCACGTTGCACGCCTCCCCGTTTCTGGAGACGAGTTGGGGACTCTGTATTCCCCACACCCGAGGAGAGGGCCAGATCGAGAGAGATGGCCCTAGGTCGGCCAGGGTGCGAGGGATATGCCTGTTAACCTGACTATTGGCGACCAAAAACGACACACAGGAGTCGTGCGCTTTAGTCGGTTCGAGTCCGACATAACGTATAACGCATAACGTAATTTCGCACGTAAAAAAACCATGCATCCAAAAGCAAGCGGCATGATGCACGCCCTCCACCAAGGAGAGAATGTAATTAGATTAGACTTTTGCGTGCGCTTTTAGTCGGCTCAAGGTCCCTGCCGGGTAGGCATAGCCAAGGGGATTTCTACTTATTATATCCTGCTGTAACCAGGCTCAAGGCAATTTATAATAAATGGGGTTAACGGACACAGAACATGTTTTATCGCAATATAGTATTGAACACACCAATAAATATCTCTTTGGCAGCTATTTCCCGGTGCCAATCCTTTAAAGTATCGTAAAATGCGGTAGATTCTAAAATAGGTAAACGGGGGGAGGAGGGGGGTGAGCAATTTACCGATGAACTAACATTTTATGTAACACTCAGTCGTCTTTAGTATCGAGTTCTAAGACGGAATTCTTGTCCCAACAGAAATTCTCTATTCTTATAGGGTCGGCAGCACCAGTGTGACTCTGTGTCTATAGGCCACGGTAACCACTTTCCATCAGTTGAGCTGTGTGCTTGTCTGCCACGAAGTTGTATAAAAAAACATACAAACATTTTCATCAATGATATCGGTACGCTTATTCTGTCAGTAAGATCTATAAGAATCAGGAATATACATAGAATATTTTGTATGCCGCGTGGTTTTCGGCAGAGTAGAATTAGGACCACCCCATCTCTTCCCATGCGGTGTCGTACAAGGCGACTAAGGGATAGGGCTGTTTATCATCAGACAGATATATACAGCCCAGACTCAGCCTCAGATGCATGGCTCGAGTCAACATTAGTGCCCGGAATACTTCAATAGGCTCACCCCCTATTACGTGGGACCGAATACAATTATTGGTGAAATGTGGGTATTAATTCACCTTTGTCTAACCCTCCGGGAATAAAGGCGTGATTATATGTATGTGTATATATTTTGTAGATAATATTTACACTATATCCCGACGTTTCGGTTGCATTTCAATAGAGAAACTGAAATGGTGTATCATGTCCTTAAAGCATCGGTAGCTTAGTCGTTAAGTAGTCAGCCTTACGGTCAAGAGGTCCTGGGTTCGAACCGTGGACATTACACTAACGACGTGAATCCTCTCCAATAAGGCAATAGGCTCACCCCCAATTACGTGGGACCGAATTCAGTGATTGGTGAAATGAGGGTGTTAATTCACCTCTGCCTAACGCTCCGGGGATAAAAGCGTGATTATATGAATGTATGTACATATTCGTTAAAACATCCGCAGTAGAACTTAACCAGAAGTGAATTAGAGAAGTTGTTGTGTTATAGTTGAGCAATTAAACATTTGGTTCATATTCCAAGCGTAATTTAATTAAAATTGTTTGTGTCCTAACATTCATGCAAACTGATTCAGTACTGGTACTGTAATTAATATAATTGATAGTGTCTGCTGTTGGATCTTCAGCAAATGTAGCGAGTTATATTGCGTTCTCTTGAATCTGTTTATGCTACGTTTAGTATCTACTATCTCGAAACTACTAGTTCGAGTTTCAAGGTCAATTTCTCTCTCTATATGTATATTGTTATAATTTTTTTGTGATTTTGCGATTGACATTGCTATAGCCATTGTAATTCAGGGAGTTAACGCTACTAGTATCATTGGAACATTTGTACTGGGAAAGATACGGTGTAGGTTATTTTTGACGTGACGTAGTTACGAATGTAGGTATTCTGTGTATTTTTATTGTGTTGTATTGTATTATTATTGTACATAATTGAATGTAAATGAATTAAATTGTTTCTGTTGTAGATATATTCTAAATTAAATGTATAATGTAATCTTAGGTCCCGTAGCCCAACTAACGGATGGTAATTGTATAAATGCTCTAGTAGTTAATTCAAGGTTAAATACCGAATTCTTTTGACGTTAACTAATTTATGACTTTCACAGTATAACCTATCAATAAAATTTAATTATATTCATTTTGGCATACCAAATACTATCATTATAATGATCTATGGCTTTACTGTTCTGTCATCAATATATTAAAAAAACACCCGCCGTGTGAAGTGTGATAACAAAACATGATCCTTGACACAAACGACAAACAAATCAATTTTGTTAAAGCATTTTATTGTACTTTAGACAGATGTTTTAAAAATATAACATTAAATTTATTATACAATTATCTTGGGTTACAAATATATTAATAAAATATACATTAGGCTTTTATTCATTAAAATACATTGGCAATAAACTATAAAATAAATTGGTATTTTTTAACAATATAAAATATTGCCGGGGGAACGAGTCAAGCAAGTTTCATACCGCGGCGTTCGCTAGATATCATTTTACAAAGGTAATTGTGTAACAATATTGTTGCCAAGGGCCCCACTATTTTAAGGAATTAAGCTAATTGGCAATCTAAAAGCTCTAATAAAAAAAACTGTCCATCTGTATATTTATTTCGAGTAATTTCTGAATAACTGAGTCGATTTTCAACTGGAGATGTTAAGGCCTACATTATCATAGTTAAATTTTTCCTGATAGATATATCTAGTTATCCATAAGACAAGAGAAAATATAAAAACAAGACATATTATCAAGATATATGCATAGGCGTATATCCTTTGACAAGGATGAAATGGAAACAAATTCTCAGATTTTAGATATGAAATCTTGATTATAAATAACTTGAATAAACACATATTTATCATTCCGGAGTAAGCCAGACAGTATAAATTACACTAACACACATATAAACTCACTTATTCTTACACATATACGCACTATCCGTGCACACAAAAACTAGATAGTTTTTTCTACATACTACCACATATTTATTACTATTTAATTACTTTTCACTACATAAATCTACCATTTTAGGATTTTTATGCTCGTCATAATTCTCCTGATCTGTCGGCTACGAATTTATCACAATGTCAACTTGAAATTTACATTTGAGACGCGAAATTTGGGAGATTACATTGAGATTGAATTTTGCACAGATTTTAAGTACCTACGAGAATTGGTCCCCTGGTAACCGATATAAAAGGATTTCTTATTGCAAATACCTGTCCCGTCTAAAACGTATCTTTATAACGTTATCTTTAGATGTAACATGCCTTTCTAGAAGAGTGAAATTGAGTTTTTATTGTCAGATTTTTTTCTCACTAACACTAACTTTGTGAATTTGACTGTACTGAAATATAAAATACAAAACTTATATTAAAATTAAGTGTTACTTTCTGAACTAAACAAATCATCATTATGTCAGCCACACATAGACCACTGCTGAATATAGGCCTCTCCAACAGACTTCCAGAATGACCAATCTAAAGCAGTCCGCATCCAGCATTTCCCGGCGAACTTGAAATGAACTAAACAAATAATAACTAATAAATATTCTTAACAACATAGCATAGCATATAGTTTTAGAATTCGGATAAGCATATTTAGATAACAAAAAAAAAAACAAATATTTGCATTGAGAGAGAATCTAATCCGCCATGAAAATAGTCGAAATTAAAAAAAAGACTATTTGTATTATACTATTACAAAGGTACTTCAGATTTTTACAGCTTACAATCGGTTAACGTATCTATTCTTGTAACTTGACACATTAGAAATATTTCATTACCACCGGATACTAAATATTATCGTCCTATCATAACTTGTAGGCAAGTAACACTTTCAGTGCAAACGCCCCTCAAGATGCATTGCAGGCATACCTCAGACAAATCTCAGCAATTAGGCAAATGCTTTTAACACGAATGTGGAGTGATTAGGGCTGTCGCACGAAACTTAGTATGTGGCAATTTCAGAGGACTTTGTCTTGAGGTTTCTAGAAACCCAGGTGTAATAAATGTATTTGAGGCAACTAGAGTATAGGGTACATTTTATTAGTTCATAATGTGGCTGGAGAAAGAATACAAGTATTTTTTTTATCTAAGACACGCTAACATGACTTCACCTCGCCTGATGGTAAGCTAAAGGCAAAGTCTCAGGAAAGAGGGTCACCATTACTCCCCCATCTCATCCGAAGTACGTCGTAAGAGGTCTAACGGAAAAATACGTAGACGATATCACTGCGAGAGAAGGAAAACTTGAAATACAATTCTGTATCAACCCGTCTAGCTTGAGTGAAGTCTGCCAACATTGGGAGAGGCCTATGTCTAGCAGTAGACTGCAACAGGCTAATTGATTGATTGATTGATTAGTATTTAATCATTAAAATTTTAAAAAGATAACAACGTACCATTATATCGTG
Source organism: Eilema griseolum (assembly GCA_963662185.1). Taxonomy (NCBI): domain Eukaryota; kingdom Metazoa; phylum Arthropoda; class Insecta; order Lepidoptera; family Erebidae; genus Eilema; species Eilema griseolum. Next base: position 10,190,074 of record OY759255.1, read on the forward strand.
TAAATTTTTTTCGCTTCCGATGTCTGTTCGCTTAGATCTTTTAAACTACTCCACGGATTTTAATCTAGTTTTTAGCAATAGCTTGTGGTGCCCGATAGAGTAGAATACGGACCACCCCATCTTTTCCCATGCGGTGTCGTACAAGGCGACTAAGGGATAGGGCTGTTTAACATCAGACAGATATATACAACCCAGATTCAGCCTCAAATGCATGGCTTGAGTCAACAATAGTGCCCGGAAGACGGCAATAGACCCTATTACGTAGGACCGAATTTAGTGATTCGCGAAATGTAAGTTAATTCACCTTTGCCTAGCCCTCCGGGGATAAAGGTGTGATTATATGTATGTATGTGTGCAATAGATAGTGTGATTCAAGGATCATATATATATTATATGCGGGTAACAGCTAGTTAAAGACTAAATTGTAAAAAAAAAACACAAAGGCAGGAATAAAGAATTTCTTCAAACAATATAAACCTATTCTATAAGCTTGTCTAACACCTTTTTCGTATAAAACCAGTCTTTGCAAGTCTCGTTTACTAAAAAAGCAGTATTATCGCGTGTCAGTTGGCAATAAATCAACACAGCAACTTTGAAAGACAATTATGTGCTTGTAGAACACCTAAACTTATCTATACTAATAATATAAAGCTGAAAAGTTTGTTTGTTTGAACGCGCTAATCTCAAGAACTAGGTTTGAAATACTATTCTTGTTTCGGATAGTCCATTTCTCGATGATGACTATAGGTCATATAATATAATCACGCAGCTGCTTAACGGAGCGGAGTCGTAATCATTAGTATAACTTAAAAAATCAGAAACAGGCCTATATTAATGTTGGAATTAGTGTTAAATGCAGCATACTTATACTAAACTTTAAAATTATTTAATAAACTGGTGTGGTCGTACGTAGTACGTTCGTGATTACCCCCCTATCCCCCGCCGAAGCCGGTGGGAGAAGTAATGTCGTACTCGAACCGACTAAAACGCACGGCGACTGCGGGTCGCTGTTGGTTAGCAGGCATATTCCTCGCACCCCGGCTGACTAGGGCGATCTCTATCGATCTGACACTCCTGAATAGTATGGCTTATGCCTTTCCCACTTACAAACACATGAATGATTCATGAATTAGCGAAGGACCAGGAAAGTACTTCCCAAAGAGTAGATACGTAAGAAAATAGACAAAGTAATATTTGCCAGGATTGTGAAAATGCAAAGAAGTTTAATTATCTCTGTGAACTTCCAATCAGAGATACATTTATAAAACGAGTTGAAAATAGGGCTGCTACATACATTAGTCATAGGTTTAACGTATACACCTAATATCTTTTTTTTTATATCGAACCCGTCAATTAGACTTCGCCTTGCCTGATGGTAAGCTGAAGGCAAAGTCTAAAGCCGAAGGCAAAAAATCTAACTTTATTTAAGGTGGATAAAACATATTTTGTGACAGCCCTGCCACAATGCGTTTACATTTAAACATATACATTACTCAGTTTGTATTGTCGTTGTGTTCAACCAAATTGCTTGCTTTTGTATGTTTGATATACATTCTGTTTTACAATATCATTCTTAAGCTGGGACCCACCAAGACTTTTGGGGTCTTTGGGAACCTGTCCGGTATACCTGCTGAGTAACACTATTTTGTATGGTTTCATTTTGGAGGTTTGAAGTAGATGACAGTCGCTTCTGTATAGGCAGAATGAATCAAATTTTTGAATGGAAGAGTAGAGAAGCGAGAAGCTACCAAGATGATGATGATGATGATGAAGGAAAAACACAACGGTCAGTTACCTATCTACCTCAAACGCAATATATTTTAACGCTAGTCATGAGTCCTCATGGGAGGAGAAGGTGATATTGGTGAAATGGCATATCATTTGTCCGGTCGACGTCCCATTCTAGCAGTAAGTAGTGACGTACATGTTAACCAGTAACCATCAGGTGGGCTCTGATTTGTAAAAAAAAATCTAAGAAGAAACGATCCGGAGACAGGCTGTTCCAAAATTGAAAAATCTGATTTATTATGAACAATATTAATTACGCATAATATAAATATTTTACAACCGATGTACATAATTTTTATAACTGAACGTCGGCACCATTACTCTTTAATTTATTTAAGCGGCAGACATAAACTTTACAACATCCTACTTTTGAAGAAGCTACCTATTAAAATGGGAACAAACCAGTATATAATTACATGTACTGCCCGGTAGTGAGCCTGTGTTTGATTTGTATAATAATTAATCAGACTAGGTTGTGGTTTTATTTCATAAGCGAAGCGGCAGAAATAGCGATTACCTTGATATGAGTAATAATTTATTTAACCGCGGTAGCCTAATGGTAATGGACTGCTGAGACGAGGTCTCGGGTTCGATCCCAGTATTTACCAAGGCACACACCAATGACTATTCGATTCTTTTCGAAGTTATGTGTGTATTTATCGCAGGTTTATAAGTGCCCGGTTAATGACAATAGGTTCGCCACCTATTGCATTGGGACCTAAACATAAACTGGTGAAATGTGGGTGCTAGCACCCCTGCCTACCCCTTCGGGGATATAGGCGTGAGTTTATGTTATGTAATGTTATGTTTATTCATCATCTTCCGAGCCTTTCCCCATGTCATTTGGGGTAGACTTTTCGGTGTAACTACGAAACAGCTGATCTTTGATATGTTCCATGAAGCTACTACAGCCATCTGACTTCCACAATCCATAAACGATATTGAAGTTCTATAGTTATACCAGTTGTCAAACTATTTAGGTTCGAGGGTACTACCTATGGGCCTAGGGTAAGCCGGGATATGAGGGATATACCAGTGGCAATCTCATTCATGACCCAAGATATTTAGATCCGACATTACCACTCCCGCTGGCAGCGATGGGTAGTGGGAGAGGTTGCAGAGAAGATTTTCGCACTATAAAAAAAGAATGTAAATTTGGGAAGGTCCTAATTTGAAGTTTAGAAAATAAATTACAATCAATGAGACAAATAATACTAACTATCTATAACTACCGTGAGATAATAATCCTAAAACACTAGTTGCAAAGGCTTCCGAGAAGACTACAAGAACCGCTGCACTATTCATGAAGTCACGTATTTCAAATGTATTATTATAATCGCGTTCGTTTAATATTATCTGCATCGTGTTCAATTCACAGACTCAATATAGTGGTTCTAAGTTGAACAAGGTGCAGATATACTGAACTACTATTATGCTACATGAATATTATATCGATATTGTGGTAAAGTGTAGTTCAGTATAATATGTCACGTTACATTATTCGAAAACTTAATAAATTATTCCATTTACTCTAACAGAATTGTTTACTTGTTTCATAGCAAAATAAATGGTTTATAATGATGTTTTTCTTGTTATAAAAAAAGCTTGTAAAAATTAGAACAATACTTAATGTCTGTAATGGTGACCCTCTTTCCTGAGACTTTGCATTAGCTTACCATCAAGCGAGGTGAAGTCAAGTTGGCGTGTCCTAGATAAAAAAAAAACAACTTTGATGTGTGCGATTCTCGCTCAATACTAAGCAGACTTTGTACACCTATAACCATATTATATATTTGTAAAATTATAAATGTTATATGTATCACAACATGTTCACTTGATAGAGTCAAACTGGGATATTAGATGTAAAATATTATAGGGGAAAAACTAGTTAACCCCTAAGTCAGAGAAATCTCAAGCAATGATGTAAAAAGGGGTCTGATAGCCTTTCAAAAATCCAACCTGTTGCCATATATAATGGCGCAGGTTACAAAGAAAGTGACGATGTCCCGTGTTCTAGTTTTTTCAATTTCAAAATATCTCCAATGGGACACCTTCTATCCCGATAGGCCATAAACGGACATTTTAGCCCCTAAAAAGTGTTTTATGTTATCGTAAAATCGCCCCACTTATCGCTCCACTTGTTATCGAAAACGCCCTCTAAAACTTTCGGGTAATATAAAAAGTACATAAATTGTAACCGGTTGACTGACCAATTAGTTTTAATTATGAAAGAGTGTTGTAGCCTTATCAATACTTAAGAATCAAAGTATTAAGTTACCTCAATGCACAGTGTCGGCGTCGGGACAAAATTTGATCTAAGATCAAAGTCTCATATAGGACAATATTTGAATACTCGCTACACAGTGAGCGGTGATCAAAATCTCGACAAAATTACCTCGTTTGTATTTAAATTGTATTTGAAAATGTGGATTTTTATTGTTGATTGATAAGTATGTAAATTGAATGTATTTTTTAACTCTTTCCGTGTCAGAAGTGTAGTAAGATTAAATTTTAGGTTAGTACCTTTTTAACCGTAATTACGGTGATTTGAGAACTAATGTTTTAATATCGGTTACTTTTTTTGAATGACTGATTTTATCAATTACCTAACGATGAGTCTTATTTACATAGTTAAAAACGTTTATTTATTAGTTTTACAAATAAGTATGACTTAATTAATGAATTTTATTTGTATAGATTATGGGACAAACTGACTGCCTCTGTGGCGAGATGGTAGTGGACGCGATTGCTACACCGGGGATGTGAGACATCCGTTGGACATTAACCTGTTGTTAAAGTTGAAAGCCTTTCGCGATTCACGGCTGTGAAATATATACATACATACATATAATCACGCCTTTATCCCCGGAGGTTTAGGCAGAGATGAATTAACACCCACATTTCGCCAATCATTAAATTCAGTCCCACGTAATACACGCAATAGGGGGTGAGCCTATTGCCGTATTCCGGGCACTATTGTTGACTCGAGCCATGCACCTGAGGCTGAGTCTCGGCTGTATATTTCTGTCCGATGTTAAACAGCCCTATCCCTTAGTCGCCTTGTACGACACCTCATGGGAAGAAATCAGGTGGTCCAAATTCTACTCTGCCAGGAACCACGCCGCATCATCTAAATATATAAGATGAAATAATTACTGCATAGCAAAAACCGTAATTTAGTATTATATACTACAGAATTCCGAGATTTCTAAGCGTAGACAGAGACAGCCTTCAACACTTTATGTCCTAATTCATAATGTTCTCTATTGTTATTAAATCTTTCATACAAGATTTTTTCGAGAACATTAGCAGCTGCATTTACTAATATTTCCTCTAACCTTTTCAACTAAGCTAAATTACTTGTACTAGGAGTGGGTTCACGTCGGTAATGGACAGGATTCGAACTTGGGACCGAGAGGTCCCAGGTTCTTAAGGCCGACTCAACCACTACTGATTAAGTTACCAACGCTTTCGATTTTGGAGGTTTTTACAACAGGGCCGCTACCTACCTTGATTAGATTTCAACATAAACGGCAACGTTCCCTCATCTTGGGAGACAGAAGCTGCCGCTTTTGATGCAGCGTATGAAGATTCCCATCCAAGCACTCGAAAAGCACCCGTACCAACATAATTTTACTCCATTTTTTTAATAAACTTTTTAAAAGCAAAGTTACTAACGAACGCTACTGTAGTGCTGTCACGACATAATTTTTCATTCTACGCCAAGCGTAATGGCTTCATTAGGGTGCCTGCGAGTTTAAAATTATCATCTAAATAGTGATCAGATAGTGGTGATGAGCTTATATATATTTTTTCTTTAATTTATGCTAGTGCTGATCGTTTAGATAAACAAACATAGCTAATTTCAAAAAAAGAAAAATACAACAAGTAGTAACCCTCAAATTCCTTACAACTATGAAGATTACCATTGGATTGTATTAAAATTAATCAATAATGCCGCGTGGTTTCCGGCAGAGTAGAATTAAGGCTATCCCATATCTTCCCATGTGGTGTCGTACAAGGCTAGGATAGGGCTGTTTAATAGATACAGCCCAGACTCAGCCTCAGATACATGACTCGAGTCAACAATTAAATAGTGCTCGGAATATGGTAATGGGCTCACCCCTATTACATGGGACAGAATTCAATTATTGGTGAAATGTGGGTGTTAATTCCCCTCTGCCTAACCCTCCAGGGATAAAGGCGTGAGTATATTTATGTATGAAATAATTTTATTAAAAACTTAACGTGATATGAATATTGTTTACATATATTAAACTTGTGGTAATTCTACTAAAGATTTATATTAAACTAGTTTTTACCTGCGACTTTGTTAGTGTATATCACACGCTTTCATATAACAGACTATCACTGGAATAACAAGTTGGGGTACCTGCTCCTTCTTCCAAGTTATTTGTGCGCAAAATATTGTCAAATTTGTTAATATTGTTTTGTACGGAAATAAACAAACAAGCAAAGAAACAAATGAATAAACAGACAAACTTTCAAACATTCAAATTAATAATAAACACCTCAACAAAGTCTAGGGAACAAGATGACCCCAATTATTTTTTTTCGTGTAAATCTTGTTTTGCAAATAACTGGCAGCAAATAAATAAAAATTGAATAAAGTAGATTACAGAGTTGTTCGAAATTTAAAAATAAATTTAAATAAGTAATGATTTTCGAATATGGAGGGCAAATTTTAAAAGTGTTTGATTGTGCAGTTTCTCTGAGGCAAAATAAAAATTATTTTTTTTGATTGTAAATAACGTTTATTATCAATAATACGTCTTTTACGTATGGTTTGTGCATTTTTGTGACTGTAGTCATCATGTCACGTCGTCATTTAAGTCGCGAAGAGATGTTAAGGGCTGTTGGTATGCTGCAAGCTGGACGAACTCAACGCGACGTAGCGGATGCTGTCAACACCCAACCAAGCGTAATTTGCAGATTATGGGCACGCTACAGGTCTACAGGGGATGTTGCCGAACGTCACAGGGGACGAAATAGGGTTACTACCCCGCGACAAGATTGTTTCTTGCAAAATTCCGCAAGGCGGCAACCCACGATTACTGCTCGTCAGTTGGTCGCAGGCCTCCAGTCTCAGCATCAAGTGGTTATAAGCGATCAAACTGTCAGAACAAGACTACACGAAGCCAATCTTTATGCTCGCAGACCGCTTAGGGTTCCAGCTCTTCGACGTGGAAATCGAGGTCGTCGCTTATTGTGGGCTAACGCACATTTACAGTGGACCGACCATCAATGGGCACGGGTTCTGTTTTCCGACGAATCTTGCTTCGGTTTTCATCCTGATTCGAGATGAGTGCGTATATGGCGAGTTCCTGGACGTCGGAGTCGTCTCCAGAATCCGCAAGAAGTTCATCCTTACCAAGGTGGAACAATCATGGTATGGGCTGGAATTCGCCTTGGTGGAAGGACCGACCTCGTTTGGATACGGGGCAATTTGAATGCAAACCAATACATTCAGGAGGTTATACACCCCATGGTAATCCCTCATCGACAGCAGTTCGGTCAAGATTTTATGTTCATGCAAGATAATTCACGGTCACACACCGCGAGGGTAGTGGTCAATGCGTTAAGCGAGCACAATATGACGACGTTGGAATGGCCTGCTCAGTCTGCCGACCTCAATCCCATAGAGCATGCCTGGGATTTGCTTGGGAGAAGAGCTTTCAGTGATTCTTTGGAAAATCTGAACACTGAAGAACAACTTTTTTTACACCTTCGCAGTGTATGGAGCCATATTCCACAGACGATGATTGGCAATCTCATACTAAGTATGCCACGCCGTTGTCGAGCTGTTGCTAATGCTTTAGGAGGTCCTACAGATTATTAAAAACGTTTAAAGTACGGTTAATTACTGTATTTCTTACTACCTCGTTATTTTTGTGCCTAATCATAGAAGGTTGTAATACTCAATATTGGCACTATTCAATTCTTTCTTAAAAAAAAAAAAAATTTGGTATGAAAATGTTTTTATTAAAATTAAAATTAAAAACGGTATAAAAATACCCTTCTATTGATATAAAACACTCACTATTACAAGAAAGGGTTTTTAAATAAAAACTAGAAATGTCCTTGTTCCCTAGACTTTGTTGATGTGTGTATATATTAGGAAGTACAAAGCGTCTACTAATAAGATGACACTGAAAGACATAAATCATAATTTTCCGCTTGAAACGCTTCTCTCAAGCGTGAAATATAATTTTTATCGTAATTTATCGCTTCAATTTCATTTTAATTTATTTCCTTGCATTCATTTTCAAGCGCTGAAACAGCTGAACAGACTAAATCAAATACCTCGTCTGGTTTATTAATAAACAGTGTTCTGCATACGGACAATTTTCAGCCGAAAATAAAAACAAACTACATTGCGCCACACAGTGGTAATGGGAGTAATAAAAATGAACAACTACGTATCAAACATAGCTCGTAAAACAGTCAAAATGAAATAAACAGAAAATGAAATAACACAACAGCATTTAAGGGTTAAATAAAATACGTTTCTGATATTCAATTCCAAATTCGAAATAAGAATAAAATATACACTTTTAATCTTGCTAAATAAAGATCAAAATTAAATGTAGATAGAAATACATTTTAACTGTAGAGCATACAGCTATAGGAATAGAGTTTATTTTTACTTGTACTGCACAGTGGTGCATTCTGTAAGGATGGAACAAAAAATAGAGCACGCGGTGTGTTTTGTTGCAGACAAATTTAGCGAGAGAGCACAAAACGAGCAAAAACTAAGTTCAGACGTTCGCACCCCTTTTTCAAGGTAAATTTCCCGGCTGCATCGGGAATTAAACATACATAGAATACGGCGAGTATTTTTCACTTTTGATGTATTTTTTGATTATACAGGAAGAGAATTGTTTTAATTGTAATGCCGGTGTAGGTATTTTAGAGAAGTATTTAGCTCCTTTTGGGTCGATTTCTGTTTAGTGCAAATATTTGTATGCATGAGAATGCATTAGCATGGATCTGGCTGTTTTTAGGTAGGTAGTATAATTAACTTGTATTCAACTCTTGCTGTGTTGGTTTCTGGTGGAGTAAAATAGGGTCACACCATCTCTTCACTTCGCCTAAGGGATAGTTTTCCATCAGACAGTAAACATACATCCCATGACAAAGCGTGCGCTTGACGATAATGGACTCGTGGGACCGAAAATCATGGTTGGCGAAATGTGGATAATAATACACGTCTGCATACACCTTCGAGTATTTAACATAACATACATAAACTCACGCCTATATCTCCGAATGGGGTAGGTAGATATGCTAGCACCCACATTTCGCCAGTTTATGTTTACGTCCCAAAGTAATTGAAGACGAGCCTATTGCCATTAACCGGGCACTTATAAACCTGCGATAAATACACACATAACATCGAAAAGTCATTGGTGTGTGCCATGATAAAACCTGGGATCGAACCCGAGACCTCGTCTTAGCAGTCCATTATCCATACTACTAGGCTTCGAATATTTACAGGCGTGAATATGTGTATGTGTTTTTACATTCTTTACACAAAGTACGAGACAATGAATATATTAAAAGCATTCTAAGAAAGTCAGTTTCAATTCGTTTCCGCACTAAACAAATAAAATGCAGAATTTTTTTACTCCACCCATCCGCCATATTGGTTCGTCATCCGTTGATTATTTATTTGTGTACCCAATGCTGCTAATTTTAGTTGTTTATTTTGCTCCTCACAAATCCGAACAGGATGCTGTGTTTGAACAAACAAACGAACCAATAAATTTCTTTGTATTGCAATACTGTATGCTTAGAGCACTTCTAACTTCATATTGTTGTATGAGTAACAATTTTGACGTTCATATGTGTTACTTTGTGCCTAACGTGAGTAAAGATGTTTGATTACATGCATATTAATAAGAGGTCTCAGGTTCGTATCTTTGTTATTTCGCTACCGAAATGGGCCTCGATTCAATACTAGCAAAACCATTATTTGTTTATTTTATTTTTTATTTTATTTTATACTGTTGATGGATGGCACTTGGTTTGAATTATAGTATGAAGAAATGTGGAAAAGTACAAGTGAGTTATTAATATGTGTAACTAGCAAAACCACCGACGTATCACGGATATCGCAAAAAAAAAAAAACTTTTGAAGCAATGTCGTTAAGTTCAAATTTAAAAGACTTTTTGCAAAAGTAAATGAAGAAGTGTAATGAATCTCTTTTCATTTAATTTTGGACCTTAGTGTATAGAAATAAAGTCTAAAATTTAATATCATTTTTTGCAGTGCCTCGCCAACTCGCCAACATAGCATCGGTAGCTTAGTGGTCAAAGAGTCGGCCTTACGATCGAGAAGTCCCGGGTTCGAAACCTGGGCATTACACTACCGACGATAACCCACTCCTAACACAAACAATTTAGTTTAGCTGGAGGGGTCAGAAGGAATATTAGTTCTAATACTCTTTAAAAAATAACTTATGTGCCACATTACCTACAAAGATGGTAATTCTTACTATATCAATATGACCGACTGTTTAAAAAATATTCTCATGAATACAGAATCTCCTGTCCTTGAAGTCGGTTGAAAACAGAATGCCAGTATTAATTAGAACAAATACTTTTTTTAAGGAATGCTTTCACGTTTTAAAATAAACAAAGCCGCGATATTTTGTAGGTCTCTGCTCGATCTCTCATCACTGACACGGAGAATTAAAAGTCATTATTGTTTATTTTATGTATTGATATATTGATACATTATACAACTTAGGTGGCCGACAAGCACACGGCCCACCTGATGGAAAGTGGTTACCATGACCTATGAACGTGTGTAACACCATTGGAGTTCATTCGTGCTGCCGACCCTGTAAGAACAGAGATTTTGTGCCGTCAGTGTAGAGGACAAAGCAGGACAAGCCTTTGGTCATCCCACTGACAGCACAAAAACTCTCCAGTGAGCTCTGGCTACCCTGCTCACCGCCGGGAACACAACACGAAGTTATTATTACCGCGGTATTCTGTAGGGCGGAGGTACTTCCCCAGTCGGACTGCTCAATTGGGCGGAAATACCGCTCCTCAAAAATTTATGCTTAGAAATAGAAATTCAGTTATGAAAATATTTATTGTATGACTAGTAAAGGCGTAGTGACCTAAGTGGCCACCTCGAAAAATATTCCCATTTGGGAAAAATATTTGTTATACAATATTAATCTATGTATACTAATATTATAAAGCTGCAGAGTTTGTTTGTTTGTTTGTTTGAACGCGCTAATCTCTGGAACTACTGGTCCGATTTGAATGATTCTTTCAGTGTTGGGTAGTCCATTTATCGAGGAAGGTTTTACGCTATATATCATCACGCTACTACTTAAGGGAGCGAAGCATTGATAATAAATGTTAAGAATTCCGGCAATTTTTCATACATATTTTGAAGACTAAAACATACGGGCTCAAAGGGATATGAAGCTTCAAAATATAACCCGGGCGAAGCTGGGGTGGGTCAGCTAGTCTGTTAATATTGACAAAAAGGAATAAGTAAGTATGTACTTCTTTTAAGAAATGATTTCACGTTCTAAAATAAATAAAGCTGTGATGTATGATGTATGATGTATGATATATGAATAACATCAATACAAACATATATCTCATCATACAGAGATTTATTTGTCTGATACAAAGAATTCCAAGTCGGTATTGTTTAGTCTATGAATACATGTATGAAAAAAAGTGATGCCTAGGAATGGGTTTTAATAATATGGGTTACATAAGATGTTATATAGATTAAATAGTGTCACCATATTTCACCTTAATAGGCATGCAATTCTTATAATACAACAAGTTTAATATTTATAATCATTAATTAATACAGATCAACATTATTTTTTAAACAAGAGTATGTCTAAGTCATCACTTTAATACAGCAATTACCTTATTTATAATTCCGACATTTCCACATTAAGAATAATATTGACTACAGCATAATGATGATGATTTGTAAATGTTTATCATTACGACTTTCGGTGACTTTTGATGCATTTTGAAGTTATATGTGTGTGTATTTATTGTAGGTTTATAAGTGCTCGGTTAATGGCAATAGACTTGACTCCTATTACTTTGGGACCAAAACGTAAACTCGCAAAATGTGGGTAGGCACCTCTGCCTACACCTTCGGGGAGCTTATAAAAAAATATCATTACGATAGTAACGCTGTGGCATAAGGGGTTGGTTAAAAATATTATAGGAAAATTATTCACATTTGGGAAAAAATATATTTAATAACACAGATAGGATAACGTGTTATTTTTTTATTTGAGTTTCATTTACTTGAATTTGTATCGTTCTGTTAATAATGTATTTTAGAATACTTAAATACTAGATTATATAATATTCAACCGAATATATAATATATATATATATATTCGGTTAGCTTAGTGCTTAGTCCGCGGTAGCTTAGTGGTATGGGTAATGGACTGCTGAGACGAGGTCTCGGGTTCGATCCCAGGTTTTACTATGACACATACCAATGACTTCCGATGCTTTTCGAAGTTATGTGTGTATTTATCGCAGGTTTATAAGTGCCCGGTTAATGGCAATAGGCTCGCCACCTATTACATTGGGACCTAAAAATAACCTGGCGAATATTCGGTGCTAGCATCTCTGCCTACTCCTTCGGGGATATAGGCGTGAGTTTATGTTATGTATGTTATGTAATATTTGATCAAAACTTTAATCCTAAAATTCGCAACAGATTATAAATAATTTTACATTCGAATATTTTTTTAAAATTTGATTGTAGGTAGATCGAAATCTATTTTATTACCTGGTTACACCGACTGTGCCACAGAAATAAATTGTACACTTTGTTTTTGTGTTTTTCTGCTGTATTCTGTTAATTCCAAAATTAAATGAATTGAGTTTCATTACACTTTTTAATTCACTGTGGGAAAGGCCTTTTAATTTTGAACCTTAAACGTATTGGTTTATCTAATTTTAGGTTAGTCTAATATAAAATATTTTTTTTAGACTTGTCTGTGGTATGACAATAGTTTTGCTTTAGCAAAATCAAGGCCCAGATTTAAGTTCACCTATCTTTAACTATCACCATTATGATTAGTTCTCGGCATAAAGTACTTTGAAAATGAAGTACTTTTGATGTACCTGAAATAGTACAAAAACGTATCTTTAATTGCTAAGCATTATTCCAAAGCGTTTCTTATTTGAACGACAAGATTAATTATATCAATTTCTCTGTAGGCAACTATACACCTTAACAACTATTATTTAAGGTCATATTCCCTTGAAACTCATATCACTTCTCGACTAATTAGTTGAGTAATAGGAAATGTAGAACTGTTGAAGAAATCTTGAAGCAATTCGAAGCTGTCTTCTAAATTTGAAAAACCTGTGGAATAATGTAATGAAGGGCTATCTCTGTCTTCTGAGTGTTATTTTATTGGTTAGAAAAAGACAGTTATATGTCATTAGGTTGGGCATTAGTTTGATTGATTCTAATTTGGGCCTATTGTGAATATATTTTATGACGTTTAATTAGTAAACTTTAACTTACTAATATTAGTAAGGTTACTAAGCCGCCCGACATTGGGAGAGGCCTTTGTCCAGCATTAGACTGCAATAGGCTAATTGATTAGTAAATTATTATTACTATAAAAATATGCCGCGTGGATCCCAGCAGAGTAGAATTTAGGTCACTTAATTTCTTTTTATGCGGTGTTGTACAGATCAGACAGATATATACAACCCAGACTAAGCCTCAGATGCATGACTCGAGTCAACAATAGTGCCAGGAATACGGCAATAGGCTCACCCCTATTACGTGGGACCGAATATAATGATTGGTGAAATGTACGTGTTAATTCACCTCTGCCTAGCCCATCGGGGATAAGGGCGTGATTATTTGTAAGATAAAAACCGAAGAAAATCTGTTTCGATGAATGGGGCTTCATTATGTTACTTATATTAATTGATGTTCCTCCTGTATAAAAAGTCCGATTATCCAGTCATGCTGAATCAGAATCACGAAGTAGCTCCAATGATTATAATCCTGTATGATTGAATAACCAATCTAATAAGGTTAAATGATGTAAATGATGTTAACAAGTCCGAAAACTTTGATAGCGCGATGTAGGATTAGTAGATCTTTAAAAGTTCAGCGTAATTATATTATTATATGATGTTCCTCCAGTATAAAAAGTCCGATTATCCAGTCATGCTGAATCAGAATCACGAAGTAGCTCCAATGATTATAATCCTGTATGATTGAATAACCAATCTAATAAGGTTAAATGATGTAAATGATGTTAACAAGTCCGAAAACTTTGATAGCGCGATGTAGGATTAGTAGATCTTTAAAAGTTTAGCGTAATTATATTATAGTATGATGTTCCTTCAGTATAAAAAGCCGATTATCCAGTCATGCTGGATCATAATCACGATGTGTATCGATTGATTATGATCCTGTATGATTAGATAACCAATCTATACATGTTAAATGCTGTAAAAAATATTAACCAGTAAGAAAACTTTGATAGCGCGATGTAGGATTGGTAGGACTTTAGAAGTTCGGCGCAATTATATTAGGATTACTATCCGACTCGCTCCGGCTTTGCCTGTGCCATATTATGAAACCTCGTGTCACTCCTTTGAGCCTGTAACAATTTATTTTTTTATTTACTTACTTATTTAACATTTTTGCACAAATACACAAAGATTCTACAGTGGCGGACTTAATGCCACAGGCATTTTCTACCAGACAACTTTAGGGTGACGCAGAAATATTTATATCAAAGGTAGGTGCACGAAGTGTTGTGGTGAGAGTTTTTCGCAGTTTGGTACACAAATAATAATTTTATATAATAAAAATATAATTGATTGATTAAAAAAATAAGATATCCATATATAAATAAATACAAACATCATGAACTACATACAGATATAGACCAATATATACATAAATATATACATATAATAACATATATATTTGCAATTTGTCTTCATATATACTGATGATTTATAGATTTACAACCTTCATCGATAAATGGACTATTCAATATATATATTTTTTTAATATTCAAACTAGTAGTTCATGAGATTAGTGCGTTTAACCAAACAAACAAACTCTGCTGCTTTATAATATTAAATAGTGTACATTAGTTTTTTTTTAATATAGAACACGTCAATTATACTTCGCCTTGCCTGATGGTAAGCTGAAGGCAAAGTCTCAGAAAAGAGGGTCACCATTACTTACACATACCATGTGACAATGGTGGCACTCAGCTTGACGGCCTCATCATATGCTTTTTCACGGCCCGCTTAAAGGACCTGGGACTGTAGGAAGAAGGAAATATATAGTATATAGCTGATGTTGTTGTCCTATATAAAAAGTCCGATTATCCAGTCATGCTGAATCAGAATCACGAAGTACCTCCAATGATTATAATCCTGTATGATTGAATAACCAATCTAAAAAAGTTAAATTTTGTAAATAATGTTAAAAAGTGGGAAAACTTTGATAGTGTGATGTAGGACTGGTTGGTTTTTAGAAGTTTAGCTTGACTGCGCTAGATGGCGGTAGATACTAGTGGTATATTTATAGAAAAGAAGACGAGTGAATTATAGAATTCCAACTGACAGAGAGACAAAGAGACAGAGAGAAATAGAGAGAGAGACAAATCAATTTACGGTTCTAACCCTCGGTGAAACCCACGAAATAAGTCGTAATGTTATTCCATACAAACTTTGTAGAAGAATTACTTGTTATATACATGTATTGAGACTGTCTCACATACTTGTTCGTTCACATTTTATGTAAAGCCAACAAGTTGTATACAAGTTACAAGTTTAAAACAGATTTACGTTCACACCGAAGTATTTAACATAGTGCAAACTTGTCAAAGTGTTATTATAAACCTTGGTGACAAGCGGATATAAAAAAAACATCTAGTGACAGACGGACAGCGTTAGCTTGGTAATAGAGAATTCTCAAAGCCTGTAGTTTTCTAAATAAGATCATACAGTTAGCGTACGGTTATTACTAGACCAATAATAACATCGTTATATGCCGAGTCATTGCAGTAATAATAATGGCGGAAACTAGTGATTTTTTGTTGCAAAATAGTGCAACTTGTTCTCGGTCATGTATACTAGTTGCATCTCGAGCACGTATATATTACAGACACTTAATGACTTATGAATAGTTGACAAGCAGTTAAAATAACTGCTGCCTGCGGCTCCACCCGCTTGGAATTTTGATCCCGTTCCCGCTGATAACCCTTCCTGATATCGTGATGATTATATACCCAGTAATACTGATAAATAATAGGGCTTTCTATTAATAATCCGTTTTGGTGACGGAGAAAGAATACAACTATCACCACCCCATCTCATCCGAAGGGTGTCGTAAGACGCGACTAATGGAAACATACGCAAACCATATCACTGCGAGAGAAGGAAAACTCGAAATAAAACCCTGTACCAACCCGTCTGGCCAGCGTGGAAACAGTAGGTCAAAGCCTCCCAACATTGGGAGAGGCCTAGTCCAGCAGTGGACTGCGATGGGCTAGTTGATTAGTAAAAGAATTTTCAAAATCGGTTCAGTAAATCCAGAGATTGGGTCATCATAACGTCACAATATTTACCTTTTTATAATAATAATATACTTAGACAGACATCGTGTTAATTAAGATGGAAAAAGAAAATCGGTTCAGGCAGGATTCGAACCCTTTTCTTTACAGGAGGAATGTTTGAATTCCACCGGAACCGAAGATATTTTTATGTGCTGTAAGTAGGAAGACTAAAGGCTTGTACTGACTGTCTGTTCTGCACTGACGGCAAAGAAACTCTCTGTTCTTACAGGGTCGGTAGCACGCGGGTGTGACTCCTCTGGTGTTGCACACGTCACAGTTTATTTTTTTACACGTGTAAAGTCCCCACGGGTTCCCCCACCACCGGAGTCAGTGGGATATGTTATGTCGGACTTGAACCGACTAAAACACACGACGCCTGTGGATCGTTTTTGGTTGCCAAAAGTGAGTTTGACCGGCATATCCCTCGCATCACGGACGACTCAGGGCCATCTCTCTCGATCTGACCCTCTCCTGTAGGGAGCACAGAGTCACACACGTCCCCGGAAAAAGAAAGGAGCGCAAGGCGCACCGCCGCCGCCATCTGCTTCTGCTAGGGTGACAGGGTGGGTGTTAATTCACTTCTGCCTAACCTTCCGAGGATAAAGGCGTGATTGCATGTATGTGTGTAAGTACTGTTTGTGGGTCACGATCACGATATCAGTATCATGACCTCTTCTAAATTCTTATTCTCAATAGCAAGCTTACGCAACAAGTCGCAACATGTTCCACATAGTCTGGAGCTGTATCCCGCGATCATTACAACCCACACGAAATAGCAGAACTGATGATTAATACGCAACATATACACAGAGCTGGCTAGTTACGTGGCTATATTTTTGGCTTTTTGATGAAAAAATAGTTCTTGATGAAGTATACAGCGCTCGAAGGTAAATACCCACTTTTCGAGCTTGAATCCATCCGACGAGGACGAACCGACTAAAGCCGCATACCGACTCAGTCGGTCTTCAGATGTTAAGTGCCCTTATAAGTCATTTGTCCGACCATGGTGAGTGTTCTGATGAGCTCTTCCAATTAGTCCCACCCTCCCCTTTCCTACACAGGACAACACGTGCAGGTCTTAGATGTCACCCGCACACGGTGCAGAACATCCGATCAAGAACCAAGCGGTTCGGTGACTCTTTCTTCTATCGCACCATTTAGGCCCGGAATTCATTACCAGCTCACGTGTTTCCTTCTTCTTACAGTCCCGGGTCCTTTAAGTGGGGCGTGAAAAAGCATATGATGAGGCCGTCAAGCTGAGTGTCACCATTTTCACATGGTATGTGTATTGGTGACCCTCTTTTCTGTGAGTTTGCCTTCAGCTTACCATCAGGCAAGGCGAAGTCTAATTGACGTGTTGTATAAATAAAAAAATAAAAAAATTACCTGACACACGGGTAAATTCCCTTTTATATCGTTAAAACCTACCTAATTATAAGCGAGGCTTGGGTTAGACATACATACACACATATAATCACGGCTTTATCCCCGGAGGGTTAGGCAGAGGTGAATTAACATCCACATTTCACCAATCATTGAATTCGGTACCACTTAATAGAGGATGAGCCTATTGCCGTCTTCCGAGCACTATTGTCGACTCAAGCCATGTATCTGAGGCTGAGTCTGGGCTGTATTTATCTGTCTGATGTTAGAGTTCTATCCCTTAGTCGCCTTGTACAACACTACATGGGAAGAGATAAGGTGGTCCAAATTATACTCTGCCGGAAACCACGCGAATAACCTTGCAAGCTGATACACCTATTGCTACAATCAGGCTCAAGGCAAGAAAAGTCTGCACCGGTGCTTCGTCCGCCGGTGCGACTTGGGCCGCAAAGATGAAAATTATGATCACATACATACATACACACGCACGTATTATGCTTTGTATTACCATATGGCAAGGTTCGAACCCCGCGCACTGCAAATATTTGTATGTATGAATATAATTTGCATTATCCCAGTCGTGTCTCAGAGAGGTTGGTCGGTCGGTTGGTCCCAGTTTTTTTTTTTATACCACTTAGTTGACTGACAAGCACACGGCCCACCTATCCACGACCCAGTTATCATACGAACATCCATGGTAGTCGTTACGAGTAGTTGAAGCCCTAAAAAGTCCAACAGCTGGTCTAACTGCAATGTTTTGACATCGTCTTTGAGTTGTGGAGGTCAGATGGCAGTAACTTTACGAAAAATATTAAAGTTCACCCAAATCCGCAGTTAGACTCGTAAAGCGGACCCCAGACTCCGAGGTAAAAGCTTCGGATGCAACTGGAATTTACGCTAACATGAAGAGAAGGCGCGGTGAAGTCATATCGAATAAATCAAAACCCATAAAAATTACCGTCGCCGCGCAAAAAAGCCGTGTGGTTCCCGGCAGAGTAGAATTTGGGCCACCCCATCTCTTCCCATGCGGTGTCGTACAAGGCGACTAAAGGATAGGGCTGTTTATCATCAGACATGGCTCGAGTCAACAATAGTGCCCGGAATACAGCAATAGGCACACCCCCTATTACGTGGGTCCGAATTCAATGATTGGTGAAATGTGGGTGTCAATTCACCTCTGCCTAACCCTCCGGGGATAATGGCGTGATTATATGTATGTATGTAAAAAGTATTACGAATCCTATCAGTGCTTAATCTTTCCTCTCCTCACCACTATTATGAACCTAAGAATTGTTTATAGCCAACTAAGAGACGATATTTCAAAGTTATTAAAACCATATGGCTCATTAATAGCAAAATAATAGCTTCTATTAAATACATGTTTGTATTTCTAAACCACAACAACAGTTTAAAATAGATTAGTACAACTATAAAAGTTGCACCACATTTGGCAAAGGCCAATGTTCACAATGATCTAATAATAACTATGAAATAATTAAATAACTGTCTGTGTTTTATGATACGGGATTTCATGTGTTTAGTAGCTTTTGCTAGATTTGTAAGAAAAATAAGGTGTGTCGTGTGCTTGTCAGCTACCTTTTTCTTTTTTATGTGCGCAAAATTCCCTCGGATACCTCCCCACCGGAGCCGGTGGAAGAGGTTATGTCGGACTCGAACCGACCAAAACGTACGCCGCCTGTGGGTCGTTTTGGTTGCCGAAGGTGAGGTTGACAGGCATATCCCTCGCACCCCGGCCGAACCAGGGCCATCTCTCAAGATCTGGCCCTCTCCTCTGCTACCTAAGTAGTATATAAAATTATTGTTATATTAAACTCAATCTCACCACAGTTCAGTCTTAGCTGCAGTAAAATCACATTTTATAATCGTCTAATTTATTGTTGTAATTTGTGGATATGAAAAGACGCATATAGTACATCATAATATCAGCCAATAATAAAGGAATCCTAGTGGACAAAAATGTATACAGATCCCCAGGGGATTTTAGTTAGGAATTCAAATCGGAGCTAGGTACTCGATATAAAGTATTACCACAGTCTAAAGAACTAGTTAGACTTCTTTACGCACAGAAACTCAATCAAGGATCATGGTTGTCACAAAAAAAGATACTAATTATATTATACTATTAGTTTAGAATTATGCGATGGCTAAGATTGGGATAGAAATGGTGGTCAGAGCTGCCGTCACAAAAAAATAAAAATTATAATTAGTTTCAGGTTTTGTTGTATTATGTGCGACTACTGTTATTAGTCAAATGTGGTGTGCCGCAAAAGTTGAAATAAACATCCTTTTTAAATCTTATTTTGGAATGCCTATACGCATATATGACCACCTTTCTACTTCACTTGTATTTCATGTACGTAGCTACGTACATGAAATACATTGCTAGTTAATGATAAGCTTGTAAAAAAAGATTCCAGTGAACTCCAATGAACCTTTTTCCTTTTTAAACCCTTCAGATTAAAGAGCGCAAAATACGTAAGTTTGCGCTCGCCTACCCTGCCGCTTGCTTCCCCTGTACCCCTCATAGCTGCCCCACGCAATTACCGAGTTAACCAACTGTAAGAAATAATAAGACTGTGATACTACTGTGGTGTTAATGTGGTCTATGAATTCTTGCAATTTCAGTAATATCTACTGAGTGAATGCACTCCACCAAGTTCTTCAGAGCCCAAGCATACCTCATCTGCAAGCTAGTATATTTGTTGAGCGATCAATGAGACTGACGCAAGTTTTCCTCTGGTTAAGCAACTGGCAGTTGTTTTCGTAAAAGCTAAGATAAACCAATAGACCAAACAAATAATACAAAATCCCAGACTTGTTGTTTACTTGCAAGTGAGACAGCAACTAAAACTGAAAAGTTAAAAAGAGACAACAGATCAATATTTACCATTATTCTTATCGCCTAATTGTCAATGCTGTATGACTCAGTATGGGAATTGTATACCATATGGGTTGTTTTGACAGTTATTGCGGAACTAAATTTATAGCTGGCGTATGTGTGACGTCATTATCTAAATACGTTTAGCCATTCTTTCAAGATTGTACACGTTTTTATTAGATTTAGTACCCGCATATTTTTTTCGACATATGCTACTGAATAAAGTACTATTTTAATGGAATTTATCACAATTATTATCGTCTGCTTACCCTTGATCCAAGTATTGGTAAGACAGTGGTAATGGTGACGCACGTAAAAAACGAATTAGAAAGAGGGTAGATCGATATGGTCTGCCCAATAACAACTATAATAGGTACTAATAGGTAGCTGTTGTCAGTACATTCGTGATAATGGCGCTTGTAACAGCGCCGAACTATCGGATACACTCAAACACCAAACAACATTGTAAATATCCTATTGACTTTTATAATACTAAGTAGTATAATATCAATCTAAAATCATACACTTTTATAATAATAAGAATGTAAAGTGTTTATACCATTGGATATATTTCAAAACTATTTTTCCTTTTTTTAATTACATATTTAAAAAAAAATCTTACCACGATTTTCATCATCATCTATCTGCCCTTGCCCCAGTGCCAATTATTTGGGGTTGGCGCAAAATGTCATTCTGCTCCATACTTCCTGTTTGCGCTTCACGGAAAATATCGAAGTTTAGGCAAATGTGCAGTTAGACTGGTAAATCGGACCCCAGACTCAGCGGTGAAGCTTCGGATGCAACTGGGATTAACACTAAGACGAAGAAAAAGATAAGAAAATAAAGTTTTTGATAAGATACTAAAGACACCTTACTTTTTGAACGATGTCTTTTGAACATTTTTAAAGCCTTGCCAAACCAGAGTATAACATCGATAACTTGTTTTCTTTCAAGATTTATGATGATTTTTGATGATTCAGACATATCTTGAGAGATCTAAATTGAAAAAAAGATCCATTATCCTATGATTTATTTATTACTCATCAGTCGTCAAAACGGCGCCAACAAAGAAAATTTTAACTCAAGTAAATAATTTTGTAAGCATAAACAATTTTAAAGCCCTCCGACCGGATACCGACCACGTGTTACCCTGCGCGCACGCATATTCCAACAAGGGGGCGTTTTCTAAAAATACGCCACAGAATTTAACGCAATACGCGTTTCAGTCACGACGCGTTCACCACGCCCGCGATACGCGGTCCCGACACCCCTAGCCCTGAAAATTTCGCCTTTTGTTCGCGAACCATGGTAACATTAAGTGCTTAGATTTTTAAATTTCGAACAGTGGATTTTATTTCCAAAGGTAAGTTTTTTGATCAGTGTTGCAAATAGATAAAAAAGATTATTTTTTAGTAGAAAGTGCGTAAAGATAATATAAACAAACTGCGAAAAGTACCGCGTAGCTGTGTTATTTATGTAAGTTTAAAAACCCGGCGACCTCTTTAAATTCTAAATACATACAATAATAAACTATTACCGTGGTCTGTGTAGAATTTCTTTGAGCGAACATTTCTTCGCACAATAGACTGGGGAAAAATTTGTGCCTATTTTCTACACTTTTATCGCCGGGAAAAGTTTATTCACGTTTTGATGAGATCTTCAAGCCTTTATAAAGCATTTTTATGTTTAAAAATTATGTGTTAAAACTGTAAATTACATTGAATAGAAAGCAAATATATTTTATTGTTTTCTTTAATTTGATTATTAACTTTTTTTCATCATAGTCTGTTGAAAACCAATAATTTTAACAAACTACGGCATATCATGAATTACCCAGATTTTTATATTTGAAACTAGATTAAAATGAAAAATCCTTGATGTATTCGTTATTTAGAACATGTCAATCACATAGGAAAATAAACTGCCGCGTTACATGTCGCTTTTCAGTACTGTATATAATATGGATAAAAGTTTTTTTTTATAAACGCCTTGGTTGGCAGACAAGCACATGGCCCACGTGATGGAAAGTGGTTACCGTGGCCTATGCACATGTGCAACAGGGGAGCAAGGAACATGGGAGTCACACTCGCGCTGCCAACCCTGTCAGCACAAGAATTTCTGTGCAGTCAGTGTAAAAGACAAAACAGGACAAGCTTTTGATATTCCCACCGACACATAACTCTCCAGTGAGCCCTGGCTACCCTACTCATCGCCGGGAATAGGAGGTAGGACAAAGCGGTATTTCCGTCCGATTGAGCAGTCCGACTGGGGAAGTCCTACAGAATACCGCGGTTATAATAACTTCGTGTTGTGTTCCCAGCGGTGAGTAGGGTAGCCAGAGCTCACTGGAGAATTTGTGCTGTTAGTGGGAAGACTAAAGGCTTGTCCTGCTTTGTCTTCTACTGACGCCACAGAAACTCTGTACCTACAGGGTTGGCAGCGCGACTGTGACTCCTCTGGTGCTACAGACGTCCATAGGCCACGGTAACTACTTTCCATCAGGTGGGCCGTGTGCTTGTCTGCCAACTAAGTTGAATAAAAAAAAAAAAGACGAGGTTATTATGGCCGCGGTATTCTGTAGTAGCCGACTTATGTGTCTTTTTAGACTCTGTGTTATCTATTCCTGTACTAAATTTTCAATAGATCTGATCAGCCGTTTAAGCATGATTGAGACCCGAACATCTTCAAAAAATTATATTATCGTTAAAGCTTAGTGGTAAAGGTAATGGCCTTACGATCGAGAGGTATCCACTCTACCGAATACCACGGCTATGATAACCTTGTGATATGTTCCCGGCGGTGAGTAGGGTAGCCAGAGCTCACTGGAGAGATCTTGTTCTGTCAGTAGGAAGACTAAATGCTTGTCCTGATTGTGTCTTCTGCACTGACGGCACAGAAATTCTCCGTTCTTACAGGATCGGTAGCACGGATGTGACTTTTCTGGTGTTGCACACGTTCATAGGTCACGGTAACCACTTTTCGTCAGCTGACCGTGTCCTTGTCTGCCACCTAAGATGTATAAAAAATATATATTAAAAAAAAAATATTAGGATATCTCATAAGTCTTGTAAAAAAATAACTTTTCGCTAGAAAATTAGACAGAACCGGATGTGCTGCCGTCTGTGCTCTGAGAACAAAATGTACAGTGCAATAATTCCTGTGATTCTTGTGAAATTAAACGTCAGTGCTCAAGCGTTCTTGTCGGGAGTTAATTTAATCAGGGAACAAGGAACTGCCGAGACTTGCTAGATTAATTATAGTAGAAATTGACAGTACCGTAATTATGTGTCATAGTCATAGCCTTTGTAATGTTAACGAGATTCATTCTATTCAAGCAGAATCAAGTTATAATTTTCGATTATAGTTTGATTATTTTCGGTGACAATCCAAACTCACCTGCAAGCCGATATTGTTGATCATCCATTAGATGAAGCTCTGGTAAAGGATTTCCTCATGAGGTTTTTTTATACCACTTAGGTGGCAGACAAGCATACGGCTTACCTGATGGAAAGTGGTTACCGTGGCGTATGGACGTGTGCTACACCAAGGGAGTCAGACTCGCGCTGCCAACCCTGTAAGCGCAGAAAGTTTCTGTGCCGTCAGTATAAAATACAAAGCATGACAAGCTGCTTTTGATCTTCCCATTGACGGCTTATTGAGTTTAAGTTACGGAACCCTCGATTCCGACTCGCACTTGACGGCTTTTATTTTCCGAAATGGTTTTGCATATTTTATCTATCGTCTATTGGGACAAAACTACGCTAGTTACTCTAGTCTAGTGTTGCCAATAAACTATTGTACGTACGACATGTCACAATGATAAAAGATATTACCCCAGGTAAACCTCGTTCCGCAAGTTTTTATTTTCCTCTAGAGAACAATACTGGGGCTCATTCGGACGGCTCTGATTTGAGCAAAACTACTACTATTTCCTTGTGGAGGAAAAGGGTCGATATACTATGACATCTTACCTATTTACATATATAGAGAAATACATATATATATGATCAAGCATTTATCCCCCGAAGGTTAGGCAAAGGTGAATTAACACCCACATGTCACCAATCATTGTATTCGGTCCCACTTAATAGGGGTGAGCCTATTGCAGTTTTCCGGGCACTATTATTGACTCGAGCCATGCATCTGAGGCGCAGTCTGGGCTGTATATATCTGTCTGATGATAATCTGTCCTATCCCTTAGTGGCCTTGTACGACAACCCGTCTGGGCAGCGTGGAAATAGTAGCCCAAGGCCTCCCAACATTGGGAGAGGCCTAGTCCAGCAGTGAACTGCGATGGACCAGTTGATTGATTGAATTATAAACTATAAAAAATACCTTGTCCCTACTCTAAAATGGTGACATTTTAACGCACCAATCAGAGACTATTAGACATATTGAGAACATATTTGTACTTTTTCCAAAGTATTTTTTATTAGATTTGACCTGCTTTCAACTTTCAATAGTCATTTTGATGGACACTGTAAGGTAAAACCGGTCAGGTCTAATAAAAATACCATGGAAAAAGTACAAGTGTATTCTCAATATGTGTAAAAATACATCATTGATCATAATGAAGTTCATTGGCATCAGAAACTTAAAATGTACAGTTATGTGTCTTAAACTAAGCAAAATCTTTTGTTAGAAACTAGGCTGGTGCCTGTGTTTGGGGACAGTTTTTTTTTTTTATAAACTCACGATTATATCCCCGAAGGGGTAGGCAAAGATGCTAGCACCCACATTTCGCCAGTTTATGTTTATGTCCCAATGTAATATAGGTGGCGAGCCTATTGCCATTAACCGGGCACTTATGAACTTCGAAAAACATCGAAATATCATTGGTGTGTGCCATGGTAAAACCTGGGATCGAACACGAGACCTCGTCTTAGCAGGCCATTACCCATACCACTAGGCTACCGCGGTCGCGGTTTGGGGTCAGTAGGTATATTATCAATAACACGAATAATACATTGTTATGATTTCCGAGAAGTTAAATTAACTAACACATGTTGCCCAAGCTTATAATTATGAGCTCACGAAGTAAAGATGTCATCCTATCATGAGTATTGTTTGGTACTCAGTCTCCCAAACGATACAGCACGAGCGATTATTTCACAACCATATCATCACCCTGTATACAATTACATTATGACACATCCTAATTGTCTGTAAATTAGTAGATTAACTAGCAGCTATTGTCATACCACGTTTAAAGACCTCATCAATGAGTTAAATAAACAAGTGTCATATACGACGTTTTTATTTCCAGAAAAAAATTAAAAATATTTTGTGAGCACTTTGGTTTAATAATCCCGTAATGTGAAACGAGAAGTGGGTATGGTAACCAGATAAATGAATTAAAAATTTAAAAGAGAGAGAGAGAGGGTTTTATTGTATATGGTGTTGTTTATGTTCCTATACATCCTAAAACCCATATACTCGTACAAGCTATGTTTAGTTTGGTTTCAGATGATGTTAAATATGTGATAGAATTATTTATAGCACTCGTTTACAATTTTAAAAAGAAGCCGATAAGAATCACGTTATACAAATTCTTCATCACCACCACACAATCCAAAAACCTCAAAAAAAGAAATGGTTAATCTCATTAAAATAATCATAATAATACCTGAATAAAATATACAGGATGATTTAAATTCCGATGTTGATGACATAAACAAGATAAAATTGCATTACTGTTTTTTAACTGGCGGGTCTACAGTGAGACGCGCACGGCACGTTAATATATTTTTTTGACTAATTTTTCAAAAATAATTAATGAGCTTGTGGTAAACATTTCTTTATTTATGAATTAATGATTTGTTTAGGAATAATTAGATTAAGAAAAGATTGCTATTATAATTGTTTTATATCATATAGATCCCAGGTTTTACCATGGCACACACCAATGACTTTACGATGCTTTTCGAAGTTATGTGTATTATCGCAGGTTTATAAGTGCCCAGTTAATGGCAATAGGCTCAGTACATCGGGACCTAAACATAAACTGGCGAAATGTGGGTGCTAGCACTTCTGCCTACCCCTTCGGAGATATAGGCGTGAGTTTATGTTATGTTATTATTTAGAATTATATAAAAATTGACCTTTAGAATAATAATTACAATGTTCTATCCAACTTAAATATCATTTAATAGTCCTTTAAGAGTAATTAAAAGACAGAGCGTTTGATGTAAATTAGCGTATAGTGATAAAGTAATATATTTACATCAAAAACAACATGTTTGATACATTTTTATATAATCTATCTCCAATAATAAACACCTCAACAAAGTCTAGGGAACAAGATGACCCCAATTATTTTTTTTCGTGTAAATCTTGTTTTGCAAATAACTGGCAGCAAATAAATAAAAATAGAATAAAGTAGATTACAGAGTTGTTCGAAACTTAAAAATAAATTTAAATAAGTAATGATTTTCGAATATGGAGGGAAAACTTTTAAAAGTGTTTGATTGTGCAGTTTCTCTGAGGCAAAATATTTTTTTTTTTTTTTATTGTAAATAACGTTTATTATCAATAATACGTCTTTTACGTATGGTTTGTGCATTTTTGTGACTGTAGTCATCATGTCACGTCGTCATTTAAGTCGCGAAGAGATGTTAAGGGCTGTTGGTATGCTGCAAGCTGGACGAACTCAACGCGACGTAGCGGATGCTGTCAACACCCAACCAAGCATAATTTGCAGATTATGGGCACGCTACAGGTCTACAGGGGATGTTGCCGAACGTCACAGGGGACGAAATAGGGTTACTACCCCGCGACAAGATCGTTTCTTGCAAAATTCCGCAAGGCGGCAACCCACGATTACTGCTCGTCAGTTGGTCGCAGGCCTCCAGTCTCAGCATCAAGTGGTTATTAGCGATCAAACTGTCAGGAGAAGACTACACGAAGCCAATCTTCATGCTCGCAGACCGCTTACGGTTCCAGCTCTTCGACGTGGAAATCGAGGTCGTCGCTTATTGTGGGCTAACGCACATTTACAGTGGACCGACCATCGATGGGCACGGATTCTGTTTTCCGACGAATCTCGCTTCGGTTTTCATCCTGAGAAGAGTGCGTGTATGGCGAGTTCCTGGACGTCGGAGTCGTCTCCAGAATCCGCAAGAAGTTCATCCTTACCAAGGTGGAACAATCATGGTATGGGCTGGAATTCGCCTTGGTGGAAGGACCGACCTCGTTTGGATACGGGGCAATTTGAATGCAAACCAATACATTCAGGAGGTTAAACACCCCATGGTAATCCCTCATCGACAGCAGTTCGGTCAAGATTTTATGTTCATGCAAGATAATGCACGGTCACACACCGCGAGGGTAGTGGTCAATGCGTTAAGCGAGCACAATATGACGACGTTGGAATGGCCTGCTCAGTCTGCCGACCTCAATCCCATAGAGCATGCCTGGGATTTGCTTGGGAGAAGTGCTTTCAGTGATTCTTTGGAAAATCTGAACACTGAAGAACAACTTTTTTTACACCTTCGCAGTGTATGGAGCCATATTCCACAGACGATGATTGACAATCTCATACTAAGTATGCCACGCCGTTGTCGAGCTGTTGCTAATGCTTTAGGAGGTCCTACAGATTATTAAAAACGTTTAAAGTACGGTTAATTACTGTATTTCTTACTACCTCGTTATTTTTGTGCCTAATCATAGAAGGTTGTAATACTCAATATTGGCACTATTCAATACTTTCTTAAAAAAAAAAAAAATTTGGTATGAAAATGTTTTTATTAAAATTAAAATTAAAAACGGTATAAAAATACCCTTCTATTGATATAAAACACTCACTATTACAAGAAAGGGTTTTTAAATAAAAACTAGAAATGTCCTTGTTCCCTAGACTTTGTTGATGTGTGTATTAAGATCAGTCTTTATGGTAAAATCGTAATATATATTCATACTAACAGTTTCCTTCATTTTATTTCACCTATTAAAACTATAAAAACATTAAAAATTAATGTATGGACGAAGTCAAAAAATAGTTCGGTTCCTATCATTACTTTGATCTACACATACTTAATATTTCTCGTTCTAATAGATTCTTTGATAGCATCTTGGTTCACTTTACTAATATGTATGTCAATCTGTTTATTTGCATAATTAACATATAAATACTGCAAGGAAAGTTTTTATTCATTTGGTTTTTATTCATCCGCTCTTTTACAATTTCCTTAGGTATTTGGTTTATTTTGACCTTTATGAGTGTTACGGCCATCTATGTCCCAACTCCGAGACCTGTACCCTCAAGATTCAAATGAGCGGTACCAAAAAAGTGCTTGTTATAATTTGTAACCTGAAACAAATCCTGTATTTAATCAAATAAATGACAAAATCGCTCGACTTGAGCGATTTTTTCAGTAGCAAACACATAGTCCCCACAATACATTCAAGTCACAAGATAAAATCTTTTCCAGTGCATACTTTGTCTACCGGACAGTGAGTTAAAACAGCAAATACTTTAAGACAACATTTATCTAAGATACCGTACAAATGTTTAGGTGTGTGTAGAATAATTTATTGTTAAAGTGAACTAAGTTTAGTCGAGGAAGAATGACCCCAAAGTTATGTACACTGCGGGAGTTATTACAGATGTAGAGAGTAGTCTGAAATTTAGTACAGCACATATATTTTGTGAGCCAGCTAAAAACATTCTAAGTCGTCATTTCTTTATTTTTATTTTATTTCAATAGTATTAAATTAGTTCATCTCATAGAAGCATTCAATTTAATTTATATGATCAACAATATGGTACCATTGCATTCGGTGACAACCTGTAAAGATGGTGGTGTGAGGTACAAAAAAAATAAAAAATAAAAAAATATATAAATAGTATAAATACATATCAACAAAAACATAAATAAGTTTCGCCGGTGACAAGAAACAGTAAGATTGGAAGATCAGAAAACTACTGGTAGAAATTTTTAAAATAAAAATCAATAAAGAAATAAAAAGTGGAAAAAACAAACACGCTGTAGATACACTTGGGGTTTAATGACGTAATTAATGCACAGTTTGCCGTTACGAAAGAAAGATAAAATTTTCTTTTCATATCAAAAATAAAAATAATGCTAGACATGATTGTATTGAAAGCTGACCATTATCTCTATCAGATGTGCCTTTGCAGTCATATTGAGTATGAAACTCGGAGAAGAAAGCCAGAACTTGGCCATCATCTCTCTTGATCATTATTGAAAAACTGTATATTATTTTTTTATTTCTTTAGAAGTCCTCAACCAAAAAAACTGAAAAGAGTGCTTCAATTTAAAGCGACCGGTAGACGAAGAGATAAAAAAAAACAGTCAAATGATAATAAAACTGAGGGTAGAAGGAATTGCCAAGTAAAGACTGGAGTACCGCAAAATCCTCTTCACATACCGTTCAATACTATACCTGGTCAAAGACAATAAGTTTCGCTAGGAAGCTTAACAGTGGAGCTTTGAACAAAGCAATAGAACCACAACGGTGAGCAGATAATTTGAGAACAAGAGACTAGCCATTGAAAGTTCAACGATCGTACGAATATAGATGGAATGTACAACAAAACTGAAGAGAAATATATCTACTGTTGCTAATGATTCGGACTTGAGAGCTTTTTTGAAGACTGACATTGGCAGCACTGGGATCTTGAAATATGAGAAGAAAGAGAATTTCTCTCTGTTTTGTATGCCTGCATCTTCGCGTGGGATAATCCCAATACCGGCAATGACAGAATACTTCTGAACCAGATTTAGTTTGTCGGTCCGGTCGGCAAGAAACAATTGTTTTATACCGCTTATTCGGCAGACAAGCACACGGCCCATCTTATGAAAAGTGGTTACCGTGACAAATTTTCGCATTAATTTGTAACAATATAAAGATAAAAATAATTTAGAAGCTTCGGTAGGTTAGTGGTTAAGGAGTAATCCTAATAAAGCCTAATCGAAAGGTACCGGGTTCGAACTTGGCGATTACACTACCGACGTGAACTCACTCCTAACACAAACAATTTAGCTTAGCTGGAGGGGTTAGAGGGAATATTAGTAATATTGGTTCTAATTTTTTTACAAAAAAATCTGCCAAATTATTTCTATTGAAAGGATTTTTTTAAGTCAAAAGGCCTACGATTAAACACTATATCACCTGTTATTAAGTATAGTCAACTCTGGGGACGAGTTGGGGACTCTGTGGTCCCCACACCCGAGGAGAGGGCCAGATCGAGAGAGATGGCCCTGTGTCGGCCGGGGTGCGAAGGATATGCCTGTTAACCTCACCTACGGCAACCAAAAACGACACACAGGCGGCACTCTAGATATGCAGACTCCCAAGTTATAGCTTTCTGGAAACATTGACTCAGGCAGGGCATTCTTCTTCATGGATGGTTTCAGGCAGAGTAGAATTCGGGCCACCCCATCTCTTCCCATACAGTGTGGCACAAGGCGACTATGGAATACGGCTGTTTAACATCAGACATATATATACAGCCCAGACTGCCTCAGTTGAATGGCTTGAATCAACAATAGTGCCAGGAAGGCGGCAATAGGCTCACCCCCTATTACATGGGACCGAATCATTGTGTGAAATGTGGGTGTAAATTCACCTCGGCCTAACCATACGGGGATAAAGGAGTGATTATATATGTATGTATGTATACGCAACGTTTTGTCGGTATGAATAGAAAATTACGGAACTATGTATTATACGCTATTCAATGGGTAAACTGATACTGATATTAAAGAGCATAATTAATAAATAAATAATAAAAAATATTCTTATATATACTACATTCTACACAACGCTATCTAGACCCATGGTAAGCATAGTTTAACTAGCTTGTGTTATGGAATCTAGAATACGGATAAATAAAAAAATAAAAAAAATTACATAATATTATACATCAAATAATAATGTGTCGTGTATTTATGTTCTAATTATTTTGTCTATTTGTAATGTGTTAATTATAATAAAGATTTACCAATTAAAAATAAGAATGCAAATTAGTGAATATAGACAAATAGACTTATAAATATGTACTTATGTATTAATGGTGTACAATAAGGTAAAATAATAATAAATAAATAATTGTTATCCTACTTCCTACAAATATTATATGATTAAATAAAGAAAATAAATAAAAAGTCAAATAATAATAAATAATAATAAATAAATATTCCACGACATTCTACACAACACTATCTAGACCCATGGTAAGTATAGCTTAACTAGCTTGTGTTATGAGATCTAGAATGCGGATAAACATACTTAGGTACTTTTTTTTTGTAAATACATACATATTATACATACAAACACCTAGGCCAATGCAAATATACATATTCATGCATACAAATATTTGCACTGAGCGGGAATCGAACCCGCGCCCCCTGCATAGCAGTCAATTGCTCTACCGCTACGCCAATGAGGTCATCAAAATCACTACCTACCTATTCTTTCACGTTATGATAACTCTGAGACTCTCATATATCTGTTTTACATGTCATTGCGGCGGGTAAAAGCCAGTGATGTACAAAAATAGGTCGATATCCTCTCACGGTTTCCCTTCAAGAGAACCGATTTGGTCGATTTAAGACTTCATTTGGTGTCGGCAGCAATTTGGATATTTGACAGCTGAGCGATGCAGTATCTTACCGGCTGTAGTCCCCTTGTTAATATATATAGGCGTTTTTAGTTAAGAGCGTAGGAGAGTAGTTTATTTTTACATGACTATTTAAAAAGGAGTTAAGTATTTGGACGGTTTGTATAGGTTAGTGAAAATATTATACATAGTTTCTTTAATCTACTGTAACTTTTACTTGTCTGAATAGATTTAGATAAGTATATCGTTTGAATCCTGTCACCATTCAAGTTAATATTGGTAAGAAAACGTCAAGCCTACCAAAAAAAAAATTTACTGAAGAGATTTTTTTTGGTAGGCTTGACGTATTCTTTAATTATTTTATTATTCTATCATACATACATATTTATAATCACGCCTTTATCCCCGGAGGGTTAGGCAGAGGTGAATTAACACCCACATTTCACCAATAATTGTATTCCCGAGGGGGTGAGCTTATTGCCGTCTTCCGAGCACTATTGTTGACTCGAGTCATGCATCTGAGGCTGAGTCTGGACTGTACAATATATCAGTCTGATGTTAAACAGCTCTATCCCTTAGTCGCCTTGTACGACACCACATGGGAAGAGATGGGGTTGCCCTAATTCTTCTCTGCCGGAAGCCACGCGGCAAATTAAATGTCTTTATTGATCTTTAAAAATAATCGTATAGTATTATGGACAGAACTCTGAACGGACTTTATTAAAAAAATAGTTCAAAATATCTTTTTAATTTTATACAGCTCTCAAGTACAGTTAAATACAAAATGAGAATTTATATTATAACCTATACAATAGATGGACTGATGCCAAAGAGAACACAAATGGATAATCCGAACTTAGCCATTAAAGCTTAGTTCTCCTTCATTAACTTTACCTAAAAGTTGGGAACAGATAAATAAATCTTTAACTTTTTGGTCTGTCAGTACTGAAATGTTACGAATTTTAACTTATTTAGCGGGCTATGTTATGGCGACTATGTTTACAAATTCAATTATTTATGTCCAAATTGTGTGGTTTGCGAAGTCATTTAATTGTATTGTTTTACCTCCGTTTAACTAATTATTCAAATCGACTAAGATTGAAAAATGTGAACCTGTGATCTTCTGCCCTGACCACTGAGCTACCGAACCTCACTTGAAGGCATCCAAATCTTTCTACATATGCGTCTTGCGGCGACAGTGGGAGCCACGTACTAATACTCGTACGAATTATCGGAACCAATAAACGATGTTGCAATCATTATCAAACATTGATTTTTGATTACTGGAGTACCAAACAATAATATGAAATTTAAAAAAATTTAGTATACTTATTGAAATGACTCATAGCTTCAAATCCTGCCTCGACGTATTCAATTTTTCTCGATCTTAATCGATTTGTAAAGATTAGTATGTCTGTTTGTTTGATTAGTAAGTTACTCAAACTTACTAAAACAGATTAAATTAGAAAATTTGGAACTAAGAAAGATTATAACCTGGAAAAACACACTGACCACTTTAATATCTGAAGTAGGGAACTATTAGTTCCAGGATCGGAATCAGAACTACTAGCAGGCATTACGACGAGTAACAGTTAGATTTGAAGGAAGAATGCAAGAAGTAGACATTCTAAAGATAGCATCTGAAACGGCTGCCGAATTTCTTTGCACTGCATTTCCATTTAACATCAGGACTTTGATTAGGATACCCAAGTATTTAAAAGAATCCCTATGCTAATTTTAGTATAGTGCACTCGATTAAACAAAATATCTCAGACATTGAATACGATACGACGCCTACAGGGTTTAATGAACCATTCTATTCTTTATCTAGATCATACGACCAATCCCTAAGAGCAATCTGGAATATTTTAAGAACACTTTTGGCGGCAGATAATTGATTCTATTCAGTCGCTTTCCGTATATTCTAGGTGCAATTCTGTAATGCGACAGACGATAGATTTTATTGTAATTGGCTGGTGGGTTATTATCGTCGTCATTCTCCATTTTATTGCTGCTTTCATGATAGTGTATCTACAGTAGAGTAGGCAGATATAGCAGCCTTTCCTTTAATTTAAATTGCTTCTATACTTACACACTTCACTTGCTTTCTCTACTGTAATTAAACCTTTCATGCAAAATGCCAGTTTCGAATGCTTTAGACCTGACCTTTTTAAAACATCATTAATTTGTATATTCCACAAAGTCAATCTCGGTCTTCCTACCCACTATGTACCTCACATATTTGGTTTGTCATTCGTTCAGTACTCATACGTTCTTCGTATTTTATCTACCTTAGCATACCTTTTTTACTTTATAATATTTACTTCTCGGTACACTATTCACTTTCAGGGCAAATCTGATCATTCTCGAATATTTCTGTATACACTGTTGATTAATGAAGGTATTTGTTTTTGAACAAATCAATATGTAAAATTTCTGGAGGAGGTAGGACACGGCGGTATTTCCGCCCAATTGAGCAGTCCGACTGGGGAAGTACCTCCGCCCTACAGAATACTGCGGCTATAATAACTTCGTGTTGTATTCCCAGCGGTGAGTAGGGTAGCCAGAGCTCACTGGAGAATTTGTGCTGTCAGTGAGATGACTAAAGGCTTGTCCTGCTTTATCCTCTACACTGACGCACAGAGAATGTGCTTACAGGGTCGGCAGCGCGAGTGTGGCTTCTCTGGTGTTACACACGTCCATAGGCCACGGTAACCATCAGGTTTTCCATCAGGTGGGCCGTGCGCTTGTCTGCCACCTAAGTGGTATATAAAAAAAAGTAAAAATACTATGAAAAAAGTACAATATACTTTTTGAACGCACAGTATTTTTATTTTACTAGACCTGACCGGTTTCACTTTACTGCATCCTCAAAGGTTTACAATGCCAGTAAACCTGACCTGACTTGACCTGACCTGACTGTGTATGTGTTCTCAATATGTGTAAATCGAATATACTTTCAAAATCACAAATCCTAAATATCTGAACAGTGGCTAAATAAATTCACTTTGCCTCCTTAATCGATGTTCTAAGCGCCACTGCCATGTTTACCTCTTTTAATATAAGATCACTGTCTATTTAAATCGTCTGTCTTCCAGTTCCATACATCATACCATTAATTCCCCATAGTCAGTTTGTAAATCTTTTATCTTTATACATTAGGAGATGATAATGGCCACACACAGTGTACTGTGGTGGTGCCACACATGGTGATAGGCGATGAATGATAAGTTAGAGGTGATTATCGTGAGGATTAAGTTGTTTTATCTGGTGATTTAAAAAGTGGATTTATCTGATGCTTTGGATGCGTTTGGAGCTTTGCTATCTATGTGTGTACAGTGATTGCTAATGGAAGTTTAAAGTGCTTCAATGTCATCAATGTTAGATCATTTAATATTTCATATTTTGAATTATAATAAAACTGATTTCACGTCACTAAACTGCTTTATTGTTTTATGGTATAGTGTTACATTGAGTTTTGGAATGAATAGTCCCAGAAGTACAATGAATAGGGATTCAAGTACAGTCGACAAAAGCGATACGATTGCACTTTTAAATACAATCCATATATAAAAAATTGCATCTACACTTAGATGTAAAATAAGGACATTTTAGGAATGGCAACCTAAGTTTCTATATTTTTTTCTACCATGTCAATGGCTAATAACAATATTTACTTTCAAGATTTCAAGTATTTACTTATTTACACAAAAAAATTTAAACAAAATTTAATCACAGAGCTCACTGGAGAGTTTTTGTGCTGTCAGTGGGAAGACTAAAAGCTTGTCCTGCTTTGTCTTTTACACTGACGGCACAGAAACTTTCTGTGCTTACAGTGTCGGCAGCGCGAGTGTGTCTCCCTTGGTTTTGTATACGTTCATAGGCCACGGTAACCACTTTCCATAAGGTGGGTCGTGAGCTTGTCTGCCACTAAAGTAGTATAAAAAAATTATAATCTTCATACAATATAAAATCCAAACTAACATAAAACAATACCGTCTCTTAGTCATAATGGTTGTCATTATACCTCCCGTAAACAATCCCTTCTTATATGTACGTACAATAAAAGTTACCAAATAGAATAGTAAAAAAAAACTTAAAACAAACTCGTCTATCATAAAAAAGACCAAAATATGAAGTAACCATGTTGGTAACACAAGGGATAATTAACTAAAGTACACATAATTATAAAAAGTAGGCGTTAAAATAATAATTGTAATGGCAGTTATGGCCATGTGGTCCGTTCTAAGGATGTTGAGATAATGGAAGCTCTATGAGTGTTAATTTGGGTGTGTTTAAGCGCACTTACGTTGAAGTGGCTGCTCCAATAAAAATTAGTTTTTTATCTTTTTGAATGTGAAATTATTGTGCAATTTTTGGAAGTGGTAGTGTAGTAATGATAGTGGCGTTGGATTTAATAGGCAGCTCACACTGGCCCAGTCAGTACGTGACTCGGACGGTACGTACGTTTTTGGAGGGATCAAAATTGTTGTACAAAAAATTCAGTTTTACTTTTGGTTACTTTTGATCGGTCGGTACCAAAAAGGTAAAACTATGTATTTTTGCCACTAAAATGCCTAACGTTACGTACACCTGACGTACTCATTGGTTTTTAGATACTAATAAAATACAGATATGGAACGAATTTCTATACTGTACAGTGTCTTTAAGATGATATATTGTTATTATTTTATGCTATGACCTTGCGATTTCATAATACTACAGAATACTAACACACTGCCAACATCATTCTATTCGTAACATAAGCAACTGGAAATAGTAATTTAATTTTACAATAACTATCGCACAACCTAAGCATTTTTGTGGCACACTTGTGTTAGCTATTAAAAACAATAATTATAAAATGAACACAATACTTTAATAATAACAATTTTGCATACATTGCGATACAATAAAAAACTACGCGAGCCCTCATAAAGCTTTTTGTTAATTTTATTTGCAAGTTGGTCATCATTAATTATTTCCGTATCTAGTAATTCTGCAATCAAGTTATCAATACTCTAAATTCCAGAATAATCAGACGTGACAGAATCAACGTCTGTCACATCTATCTATCGTATTTCATTGGTATCTGTCACACATGGCGGGCATGTGAAATGATATGTCGCCCAATGTGAACGTATTGAAGTATAGTATATTTATTCTCATCCTGTACTCATTAACTGAATGAAAAGAGAAGTTTTGAGTAGATTGAATGAAACATGTGAATATATTATTAACCGAATGTTGAGGAGGTCAGTGATGAAGGGTTGAAAACTTTCAAAAAAGAAGTCGGTGGAAAAAAAAATGCGTCTAACCAGTTTATCGCGCATCATGCGACCCATTGAGTGTATAAGATAATTGTATTGAAATACATACCTACATACATACATCGCCTTTATCCTCGGTGGCTCAGGCAGTGTTGAATTAACACTCACTTTTCACCAATCATTGAATTCGGCCTTGACTCAAGTCATGCATCTGAGGCTGAGTCTGGGCTGTATATATCTATCTGATGTTAAACAGCTCTATCCCGTAGTCGCCTTGTACGACACCGCATGGGAAGAGATGGGGTGGTCCAAGTTCTACTCTGCCGGGAACCACGCGACGGAATTAAATTAAAATAATAAAATAGAAATAAACACTGGGAAGCCGGCTGGAATTGGTTTATGCGACCCCTCGCCCTTGGAGGAGATATTTCATTAGTAAGTTGATAATACTTTGTGTATAGTCGTATATTAATTTTATTTTACTTATACTTCTCTCTCTTTCTTTTGTTTTAAATTCAATCAATTTTAGTTTAGCCGATAACTACACCTTATATTTAATTTTATGACATTACTGTCTATCCCAAGGTTGCCTGGAAGAAATCGCTTCAGTGATAAGGCCGACCATTCTACATTGAACTGTATACATGCTATCTACTTGTCCTACTGTAAATCTGTTGGTGTACAATAAAGACTTATCTATCTATCTATCTAAGTCTGTTTTTCATTTGATCAAGTGCGGCGAAGCTAAAGAAGGAGAATTTTATGCTAGACTTTCGTTTCGTTAATATGTCGCCATATTTTTGAAGAATGGTACCTATCGGTTCATATTACGAATCAAACCATTCAAAAACAGATTTTGATTTCTGCGTGGTTAGATTCCTAATCGTAATCGTAAAAAGATTTTACATAACATAACATAACATAAACTCACGCCTATATCCCCGAAGGGGTAGGCAGAGGTGCTAGCACCCACATTTCGCCAGTTTATGTTAAGGTCCCAATGTAATAGGTGGCGAGCCTATTGTTATATACTATACAAGTAATCAATCAAGCCTATTACAGTCCTCTGTTGGAGATAGGCCTCTCCCAATATTGGGAGACTTTGACCTACTGTTTCTACAGCGGGCGAGACGGGTTGGTACAGGGTTTTATTTCGAGTTTTCCTTCTCTCGCAGTGATATCGTCTGCGTATGTTTCCATTAGTCGCTTCTTACGATACTCTTCTGATGAGATGGAGTGGTGATACTTGTATTCTTTCCTCGTTAGGCACTACTAATATATATAACTCATATTATTTTTAAACTATCGCGGTGTGAATTCATAATTATACAACGTATCAGGACTTATCGTGATTAAATGATGGAACTTACTATTTCTGCCACGTAAAGTCGTGACCATGGGTGCTGCAACGCATCCGAAACGTCGGGAGAAATAGTAAGTTGTATAATTATACCTATATATAACTTATACCAAATTATTTTGTGACATAGTGACATACACATACACGTATAGAAACTTTTAATATATAAATATAATATAATGGTCATTAATAATGTCAGCATATGTTAATTATACCCGCAAATGTGCTGTGTGTTGTCACATGGCATCAATGGACAACGTGTTGATGATCAGAATCCGGTACATGATTCACTCTTCCCGACTCCCACGGGAAGTACTGAAAATATTTATTTATAACTGTTGTTTTGTTGTTTATTTCTGCGACAAATTGTGTATTAATCCACAAACTACACACATTATGTTTGCGATTTTGAATCTTAATTGGCAAGCAGAGTAATGTAACAGGGTTGGAGGCAGTCGCCTCCCTACAAGCCGAAACATGCCACACCTAAATAGGATAGGTAGTATTGTCTAATTGACAATTTATTAACACAAGCAAAATATAATTTCATTTCTGACTTTTTGACGGCTTCTGTGGTGTAGCGGTAGAACATTCGACTGCTACGCAGGAGGAGCGGATTCGATTCCTGCTCAGTGCAAATATTTGTATGCATGAATATGTATATTTGCATTGGTCTGGGTGTTTCTCTGCATAATATGTATGTATTTTGTAAAAGTATCTAAGTATGTTTATCCGCATTCTAGATCTCATAACACAAACAAGTTAAGCTATGCTTAACATGGGTTGTGTAGAATGTTTTAAAATATTTAGGTATTTATTTCTAAATAGTATCAACCACATTTTAGGGTTCTTTCTGTACCTAAGAAGCAAAATACGGGACTCTTATAAGCTCACTGCGTTGTCTGTCTGTCTGTCCATCTGTCTGACAAGACCTTTCAGGAATGAGATGTATCAAGTTGAAATTCATATCACTAAACAAGTCTATAAGTTCTTAAATTTGAGCACTCCAAACACTAAATTTCTAAATCAACGTAATCAAAATATATTAAAGTTTCTGTGGTTCTTCCCTGAATCTAATTTTGTACGGAACCCTCGGTGACTTCGACTCGCATTTGCTCGTATTTGACCGGCTTTTTTTGAAGTGAAAACTTCTTTAGCGGCGCTGTGTACTTTTTTTGGAATGGGTAAAAATTTCTAAACTCGCGTCAGGACACGTGACCTGATCGAAAATTCGTAAGACGGATGGAGAGAGGACAGGCGGCGCAGGGTGCTTGCGCGAATGTCACACGACTGTCACATGTGTGATGGCGGTGATAAACTTTTTAATGTAAAATAATTGTAATAGTTCTGAAATGTTAAATTTTTAATGTAATATAAATTGTCATGTTTGTGTACGATAGCGCAATAAATGAATATTGTATTCCACCACATAAATAATAGTACTTTTATACTGATAATGAAAGCAATTCGTACAAAACTATTCTCTAACCATTCCAAAATATCAAAAATGCACAACGTTAATATTCAAGTTTTCACTTCTGCCGGCACTCCCGGAGTGCAACCCGACGTTTTTTTAATACGAGTAGCTCCCTATGTAGACATCGCATCATAAATATACAATAATGTTAACAGAAATTAATGCGAATATGGTATAGGTACATACACACCTTTGATTTGCCTGACGTTTCGACCAAGTTACACCGGCCGTGGTCGCAGGCTGGCTGGCTCAGTGGTGCACGCCCGCCTCCTGGAATGCGAAAGTTAAAAAAAAAGTTTCATAAAATCTAGTCAAAGTACATTCATTGCCTGATAAATACCTCTATACTCGTTTTATATAGTTTTTATATAAACTATAAATTACTTCAAATATACATTCACAAATATGTATGGTAATTTTTGCACATACATATTCATATGTAACTAAATTGTTTTCTTTGGATACATATTACATTAATTAGGGGCTTATTACGCTGGATTATAGTTTTAAAATGTCAAACACCCACGTTTTAGCTCTTTATGAAGTTCATAGAAGCTTGACATTTATTTTATTAAATTTATGCAAAGTACTTATATTAAATTTACTTTTTTATATTTTATTATACTTTTTAATTTGAACTATATAATTCAAACTATAATATTTACAGGAATTAAGCTACATTTTTTGCGAAGTGGGTATGATTCCCGCCCAGTGCAATTATGCCATGAATCTAATTATGTATTGTAATTAGGCTTTTTGTTGCTGTATATAAATCTTGAGACATTAATAAAATAATATCATCGAAGAATTTTGCATTCGAGAACACCTATTATCTAAAAGATAAAGGTATTTTTAGAAGGAAGTGTATAATATATTTTATATTGTTAATAACATTATTTTCTCATTGTTACAGATATGTACTCCAAGATATCCTGAAAAAAAATCCATACAAATGAGACGTACACAGATTAACTGTCATCAATATGCTTCATACATATAAACTATGGCGACTCAACTCAAAGAGACATTCGAAAATGGAACGCCGTTTATAGGGCTGCGCGTGCGCAGATCCGAATTCAAATTTAGAACGGAAAGGCGCCGGAAATGGGCTCGACCGGATGTCGGGGTGATGTTCCTGTTGTCGATTGTCTTAGCTGCCGGTTGCCATGGCTACCAAGAACAGAGGTTTGCCATGGAGCCGCAAGATCAGGTTAGTTTTACTGTCGATTTTTGTTTAATGTTTAATAAACAATTGTTTTTAGTTCTTGGAAGGTATTTGTTTATGTTTCAGTCAGTCGAACTGTGTTATAGTCTAAATATATATTGCGATTCTGTGTATATTTGGAATAGCAAACAAAAAATTGACATCCCTTTTTCACAATTCAGTATGGCGGGATAAGTTTAGAGTTTTTTTTTTATCTGTCTTTCGCGATGCGGTCACATTTTGTTTATTTTTTTTATTTATTTTTTATACCACTAAGTTGGCAGACAAGCACACGGCCCACCTGATGGGAAGCGGTTACCGTGGCCTATGGACATATGCAACACCAGGGGTGTCACATTCGTGCTGCCGACCATGAAGAAACCTTCTGATGCCCCTCTTGAAGAACCCCATATTGTAGGCGCTTGGGAAAACCGCAGCAGGGAGGTCATTCCACAGCTTCAGTGTGCGTGGGATGAAGTTTCTTTCATACCGCACAGTGCGCACCGTCTCAGGTCGCAATGTGTGCAATATTTTCTTCACTAGATATAGTAAAAGTTTGAATGTCATTTATCATAATCTACATATTTGATAAATATCAACTAACTTCAGTTCTATTTTGGAATTGAATGAACACTTCAATCGCGCTATAAAATGGATGAACCGCCTCAACTAAGGATGTATTTTACTGTTAATCTATTTAGGTTTTATTGAATCCATCCTGTTCTTCCTTTTTTTTTCTCTCGCTCTTTCCTCTGCATTTATTTCGCAGGCCTAAGTAGCTTAATTGGTAGTATACCTAATTCTCTACCTTAGGCCTGCTACATATTAAAGCTCCAACCATAGTACACTAAGTTTTTAGTGCTGCCATACATCACATATTTACTGACAAATGAAATGTGTGCGATTGAAAAGTGTTAGTATGTGTTATTATCATACATACATACATACATATAATCACGCCTTTATCCCCGGAGGGTTAGGCAGAGGTGAATTAACACCCACATTTCACCAATCATTGAATTCAGTCCCACGTAATAGGGGGTGGGCGCTTAGGCTCTATTTAATTCTTCTTTCATTAAATTACATTTGTATGCTTGGGTATTCAAAACAGAATTGGAATACAATCAGAACTAAGATTATGAGATTTATATTATCATATAATAACATAGAATAATAATAGTCAGAATAATAATAATATAGTCATAATGTCCAAGATAATTCAGTGTCCAAAACAAATTCATCAATAATGTCTACAATAGGTATTTTTATGTCAATCAATTAATTTCAATTTTAAAGTAGTCGTCTAATGAGTAAAACGATTTTTCTAAAAGCCATAATTTAAATTTTCTACAAAACCTATTTGTGGGTAAATGTTTAAATTCGCTTGGTACTGCGTTATAAACACGGCCACACATTGCTGTACAATTTTTGAGATACATTGTGGTTCTTGGTATCTTTGTCAATAAACAGCCC
The DNA here is from genome assembly GCA_963662185.1 of Eilema griseolum. Lineage (NCBI taxonomy): Eukaryota > Metazoa > Arthropoda > Insecta > Lepidoptera > Erebidae > Eilema > Eilema griseolum. The sequence goes on from OY759255.1 coordinate 10,233,157, forward strand.
TATCTCTTAGTCGCCTTGTACGACACCGCATGTGAAGTGATGGGGTGGCCCAAATTCTACTCTGCCGGGAACCACGCAGCATATTATCACTATGTGATATTATCACATAGTTTTAAATTTTTAAATGTACCTTGATTACCTAAAAATTGACCGCCTGGTCAAATTAATAAGTAGGCTTGTGATCATAGTACATACTGACACTACCCAATCACATACATTACGTCCGTCAGAAAATACGTAATGTCTAACACTAGTGGGATCTCAGGATATAGGTACTATTGAATCTTTGCTATTTAAGCTTAAAAAAAGTTGGCTAAGCAAATACTTAACAAATTAATTCGAATTCTAACGATATATTAACGCCTAGTTCTGTTCATTAATTAGCGAGCAATTAACACTACATTATGACCGCCATTATAAAACCAGCCGCGTTTTCGAGAAAATTATAGCATCTCAGTTGAGCTGATAACTGTATTACGATAGATAGTCCTTAAAAAGCTAGGATGAAGGTTCATTTTCGTACTGTACTATATTCAAATGCTATCCTAACCTAAAAAAAAGTGTAAAAAAGTGACTTGATCACGTACTTATCGGTCAAAAGTCTATTTAGAACACGAGCCTCGTAAAAAAACCGAAACAAATATCTCAGCCGTAAAAAAATCCGGTTATATTAATAAACGGGGAAATGTACTAAAACTGCTCTCAAATTAAATGGATAACACCATTAAAAATTAACATTGCAGTGATAGAGAACGATGGTTCGTAATTAATTTAATGTGTTTTCGGAGTTGCTCCAAAATACCGGTGTTAATGCTACTTGTATTTAAAACACAGCGCGGTGCCTTCGTAAAATATTATAGGTACACAGTAAAATTTATCGATATCATTATTTTAAGAACGTTCCTAGCTCTGGGAAAAAAACGACTGATAAATACAAAAACAACACTAAAAACTAGAGGTGTAATTTTTTTTTTCATTATTAAGATCAGAAGCTTTATTGGCCATTAGTGTTGTCATAGAAGTAACGTGATTACTTAAGCAGTGTATTTCAGTTAGTTCATTCAGTAAAATTTGAAACGCAGTTTAATAAGGAATAAATGATTCTAAAACAAATGGTTTAACTGCAGTACTTCCATATCACCAATGGGATGTGACGGTCAGATGGCAGTCATACATATACATAAACTCACGCCTATATCCTCGAGGAGGTAGGCAGAGATGCTAGCAATCACATTTCGGCAGTTTATGTTTATGTGCCAATGTAATAGGTGGCGAGCCTATTGGCAGATGGCAGTCAATTTATAGAAAATACCGGAGTTCAGCCAAATTCGCAGTTAGATAAGAAAAAGCGGACCCCAGACTTCGAGGTGAAATCTTCGTAAGCGACTGGGATTAAAGCTTGGATGCAGAAGAAGAAACTCGACTATTTTCATCGGTAAAATACAGTCTTCATAATTATGAAATAACATTAAATATAATGTAACTTAACACTATAATATATACTTGCTATTATCCGCAGTGTCACTTAAAGCGTAAAAGATTGAAATTACGAGTATCAATAAATTGCCAGAATTTTTTCTTACATAATCTATACCAATATTATAAAGAGGAAAGATTTGTGTTTTTGTATATAAACTCATAAACTCACGCCTATATTCCCCGAAGGGGTAGGCAGAGGTGCTAGCACCCACATTACGCCATTTTATGTTTAGGTCCCAATGTAATAGGTGGCGAGCCTATTGCCATTAACCGGGCACTTATAAACCTGCGATAAATACACATAACTTCGGAAAGCATCGAAAAGTCATTGGTCTGTGCCATGGTAAACCCGGGATCGAACCCGAGACCTCGTCTCAACAGTCCATTTCCCATATCACTAGGCTACCGCGGTTGTTTTTATATGTAACGAATAAACTCTAAAGTACTGGACCGATTTTAATAATTCTTTTTTCATTAGAAAGCTACATTCTTCGTGAGTAACATAGGCTACTTTTTATTCCGATATTCCCATGGGATCAGGATTTACGCGGGTGAAACCGCGGCGCGGTGCTAGTAACTTATAAATGCACAATCACGTTTTTTTTTATTTTTTTTTTTAATACGACTTAGTTGGCAGACAAGCACACGGCCCACCTGATGGAAAGTGGTTACCGTGACCTATGGACGTCTGTCACCACCAGAGGAGTCACAGTCGCGCTGCCAACCCTGTAAGTACAGAGTTTCTGTACCGTCAGTAGAAGACAAAGCAGGACAAGCCTTTAGTCTTCCCACTGACAGCACAAATTCTCCAGTGAGCTCTGGCTACCCTGTTCACCGCTGGGAACACAACACGAAGTTATTATAGCCGCGGTATTCTGTAGGGCGGAGGTACTACCCCAGTCGGACTGCTCAATCGGGCGGAAATACCGCCGTGTCCTACCTCCTATAAAATTTACGGGAACGGAAAAACGTTTACGGGAATTAACGCGATCAGTGTATAGGTATATACATATCTTTGTTTTGTTTGACGTTTCGGCTAGGTTACACCGGTCGTGGTCACAGGCTGATCAAAGGTATGTCACTTATACCATGAACGCATTAATTCCCTTAAACATTATTGTGTATCATGGAACACGAAAGTTTAAAAGTTGGTTTAACTTTAATGTAAAACATTGTTGGTAGACCTAATAAATAAATAAATAAAAGCCTTATTAAAGAAATCGGACAGAGGCTCATCGAGGCGACCGGTGACACTCGTTCCGGGTCGTTCCTGGTCCAAAGGCTGTCCATTGCCATCCAACGTGGCAACGCAGCAAGTGTTATGGGCACTTTTGCACCGGGAGCGATCAGGGGCGGGTTATTTGATTAGTAGTTTTGACATATTGTATTGTAATAAATGTATTATGACTTTGAAAGATATTACAAACTCATTTAATAGGTAAAATATTAAACTATTTGATAATAATAATAAAAATAATAATAATAAAAATAAAATAACCTCGTTAGCCTATTGATATGGGTAATGGACTGCTGAGACGAGGTCTCGGGTTCGATCCCAGGTTTTACCATGGCACACACCAATGACTTTTCGATGCTTGTCGAAGTTATGTGTGTATATATTGCAGGTTTATTAGTGCCCGGGTAATGGCAATAGGCTCGCCACCTATTACATTGGGACCTATACATAAACTGGCTAAACGTGGGTGCTAGCACCTCTGCCTACCCCTTCGGGGATATAGGCGTGAGTTTATGTTATGTTATGTTAATAATAAAAACTAATAAATTGTTAGAAACCTTTAAAAAGATGTAGGAAAGTGTTATATAATTATAATAGATCATGGATCGCAAAGGGTGTTAGTTAGTTAAAAAAATTGACTACACTAAAATAACTCCCATATTATGACTTCTATTATATTACCGATATCTCTGTCGGCCCCACTCAAAGCTCGTGTTTAATACACATTTAATTTAATCTAACGTTAATGCAACAGTGTCACATTAACTGAAGTTAAGTGCCGTTTAACGACTCCTCGGCGTTTATCAAACTCATTTTAATGGTAGGTTATTGAACTAAATGACGGTAGATCGAAATATGGCTTAACTTGAAATATGCTCTCAATAGACCAGTAAGAAAGTATTGGGTAATACGTTTTGATTAAGTACTTGTAATGAGTGCTAGAAAGCGGTTGATTAAAGGCGTGGTAACATTCAAGGATTTTACGAAATACACTGCATCTTAATAAATTGATATACTAGCTATGCCCAAGAATACGTCCGCATGGACTTTAACCTATTTTTTTTTGCGTCCTATGACTTTTCCTAAAATAATAGTTACGCTTTCGTCTACGGTAGGTACGGTAAAAATCTAAAAACTGTCAAAACCGGAGCTACTCCGGAGATTTTTCGAAATAATCAGACATAGATAAAACTTAAAAATGAGGTTGTTTTACTTAAGTAAGTTTTATTCAAAAACCTTTTTTTTTAAATTAAGCGAAATCTTTGGAAATTTTTGCTTCTCTAATTATCCATTTTTTTACTTTAGTTCTGTTCTTCTTTTGAGCACCAATTTGAATGTCATCCAAAGACCCAAAGTCAGTTCTCCCTTTCCTATATACCACAATTATTTTTTTTCATTGCTGGCTTTACGGCAACACTCTTTGACTCTCCGAAATCCAAACACAAAAGTCTATGCCAGAGCCTCATCTGATAACCAACAGGTGTAAAGCTAAATTACAGGTGTGGTTGAGCCCCAAAGATTTTTCTTAAAACTATATCAGTCAGTAACCGGCAATAGAATAGCAATTAAAATAAAAAAAAGCCGTAAAATTGTTCCACATGTTTTCGAAAGTACATCCTGCCTCTATTTTCATAATGAATAGGTGTAATTTAGATTATTTCGGCACGTTTTGGTGCAGAACCTTCGCAAAATAAAATTTAAAAGTATAATTTAATATAATGTATATCAATCGATCAAATAATTGTATCTAGCTATGTTTTTATAATCAGAAATAATTTAAATGATATTATATTAAATTACATGATAAATATTACATATGTATAAAATACAAGCTAATAATTAGGGGTCATTGAGTCCACAGATAAAATAAATGTGGCTGAATAAATTAACGGAGATTATAATCTGTTAAATAGTTTATCACCACTGTTAGTGTTGTTCTTAAATTAATGAATATGGATATTGGATCGTGTCACCTGTGAAATGATATTTATTATTTACGGATAGCTAAAGTACCTAACATTTCTATTTATTGATATTATTTAAGTAAATACCTGCTATAGCATTTATACTTTTTTAAACGATTGCCGAAAAAAATATGAAAATCAATGCAAGAGAGAGTTTTAAACGGTTATTATTCACAATAATTAGTGAAACCACTTTTAAACGGATTCAATAGCGATATTTAATATCATTTAAGTATAGCCCGACGTTTCAGCTACTTTTCAGCAGCCATGGTTGCGGTGTGCAGGCTGGGTAGTAAGTAACCAAAACGACGGGCTAAATTTACCACGGTTTTAGACCACATTTGACAAAGATGACCACTTATTTTGTAAAGAACTTCAAAATTCAAATTTAAAATACTTTTCTTTTAGCTTACCATCAGGTGAGGTGAAGTAAAGTTGGCGTGTCCTATATTTAAAAAAAAATTGCTACCTACTATCATTTTTTTTATAATATACATGACATGAAAGTTCTCTAAAGCGACGGGCTTAAAGAACGTTTACCCTTTGTCGCACCATTCAAAGCGGCCTAGAATAAAATGTGGAAATTATCTCTTTAACATAAACAAACTAAAGTGTTGTAGTTTAAAATTGTAACTTAGGTATGTATGGATTTAGAATTATGTCCATACAAATATGCGCGGTACCAACGTTACGGCTGATCTCGCGTTAACACGAGAGGCGACACTTTTTGAATAGTTCCCGCCTGTAAACAAAGAATTTTGTGCTGTGGTCCAAGTGACGAGAGCAACAGTTAGGTAAAACAATAGTATTTATTAAACACACAAGGTTATTATGTCTGCGGAATACTGTAGGGCGGAGGTACTCCCCCTAGTCGGACTACTCAATTGGACGGAAATACCTCTTTCAAATTCCACGCATAGCTTAACTAGCTTATGTTATGGGATTTAGAATGCGGACAAACATACTTAGATACTCTTTTTTGTAAATACATACATATTAAACATAGAGACCCCCAACCAATGCAAATATACCTACTTAATCATGCATACAAATATTTGCACTGAGCGGGAGTTGAACCTGCGCCCCCTGCATAGCAGTCGTATTCTTTACTGCTACGCCACTGAGGTCGTCACAGTAACAGAATAACTTTGAATTCAATTTATGTTATGAACTGTTATTAAACTTTAAAAAATACGTACGTATACTCAAGCCTTTAATGATATTATATAATTTGCAATAATAATTTATTTCTAAATATTTAAACATTTTATTTTAAAATGCATAAAATAATAAGAAATCAGTTTTTCTTAATTTCCCACAAAAGTCTTTTTTTTAGGTGATACAGTTTTAATATAGCAGTGCGATATATTATACTCGTATCATTAAAATAAAGTACATTACAGTGGAAATCGTATCAAAATCAGTTGTATGATTGGGCAGTTGGCAATAGACATACTTATTTTCTTTACTATATGAAAGAAAGAAAAAGAAATCCTTTTATTTTAGTGCAACACGAATTACACAAATAACTACATACCAACACACACACACAAGTTAATTATAGACACATCTGGATGTATATGGGTATTTAGCGAGAATACGCCATCAATCCCTCTGCCAAAACTCCCTCTTTCTTTGGGAACACATCAGCTATGGACCGCCAACTAAGTATGTTGTGGGGGTGGAGACACTGGCGGATCACCGATACGTTCGGTTTGATGTCTCCCCCCCCGCGGGTGATGCGCCGGTCATACCGGCCCCACGCGAGCCACGCTGGGTGCTTGGGAGACTGAATCGGGAGGTCCTCCTGGAGGCCGCCATCGTACAGGCCTGGGCCATTGCGCCGGACAGGCCTGTCGATATCGACGATGAGGCGGTGTGGTTCCGGGAGGCCATGACTCGTGTCTGCGATGCGGGTATGCCTAGGGCACCACCCTATAGTCCGAGGCGTCGGGTCTACTGGTGGTCTGCGGAGATCGCGAGGCTACGGCAAGCCTGCGTGATCGCGCACCGCCGGTGGACCAGACTCCGTAGGAGGCGTAGACGAACCGCAGATACGGAGCCCCGAGTGGCGGAGCTTCATGTGGGATACAGGGAGGCCAGAGATGCCCTCCGAGCGGAGATTAAGCGGGCGAAAGCCGCGGCTTATAAGGAGCTAATGGAGACGCTGGAGCGGGACCCATGGGGGCGGCCTTACCTTATGGTAAGAGGAAAGCTGCGCCTCCGGGCCCCGCCGTTAACCCGGGTTCTCCAGCCAGCTCTGCTCGGTGGAGTGGTCGAGTCCCTGTTCCCGGCGCGAGCGGAACACGTTCCGCCGCAGATGACTCCGCCACCTCGGTCGCCTGTGGCGCCCAGTGTGGTAGTTGACGACGAAGTCCCCGAGGTCACTTGGGTAGAACTGGAGCTGGCGGTGCGAAGGCTTAGAGCCAAGAAGAGCACCGCCCCGGGACCCGACGGCATTCCAGGCCGCGCGTGGGTCCTAGCTCTGGGAGAAGACGGTCTCGAACCCCGGCTGAGAGGGTTCCTCAGCGCATGCTTGGAGCGGGGCCAGTTTCCGAAGATGTGGAAGACGGGGAAACTGGTCCTCATCCGAAAGGAGGGTCGCCCGGCGGACGAACCGTCCGGCTACCGGCCCATTGTGTTGCTCGACGAGGTGGGCAAGCTCTTTGAAAGAGTTATTGCGCACCTCTCTGGTAGGGGGCCGGACCTGGCGGATGCCCAATATGGCTTCCGCCGGTGGCGGTCCACCGTGGATGCCATCATGCGCGTGAGGACTTTGGCGGAGGAGGCAGTTGCCCGGGGTGAGGTGACGTTGGCGGTGTCCTTGGACATCTCCAACGCGTTCAACACCTTGCCCTGGAGTTGCATCAGGGAGGCATTCGTGTACCACGGTGTGCCTCTCTACCTCCGCCGCATAGTCGGGGCGTACCTGACGGAGAGAGCCGTCATCTACCCAAGTGCGACCGGCGTCGGTCGGCGTGAGATGTCGTGCGGTGTTCCACAGGGATCGGTTCTCGGGCCGCTACTGTGGAACATTGGATACGACTGGGTGCTTCGCGGTGAGCTTGCGGACGGCGCCGCCGTCACGTGCTATGCGGACGACACGCTAGTGACGGCGAGCGGAGCTACACACCGCGAAGCGATCCTGAGGGCCACGACCGCGGTTGCTCAAGTCGTGGAACGGATCCGGCGGCTGGGCCTTGAGGTGGCTTTGCATAAATCCGAGGCCATGTTCTTTCATGGACCTCGGCGCACGCCACCACCTGGTTCCAGTCTCACAGTGGGAGGCACTCTCATCGGCATCAAGCCCCAGATGAAATATCTGGGGCTCGTGCTCGACGGCCGGTGGGACTTCGGGAAGCACTTCCGAAGTCTGGGCCCCAAATTGGCGGGCACAGCCAACGCTCTGGCGCGGCTACTGCCCAACCTGAGGGGCCCGGATGACTCCTGCAGGAGACTCTACGCGGGTGTCGTGCGGTCCATGGCCCTGTACGGGTGTCCCGTGTGGGCGGACACCCTGAGTGATCGGCACATGCTTCTGCTGCAGCGTCCGCAGCGGAAGTTGGCGTGCCGCATCATAAGGGGGTACCGCACGATATCATTCAACGCGGCGAGTCTCCTCGCCGGATCGCCACCATGGATCCTGGAAGCGAGATGCCTTTCGGCGCTATACAGGTTCCGAAGGGCGGCGCGGGAGCGGGGTCACGATCCCGAGCCCGAAGAAATTCGGGCCGTGAGATCCCGGCTCCACAGGGAAATGGTGGCAGAATGGGAGAGACGACTTGGGCAACCAAGCGCAGGGCACGCCGTAGTAACGGCGGTAAGACCCATCATGGGGGAGTGGCTAGAGAGGCCACACGGCAGCCTCTCGTACCGTCTGACGCAGATGATCACCGAGCACGGATGCTTCGGAAAGTATCTGCGTCGGATGCAGAAAGTGCCAACGTCCGAGTGCCATCACTGCGACGCGAGCGAGGACTCAGGTCCGCACACGCTCACCGAGTGTCCGGCGTGGGAGACGCCGAGGCGGGAGCTTGTGGCGGCCCTGGGAGTGAGGGTTCTCACGCTCTCCACCTTGCTCGCGGCGATGGTTCGCTGCGCGGATGCGTGGGCGGCCGGCGCCTCCTTCTGCGAGCAAGTAATGCTCGTGAAGGAGGAGGCGGGGCGGGAGCGGCAGCGAGAGCGACGAAGGATCGCTAGACAAGCTGCCCGCGCACGAAGGCAACTCGGGCGTCGGAGGTCGATGAACGACCTCCGCCCCCCATGAGCGCCGGCCTGGGGGTGACAGGTGAAGCCGCCTGTCACCCTGGCAGAAGCAGGCCGCGGCGGTGGCGCGCGTGGCGCGCCTCCCCGTTTCCGGGGACGAGTTGGGGACTCTGTAGTCCCCACACCCGAGAAGAGGGCCATATCGTGAGAGATGGCCCTGGGTCGGCCGGGGTGCGAGGGATATGCCTGTCAACCTCACCTTCGGCAACCGAAACGACCCACAGGCGGCGTGCGTTTTAGTCGGTTCGAGTCCGACATAACCTCCTTCACCGGCTCCGGTGGGGAGGTATCCGTGGGGATTTTGCGCACGTAAAAAAAAAAAAAGTAAAACCACAAAAGGTGGATTAACTATACCTTGCTACTTATCACACGTTAGGTTACCGTCCCGTCTGCCACCACAAGTCATCAATACAAACAACCTCACACTTTTGCTCACACCTGGCCGAGGTAAGATTTTTAATCATTGTATTTCAATGTTGTCTGTTAAATGGTAGACTATAGGTCACAGAAAAGGTATAAAAGTGTTAATTTTTTTTGTGCGTTTAATCCCCACGGATACCCCCTTCTCTCCCCCGGTGGGGGAAGTTATAGGTTATAGCGGCGCGATTAGTGCACCTTCACCTTTTTCTGGGGAGAGATGGGACGCCGTTGTCGGACACCCGGTGGTGCCTTCTATAGCCCTGGGTCAGTCGGGGTGCGTGAGGTATATGCCAGAGGCTACTGCACCCTCGGCAACAGAGGGCCAAGACGGCCATGCGGTTTCAGTCGGTTCAAGCCCGACATAACCACCCCGCTGGCCTTGGTGGAGGGTATACGAGTGGACTTCCGCACGTTAATACAAAAAATATTAATAGCAGGCCTATCCCTCGCGCTCAAGCCGACCCAGGGACATCTCTCTCGATCAGGTGCTCCTTGGGTGTGAGGTCCACCGAGTCCCTAACATGTCCCCGAGTATGGGGAGTGCAAAAAGTGTGTGTATCACTGATTTCCAGTAATTTTATGGGATCAGAGATACTTTGTAGTATTTTTCAGGTTCACTAGGCCTGCGCGATTTATAGTATATCATCATCATCCTTCTGATGGTCCCTATCGTATCCCAGGCCTTTACTAACTGAACTAAATTTGGATTACTTGCTGAGGCTTGGTCGGCCATCTTCAATTTACTTAACTTTCAATACGCCAAGTTAAACATTGAGTGATTCTTGTTCAACTAACATTCGGTCTATTCATTTCATTGAATGCCATTGTTTGATGAGTCTACATTACTTACCTTTTTTTCGTGCGGTGTTGGACCGAACTTTCTCAATTACCAAAGCCTAAGGTTATCCAATAAGGCATTTCCTTCGCACCCCGGGCGTGACTAAGTATTTACCTACTGAAGCAAGTTTTAAAGAATTTTGTTTATAAATAGTACAATTCTAAAATAGTTCCGCATCAGTAGGGTGACAAAATGATTTAGGGTGACGTCCGTAAACTAAGTATACTCAGCATTTATATTTAAGTAGGTGCTCGCTTCAGACTAAATATAGATCGAGAGAAATAATATTTCGTTTGTGAACTTTCATCTTCTCTGCGTATTGACATGCCAATGTCTCAAAAATAAATTTAACTGGTGTTAAATTTGAAATTAGCTGTTTATTTTATAATATATGTGAAATTCGTATTTATTCTCTTATTAAGATTGCGAATTGCCAGTGTCCTTTGCGCCGGGAACGAAATGGGGCGGGTTATTTGATTTGACATAACAATTGACAAAATCTATGATTGAAGATAATGATTGGAAATTTGTATTGTAATTAATTAAATTTGTAATTGTAAAAAAAAAACAATACAAAAAAGAAGAAAAAAAAATAGTGAGTGATGTATTAGTGATAATTTGAAAATTACATTCGAAATACAATTTTTTTAAAAGCAAACTACTAGGTATCATTTTAATTTAATTCAATACACTTTTTAAATAGTGAGTGATGAAATTAATGTCACAAATATTTTTTTTTATATTATATAAAATAATCATCGAATCTGTAACATATAGCATATAAGCGTTGTGGTGTGTATATTGCTAACAGCATGTAAATAAATAAATACTGATAGCAGAAGTTTTTTTATATTCGACATCTAATAAAAATGTGCATTAGTTAAGTTTTAGGTATTTTCAAAAAATGTTTTAGTATTTTTTTTTAAGTGAATTTATGTCTATCAAATAAAACTTATTAAGATTGAATATTATTATAATTAAATACCTATACAACTCATTGTGAATCGTTTTCTGAATTTATTCCAAGTTCTAGGTTCTTTAACGTTTGTATCTTTTTTCATTTTATACCCTATAAATTCTTCTATATATAGTTACATAGCTATCTACGAGTATATCTATACGTATTATTTATCTACCACCTAGGAACTTCTACGAACATCTAGGAAAATAATAAATAAATATAGTAATTTATCATAACATAACATAAACTCACGCCTATATCCCCGAAGGGGTAGGCAGAGGTGCTAGCACCCACATTTCGCCAGTTTATGTTTAGGTCCCAATGTAATAGGTGGCGAGCCTATTGCCATTAACCGGGCACTTATAAACCTGCGATAAATACACACATAACTTCGAAAAGCATCGAAAAGTCATTGGTGTGTGCCATGGTGAAACCTGGGATCGAACCCGAGACCTCGTCTCAGCAGTCCATTACCCAAACCACTTGGCTATCGCGGTTTTGTCATTTATCATCTAGATATTATCATCTAGGTGATAAATTTACCAACTTCATCCCTTTTATGATGTAACATACATGCATATATATAACCACGCTTTTATCCCCGGAGGGTTAGGCAGAGGTGAATTAACACCCATATTTCACAATCATTGTATTCGGTCCCTCGTAATTGGGGGTGAGCCTATTGCCGTTTTTCGGGCACTATTGTTGATTCGAGCCTCATGCAAGGCTCGAGTCAGCCTGGGCCTCGAGGAATCTGGACTGTATACATCTGTCTAATGTCAAACAGCCCTATCCCTAAGTCACCTTATACGACACCGCATGGGAAGAGATGGGGTGACCCAAATTCAACTCTGCCGGGAACCACGCTTAGTTATTGTAAGGGTGCGACAAAAACTCCAATTAGCTCGCAGAGACACAAAATATAGAAATATTTTTATACCTATGACATCCATCTATTTAACAATTTAAGTCCAAGCATGCCAAAACAAACATTCCATGTTTATATTTTAGAGTGTGGTTTAACGTACTAAAGAGACTAACTTCAGAGTAAAATTCTCTATAGAAGATTCTGGAAATTTCCTAACTCTTTCGTTTAGCAGTAATAAAGGTCGACAGGTACCACATTCCAGAGTTGGTTAGTTGAAATATTTTCAGACAGGGAACACATATATGTACTTAGACATAAAAGTATAGAGCTTTGGCTTCAACCATGAATTTTATAAAACTGGAAATTTTTGGTTCAAAAAAGTGTTCACTTCAAAGAGGTGTCACATGTGAATTGGCACATTTTGTCTACTGTTAAATGCTGTAAAGAATTTAAAAGCTATATAACTTGTCAATTGTACGTATTTGATATTAGCCATATTTGTCAAATAGGAAAAGAAAAAAAATTATCGCCCTCTAAAATCCAACCACACGTCCTGATCGACCACCTGAATCTCGTGGAGGGTGGACACACGGCAACAAATTTACTGGCGTGGCTAACGTGGCTCTGGTGAAATTTCTTGAAAAACTTGACATTGGCGTCTCGCCATTATTAATTTTATAAACATTTACAATTTACTTGATATTGGCAAAATTACAGCGCTTTGCTGAAGAGACCATTAATAAATGAACATTGAACATTGTCAAATAGGAAAAAGGCAAATGCTTCGTCAAATACACTATCCACACATGGTAATTGTTTGTCAAACATATCAAATACGCAAGTACAATTAGCCACTTGAAGTGCCACCATTACACATTATATTCTCTTATGTTTGTATAAATCTTACCAGTAAAGTATATATAATAATATATCATATATTTATATATGATTTTTATTCAAGAACTTCGAAATTGTGGAATCGATCTGATGAAATTTAGCATAAATCTAGATTACCTATGGTCTACAATTGTAAATAAATTGATTTTCATATAAGAAATAGGCAACTGTAATTCATATAATAAACTAAGAAAATAATCAGGCAATATTAATTCTCGTTCATTCTTACGATTTCAATGTTTAATCGAAAAGAAAAAAAGTCAGCAGTAAACAAAAAATATAAAAGAATTTATTTCATATCGATAAAGAATGATTCTTTATTTATGTGAAGTAAGGATTGATAATTTTTTAAATTTAAAATTCTGTATCTTTTCGTGGTAATAGCATAAAAAACTAATATTGGGTTTAGATGTCCTGCAGAGGTGATATATGAAGGATAAATTGAAATATTTTAGGGCAACTTGATACCAGTTGCCGAGTGTTCAAATGCTGAGATGAGATAGGAGTCAAAATAACACAAAATAAATAGCTATAAAACAGGCAAAAATAATTTTCAACACGATGGACCCGGCACCCGCGCGATGAATCCATAGATAGCTAAGAATTTCGTCTCAAATACAAAGACTCAAACCAGAAAATAAACTCCAATTTGTTCAATTTATTTCATTACAATTACAATCATAATGAAGGTCATAACCCTATCTTTAGTTAAATTTTCCTATCACTTGTACTACATCCTATCACAGAATAAATTTGAATGTATAATTGTCCCATTTCCATTGGTATTTTGTTAGGCAGACGCGTCAACGCTATCATCCAATCTTCGGTAGCGCACCAGTATTTGAAGAATCTAAATCTAACATACTTTTTGTAATCCGAAATGAATACAAATTGCCTATAAAGTTAGCTTTAAATCTGATAATGTGGTAATACTTGGGATTAGTACAGTTTATTTGGTGTAAAGCGGCAAGCTTTGGGTAGCATGTGTTAGATATTTTGTTAGTATGGTTTCGTATCTACTAAAAAGCCGGTCAAGTGTGCACCAAGTGTTCCGTTTCCAGTAAACCGTATTTTTATACAACTTAGGTGGCAGACAAGCACACGACCCACCACATAATGGAATGTAGTTACCGCAACCTATGAATGTGTGCAACACCAAACTCTTTTGGTATATGTAAGACATGTCTCTACACACCCGTGCTAACGACGTTGTAAGAACGGATAGTTTCTGTGCCGTCAGTGCAGAAGACACAATCAGGGACGTCAATGCAGAAGACAGCACAAAATCCCTCCAGTGAGCTCTGGCTATACTAATCACTGCCGGGAACACAACACGAGGTTATTATAGCCGTGGTATTCTGTAGGGTGGAGGTAATTCCCCTTTCGGACTGCTAAATTGTAACGGGTATGCCATCGTGTCCTACCTCCTGTCACCGTAATATATTTTGAATGCCTTGGCTTGAAAATTTGATTTTAGTGCAGTTACAAAACGTTATAGACCTGAGTATGTCGTGTGAATTTCATCTTGATACCTCCACGCATTCCTAAGTAAAAGGTAGACAGACAAACAGCCGGACAGACAGACAATGAATGAATACTACACGCATCACTTCGTTATCTGTCTGTCCGTCTAATGATTCTGTTTTTTTCCTTAGGAGGTACTCTAAAAGTGGTATTATTAAAAAACTCTTCTAGTGCGTCAGCTTAATTGTCAGTCTATCATAGTCACAGTTGGTACCTAGACGTTCCTTATTGGCCGCTATAGACCTATTTCATAATTATTACTTCATTCAATGGTGATGGGCTAATTATGAAAAAGTTGGTAGTAATGAAAATAAGTAGATAACACATTATCAGGTTGACTTCAGAACAGTATTTGTCTGAGATGATCTTAGGGCATACTTCTGCCAATTTACCTTATCGTAAGTCACCGTAGTCACGTCTGAATGATATTATAATTATCATTGTCGGTAACACAAAACAAATATCACAAATATCACTGTCGGTAACATTTCAATTTTTAAAAGCACTCATACTCGCATTAAACAAAAGGGCTCTAGATCTTCTGCGAATATACTTATTCAAAATGTGGAGCATAAGCTGATGTTCGCATATATTACTAAAACAAGATACTAAAACACGTTTTACATATAAATGCACTCTGGGCAAACACATAATTTTAGTACCGTATTATAGAGAAAACAAGCCTTCCACGCTGTTCTTAGACAGAAACCTAAAGACTTTTACGTACAAGCTTACATTTTGTGCACTAAGTAATGACGTGTGGGGAAGTCGCGAGATGTAAGTCGCTAGAAAATTTAACGCAGAGTTCAAAGGTACCATACTTACGCGTAGTTCAAGAGAAATTTTAAAAGATATTATTTTGTTTATAGTAACTCTAAAAGGTTCTTTTGAAATATATAATACTCATGCCTATTTGCTTCCGAGGTAGGCAGAGACACACCATATTTGTTTTCTTACATACATACAAATATGATCACGCTTCCTTTCCCGGAGGGTTAGGCCGAGGTGAATTAACACCCACATTTCACCAATTATTAAATTCGGTCCCACGTAATAGGGGGTGAGCTTATTCTTCTTCGTCTACCGGGCACTATTGTTGACTCGAGCCATGCATTTGAGGCTGATTCTGGACTGTATATATCTATCTGATGATAAAAGCCCTATCCCTTAGTTACCTTGGTATACACCGCATGGGAAGAGATGGAGTGGTCAAATTCTACTCTGCCGAGAACCACGCGGCTTGTAACTTTTGTTTTAATTTGTATCTGTTACCGTCATCGTCCCAGCATAAATCCTGGTTGCAAGCAAAGTTTACACGTTAGAGCCCGGGAATTGCGTTTTTCTGGTATTGCTTATCATAGCTTTTACGGAAGCAACTGCCATCTGACCCTCCAATGAGGCAGTGCCTCGGCTCCCAATCAGCAGTTATATCGATTGCCTTCACTCCATACAATATAATTTGTTTAGTAAAAACATTGCATTTAAATTTTCTAAAACACATTCTAACTGTAGGTACGTAGTTAGAATGTGTTTTAGAAAACACCTATATGTCCCTGAAAGAGTATTAAGAGGTATTCAACACACATTTTACCAACTATATTTTTCAGTCGCACCTAAGTAAAAGTATATTTCATTCCCGAAAATACATTTCTGCCAGTCGGCACTTCTCCGAGTCACCGTTCGGTTGTACTTCTAATTCCAGACAGGTGGTTCGAAATTCGAACGGAACATAGCGTTAAATCCCATATCCTCTCAGAGTTCATGAAACTCAAGGTAAACAGGTTTTATTCTAACTTATTACCACGGAAATATAATGTAGGTACTATGTAAGCAGGTGACTAGAGCATCTGTTCAAAATATAAAAAAAATAATTTGGCTTAAAGCATGCACTGCATACAGCCTCCGTAGTATCTACATTTAATATTATAAAGAGATAGATTTATTTGTTTGTTACGAATTAAATCGAACAGTTCTGAACTGATTTCAAAAAATATTTCACCATTAAAATGCTAAACTATCTCTGAGTAACATAGGCCTTGTGTCCCGATATTTCCATGGAATCAAAACTTACGCGGAAAAAATGCGTGGCAATATCTTATTCTTATCTCTTGTAATCGTTTGTTTTCATTCAATAGTTGCTTGGAAGAGATTACATATTGCGTTAAGGTTACCAAGGCCCTTGAACATTTAAAATAATAGTAATTTGAAATAATGGTAAAGAACTACTACTTATCATTCTGTACACTGTGATAGCTCACAATTTATATGCTCACTATTTTCCCTTCTTATTATTATGTACTATCTACTTTGTATATACATTTATGTGCTAAAGTTGTATATTTAATCTACTTTATTTGAACTTCTCTGTATATCTTTTTTTCTTTTTTGTTTTTAATACACCTTGTTTCTAGTTTACTTGCTAATTACACCAAATCTTTTGCTTTTATTACATTACTGTCCATCCCAAGGTTGCCTGTTAGAAATCGCTTCCAGCGATAAGGCCGCCCATTGTACATGATACTGAATGCATGCTACCTACAAGTTCTACTGTAATCTATTGGTGTACAATACAGAATTATCTATCTATTTAACATAATTTTTTAAACCTGTCAATGACGCGTGTTTTAGATTAGCCAGTCATTAGTGCGTTTTAGTTGATTGTATCCTGTGTATTAATATACACCATGCATAATTCACCTTTTAAACATTTTTTTTTTTATCAAAATCAGTACATTAGTTCGGGAGCTATGATGCCACAGACACACACGTTAAACTTATAACACTCCGTCGTTTTTGCGTCGGGGGTTAATAAAAACACCATGTTTTTTGTATTAACTAAAACCAATGTCCAACTGCATACAGATGCCGGTTCTACCAGGGATCGCTGTTGGCGATCCCTGGTAGAACCTGGTAGAACCCTAGAAAAAACGGTTTACAATTAAATAAATAAAAAGAGACAACTCCCGTGCGGTCTACTAATTTGAGTATCTGGGTACAGTATCGGGGGACTGAGAAAGAACGACTCGAGTTGTTCGAGTATCGTTCTCGCTATGTTTTTTTTATTTTATAACTACAAGTCTATCCACAATTCTCGAATTGCATCCTCGGCTCTACAGCACAGGCAGCAATCAAAACAAAAAATAATATAACTCTCGTAGTCAGAAACGCAGTGAGTATGTTCTCTCGAAATGTTTTTGTATGATGCATTGAAGTTTGCGCTTTATTGTGTAGTGACTAATCAAAAATGAAATACACCCTGATTTTATAATCGTTTCGGATAAAAAGATTTTGGACACAGTTGCAATAGCAAAATCAACTGGAAGTGTTAATTTGGCGATTTTTTTATATACATACATATAATCACGCCTTTTTCCCCAGATGATTAGGCAGAGGTAAATTAACACCCACATTTCACCAATCATTGCATTCGGTGTCACGTTATAGGGGGTGAACCTATTGGCGTATTCTGGGTACTATTGTTGACTCAAGCCATGCATTTGAGGCTGAGTTTGGGCTGTAGATATCTGTCTGATGTTAAACAGACCTATCCCCTAGTCACCTTGTACAACATCGCATGAGAAGAGAATATGGGGTGGGGTCAAATTCTACTCTGCCGGGAACCACGTGGCTTTTTTATATAACGTATGGGAATAATGTGTAGGTGAAAGAAACAATGAATGACAGCTGTAATTATTTTTTACTTTTCCGCCAAATAATACTTTTAGATGATTTTGCTATCGAAACTTTGTACGAAATCTTATTTTTCCGAAACGTCTATAAAATCGCCTTGTGTAGATGAGGGACAATGATAAAATTTTAAAGGAGATAGTTATTTTATCATGGTAACTGTGCCTTAATGTGTTTTTGTTGGGCATTTACTGTCTGAATTCAAAGCTTTTACTATTTATCAGGACCAGGTGAGGTTACTTTGACCCTAGGGTTTTGATGGGACCCCATATTACACCCAACGGCGAACGGTGAACTCCTCTGGTGTTACAAACGTCCATAGGCCACGGTAACCACTTTCCATCAGGTGGGCCGTGTGCTTGTCTACCACCTTAGTGGTATAAAAAAAACCTGCTACACCAATATTGACATTTTTAAGGTCAATGACTATCATCGTTAGTGTCTGTAATGGTGACCCTCTTGCCTGAGACTACTATTAGCTTACCATAAGGCGAGGTGAAGACATATTACGTGTCCAAAAAAACTGTTACTAATAAGTGTGATACAATCTATTTCAGTGACAAATAATAATCGATTATAGGGTTATCCAACATTTACAATTTATAACGTGGTTGCTTGCGTCATAATCGCGTCATTATACCTTAATTTAATCCGACTATTATTAATTTTCAACCCATTAATACCGGGTTGTGCTGTCAGTTTGTACAAATTGTAATAACCGGATAATAATACTCGATAGATTGCAATGAAGCCTTGAATTTCACAACGTTCAAATATAATTACGACAAGGTGGCGTCAGACTCTTCGCGTAATGTTAAATGGTAGAAATAAATAATATAATTACCCTTAACGTAGACTAACAAAAACTGGGTTTAAACTAATCTATAACAGTACAATTTAATTTTGTTCTTAATTTTATTCTTTATTGTACACAAGAAAAAAATACATCAACAGGCAATCACAAATACATCTTGTTGTACAAAGGCGAACTTAACTCAATATTGAGTTTTCTCCTAGTAAACCTTTGAGGGATTAAAAGTTACAAAAATATTTTTAATATCCTTTAACCATTTTACGCATATTTCTACGCTTTTAAATCGAAATACCACTCACTGATTAATCACAAAATATCAGAAACTGTAACACATACAAAGTTGAAATTTGCCTGTTAAGTTCCTCATAGGGTGTGGACATCCGCTGAGCACTGGGGTTTTACGAAACTTCAGCTCCAAGGGGGTAAAAATGATGCACGAGTACGAAGTCACAGGCGGTCACTGGTCCTTTTATACATACATATTTTTTTCTTGATGATGTAATGAAAATACTTCAAGATTAACTAAATATCAAATCAGTGCTCATTTTTTTTTATAAAATTTAATGAAACAGAAAGGTATCTCTGCCTAAAAAGTAAATTATTTGAACGTAAATTGAATTTTTACGTGCAAATCTGCCTAATTGGAATCTGTACGAGCTCTGTGTACTCGCTACTGTCGATTGCATTAGAGTCAGTCCATGTGGACCGAACACTTGAGTCGAACCGTCGCAAACATTTGAAATACGAAAGGGATAATAAATAAATGGTATAAATTAATTTCAATCTAATTTGGCGTGTGTCTGAAATTGCCTTAAAATCTATATGATTTTTTAACCTTTTATACTAATATTAAAGTTAGAGAGTTTGTTTGTTTGAACGCACTTATTTCTGGAACTACATATGCTATTTTAAAAAATAATTTTGCTTTTAATAGCTCAATTCTTAGGAACTGCACTTGTCTATATACGCTAGTACTCTTAAGAGCCAAGCAATAAAAAAAATTAGAAAATCTCGGCGGGTGATGCGATGGGGTAGAATTGAAACGAGTATGACGTGTGAAATCGTGAGGAATAGTTAGATATAATCAAGCTTTTTATCCCTGGAGGGTTAGGCAGAAGTGAATTAACACCCACATATCACCAACCATTGTATTCGGTCCCACGTAATAGGGGGTGAGCTTATTGCCTTTTTCCGGGCACTATTGTTGACTCGAGCCATGTATCTGAGGCGGAGTCTGGGCTTTATATATATCTGTTTGATGTTAAACTACCCTATCCCTTAGTCGCCTTGTACTACACCGCATGGGAAGAGATGGGGAGGTCCAAATTCTACTCTGCCAGAAACCACGCGGCTAAGACATCGTTAGTTTTAAATAATTTACAGTCGCTGTATTTTTTATACTTGCGTAGGTAATTATATTAAATCTAAGCTGATTCGTCATATCCCGGGCTGAGTCATATGATTTGTGAATTTAAAATAAGCGTAAGGCGTAACGATTACGTAGAAATGCTTACCGCAAAGGTTATTATTTATGATTATAGGACAGTTACTTATAGCAAATTATATATATTTTTTAGTTTATTTCTAATTTCTACAAAGTCTATGCTATTACTTACCAGATAAATTACTTTTATTCGAAGTATTAGAGCTTTCATACAAAAAATATCAGAATAATTGGTTCAGTTATACAGTAGTGTAGTGGTCCAAATATCATTTATCATTTTCAAATCTTTTGTGCTCAATTATCAAAAAAAATACATTTATCAAATATTTGTCATTTCAAATTTACATCTTATCCAGTTTAAACACGAATAATTGTATATAGTTCTTTGAAATGATTTTTACTGTGATATTTTTTTTACTTTTTTATGAAAACCTGCCAAGCTATATATTTATATGAGACATTAAAATATTGGGTTATGTATTTCTGCTTTATATATTGTTTCGCAATAAAAAAATCCGTGGAGAGTTATTAAAAGTTTCCTGTATTTTATTATTCTTGTAAAGTTAGTACTTTAATAATACATTATTATTCAGCAAACGCGTCGAATTGTAAATCATACTAATAGATATTATAAAAAAAAAAAAGTTAAAATTTCTATCACGCTCTAAAGGCTGAACGGATCTGGTTGAAAATTAGCAAAGGGATAGATAACAGTTTGGAGTAACATATAGGCTTTATTCCGGGAATAGACGGGAAGAAAATTCCATCAGCTAGTCTGCTATTTTCCAGCAATTTCACATATATTCAAGAATTTTTCTGTGTGCAGGAACTTGGATATTCTAAAATTTGTTTTTTTTTCCAGAGTGCCATAGTTGGGGAGCGAGTGACCTTGCCCTGTCGTGTGGCGAACAGGGAGGGAGCTGTACAATGGACCAAAGACAGTTTCGGACTTGGCACGCACCGCAACCTCAGCGGCTACGACCGATACGCGATGATTGGGAGCGACGAAGAAGGTATGTTCTTATTAAAAAGTTTCTACTTCATTTAGGGGGCCACACACCATAGGAACATTTTGTTGCATAAATGTCTTTTGACAAAAAATGTAAAAAAATATACTAAGCTGCGTGAAATGCGTTTTAAAATGTCTGTATCAGCTATTGCCCTAGTAAATACTAGCGGCTTATTTGTGTATTTTTTGAGATTCAAACATAGAAGAGACTGGAAATAGCATTTAGTACTACTGTATTACTCTCTCATTATACGTCATAGCACCTGATCCTTCGCTATTCTCGTGCAGTCTCAGCCAAATTTTTCAGGTCGTTTGTCCATGTTGCTAGGGGGTATTCCACCTTTCATTTGCCGATTCACGGTCTTTACTTTAGGACTCGTTTACTGCAAAATGTGTGCCATCTATTTGGCATTGTATTGCATATTATTTGCTCGTAATATAACAAATAATTTAATTAATACAACCTAACCGTATAACAAATAACACATAGCCAAGTGTGGTTACGCCTTAAAAGCAATAAAAGAAAACGTTCACTCCGGTCATCGGTTCGTATTTCGTCTGTGACTAACATACTCACAGTGTAAATAACAACGCACTTTTACACACATCAACTGTAAAATATTGGTTCTTATTTCAATATCTGAATAATCAGAGTTGTTACTGAACATTATATACGTATCCGAACAATTATTATCTTTTAGAGTTCCGTGTACCTACCAAAAAAACATATTTTATTCGCAATAAGAAGTTTTTTCTAGAACCACGCAAACATAATGACTTTCTGCAACAAATTTTATGGTAACTTATCACTGTGACAGTTTTAAAATATTGATGCTCAAGTTGAAATCAGCTTGGACGAATACAATAAAAAAAAAATCTTACTACAATTTCATCCATGTTATTAAAACTCTTCATCCAAGTGCTAATCCCAGTAGCTCCTCCGTAGAAGTTCTCTCCTCTAGTTACTCTACTACTAATTCAGGAAATTAGTTTTATTTGATTTTTACGAGAGTGAGTGCCGTTTGAATCTCTAACCCAGGGAAGAAAACTTGCACCAGTCTCATCCGTTAATCCACAGGTGTACCGTCTTATAGCAGAGGTTGACTTGGGTTCTGAAGAAGGTGATGGGACTTCATACACTCCACATTATTGAAACGATAAATAGTTTTATCAGAACACGTCTCATAGTGTGAAAACTCATAGTAACGACTCAAACTCGAGAATAGTGACTCAACAAATCAGTAGTGAAAACAATAGGTTTATATCGATATACGGAAATCCTCTTTACAGGGTTATATTTCAAATAGTTTGTTACCATTGTAACGTATATCATTGTACAACTTGAGATTCTGATAACCATTGCGGAAATACGAAATCGATACTGTGAGATGTTTATTGTTTCCTTTCAACTAAAATGGGTATTAATATACCCTGTATATATTCAAAAGAGTTGGGTTTACAACAAAGAGAATAATTCAGGATACGACTTATAACTGCAGTATAAAATTCTTGGAACTCAACAGATGAAATTGTCGAACTTCGGTAGAAAATTTTCCGTGAAGTGACTGTTATCTGAGTTCCACAGCTCACTGGTAATACAGAAGTTCTGTAAAAAGATCAGGATGTTGTGGACTCGAGACCTGAGACCCGGATGAATCTCCTTGTCTATTTTTACTATTGGTTGATGGCACTTGGTGGAATTTGTGGTTGTACATATTGAGAACTCACTTATACTTTTCCATATTGTTTTTAATCGTTTTAATCGTTGTTTTTAATCGATATGACCGTTTTCGCCTTTCGGCATCCTCAGACCTTTGGATATCCATGTGTTAGAAAACTGATCCATCTTAAAAATGAATTAACCAGTATTGCTTAACCTTGCAAGTATAAGTTTAGTCTAACCGAGTCTATCTGCGTAACCTAAACCTGTAGACGGTTAGCATCAGATAGCCATTTGCCATCTTGGTAGCATAAAAAGAAAATATTTTATAAGCCTTCATCGCTCGTTACTTCCGAGTTCCAAGCTTCAAATCATACATTCCTATCTCTTTTATTTGCTTTGGTAAGAAAAAAATACGTAACTTAACAGAAAAACCAATATTCTAAGAAATAGTTAAGGGAGAACTTACTCGTACCAATACATTATTATCCTGTGTATAATATCTGCGAAAAGATTTCCTCCCAAAAGCAATAACCTTCGGCCAGTAATGGAAGTCGCCGATTGATAATATCAATAGTATATAATAGACGAAACTGTTACCATCTTTAGCAAGGAAATATAAATATAATACTGGCCCCTTATTCTGAGTGACCAACCGTTTTGTAATTACGCGCGTTCGTAAATGACCGGCAAAGTTCGTGAAAGTTCGTGAAAGACCGACGTTTTTATAACTTTTTTGGATTAAAGTGATGTCAAAATCACTGTCCGGCTGTCTCTGAAAATCAGCGCTGTCCGCCTGCACACAACGCGGTCAGCATTAAGCTGAGAGGCGGCCTTTATTTCTACTTGGCTCTTGTCGCAAATTGCTGCACTGTGTATATCTGTTTTTTATGCTAAGTAAAATAAAAATGTTTTCTTTTTCTATCTTTCTTTTTCACTTGTCTAGAGTCTAGTAGTTCTCTCTTGTAACCAATTGTAATCCACTGTATTTTCACTTAACATCTGCGTTTGAAACTCGATGTCACTTAGAAAAGTATCCCTGTATGTTATAGAGTCTAGATTATAACATATCTATTAGTAAGAACTTGGTACATATTAGACTCATAGAATAAACATACACTGGACCGAATAAAGTAAAATATACATAATAGTGTCTGTACTAAGAAATGCTGTACTGTAAGCTGGACCACCTATAAGTCTTTGAACAGACTCAGATCGTCTGACGTAATGAAAATCGGGCTATCTGTTTGAGGTTTATAAGATGACGCGGATCCGCTTTACGAAGGTGGTCTTACGCTACAAACTATGTACCACCTAAAGTATAGTACTTGCTTACCAGAGGAACTCGCGAGTGCTTCAGAGAATGCCATCAAGGTAGTAAGCACATGAGGATACAAAACTTAACAACTCGACACGATAGAAGAACATGTTAATAAGGGCGGGTTAATAAAACTTCATGTTTTACCAACAGTGGGATCGGTACTGATGCAGGCTTTTCTCGAGGGCAAAGTCAGTAAAATCATTTTTTTTTTGTATAAACTATTAAACAAAGTTTACAAAAATTAAAATAAATGCTGATGTTGGGACGCGATGGTATTTCCGTCCAATTGAACAGACCTACTGGAAAAGTACCTGCGCCCTACAGAATACCGCGGCCATAATAACCTTGTGTTGTGTTTCCGGCGGCGAGTTGAGTAGCCAGAGCTCGCTGGAGGGTTTTTGTGCTGTCAGTGGAAAGATCAAAAGCTTGTCCTGCTTTGTCTTTTACACTGACAGCATAGAAACTCTCAATGCTTGCAGGGTTGGCAGCGCGAGTGTGACTCTCTTGATTTTACACAGGTCCGTAGGCCACGGTGACCACTTTCCATCAGGTGGGCCGGGTGCCTGTCTGCCACCTAGGTAGTATAAAAGAAAATAAGTTTAGCAAATAGACTACTACCGATTCGAAACGTGATTTCATCCTCAAAATACTTAGACAAGAAATCCAGGCAGTCGAATAACTATTTTTCTGAAGAGAAACGTTATTCAAAATTTAGCTGACCTGACTTTTTCAGTTGCAAAAGACTAATCTGAACCTAGGTTGATAAAAAATACGTGTTCAGTATTTGTGAAAAATCTCCCAGCGAGGTAGGGATTAAAAATTTACATTCGTTTGGATCGAACATCAAAAGTTATGCATGCCTGAGTTCAGCTCTCTATCCATCGCGAATAAAAAAGAGGATGGTGCAATGGGCACATCTACATCTAACAATTCTATAAAATAGTAAATTAGTTGTCTGTACAGTTAAGATATTTATAAAATAAACGGGTTATGTTATATTGAATGATTCGAAACACAATTATTGCTGTCTGTGATTTGTTTCTTTTCGATTGCCGCTAAAACCATTAAACGTATTTCGATGCTATTTTTGTATTAAAAAGGTATAGTTCAATTTTAGTGCTAAGAAAGTGTTGTATTGATTGAACATAGTCAATGAAATTGACAGCCTCTGTGGCTTGACAGTTCTTACGGGTAGCTCTAAAAAGTTCAACTGGTGTAGCTGTAATTCTTCGATATCTCCATTGGGCTGTGGAGGTTGTGGAGGGTCAGCCAAAACTGGAGATAGACTGGTGAAGTGATCCCCCAAACTCCAAAGTAAAAGCTTCGGAAGCGACTGGGCTTAAGATGTAGAAGAATGAAAGTGAAGACGCTCTGGCAGTTTTGAAATATTTAAAAAGTTATCATGATGTAATTATAATAAAGGGAAAGAGCGAAAATAGAATCACCTTGTTGAAAAACAAATAAAAAAGCACCATTGTTCTGTCGTACGTTTGATCACAATTGGTTGGGTTGAATCGTAGATATAGGACCAAACGTAGCAATAACGATATCCATGCGAGCGAAATTACCAGCATTGGCTAGTACAAGAATACTTGACTTCTATGAATCCCTTCATTTTTCATTTCATACATTTGCAACGCGGTTTTATTATTAGATTTCCACGCAACAAGTCGACGACCTCTCTTGGCTCGCGGCAGCAATAACTGTTGCTTGACGAAAGAAAAATAGATTCAAGGTTCAAAAGATTTATTTGACAGTCCAATAACAATACTAATAAAGTTTTGATTTCTTTGTGGATGTTTTAATTTTTTTTAATGAAAAGCTTTTAGTTCTCAGCTCACATAATTTTTAACTAGTATTCTTGTTAGCTCCTTATAGTTTAGCCATAGGCAGGGAATTCATCCTCATACATCGCGTTGAAAGGAACTTTATCCCACGCAGCTCCAGCTGTGGAATGAACTCCCAGATGTTGTTTTTCTAAGCGACTAATATGGGGTTCTTCAAGAAGGATATTAGAAAGTTTCTTCAGGGTCAGTAGCACGAGTGTACCGCCCCTGGTGTTGCATGCGTTCATAGGCCAGGGTAACCGCTTCCCATCAGGCGGGCCGTGTGTTTGTTTGCACGTGTTCTAGAATGGTACTCAGTTCTGAATCCTGAATGATCTGAGGACTGATTAGAGCATAGACAATCTGTCAAAACTGCCAATCTATCTATAAAGTCTGTCCTCAGATAAATGGAGATTTAGAAAAGAACGGTTTTTTTTCTTGTCACTAAATGGAACTATACATATTTTTATAGAATAGAATAGAATAGAATAGATCTTTATTTTTACACAAATTTTGCACAAAAAAGTGAAGATGCTTCTTGACACACTGTAAGAAATATGTATAGATGACCTTAGCCAGATAGCATAGATCCCTTGATTATTTCTAGAACAATAGAGTATATTACATTGTTTTTGGCAAGATAGTCATGCTAACTATTCAAATAGATTAAGATAGACAAAATTGAATCGGTTCAGGCGCGATTCGACTGTCGTTGTAAGACGGATATATATAGGAAAATTTTGATGGCTTCAGGTGATGTTCCGTGGCTTAGTGGTCCAAGCATTCTCCCTGTAAGCGAAAGATTGCGGGTAGTAATCCCGTCTGAACCGATTACACTTTTTCTATCTTAATCGAAACAATCGAATTGAGAACCTCCTCCTTTTTGGAAGTCGGTTGAAAATTAATTTATTGCGAAACAACTTAATTTAAATTTGGATTAACTGCCCTAGCAACTAATTCACTCTCTGTTCACATCAAAAGGGTATAAATACAATTTTAAAGGTCAACCATAGAGGTAACACACTTCCTTATAAACATTCTCCATTTACAAATTATAAGGTAATGGATGTTAAAGATTACACCACTTCTACACTGGCGATGAAAAATGTATCTCAACGTTTTCAAGCAACGATGAAAGATCATCTTAAGTGGACTAGAGCGTTTTCACCGAGTTAAAAATGAATTTACCTTATTTCTGAAGACTTGTGGATGTTTTTACGGTTACGTGGGATGTTGAGAACAAATACTTGATTCGTGCTACTGAAAGAAATGGGTTATTTGAATCTAGCCCGCTCTAGATTTTTTAATCTGTTGTTTGTATTTTGAATATCGAATATCCTGGAATTGGGTATTTTACTGTAGTTAAAGTAAATTATTTAACTGAGCTTATTATGTCTTGCTCATAGGCTATGCGGTTTTTTCTGTTGTGATTTATTAATTGGTTGTTTGCTAAAGCTGAGCTTATTAAATTAAGAATGTTAAAAGAACGGTAAACGTTGTGTCGGTTCGCATTTTATAGTTTTTATTTATTATTAATCATCCACCCTACATAGGTAGGGTGGATATACTATTGAATGTTATGACGTCACAGTAATTTATTTTATACAAATTTCCTTATAACTTACGGTTTTGACGTTTAATAAAAATATAACTTATTTGACAAGTTGACCCAGTGAAATGTCAGTGTCGTGTTTAAATGTCAGATTGTGATAGTTTGCGATTTTTGGCGCCAACACGAAGAAGGGTACTATTATCGCGGTTACTATTCTATTTTCCGAAATTGATGTGAATTAGAGTTTTTATGTGTAAAAATAGTGAATTTTTAGATACACACATCAACAAAGTCTAGGGAACAAGGACATTTCTAGTTTTTATTTAAAAACCCTTTCTTGTAATAGTGAGTGTTTTATATCAATAGAAGGGTATTTTTATACCGCTTTTAATTTTAATTTTAATAAAAACATTTTCATACCAATTTTTTTTTTTTTTTAAGAAAGAATTGAATAATGCCAATATTGAGTATTACAACCTTCTATGATTAGGCACAAAAATAACGAGGTAGTAAGAAATACAGTAATTAACCGTACTTTAAACGTTTTTAATAATCTGTAGGACCTCCTAAAGCATTAGCAACAGCTCGACAACGGCGTGGCATACTTAGTATGAGATTGTCAATCATCGTCTGTGGAATATGGCTCCATACACTGCGAAGGTGTTAAAAAAGTTGTTCTTCAGTGTTCAGATTTTCCAAAGAATCACTGAAAGCTCTTCTCCCAAGCAAATCCCAGGCATGCTCTATGGGATTGAGGTCGGCAGACTGAGCAGGCCATTCCAACGTCGTCATATTGTGCTCGCTTAACGCATTGACCACTACCCTCGCGGTGTGTGACCGTGCATTATCTTGCATGAACATAAAATCTTGACCGAACTGCTGTCGATGAGGGATTACCATAGGGTGTATAACCTCCTGAATTTATTGGTTTGCATTCAAATTGCCCCGTATCCAAACGAGGTCGGTCCTTCCACCAAGGCGAATTCCAGCCCGTACCATGATTGTTCCACCTTGGTAAGGATGAACTTCTTGCGGATTCTGGAGACGACTCCGACGTCCAGGAACTCGCCATATACGCACTCTTCTCGAATCAGGATGAAAACCGAAGCAAGATTCGTCGGAAAACAGAACCCGTGCCCATTGATGGTCGGTCCACTGTAAATGTGCATTAGCCCACAATAAGCGACGACCTCGATTTCCACGTCGAAGAGCTGGAACCCTAAGCGGTCTGCGAGCATAAAGATTGGCTTCGTGTAGTCTTGTTCTGACAGTTTGATCGCTAATAACCACTTGATGCTGAGACTGGAGGCCTGCGACCAACTGACGAGCAGTAATCGTGGGTTGCCGCCTTGCGGAATTTTGCAAGAAACGATCTTGTCGCGGGGTAGTAACCCTATTTCGTCCCCTGTGACGTTCGGCAACATCCCCTGTAGACCAGTAGCGTGCCCATAATCTGCAAATTACGCTTGGTTGGGTGTTGACAGCATCCGCTACGTCGCATTGAGTTCGTCCAGCTTGCAGCATACCAACAGCCCTTAACATCTCTTCGCGACTTAAATGACGACGTGACATGATGACTACAGTCACAAAAATGCACAAACCATACGTAAAAGACGTATTATTGATAATAAACGTTATTTACAATCAAAAAAAATAATTTTTATTTTGCCTCAGAGAAACTGCACAATCAAACACTTTTAAAAGTTTCCCCGCCATATTCGAAAATCATTACTTATTTAAATTTATTTTTAAATTTCGAACAACTCTGTAATCTACTTTATTCTATTTTTATTTATTTGCTCCCAGTTATTTGCAAAACAAGATTTACACGAAAAAAAAAAATTGGGGTCATCTTGTTCCCTAGACTTTGTTGAGGTGTTTATAATGTCTTTGGTAACGTATACAGTGTAGCATGTTACAGTGAATTGTAACTTTTCGTGTTGATTCCAAATCTCCCAATGGAGCTTCTATTTAAGTCGCCACGACTATACTAAGATAGCAATCATCTCATTGATTCCCATCATTGTGAACATCATCATCATCATCGTCATAATCAACTATATTAATACAAAATAAAATAAGACTTGGCATAAAGGTCCTACATACCACACCATAAAATCCCAAAAAGAAAAGATCGTTTGAGGGTTGAACATGAATGAAATACTGATATCATTCCCGTACTTAAAAAAACTTATTCCTCGTATAGAATAAAAAATCTGTGAGCTAATTTAGACTATAAAAAAATTCTGTGCCAAATTATATCCACATCACACTCCAATAAACATTTATCTAACATCCATTATTGGCAATAGCCTCATCATTATTCCACTATTATTATTATTATTATTATTTTATACAACTTAGGTGGCAGACAAGCACACGGCCCACCTGCTGGAAAGTGGTTACCATGACCTATGAACGTGTGTAACAACAGTGGAGTCACATCCGTGCTGCCGATCCTGTAAGAACAAAGATTTTGTGCCGTCAGTATAGAGGACAAAGCAGGACAAGCCTTTGGTCATCCCACTGACAGCACAAAAACTCTCCAGTGAGCTCTGGCTACCCTACTCACCGCCGGGAACACAACACGAAGTTATTATAACCGCGGTATTCTGTAGGGCGGAGATACTTCCCCAGTCGGACTGCTCAATTGGGCGGAAATACCGCCGTAGGCGGAATTTCGGATGCAGTCAAAGCTTTAACTTTTTAATCCATGGCCAGTCCGTTTTACCCAGTCTTTGATTTCTGTGTCAATCACAATCAATACCACCGCAGTTAGCCCATCGCAGTCCACTGTTGGATATAGACCTCTCCCAATGTTGGGAGACTTTGGCCTACTGTTCACGCTAACCACGGTATGGCCACAGGGTTTTATTTCAAGATTTATTTTTCTCGCAGTGATGTCGTCGGCGTATTTTTCCGTTAGTTGCCTCTTACGACACCGGTCAGATGAGATGGGGTGGTTATACTTGTATTCTTTCTCCGTTACCACACAGATATGGTATACAGCAATCGCTGCTTATGAATTGATTATGCTTATTTGCTACAACGGTAGTATTAAAAATTAATTCACTGTTAAAAGCCTTTTGCTTCGTAATTCATGTAACTTTAATTGTTTATGAATTATTGTTAGCCGGAGCCTTTATTAATAATTTTGTTCTGTTAATTATGAAGCTAGGAGTTGCTTTGTTGGAGTAACAAATTATTTAGGTAGATAAATTAATTAGTATAACTTTATTATCTTCAAGGTTTTATTATAGTTTTAGATTAGGACCCGTATTCTAGAACAACAATTAATCCGATTTATCTAAGAACTGATTGATACATCAGACAGATTGTTTATACAATTTATCCTCGGTATTCAGAACTGACTACCATTTTAGAATACGATCCCAAGGATCGTATACAAAAACTACCATTTTAGAATACAACGCTAAGGATCGTATTCAAAAAGGGTATTGGTTACAAAGTAACACTTATGAACTTTTTTTAACGTGCGAATGAGCCCAATGGATATCCTTCTCCGCCGGAGTCGCTGGAGAGGTTATATTGAACTAGATGCTCGACGCACAACGTCTGGGGGTCGATATTGGTTGCCGGAGGTGAGGTTGGCAGGCATATCTCTCGCACACTGGCTGAGTCAGGGCCATCCTCACGATCTAGTCTCTTTAAATATATAACTATTTGTTTTCTATATCTTAATCTATGTACCATTAAGTTATAATATCAACTATTCTTGGTATTCAGTAATTCTTTTACGACGAATTCTATCAATATGGGTAATTTCAGATAATCTCTTCATTTCGACGAACATTCATAATGAATGTACCGTTCTCGAGGAATAAATTTGGATATATATAATCTTATTTATAAAATTCTCGTGTCACAATGTTCGGTCCCGTACTCCTCCGAAACGGCTTGACTGATTCATAGCATATTGAGTAGGTCTGAGAATCGGCCAACATCTATTTTTCATACCCCTTAGTGATAAGGGTTGTCCACCCTGGGAACCGACATCCACGCGTGTGGAGCCGCTGGCAAAAGCTAGTATATATATACAGTCACGCCTCTTTCCTAGTAGGATTGATTGTGTCAGATAATTAGTCCGGTTAGACGAATATGCAGTTATTGAACATAAAATCTTACGTTTGTTTGATCGCAATCGGTTAAGCGGAACTGCCTCTTTATACAAGTGGTAATACATATTTGTAGAATATATTGATCAATGTATGGGTACCATACGTCAGTCCGTCATATACTTCAAAATACGTGTCAATCTTTTACATGCATCATTCAAATCTACAATACGTCGACCAATCAATTGCTACTTGTTCAGGGGGCTGGAGATATGAGCAGGACGGGCAGAACTATGTGCATAGACTAGTCATAATATAATAATAAGGAGGTAGGACACGGCGGTATTTCCGCCCAATTGAGCAGTCCGACTGGGGAAGTACCTCCGCCCTACAGAATACCGTGGCTATAATAACTTCGTATTGTGTTCCCAGCGGTGAGTAGGGTAGCCAGAGCTCACTGGAGAATTTGTGCTGTCAGTGGGAAGACTAAAGGCTTGTCCTGCTTCGTCTTCTACACTGACGGTACCGAAACTCTGTACTTACAGGGTTGGCAGCGCGACTGTGACTCCACTGGTGTTACAAACGTCCATAGGCCACGTTAACTACTTGCCATCAGGTGGGCTGTGTGCTTATCTGCCAACTAAGTGGTATAAAAAAAACAAATCAAAATACTCGATATACTTCTGAACAATGTATAACAACATGTATTAATATATATCCTATTGTATACACAAATATAATCTCACGTAGGCGTTGATATTAATGTGTGTGTTACGAGTATATTTCTTTTATTTCCTGTTATTGTAACAAAATGTCGAAGGAAAGTCAACTTCGGTGGAATTTAGCAGACAAATTAGATGACAAAGTTTCTTTTCGATTCTTTACAGACAAACAAATATGATGTCAGGATATTGTTTAACTAATGAGTTGAACAATATCGTAACATCATATTTAATTAGTTAAACAATATCCTAACTTCATATTGAGTCAGAACTTTTATAGCGCGATGTAGGATTTGTGGTTCTGAAAAATTTCGGCATATCTTGGTTAGATGGCGTTTATATCAAAATCACGAAATTGATATTTTTGCTATATCTGACTTTTCCCTTTTTAATTATTCTTTATCATGCATGTATACTTACTTCTATATTTTTATTTTTGGATAGAAAGCAAGCATAAAAAAGCGTTTCTAAACTGCAAAAGCAAGCTTTAGATCTTAAGTACTGTTTTTAATAGGGATCTATTTAAAACAGTACTTCAAATATTAGTATTTAAAACAAATACAATTGGTCTGATGTTGAGCGATTTGTTTGTTTATTTTTTTATATACAAAAGTGTTTTATGTGTATGCTACAAATGACTATTGAAAAAAGAATACAGTCACTTAGGCGATGGGAATAGCGAATTTCTGACCGGTAATTTTTGGTGGTTGTCATGAGACACCAAAAATTCATTACTAGTCTGTACGTCCTATACTGGTTTCTTTATCAGGCATCAACTCAACATAATGTTATAATATTGTTTAACTAAAGAGTTGGACAATATCGTAACATCCTATTTAATTAGTTAAATAAAAGCCTAACATAATATTGAGTCAGAACTTTTATAGCGCGATGCAGGATTTGTGGTTCTGAAAAATTTCGGCATATTATCTTGGTTAGATGGCGTTTATATCAGAATCACGAAATTGATATTTTTGCTATATCTGACTTTTCCCTTTTTAATTATTCTTTATCATGCATGTATACTTACTTCTATATTTTTATTTTTGGATAGAAAGCAAGCATAAAAAAGCGTTTCTAAACTGCAAAAGCAAGCTTTAGATCTTAAGTACTGTTTTAAATAGGGATCTATTTTAGTTCAGCCCCCTCAAGATGAGTCTGACATAGACGCTTAGTCTGTATTTAGATAACCAAATATTTAGATAGCAATTCTTTTTACCGGACTGCCCCAGTGAGGGTAATGTCTTAAGCGCGTGTGTATGTATGTATGTTTGTATGTATGTAGGTATCTATGTTTGTAGTATTCTTTGTTTCCCTTTACAGGCCTAAAGGCTGGACAGATTTCGATGAAAGATATTTATTCCCAAGTGTAATGGGGTACATCAAAATGTCAACAAAAACTATGCGGTGGATTTTTGGTGCTAAAATGCGGGTTGTCAAATATTTTTTTCATTCAAATTTATCGAATAGGGTATTAAAATCCTTCTATCCTAACTAAAAAGTTTAAAATAAAGTAAATTATAAAAAAAAAACAGCGGAAAGAGCGAGAGTAGCTGCTATGGGTGGTGGGTTGTATCATACCACG
This sequence comes from Eilema griseolum, assembly GCA_963662185.1. Taxonomy (NCBI): domain Eukaryota; kingdom Metazoa; phylum Arthropoda; class Insecta; order Lepidoptera; family Erebidae; genus Eilema; species Eilema griseolum. The sequence goes on from OY759255.1 coordinate 10,267,307, forward strand.
AGTGGTATGAATTGTACTTGAGCTCTCATTGAATGAGTTATTTTACACTGCGGTTTAAATCCCCGAAGGTCTTGAAGCCAAAGGTGTCAATTATGTATTTGTGCCTTAGGAAAATTGTGAGTCAATCACTTGTAAGCCAGTAGAACTATTTACTAATGCACAAGGGCCTGCCACATGCTTCCCCTCGCGACTATGTATCAGAGAGCAGTCACTTCCATTATAGTCAAAATACATCAAATTGTGGAAGGAAGGATTAGGAGATCGGAATCCTGAGCTTCAAAGTGTGAGCTCTGGATGGAATCGGGATCGAAGCTAGTATCAAGATTGAAGAGTGTCAAAAGGGAGTAAGCAATATATCAATAGAAACTCACAGTAATAATATTGAATTGCTCTGATAGCTCCAGAATTCCTAGGGAAGTTATTTCTAAGCAATAGGATTTTCTTTCTCGGCATAAAAATAATCCCATTGCTTATTTATGAAAGGTATGAGTTTTCGAGATTGTATTGGTGAATTATACAAATATATTGATGACGTCAGCATATGTCTCGTTTATTTTGTTAAACGAAAGGAAAAGGGAATGTAAGCTTATGCCGTTTCTTTTTGGTTTGCCTGTATTGCTCAGAATATAGGCAGCAAAGTTACTACACCCATACTTCGTCACCTATATGTTTTTCCTATGTAATATGTTGCTGTTCATTATAGTCGCGGCACGCCATGATGGCCGTTTTGACACTACTGGTTTTACTGATTTTCTCTTTTTTGGTGGGTGAAGTTTATTTTCTTCTGTGCTATATTTTTTTTGTTATTCGTCTAACAGTTCGTAGTCCAATATTAAGCGTTGTTGCGCTTAAGTGCAGCCGCTGTATAGATACGTTTTAAAAATTTTACTGCTGAAAATTTCCCAACAAATACTTTAAACATTTTGTATAATCCGGGAAGCAAACTAAGGGCACTAAAATAGCACGTAGGCGTAAAAACTCATACTAAATTTAGGCCATCCACTCACACACACACGTATGTAGGTTCCCTGCATTACGTACTGTTTCGCCTAAATCGGATACATTTTGTACACGTAATTTGCACCATATGTTTGCACGAAATAAGCACTTATATACGTGTGTTATACTAAAAGGCTCATGAGTAATAATGTCATCTAAAGCCCGTCGTACAAAAAAGTAGGTCACTCATTTAAAACAAAAAATGCATCTGACCTAATAAAATATCACGAATGCCGAACTATCTGACAATAGTTAATTAAAGCATTTAAAAACCAGCAATCTCGAGCTGGAACGATTTTTATCTGAATGGACAAAAAAGTCAGTCAGCTTATTAAATAGAAATCCCCCGTTGAACTGATTTCCACTGCAGTAATTTTCTACGACTGTTTTATTTAAGAGGTAGGATAGGAATTCTATTAAGTAACTGTTAATTAAAAATACTAGGTGTACCACTAGACGCACAGAGCAAAGGTATCGATTTGAAGTCAGCTTAGACGAAATTTAAACTCTATAGACGCAGCAAGTGTTATTTCAACTCGTCGTAAAAATGTCTGCTACTTCGGTACAAGTTGACATGCATACATTGACAGTTTAAAGAACACAAAACGCATTTCTGCCACCTTTTTTTGTGATGCACCTTGTTTGTTTGTTCATCTAACGAAACTACTTTTTACTATTTTATCGTGCTGAATAATCCGCTCGGATCATTATTAGTGCAAAGGTGCCCGTGATGCTGGCCGCGTTGTCTCGTTGAATCGCAATGGTTTTGGGCGTTTCATGGATTCATTGGTGTCAAAATTCATTAACTTCCTCTGGTTCTGCAGCCCGTTCCAAATTCTAAATTTAAATTCATTCCCGCCCCATTCAGAAACAGATTTTTTTATGTACGATTCGTCAATTTGAACGGCTTGTTAAATATACATACTGGGTAACAGCGGCACGCACGCTGGTCTCCCCGTTTCCGGGTACGTGTTGGGGACTCTGTGTTTCCTACACTCGAGGAGGGCCAGCTCGAGAGAGATGGCCCTGGGTCGGTCTGGATGCGAGGGATATGCCTGTCAACCTCACTTTCGGTACCCAAGAACGACCCACAGACGCCGTGCATTTTAGTCGGTTCAACATAACCTCTTCCACTGGCTCCGGCAGGTGGGGTTACCCGTGAGGATTTCTCGCACGTAAAAAAAGTATCATACATACTTAAAATCATTGCTTAATAAGTTATTGTTTGTTACAGGGGACTTCTCGCTAGACATCAAGGACGTGACTCTAGAAGATGATGGGGTGTACCAGTGCCAAGTGAGCTCCGCGTTGAAGAACGGTGAGTACACCTATGAGAGTATTATGTTTGAAGAATTTAGATTGAGTATAGTTAATGAAAGGATACTGTATTGCTTTTATAGAGAAAGTAATATATACCCGCGTCTTTTGGTCCCGCTCTCGCAACGCATAGGAACCTATTTCAATAATAAAAAGTAGTCTGTCTTATCTCGTATATTGTCTATGTATCCCTGTACTAAATTAAATTTCAGTCAGAACCATGTGTGTGTGTGTGTGTTAATCACACATTGCAAAACGCCATGTGTGATTAACAAACATCCAAACATCTTTCTAGACGTGCACATTTTTAATATTAGTTGAATAAAATCAGAAAATATTATGTAGATAGTGGCACAATGAAATCTTTTATGTTCAATTTCAAAGCAAGCTTTTTCCAATTGTGTCAAAGACCTGACTCGAAGCTCGAGGTTTTCTTTACACCTACTAAATTCGTCTATTTGTTACAGATGCGGCTCCACCAATCCGATCTCGAGACGCGCGATTGACAGTGCTCGTAGCCCCGGAGGCACCTCGAATCCTTAGCGGGGCTTTCATAGACGCTACTGAGAATCACACTGTAGATATTGAGTGTGTGTCTAACGGTGGAAAACCTGCAGCGGAGGTCAGTGAACTCCTTTTTCATCAAGCCGTTGGCAATTTTCAGTGGTATTAGAGGATTAAAGCTCAAATTTGCAACACTACAGTCACGGACCCTACCCACTGTTTCCAAGTGGCCTCATGTCACGCGGCTCAATAACTATGGTATTATTCTAGAGGGGTTGTTATCAATCAAAAAATTGATGACACTCTAACCTAACTACTTATTTTTGTAGCTGTCAAGTAGATGCCATTACAAAAATACGCACTTTACTTATCCAGATTCTATACCAATCCCGAACTGTAATACAATTTTTGTTTTAAAGAGCTTATTTGAGAATTTATTGCATTCACTGAGTACTAAATATGCGAGCTAGAAAATGCAGAGCAGAATGCCCTTGCAAATATCGACTCTAAATAAGATTTAAATTGAGTTTGATATTGAATGGGTTATGATCGCGCTTTAAAAGTAAATATACACATTTCGGTTGATTTACTCTGATATCTCAACGTTTCGATCGTCTAGCGATCGTAGAAATGTGAGTGCATCCCTTTCAAATATTTACAGCGTATTTAATATTAAAAAAACCAATGTTAGTTTGTATTATGTTTTAAATAAAATAAAAATCTTTCACGTTCAAGCTCTTTATATGTAGATTGATGCGATTGAAGTGTTTTTGAGCAGCTTATTATAATAATTACAATTTAAACAGATAACTTGGCTTGATGGAAACCAAGCAGTAATCAAGAAGCCAGTGAACAACACTCAGGAATTGTTACCAGACGGTCAACGATATCTAGTTAGGTAAGTTATACTTTTGATTAATTATCGTCATCATCTTAACACCGATAACCGCGGTATGGGTAATGAACTGCTGAGACGAGGCCTCGGGTTCAATCCCAGGTTTTACCATTGCACACACCAATGACTTTTCGATGCTTTTCGAAGTTATGTGTGTATTTATCGCTGGTTCACAAGTGCCCGGTTAATGGCAATAGGCTCGCCACCTATTACATTGGGACCTAAACATAAATTGGCGAAATGTGGTTGGTAGCACCTCTGCCTACCTCTTCGGGGATATAGGCGTGAGATTATGTTATGTATGTCATCTTAACACTATCCTCGGTTGCATACGAGGCCTTCGGGCATCCCTTTTCTCCTTCTGCATCTTTTGGTTTGACCAGCATTGTGAGAGTGACTGCCGTCAAACCTCCTGATCTCTGAGAGGAAAGCTCTCTCTCTCTCTCTCTCTTTCTTTCTCTCTCTCTATCTCTCTCTCTCTTTCTTTCTCTCTCTCTCTCTCTCTCTCTCTGCGACAGATTCTCGTTCGTCTTCAATCAACTGTAACGGCTAGCAGATGAAGTTGGCTTGAACCAAAAATCACTACCCTTCTTCGATTTTGAATTTCAGTGGTTAGTACACCTCAAAACGGGCAGTGATAATTAATAGCAAATTGAATTTTAATTTTGGCTTGTTGATTCCCGGTGGAGTTGAATAAGGCCACACCAACTCTTCCAGTGGGTATCGTAGAAGGTGACTAAGGAATAGGTCTGTTCTTCATCCGACAGTAAACCTACAGCCCATGACAAAATGCCCGCTTATAGGCTCGCCCTTATTGCACGGGACTGAAAATCCTAGTTGGTGAAATGTGGATATTAACACCTCTGCCCACCCCATCGGTGATTTACAATGGTGAATATATGTATGCAAGTTTAATGATCGCTCAACATCTGATGCTAGAACATCCATGAATCGGATGCCACAACCTTCAATCGTTAGTGCCACTATGGTGCCACTGTGTAACGATACAATTTGTCGATACCAGGTCGGTGTTGCGGTTAACGCCTAACAAGAGTCACCACAACCAGACAATCACGTGTCAGGCGCAGAACACGGCTGACAGAGCGCCTCGGATGGCTACGGTGCATATTGAGGTATGTAACTGTCTGTATCTTTAGATTTAAGTACAGGGTAGATCTTTATTGTTCCTATTATGTATGTGTTGTGTGTGAAAAGTTTAAACGGGTAGGCACATAGAAACACATCTCACATACATAACACCCTGATGGTATAAGTACAAGATTGTGAGGTTATTAAAATGATAATAATACACAATTTTATTTCTTTAAAAGTTCACTCATCCAGGCTAAACTACATTTTATTGTTTAAGTTAAGAGTGAATCCACGTCAATGGTTTAAAAGCCAGGATTTTAACCTCTCGATCAAAATGCCTACTGACTTAACTACCGAAGCAATATAAATTATATTTTATTTACTTTTATTTTTTTGTTGTACATATATAGTTACAAATTAATTTTGTATCTGACTGAATAATATATTGTTATTTATTATTTTTAAATCACTACATATAATATAATACGTTTAATGCATCTGTTTAATTGTGGCCGGTTATGTTATTATGGTGTGTTAATTATAAAGCGATGAATGCTTCTTGTTGTGTTTGGTGTCTGTATGGCACACACTACACACACTGTTCATACACTATGATGAGATAATTCACATACAATTTTTGAAATCGTATCTTGCAAGTCTTATACCTAGTCTTGAGCATTTGAATGTCATTTTAAACATTTTGCTGCAATATCCTTAAAAATAACGAAATTTGTTTAGACACACTTAAAGTGTCAGTATTTACTTTAATTGCATGACATAGAATCAATAGTTTCAAAGTAATTTAGCGACAGTTCGCTAGATGGCGCTAGGTGCATGTTGCATCGCGCTAACATTCTTTGAAAAACATTACAGTGTAATTTTCTTTCACAGGTTAAATATGCCCCCAAAGTGAAAGTAACAATTAGTTCTGGGGCGACGAAAAGCAAGATCCCTGAAGGCTCAGAGCTCAGAGTGCGGTGTGACGTGGACGCAAACCCGGTAGCGCAAAAGTATAGGTGGTACATCAACAACAACCCTGTGATTGGAGACTATAATGATGAGATGGTAAGTTTAGTTTGATCCTGGTTTATACAATTTTCTAAAACTAGCTTTAGAAGTCCTTTTTTTAGGGTTCCGTACTCAAAAGTTAAAGGTAATAATAGTAACAGGGTTCTGTTTTCACGGAACCGTATTACTAAACCTCCATTGCCAGCATGTCTATCTGTCACCAGGCTGTATCTCATGATTGAAATGAATGACAGTTGAAATTTCCACAGATTACGTATTTCTGTTGCCACTATAACAACAGTTATTAAAAACAAAATAAAAATATTTATAAGGATCTCATTTAAGAAAAGTGATTTTAAGGAGGCACTTGGCTGGTTTTTATTCACATACGCAAATTCTCTCAGGCATTTCTTTTGCCACATGGTGTTTGGCCACATCTGCACGTGTGGCCGGGGATTCAGGTGTACCATGAGACCTCAATCTCTGCTGTTCTCGATCTGCTAATGTACTATTATCTAATTTATTTTCGTTCATTACATTAAATAAATAAAACACAGAATTACATGCGAGTACTAATAGACAGGGAAGCTAATAATGACGTTTGTTCTGATTTTACTCCGGCAGAGTAGCGCGCTGTGCAGCGATACAATAAAAGTATTGCTTCAATAAACTGAAACTTATTAGAATTCCGAGCGCATAAATTGTTTGCATAACTGTACTTGTACATATACACACAGTAATTTATTATTATTTAAAAGATAGTAAATTATTTCTCAAAATCATTTTAATGTATGGATAAAAAAAAACAGACTTATAAAGCCAGTGTATTAGTCTCATGCAAAGCAATTTTTTAACCCTCAAATGGACATAGAATACCCAGTCATACATAATTAGATTAAATTCTATACCTCGCTAACAAGAATGCAGTGGAAGCAATTCCCTTTTGTATAATTTATTTGCGTGATTTACAGATAGTGGTTCTAAGTTTGAATATATTTTGCTTTAGTTCATGGTATTATTATGTCTCTAAAATACAGGCTACAGATATAAGTGTTAATTCTGTGAAACAGAATAATGTTTGAAATAAAAACAATACGAATGCTTCTAGTACGGAGGTTGAATGTATAAAAGGATAAAAATGAAACGTTTACTTTCTTTGTCTCTTTCTATCACGTTCATTGAACTATCAGAGACTGTTCTCAGTTCCAGATTGTTAATTAAAATTTGAATATATGTTTTATCGTGACGTTTAATTAAATATAATCATATTTTACAATCGATACCTAGTTTTGTACTGCAATTTACGTAATATTTTTACAAATTTTTGATGTCATAAATTCTAATGGCATTATTTTTAAAATAAATTCTATTTTTGTAATCTTGGATTTTCTCCATGTAAAAGTAATAAAATTTGGGCTAAATCATTAAGAGTCACATTTTTATGTCTTATTTTCTAAAGCATTAAAGTATTATTAAAGAGTAAGGCTTTCCAGATCCACAATGAGACCCTGGTCACTAAAAAATATTTTCTAGAGATTATTTACACAACCATATACAAATAAACTCGTCAATATATAATAGCTGTTAAAGAGTTTCAATATTGACTTTTTGGGTCCATCATTATTCCAGTTTGATTGTACAATATATTGCCATCCGTACTATTAATATATGCAAAGTGTCACATCAGTTTGACAGTTACAAGTAGGTTGGAATCGTCGTTGAAGATTTATTTACATAATTATAGGTAAGACTAATTATAAAATGGGTTAAGGTAATAAATTAAATATAATTATATATGTGATCGTTTAAATATATTGTTTGTTTATCAAAGTTTCTATGTTTTTGGGGTATTATTTTTGTTGGTTTTTGGTGATTCAAAAGACTGAAGATAACTTTATCATTATCTTCATAACGATATTCCAGTAGTGTCTAAGGTTTACGTTGTACAATTCTTAGTTTGTTTATCAGCTTTTTTGCGTGCTCTTACTGGCTCTCTTGTAAACGGCATGGAATACCAGAACGGTTAAATTGAGGGTTAACGTTCTTGATAGGAAATAATCGCATCTGCAAATCAGTAAATGCTACTCCTACTGATTAATTGACAAGAGTCTGGCGGTGAGTTTCTTACCATTGTTGGAGGGTTAAATGTAAATAGCTTCTATAAAAGTGAAGTTAAACAAATACTAGAGGATATAGTACAAGCTTTGTAAATAAAATTAATATTCAGATGAGGATGATTCTATGCCAATTTTGACTTCGGTAACTGAAGCCATCCTGATGATCTTCTCTTCTCCATACGCTTGAATGTTGCTGATTAATCGCAGTTAATTTTTACTTTTATTGCTCCTTTTCGTGTGCGTCTTTAGTAGAAATCAAGAACTCAATTGCGGGCAAAGGTTAACAAGGCAATAAGCGTTATTGTATTACACACAGCAACCTCAGTCTGTTTATAATTTGAAGTCCTTTATTCCAAATGTAGCGTCTGCTGTACAACTGCAAACAATTTCGTGAATAACGTAACAAGCCACCACGGTCTGCTCGTACGCTTATGACTGCAGAAAGTTATCAGCGTAAATTTTTGAACGCAACTGTAAAGCGCGTTACACATGATGTTGTATAGTTTTTTTGTCTTATGATACAATATTGGCCGTCTGTCTATCTACTTCGATATTGCCAGTGGGTTGTGGAGGTCAGATAACAGTCGCTTCATAGAAAATACCGAAATTTAGTTTCATAGTTAAGGTATGATTCCAATCTTGGCAGTAACAGCCCGGCATTGGCGGCCCTGCAACCGCGGCTTGGTCGCTTTACACCGCCTTGTATGGATTTGTATGCAATAAATAGCTTCCGACTCCGAAAGCAGTATGACAGCACTGCGCTCACACAACTATGACAAAATAGCGAATTTTACAATTGAAAATGATGAATTTAAAGTAGAGGAGTTGGCTCAGGTCGCAGCTAGCCGACAGCAGACGGTCTGCGGAGTTGCTAATTCCGAGATCCGAATACTACTTTTAGATTAAAAGCTGTTTCCAAAGGTGAAAATACAACTGAGAACAACATAAAGACGATTACTAAGATCTTCTCTAAGATCTTCGGCCTATAATAAACCCCGGGTCGGGGCCCTGGAACGGACCTTTCGCTTCGGAAGACGTAGTCCTTAGATGTGACAGGGACTCAATGCTGATATGATGATGAGTATCTGAGGATGTGTGCAACACCCTTTATATATGTAACGCATGGTTATATCTCGTATGCTGTGAAATTCAGTTGAATGGCTAACTTAACGTTTATTACCCTCAGTTGCTTAATTAACGACATCAAAGTTGAAATTGTTGCTGCCGTTGCAGTGGCTGCTTTTGTTTTATCTTCAGTTAGTTTGTATTGTTTTATTTTAGCTTTGGGAGCTGGCGGTTCAGAATTATTGCTTCAATGTTCGGTCTTTTAGTTTATTGTTGGCTGGGTAAAGTATTATTGGGAATAGCATCAGTAGATTGTAGGAGTACTCAGATAAGAGCAAGAAATTATGAATAGTAAAATTTTGTTTGATATATAACAACAAAGAATTGTAACGTCTTTATATTTTATCGATTATCTTTGAGAAAAATAAATTGTATCCTTTCTTCCCTTTCTCTCAAAGACGAAATAAGTATAACCATGTATCTTTGTGTAGCGCCATCTAGATCATGATCAACGAAGTTTTAAATTTTTTTCGTGGGACTTCGACGCAAACGATCATTACTATTTTTTAAACCTATTTGCAAATAATATTACATAATACTTTTCAATATTTGCCATATTACAAGAAACCTATAAAATACTTTTCGAGATTTTTTGGTAATTTTATGATTTTGTTCTAGATTATCTTCAATGTAACCCGCAAGCATCACAACGCTTTAATAAGATGTGAGGTTAGCAACTCAGTTGGTACAAGTGAAGGGAACATTTCTCTGAAAGTAACATGTAAGTTCCATATTATCATTATTGTTAAATATTTTTTGATTCGCCTCAACTTGGTGTCAGTATACGTTGACCCTACTAGTATAGTTCATTAATTTTCAATATATTTCATTAAATTAGGAGGTGTTCTTTAAGCATCTGGTTTCATCTTTTCATCAGTTCCATCAATATTCACCATCTATTTGAGATTGAAAAAGTGAGCAACAAATGTATTCAACTCGTCATTATCTGGAGGTATGGCTGACGTCATGAACCCATGATGTGGGCGCCTCAACATTTCAACTATAGCATATTCGATCATCAACATAAATATTCTGGTTTTTTCTTGAACTGTGTTGAAATATCACGCTGACGCATACGAAATATTTGCAGCACAGACATTAAAGACACAGTGTACTCTTATTTAATTTAATTTAAGATGGTAATTAAATAGTGTTATTGATTTATGTTTGTAATACAATATTTCTTAGAAAAGATGTACATTCATAAAATGTAAAGTCAGCAATTGACATCTCACATGGACCTTTTTACCCCCAGATCCACCAACCTTCAGAACAAGACCACAAGATGTAGCCACAGAAATAGGTGCTTCTGTAGTTTTGAGTTGTGATGTAGATGGACAGCCCCAGCCTGAAATTAAATGGCTTTATGTTGAAAAACCTGGACGGCTAGAGGTAAGTGAATACCGTGATGGCAAGACTGAAAACGTGATATTGTTCAAAATCCGTGTCCAATTATTTGCTTGTGCTATTATTGGAAACAGTTAATAAAGTAAATGTTTGCTTTAATAAGGAAATAACAGAATTGCTCCGATTTCAACAGTTTGTAACTTCACAATAACAAGATACCACTTAAGAAGTACAAAGTGCCTTTTATTAAGACAATTAAAAGTTTGGGAAACTCAGACAGTATTATGTGAACCTATTGTTCTTTCAGCAGTTTAGAGTGAGGGCTCCAAATTTAAAAGTACATGTGACTAAAAAGACGGCAGGGCGATATATCTGTAAAGCGAATGTCGAAGGATACCCTGAGATCGAAGCTGAGGCTACTGTCTTCATTAAAAGTAAGTCAGTTCTGAATAAATATTATTATTATCATTGTATTTTGTACACTGTTCTGACAAACTAATAAACTCTTATAAATTTTCCTGTAAATTAGGTACACCAAAATTCATAGGTCTATAATCCTTTGATAATCTAAGCCTAATTTATATTGTTAAATTTAACAAAAGATGTCGTATGCAGTCACCACATACAATTTTGATTTTAGATAGTCCAGGCAGTGCGTTTTGTTCTTTTTATATTTTTGCCATCAAACTTTTCAACTTTATGCACTTATTTGGCGATAAAAGTTTATAATACTCAAAATATAGTTTACTAGTTTCAATCATAGTTTCGTGCTAAACTTGCATTATGTTGGTAGACATTATTACGGTTCTGAATTATCTATGATTAGATAACATGCAACTTTAGTTATTTGTTGTGATATAAATGGTTAATTTTTACATTATAATATTTATCACGAAACTGCGGTTTGTGAAGCACTACCATTATTTTTATTTAAAATGCCAAGAGATTAGTGCATCGTATCACGATTTTTTGTTTTGGGGATATTTTTCAAATATTTTTTTTTATACAGGTGCTCCAAAAATCCTATCAAACCGAACACAACTTGGTATGGAAGGTGAATATGTAACATTGGAATGTGCTGCAGTATCGGTACCCAAGCCTGATGACATTAGATGGTACTTCGAAAACAGAGAAATCAATATCATCCAAGATCCGGTAAGAATTGATAACAAATAATTACTTTTATAACTTTTATAAATAACTTTTATAAAGTGCACAGTACAAAATTGAAACCTCTATTACAGGATTATGCAACTCTAGAAGAACGTCTACCTGATGGTATTATTAAGTCAAGCCTTGTAATTAGATCGAGTCAGTCGAAACACTACGGACAATATAACTGCAGTATCACCAACGAATACGGGAACGCAAACGTAGCTATTATGTTAAAACCTTTGAGTGAGTAGTATAATATAGAGCATTATTGTGTATTTTCGAAACTTTAAATTTATTTAAAAGCTGTTTTTATCTACCACTGTGATAATGAGTTTCAAATGCAGTTGTAACGTAAGAAGACGGTAGATTACAATTGGTTATTATAGAACACAGAACTATTACAAAACTAGACCAACTTAAATGTGCTGGCTTTTAAAGCGCGTAGTTACAAAACAGTTTGTTAATATCACTTTAATTAATAAATATAAAATTTATTTGCAGAATCCCTACCATTGTACATAATTTTAATTGGAGTGACATCTGGTATTATTATATTCTCTGGCTTCATTATCTTGGTGGTCGTCTGCCATCGACGCAGACGCAAGAAGAGCCAGATGAATGAGAAACCTGATGTGACAGTAACCACAGGAGATATGTATAAGGAGTCTGATAGGAGTTCCAATATAAGTGATCTAAAGCCGCATTTACCACATAGTGATGGGAGCTATGAATTAGTAAGTTTAATTTAGCAGTTTATATTGTATATACCTAAGAAGGGCAGCGGCAGAATTGATGATACGGAGGAAGTATTTCAGTAGATTGAGCCAATTCATTACCACGTGTGACCTTGGCAATCAATCAATTATATTGATGAATTAATCTGTAATTAGTGATCTCTCGATAGTATCTTGATTTAGACAATTATGAAGTTCGTCCATTATTTTTTTTATATACAACTTAGGTGGCAGACAAGCATACGGCCCACCTGATGGAAAGTGGTTACTGAGACCTATTAACGTATGTGACAACAGTGGAGTCACATCCGTGCTGCCTACCCTGTAGGAACAGAGATTTTATGTACCCTCAGTGCAGAACACAAAATCAGGACAAGCCTTTGGTCTTCCCACTGACAGCACAAAAACTCTCCAGTGAGCTCTGGCTACCCTACTCACCACCGGGAACACAACACGAGGTTATTATAGCCGTGGTATTCTGTAGGGTGGAGGTACTTCCCCAGTCGGACGGGAATACCGTCGTGTACTGCCTCCTACTTATACTTAATACATGTACTAATAGAAAAATGTATATAAATTAAGGTATTAACTGAATATTTGTTTCAGGAATACACGAGCTCCGAACGTTCAGACAGCAAGATCCATGCAGGCTTGCCACTGGCCGGTCCAGTACATTTACCAAATATTCGACACGACGACCCCTTGATGCAGTTTCGGTACAGCAACGACTATTCAGATCCTACTTATAGTGATCCTTATTTCAAGGTATGATATTTTTTTAAATAGATTTCTAGAATATACCACATCTTACATACTCTTATCAAAGCCGCAACGTAAAGTCTTGGATTTTTTTAACCAGTACAAGTGTTTATACCGCGGTAGCCTAGTGGTATGGCTAATGGACTGTTGAGACGAGGTCTCGGGTTCGATACCAGGTTTTACCATGGCACACACCAATGACTTTTCGATGCTTTTCGAAGTTATGTGTGTATTTATCGCAGGTTTATAAGTGCCCGGTTAATGGCAATAGGGACATAATATTACATTGGGACCTAAACATAAACTGGCGAAATGTGGGTACTAGTACCTCTGCCTACCCCTTCGGGGATATAGGCGTGAGTTTATGTTATGTTGTGTTACAAGTGTTTCATTCATCCTATATTCTCAAGACCATTAAACGCAGCGTAAAAAAAGCATCTGATGATGACGTGAAACTCAGTGACATTGTAACAACAAAGAGTTGAAAATAATTGATGTTAAATGAGAAACTGGTACTTTTTCGGTGATGTTGCACCATTTGTAGAATGCAAAGTATGAAATGGCAATCATAAAAATACTTTAATTAAAAAAAAACATGGTCAAATAAAAGTTATATCGTTGACGTCGTAATGAAATGAGGTTTCGTACCTAACGCCATTAATTTGATAGCAAAAATTCCATTACATTATTCGTTCACGTATTCATATACCTGGTTTAAAAGACCGACATCGAAAACACAAGACGTCGCTTCCTGTGCTAAAGTACCTAATGTATTCCTAATGTAATTGTAATGTTTTGTAATTTTAATGTAAAACTCTCATTTGAATATCTTTGAGGGTCGTAATTGTAAAACGGAAACCATGTTGTTCTCTGTCTAATTTCTTGAGTATGTCTGCAAAGTTGTTTTATAAATTAAATTATTGTTATTCGTAGTTCTAAAATGAAAAATATTAGAAAATGTCTAAAAACTGCTTCTTGTAGCTATTACCTAGATAATTTTAGTATCAAAAATAGACTATATATATTATAGAAACGCCTAATTCTTTTTGTATGCCTTTTTCAAGTTAAGCAATACATTTTGAGGAATATTGAAAAATATTGTTACCTTCAAAAATCGTTTTTTGTTTAATAGAATCCATCGGCATATGTATACGACTATCCACAAGGATATGCACCTCCTCCACATTTGAGGGTGCAGTCTCCAGGCATTGAAGTTCCCCCACCAAGGTGAGTGTGTGAACAAAACATATTATAGTTCCAGTATCTTACTCTTTATTTCTTTATTTAGTTATATTATCTAAAGATTCATTAGTACTTACAACATCACCATCATCATCTTAGCGATTGATCTCGGTTTGATCCAAAATATCCACCTTTACACTTTCTCCTACACCCTTCCCTATATTGTCACTATCGATATATGTCAGTTCCCCTTTTTATCAAGAAAATACTGTAATAGTACTAATCTTGACAAGAAAGCTAAAAATCAGATCAATGTTTACCTGCATGCGATCACCATATCCGATAAATAATACCGTAGCATTAAACGTATTCAAAAACAAAATCTGTTAAAACCCAAATACGAAGATGTACAACCAATCACACAAGCAATAAAGATTATTTCTCCATTCAAACGACACGATGTCTTTATTCCAACCTAAAAACAGTCTCTCACACAAATCCTTTTCTAAATCCCAAATCCCTTGTTAAGTCTTGACAACATCATTCACGTTAAACTTTTTCGACACACAGGTCACTTCAAGGTTCATTGACGCGTAGCATAGACACCGCTTCTACACTGCCGTTGTCGGTAGGCAATGGATCGCAAAACAACACTTTACAACGAACGAACAAGTCTCCAGATGAGACAGACGCTATTAATAATTTGGGGCTTCCAGTTGGCGGAGATGGTAAGTGCAATGCAAAGTGAAAATTATTTACAGAACTAGTTCCTAATAACAATTTTGTACTCTTTTAAAACTTAGTTTTAATAGGTTTCGAATTCGCATAATCACAGTAACACAAGAATGACATAATTATGACATAATTCTTGTCATACTAAAACTATTGGTAAATCTTTCCCAATCAACCCCGCGGGTTTGTATAAGTCCTGTTTATGTTGTACCATACCTCCTATAATCCTAATACAGTGCGATTAAGATTATAGGAGGTATACATATAAAACTGTACTCTCAGTGATGGACCATTTCATACTTAATTAGCCCACCTACTGCTGGACGTAGGCCTTTCCCAATGTGCGCAATTTCATTCGATCCTCTGCCTTCCACACCCAGTTTGTTCCAGTCATCTTTTGCAGGTCGTCCGTTCATCTGGCCAGGGGGTCTTCCGTTTGCCTTCCATTTGCCTTTATATATAGTTTTATAAATAAATTCTATACTAAGGTAAATGAATTTCTTTCGTGGGAAGTGCAATCCAGAGACGAATTTATTTATTTTTTGTTTTATTTTGATAACTATAAAAATTTACGAATTGTTAAGGATTTCAATTATAGAAACCTTATTTTAAGATAAATTCTCGTCCAAATTGTTAGAACAGTTTTCCATGATAGTAGTCTTTACAATTTTAAATACAGTATATATTCCGCACAAAAAACTTAACCCAAAGTCGTCTATGCCTCAAAAACGCGGGCTCATTCTCCGCACGAAAAAATATTGACATATTTCCGATTGAATGTTTGTATATGTTCCTATGCTATCGGGAATCTTCGGGAGGGTGCTAGCGTGTTTATTTTATCAGAGATAAACATTTTGATCAGTTAAAACGACGATCTTTGGGGCTTAATCAAATAAAAGGATTCTTTCAGTGTCTTGCTACATAGGTTACACTAAAAGTTTCCGGAACTGGCCACTTACATAAACAATATTTAAAAATTTATTACAACATTTGAAAATAGAACTCTTTGGCTGTAGAATACAGTTTGTTTCATCTGACTGTCTTTTGTTTTTACCTTGTGGCGCCATTTAAAAAATTGTGTGTCTGCATCAACATGGATTTAACTCGGGGAAATTTTCGTAGTATGATTTTCTACGATTTTAAGTGTAATTTGACGGCTCAACAGAGCATCGCTCGGCTTGAAACAGCTTTTGGCGATGAAGCTCCATGCAAGACGACTGTTTATAGCTGGTTTGCAGAATTCAAGCGTGGTCGTATCAATCTCAGTGACGAATCTCGCGATGGGCGGCCGTCCACCGCTGTGACCAACAAAAACATCGATGCTATGCGCCGTATGATTGAAACAGACAGGCATGTGACCTACCATGAAATTCGCGCATCCTTAGAAATAGGCATGAGTCAAATACAATCAATCCTACACAAACATTTGGGTGTGAGAAAGCTGTGTTCGCGGTGGATCCCACATAACTTGACCGAGGATCAAAAAACGGACCGCGTCACTTGGTGCAGTGCCATGCTCACCAGATTCAACGAAGGTGCGTCAAATTTGGTGTGGGACATAGTAACAGGTGACGAAACATGGATTTATTGCTACGATCCCAAAACAAAGCAGCAATCGAGCGTATGGGTCTTTCAAGATGAGCCGAAACCAACCAAAGTGGCGCGCGTGAAAAGTGCATCTAAGCGGATGATTGCTTCTTTTTTTAATAAAACTGGAGACGTGGCTACTGTTGCTTTAGAAAATCGTCGTACTGTGAATAGTGACTGGTACACGACCATTTGTTTGCCGGAAGTTATTGACGAACTCCGTAAAAATAACCGTAAACGCCGTATCATCCTGCACCACGACAATGCTAGTTCTCACACGGCCAGACAGACAAACGACTTTTTGAAGGCGAAAAATGTAGAACTCATGAGTCATCCTGCATATAGTCCCGACCTGGCAACTTGTGACTTTTATCTGTTCCCAAAAATTAAGAACCAATTACGCGGCCAACGATTTTCATCACCAGAAGAGGCTGTCGAGGAATATGAAAAACACGTTTCAGAGGTCACCACAGAGGAGTGGCACAAAAGTTTTCAAAACTGGTTTGATCGAATGAAAAAGTGCATAGACGCCAAGGGAGATTATTTTGAAAAACAATAAATTAATTTTGTACCTTTAATAGTATTTTTTCATATTCATTCCGGAAACTTATAGTGCGCCTCACGTATAAATAGAAAAAGTGTTGCTCAGAACTTTTTAAAATACCGTTTCTATATTTGTAGCCGCGTGGTTCCCGGCAGAGTACAATTTGTACCACCCTATCTCCTCCCATGCAGTGTCGTACAAGGCGACTAAGGGATAGGGCTGTTTAACATCAGACAGCTATATACATCCCAGACTCATCCTCAGATGCAAGGCCGAGTCAACAATAGTGCTCGGAAGACGACAATAGACTCTTTCCCTAATACGTGGGACCGAATTCAAAGATTCGTGAAATGTGGGTGTGTTAATTCACCTCTGCCTAACCCTCCGGGGATAAAGGCGTTATTATATGTATGTATGTATATTTGTTTCAATATTTTTAAAACTATGGATCCCATTTGTTTGATTTTGTTAGTACTTATAAGTTGTAATTCTCTGTCCCTTTCAATTGCGGTCGGCTTTCTAGTCTAACCAAAATGCGGCTGCGACTTTCATATCACCTCCACAACCAATTGGCGGTATTAAAATTCTGTAGTTAGACTAATTAGACTCTTGAGGGCTCCAACTATCCGTAACGAAAGCCATAGATGTTCGTATACACGTTAAGCTGTGCTTTTATAAGCACGACCAGACCAGAGAATGCAAATACCCATATTTATGCATACAAATATTTACCCTGAGTGGGGATCAAACCTGCGCCTCTTGCGTAGCGGCCGTGTTTACTACCGCAACGCCACAGAGGCTATCGTTTTTGATCGTACTTATAAATATTCGTTACTTAATTATTTACCACTGGTTTCTACGTGGTACTACCATATATAATTTCAATATTTATTACCTCATTATTAATCCCAAAATCATAATACATTTATTATAATACAATATGTCAAAACTACTAATCAAATAACCCGCCCCTGATCGCTCCCGGTGCAAAAGTGCCCATAACACTTGCTGCGTTGCCACGTTGGATGTCAATGGACAGCCTTTGGACCAGGAACGACCCGGAACGAGTGTCATCGGTCGCCTCGATGAGCCTCTGTCCGATTTCTTTAATAAGGCTTTTAGCTTCTTTGCCCCAACTCCCCAGACTGAGTCTCCACCGCTATTGGCACGAACTGGTACAGCGGTTCCAAGTCGGCGTACTTAAGCTTCTTCCTTCAGCCGGCGATTATAATAATCAATAAAGTATTCAAATATGTTATTTTATTGTAATCATTGCAATCATTATGTAAATGTTCATTTTATTACTTTACTTTTTAAAGTCATAGTTATAACTTCTGATGCATCAGCTATTTTTGAGGGTGAATGTACCATAGGTGAATGTACTATACTCAAATGCTACATACATACATTCATTCATCTTTTCTATTTGCTCTAACAGCCCCGCCAGCACCTATATACGCTCAGCCAAACACCAAGCATCAAGCGAACGTAGACTTAAGATACGCTGCCACCTACGGGAACCCTTACTTGAGAAATAGTAATGTTGGTAAGTTAATTAAATAATATTATTAAGTCAGAAGTTATCATAATAACTATTTATTCATCTAACAAGGTATATTTCTTATAAGATGTTGTTGATAATAATTGAGTGTTTGACTGACTAGTCAAATTAGTTACTTTTTACTAAACGATATGTTATAAGGAAACTTGTATGAAATATTTATAGTGACGTCATCATATTTAATAGTCAAATCATTTGCTATTATAGGTTGGGTGGATGATTTAAAATAAATAAAAAACGATAAAATAAGAACCGATGCAATTTTTACCGCTCCTTTACCGTTCTTAATGTAGTAAGCTTAGTTAAATAATTTATTTTTACTACAAGAAAATACCCAATTGATACGTCATGCACTGTTTCCGCAGTTCGTAGAATTCTGGTAGTTGCCTACAGCTTAATTTTAAGATGTTTTGTTTAGAAGAAACTGTAGCGGGTTCAACTCCCGTCTCGTAGTTAAATTTTGTTGAGCATTGGTTATTCCTTATTTTATTAGTGGTAAACTCACTAATTGTATTCGACATAGCGACTACCTGGACAGTATACTTACCCTAACGCTTTAAACATGAATGATTAAAAGTATTGCAACACCTGCCTGATAGTAACCTGTCAAGGGAATGACTTGACATGTGTTTTCATTAGTAGTAAATTCACCCATTGTACAGGTACAATGGGTGAATTTACTACTGATGAAAAAGGCAGCATTAAAGTTTATAACTAAAAACAACGTAAACATCATATAATTTCTTTGTCAGGTTATGGTAGCCAAGTCCACACCGCCAAGCCAGCTTCCACGCCAGCTCCACCACCATACTCCGCAGTCAGGAGTTCAGTGGTTATACCCACAGGTAATTAGCAAGCTAGAAATCATCCGCTGTTGTGGGGGTAAGCATTACTTGGTTACTGAGAATGCTGTGCCTGATAGACTGGACTGACCTTTTTCACACTAATATCTCTTCACTTTCTGATTAATGTTAATGATGATAAGGATTAAGGAGAGGAAAATGAGCGGTGTATAGATTTTTCTTGAACATTAAACTATGAGTGCGTGTGTAGACGATACCTTCACTGCACTACAACTGCGATGCTACTACAGCTTAATTTTAGTCCGTGCTATGACGCAGTACGAGCAATATGCATATGATGCGCTCTTATTAGCGCTGTAATAAGGTTGCACTTTGTTCACAGAGTACTCCTTGTAACCAGGCGGGTTAAATGTCATACGCGGGTAAAATGCAACCTAATGTGAGTAATGGTAGACATTTTACCAGCCTCGCATCTTCGTCTCACCTTAATAATTATCGCTATCATACACGTGATATTCTTTGTTAACAATATACTAACGGTACCGTGATATGTGCAAAACTAGCGATTGCGGTGGCAGTGAGCCGACGCGGTTTCGATGGCTGTTTGACCGTGTACGCGCACTCTAAAAGAACTCATCTAATTTAATAATACACATTTCTAAATACCGCTCTGCTGCTTTCCTGTTGAACGATGTCTTTAGATTATCTAAACTATATAACTTAACCTTGCACTAATAATCGTGAGTATTTTTAGGACATAGCGCAGTAACACTATATCAACTTAAAAATAAATGATAATTCTAAGACTAATTTTGTTCGCTTATTTTACTAATTGTAGACTAATTATGGCCTGTTATTATTACTTCATTCGATAACAGAATAACCAAAAGGTTTTATTATTTAACTGTTTTTTTACTATTAATTACGATGCTATTACACAGCGAATGCTACCTGCATGGATTCACTGACTTGATTATATAAAATTAATAAGAACGTAAATAAATTTTACTGGCACCCAACGTAGTTTATCTTATCTAAGAAATGTATTTCTTGTAACAGTAAGCAATAAGATCTATTGATATATATTTTATTTAATTTACTGATAGCATCTCAAATAACAGTGAGAACGAAATCGTAGTACTAGGGAACAACTAGTTTTAGATTTTAGTATATGAATAGAAAATGTAGGTTCATTCCACAGTATTTTATCGGCACCTCATTCTGATGCTGCAAGGTGTGTTTATAAGATGTGTAGAAATGTTTGGTAAATGTAAATAATATAATTTGTTACAATAAGACTGACATGTCCTACGACAAAACTCCTGTAAATAAATAAAGATTAAAAAAAAACTCACATAACAAAAAAATCTAATATTCAAATTTAGAATTTACTTGAACTAATATCTTAATAAAACAAAAAGTCTTGTAACTTTTAACAAATTAAATATATCACGAGGTTTCCCATCCCAATTGTGCAGTCCGACTGCGGAAGTACCTCCACCCTACGGAATATTAAACTTCGTGTTATGTTCCCAGCGGTGAGTAAGGGTAGCCAGAGCTCACTGGAGAGTTTTTGTGCTGTCAGTGGGAAAACCAAAGGCTTGTCCTGATTGTGTCTTCTGCTTCTTCTGACGGCACAGAAACTTTCCGATCTTACAGGATCGATAGCTCGAGTGTGACTCTCTGGTGTTGCACACGTTCATAGGTCGCGGTAACCACTTTTTATCAGGTGGACCGTGTGCTTGTATGCCACCTAAGTTGTATAGAAAAAAACCAAACCCTAGTATTCAACATAATAATATTTCTTCGCAAATTACTTCCAAAGCACCACATGAAACTACATCATAGAAACTGTAAGTAGAAACCTAATGTCTAGGCAGTCTGCAAAGTTATATTACCAAGTTCCAGCTTAATAACGCCCAATTGTTTGTGTTTAGAAGTTACTACGAAATTACGTTCGATGTTGCCCACAACGGGTTTTGAAGTCGAAGTCGTATAAATCTCATTGTATTTAGAGTGAATAATTTATAGCTACTTCGGGTTTGACTTGCTTTTTATTTATAATTTACGGGTTGAATGTAGTAACAGATTGATTTGACTTCTGGGGGATGTCAGCATTGGGTAAATTTTAATTGCAATTAAAAAATATTAGCAATATAAAAAGTCTAACTTATTGTCTATAAGATCCAATCACTAGTCGAAAAAAAAAAATGGGTACCGCCTGCTGTCAAACTTTTTTCGGTCATTTAGACAGCAGTCGGGCTAGTTGCAAATTTAATTACAATTAAAATGTGTCCAACACTGGTGGAAGTTTGGAATGATTAATTAGGTATAGAAAGATACGCTGAACAGTTAATTAGTAAATAAATTCACAACAGTATAATCTTACATATATATAGGGGGATTTGGATGACTTCTGCTGAGGTTCGGTGCCTCAGTGGTCAGTGCAGAGTGGTCCCCTGTAAAGGAAACGAAAGATCGCGAGTTTGAATCCCGCCTTTTTTTTCTATCTTAATAGATTTGAATAGTTACCATATTAAATGCTTTAAAATTTTAATTTATTTGAAGTAATTCAATATTTAGAAGAAATAATAAAAAAAGATAATTACTCAATGCCATATTTTTTTAGTCATTTTCTAAACGTTTTACCATCCAATTTGTTTGCAAAAGCCATTTTTTTACGAACCGTGTCATGTTATTAAAATAATTTTACTTACGGAAGACGCAAGTTACATAAAATATCTCGCCCAATTTGTATCCCGTATTAAAAATAATAAATGACCTCTCCCGCCTAACTAGAACGCTTTTTTCTCAATATCACTTAAGTTAATTGGTATAATTTTTCACAGGTAACGGCCAGGCGCAAGCCACTCACGTATAGCGAAGGCGAACTCATGCAAGACTTGTGTAATGTGCAAGAACAAGCTTAGTGAATAGTGCGTTGCAGTGCGGGATATATCGAGATGCAAGTATTAGATATAAAATTGAGAACTACGATTGTATTTCACATCGCATCCCGATTAGTACGGCGAAGCTTGACGCTCTACACAAGACTTCAACATAATTAAATACAGTTTATTGAACTACTGTATGTTTGATATACTATGTTCCTAAACTTTCAATGACTGAGGTGTATATACGATAGGCTAAGTCTGACTGTCTAACGACTTGTATAATTATCGATTAAATCGTTATTTCGAAATTAACATGAAAAAAAATGAGGAACAGGTGAAATTATTTTCTGCGTTGTCCAGTGATAACTTTATAAGAAAGAGCATTTTTGATCTATACCTTGCTTTTGTAAGATCAATCTCCATCAATGATAGCGGAAATTTATATACGTTCTTGCATTGATATTGTAATTTCTTGCGTTCCTCTTTCAGTACTCTGTAATATATCAAGAATATACTTGACTGGATAATTATTTGATGATTTTATTGAATTTTATTTTGGACTTCAAAAACATCATGGTTAATTTATCGACTTATTACTAGGGCTTGTAAAAATATTTTTTATTTTGTAAATAAAAGTTACAGTGCATGAAAAATAACGTTTCTGTATAAAAAATATATATGCATTTTATGTGTGATTTTATTTAGTTACAGATTTAATTTTTCCAAACCGTTAGCATTACAATTGCTCAACATAATGGAAATCGATAATGGTTTTCTATGTATATCGATTTTGAATAATTCCATTGTTTCCATTTAGTATAAAATATCACTTGTTTATATAATATACAGACTGAAAGTAAAATATTTTATAAATTTTATAGAAAAATAAAACTAGTTGTATTGTTTAATTTCATTTATCAAATAAAAATCGATCTATTACCTGTGTCGTCAGATTCTTTTTACGGCAAATTAACAATCTTATTTAGATAGTTTAAAATATTTAGCTAAAATATCAATGATGTAGAAAAATCATATTTTCTGTGATAATTTATATAGTAAAGAGAAATTAGGATTGCATAAATAGTTCCATGTAATTAGTAAGATTCCGAAAACTGCGTGACAATCTTGAAATAAGATTATAGAGTTTTTTAAATAATTAATTATTTTAAATAATTTTCATGTGTGCCACTCTTATTATTATTATATAATGTAAATACGTATAAAGATTATAAGTTACAGAAAAAAGCTTTACAAGAACATTTAAACCTCAAGATATGGGCATATAATGGCAAAAACAAATTTTTGTTTTGTTGAAAAATAAACAAAATGTATAAAAAATATTGCATGAAATGGTGTTTTTGTTCTTTGCATGCGATTATTATTTGTCATTATTATTAATGGATAGGTAATGATGCTATCTTAATAAAACTTTGATTTTATTATAAAAATGTTGTATTATTTAAACTACACATTACATTGCCGCGGTAGCCTAGTGGTATAGGTAATGGATTGCTGAGACGAGGTCTCGGGTTCGATCCCAGGTTTACCATGGCACACGCCAATGACTTGCCGATGTTTTTCGAAGTTATGTGTGTATTTATCGCAGGTTTATAAGTGCCCGGTTAATGGCAATAGGCTCGCCACCTATTATTGTATTGGGACCTAAACATAAACTGGCGAAATGTGAGTATTAGCACCTCTACCTACCCCTTCGGGGATATAGGGGTGAGTTTATGTTATGTTATGTCACATTACATTGAAGAAACGTCATCGATAGTTTAGTGGTCGAGCAATCGAATACAATATATTATATTATATATCTCGGGTTTGATCCCTGGCCGTACACATCTGACGTGAACCCACTTCTAATACAAGCAAGTTAGTTTGAGGTATTAACGGAACTTTTAGTAAATTCGATTACTAGTGTTCTTTTAAGAAGAAAAGTAGATAGGTGCAGTTTAATATTCCCCACCAGCCGGAAGGGGGCCATACCCGCGGGCATATTCACAGGAAAAATGTATCATTTCTAATATTATATACAGGCAAAAGCCTACTAGGAGCTATGCTTACTGACAGTTTTACTAGTAAAAATTAGTAGGTAAATCATAAAATAAAAATAAACTCAAATCTAAAATGTAACTTGCAGTCTTATTGCATTTTAGAATTCTATTCAAAAGTAGTGATAATAACTCAATGTAGAATTCAGAGCAATTAATTTTCTATTGGTTGGTTCAGTTTGTTTCGTGCATTGAACTGGTGATAAGTATTTATTGCAGTTGGAATACTTAGTTCAACAACGAATTGACTATTTATAACAGTACCTAGTTCTGTAAAGTAGATAGAACGAAAAGGGAAATTATAGACGTCCATAGGCCACGGTAACTACTTTCCATCAGGTGGGCCGTGTGCTTGTCTGCCAACTAAGTGGTATAAAAAAAAAAAAAAACTTCTGAAGCTTGTTATTACCTTAAACGTTACTATTTAGCATCAGAGTAGAGTGAATGCAGTAGAAATGCGTGCGTTGCGAAGTATGTATGACTTGACCTTGAGAGATAGAGTGAGAAATAGCGTGATAAGAGAACGATGTGGAGTGATAGAAGATGTAGTGATGAGAATTGAGAGAGAAATGTTGAGATGGTTTGGTCATGTTGAGAGAATGAATGAAAGAAGACTAACGAAACAGGTGTACGAGGCGAGTGTGGATGGTACTGTCGGAAGGGGAAGACCTAGGGCACACATACCTGGACCAAATCGGGGAAGTTTTAGAAAAGGGGCAGGTCAGGAGTACTCTAAACCGACGAGCATGCATGAAGAATGTAATGAGAGCGAATGAAGCGAGAGTAGTATGTCAGGATCGTAGCAAATGGAGATCCATGATCTCTGCCTACCCTAATGGGAAACAGGCGTGACTTTATGTATGTATGTTACTATTTTATGGTACAGTCAACGACAGAAATTGACTAACACGAAAATATTCACGTACCTTTATTTAAATTGGAATAAATTTATCAATAAATAATATATAAGTTGTTTTATGATCGAAGAGGATGATGTTAATATGGGTATTTAATGTTTTTTTCATAATGAGAGGTTAGGGCCAATATGAATAAAATAAAATGTACTAAACAACTTTTGCCATAGACTGTAACATTATTTTTTGATTTCTAAAAGCATTATGGCACAATGGCTGCGTAGGACTTCTACTTGATTTTATATTCCACTAGCTGTTACGCGCGCTATCGCCCACGTGGAATTTTAACTCCGTTCCTGCAACCCATGGGAACCTATTATAACCTATAGGGAAACAAACCATATATATGTTATTCCAGGCTTCAATGCCTGTACAATTTTTTCTAGATTCGTTCAGTTGTTAGACTTTGATTTAATAACAAACATCCAAACATCTTTACAAACAAATCAAAATCTATAATTCTTCATCTTTATACAAGTAAACATATATATCCTGTATAGTAAATTCACATGCGATTCTTAGACAGAGCTCAGGCATTAGTCGTGCGGTCATCAAAAGCTCATTTACAATTTTTTCCCCCTTCAACAGTTAGGAAAAAAACGGTAAATCTAAGTGAGATGAGAGTGATTGAAGCTACAATAATTAAGAACTAACGACTGAGATAATGTGAGATTAATCGAAAGCAAAAAGGTTTTAACTGTAAGAATACCTTTAAATATTCTGGGAGAAATTCTGCTAGACTATTCTGAAATAGATCTGAAGGCCAGTCCACCTTTGCCTTTTGTATTTTATCTATAACTATATAATATATCAGAGTATAAATAATAATATAATATAAATCAAAACAAAGGTCTTTGAACAGTGCGTCCTACCTGTTATGACTTACGGTGCCGAACTTACAGTGGGGCTGGTCCATAGCTTAAAAGTCGCGCAGCGGGCTATGGAGCGAGCTTGGAGTTTCTCCGAAGGATAGAATTCGGATCGAGGTTATCCGACAGAGAACTAAAGTTACCGACATAGGCCACAGAATAAGCAAGTTGAAGTGGCAGTGGGCTGGCCACGTTTGCCGAAGGACCGATGGCCGTTGGAGCAAACGAGTCCTACAGTGGAGACCGCGAGAAGGTAAACGAAAGGTAGGACGCCCCCTAGCCAGATGGACGGACGACCTGAAAAAGGTGGATTGGGACAGACTGGATGCAGAAGGCGGAGGATCGGAGAAAATGGCGCACATTGGGAGAGGCCTATGTCCAGCAGTGGATTGCGGTGGGCTGATTGATTTGATTTGAATATATGTACACCGGAAGCTGCCCACTATCTATTTATCTAACTCACTCCATCCCATGGTTGCCTGGTAGAGATTGCCTTATGCAATAAGGCCACCATTTGTTACGTCACAAAACTGTTTCAAATTTTGTGTTTCTGTATTCATTCTTTGTGTACATACAATAAAGAGATATATTATTATTATTATTATTATTATTTCCCCTTTATTTTAATATACAACTCATAAATTATTTTTTTAAACATATAAAAAACACCTATTTAAAAATATAAAAAAATATTATTATTATTATTATTATTTCCCCTTTATTTTAATATACAACTCATAAATTATATTTTTAAACACAAGTAAAAAACATCTATTTAAAAATAATTTTTTTTTATTGTTATTACACTAACGGCACAGAAACTCTCAATGCGTACAGGGTTGGCAGCGCGAGTGTGACTCTCTTGGTCTTGCACACGTCCATAGCTCACGGTAACCACTTTCCATCAAGTGGGCCGTGTGCTTGTCTGCCACCTAAGTGGTATAAAAAAAACCTGTAGATGGATGGATGTGACTCTGGTGTAGGCTTATCCTATTGCAGTTGGAAGGTGACACCACAGATGCTACCATTAATACCTAGAATAACTTACTAATAGGCTTAGGAGAGACGATCCTGGACTACGAAAGGCAAGGTTTGAATAGCATCAGGAATGGATAAGGAGGAAGGTAGAGAAAAAACTGTTAGGTAGAGAGTAAGTTTATCAATAAATAATTGTCAAATTTGACAGCCTCTGTGGCGTGGCGGTAGTGAACGCGACTGCTACGCAGGAGGTGCGAGTTCGATCCCCGCTCAGTGCAAATATTTGTATGCATGAATATGGGTATTTGCATTGGTCTGGGTGTTTCTCTGTATAATATGTCCATATTTACAAAAAAAAGTATTTAAGTATGTTTATCCGTCCTACCCCAAATTACCTGATACTCACAGTGAAAGTTTAATCAAACTGAGTAGTCTTGTATGGTAATATAATTATTACCACACTTTCATTTTACATGCGGAAAATGCCCACGGATGCATCCCACCATCGGAGCCGGTGAGAGAGGTTATGTCGGACTCGAATCGACTAAAACGCACGGCGGCAGTGGGTGGTTATTGGCTACCGAAGGTGAGGTTAACAAGTATATCCTGCGCACCCCGGCCAATCCAGGGCCATCTCTCTCGATCTGGCCTTCTCCTCGGGTGTGGGGATCACAGAGTCCTCAACTCGTTGCCGGAAACGAGGATGTGCTCAAGTTCTTGGCGCATCGCCGCCGCGGCCTTCTTCTGCCCGGGTGACAGGCGGCTCCATCCATCACCCCTGCGCTCATGGGGGGTAGAATTATTACCACACTATACTACTCAGAAATGTTAAAACTATTGCCAAAATGAACAGGCTGACTCGAGCCTCGATACATCATGAAAAATACACTAAAAATAAGTATTTCATATTTAAATTGCTCAATACTAAAATGCTCACAAAAATAGACGCCAGTATATATAATCTTTAAAACCACAATTGTAAAGTAAGCCTACGATATCCACATTTATTTTTACCGCAGACGTATTGATAAACCAGTCAGTCAGCATTTCTACCGGCATCGCTGAGCACGCCGACCACAAAGGCTCCTCTAAGCTCGCGGTTGACAACCGATACATTTATCTCTAATTCAAGTTTTGCAGCATTCCTTGCTGTTTCCTTGATTATACTGGGTGCTATGTATGTTTTAATTGAATCCAGACTTGTAGTAGGTATATCTGATAGTACACTCAGCATCAGTTCGATCTTGACTAGCAGAGTGCTCAAAAAGATATGCCCGAAAAGATTTTTGAGTACTTTCCTGGTCAAGATCAATCTGATGCTAAATTTAACACCATCATGATCTCAGCTACAGAACACAACAAACCTACTCACGATGATCTGAATGTTGTTCGCAGTTACATCCAAAGCTTTCTCCTACAAACTCGAGGTCTATACTTACTCCTTCTTTTGGTTTGGTTTATACATACATATCTACATATAACCACGCCTCTATCCCTGGAGGGTTAGGCAGAGGTGATTAACCACCCATATTTCACCAATAATTGCATTCGGTCCCACGTAATAGGGGGTGAACTTATTGTCGTATTACGGGCACTATTGTTAACTCGAGCCATGCATTTGAGGCTGAGTCTGGGCTGTATATATCTGTCTGAATGTTAAACAGCCCTATTCCTTAGTCGCCTTGTACGACACCGCATGGGAAGAGATGAGGTGGCCCTAATTCTACTCTGCCGGAAATCACGCGGCAAACAAACACAGGTATCAGGCAAACGAATACGAATAGGTTTATGTCAGGGTTTTTTAGTGCGTGAGTTGAGAACTTAATTGCAATATTACGCAAAAGAACTGCGTCTAAAGAGTGACGAGTGCGCGAACAGCACCAACAGCTACCTGCAGCTCGTAGCTGGGAGAATGGACACAGATTACCCGTTCATGTTCAAATGTATGCAACTGCATAAATGGCTTTCATGAGCTGCTTTGTCAAATTTTATTATTTTAATTTTACTTAATTATGTTTTTAGAAACAAAGGTCTTTGAACAGTTTGAACTACACTAACGGCACAGAAACTCTGTACTTACAGGGTTGGCTGCGCGACTGTGACTCCTCTGCTCTGGTGTTACAAACGTCCATAGGCCACGGTATATGTTACCACTTACCACACTACCACATAGGCCACAGAATAAGCAATTTGAAGTGGCAGTGGTCTGGCCACATTTGTCGAAGGACCGATGGCCGTTGGAGCAAACGAGTCCTAGAGTGGAGACCGCGAGAAGGTAAACGAAAGGCAGGACGCCCCCTAGCCAGATGGACGGACGACCTGAAAAAGGTAGTTGGGACAGACTGGATGTGGAAGGCGGAGAATCGGAGAAAATGGCGCACATTGGGAGAGACCTATTTCCAGCAGTGGACTATGGTGGGCTAATTGATTGATAATTATGTTTTTGTCTGATTTTATAATTGATTTTAATTTTTCTAATTGGACGTAATATTTTTGTAATATTGATTTTAAATAAATATTATTATTATTATAATGGAGTGAACTGCAGTCTGACCCTCAAACAAAACATAATTATTCTATCACTTTATTAGCTTGTTTGAATTTAAAAAAAAAAAAATACATACGTACATACATATAATCACGCCTTTATCCCCGGAGGGTTAGGCAGAGGTGAATTATCACCCACGTTTCACCAATAATTGTATTCGGTCCCACGTAATATGGGGTGAGCCTATTGCCGTATTTCGGGCATTATTGTTGACTCGAGCCACCCATCTGAGGCTGAGTCTGGACTGTATATATCTGTCCGATGTTAAACAGCCCTATCCCTTAGTCTACTTGTACGACACCGCATGGGAAGAGATGGGGTGGTCCAAATTCTACTTTGCCGAGAACCACGCGGCGAAAAATAAATTTTTTTTTTTCTATATATTCGGATTGGTATTAATCCCATTTCACATATATTATGTTATCGTTTACAATTTGGGTGTTAAAATGTGGGTTTTAATTCACCTCTACCTAACTCTCCAAGGATAAAGGCGTGATTAAATGTATGGATGTATGTATGTTTACAATATTCACAATATTTTTCTCGAAAAAGAGACAAAACTGTTTTAGTCAATGTCACAAATACTCCTAGGATAAACGATAAGCTGACTGACTTGTTGTTCATATATACGAGTATTCTAACAAAGTTCAAACAAAAAGTATCGTTTCAGGGATCAGTAGGCTAATATACAGCCGCATCTGGTAATCAAACTAGAAGCCGAACCCTTTTGAAAGACAGACAGTGAAGAAGCAAACCAATTCTTGTAATTGAATGAGTGTATTCACTGTCTCATTGTCTTCTTAAACTCGATGTCCAATCTCTCAAAGGCAATATACATGATACACTTAGATCAATTGCAGTTCATTTAACGTATTTTTTAGGATTTATATTACAATATATTTCCTTAGAAAAATACTTGGTAGAATTAATTGTTAAACGTATTGTTAAAACACTTGTACTCTTCCACGATATTTATTTTCAAACTGACCGGTTTCGCCTTACGGCATTCTCAAAGATAGCGGTTATAATAACTTCGTGTTGTGTTCCCAGCAGTCAGTAGGGTAGCCAGAGCTCACTGGAGAATTTGTGCTGTCAGTGGGATCACTAAAGGCTTGTCCTGCTTTGTCCTCTACACTGACGGCACAGAAACTCTGTGATTACAGGGTCGGCAGCGCTAGTGTGGCTTCTCTGGTGTTACACACGTCCATAGGCCAAGGTAACCACTTTCCATCAGGTGGGCTTTGCGCTTTTCTGCCACCTAAGTGGTATAATAAAATACAATGCTTACAACACAAAAGGTTAAATTATGATGATTAAATTTAAGCTTAATTTCACTAAAAGATAGTTTTTTATACCACCACTATACGGTGGTAGACAAACACAAGGCCCATCTAATGGGAAGTGATTACCGTGACCTATCATCAACTCGTGCTGTCTACTATGCAAGAATCTTCTAATGCCCTTCTTGAAGTTTTAACCAAAAATGTTCATGTCTAACTTTACCTCTAACACCCAAACTAGGAAATAAACTTGAATATTATTAAAATAATACGTTTTCAAGTACCATTAGAAGCATTTACCTAGGAAATCTGTAGATTACATACATGTTTATTTTGTGCGGTATTAGTAATTGAAACGGTATTCACTTTACTAATGCAGGCGCGTGTTTGTACACTCCAGCGTGAATATAGCAACACTTAATGTGCACTTGTCTAGTAACATGCGATGAGATTATTACCATAGGTCTAATTTCTGTGAGTCTTTCTAGAGATATTAGGACGACTCAATCTTGAATATCGACTTTTCTTTTTATATATCACTTATGTGGCAGACAAACATACAGCCCAACTGATGGAAAGTGTTTACTGTGGTCTATGAACGTGTGCATTACCAGAGGAGTTACACTCGACCAGCCGTTCATGTAAGCGTAGATAGTTTCTGTGCCAACAGTGTAGAAGACAAAGCAGTACAAGCCTTTGGTTCTCCTACTTACAGCACAAAAACCCTCCAGTGAGCTCTAGCTACCCTACTCACCACCGGTAATACAACACGAGGTTATTATGGCAGCGGTATTCTGTAGGATGGAGGTACTCCCCCAGACAGACTGCTCAATTGGACGGAAAAACCGCCTACCTCCTAGAGTATTCCACAAATTAACAGATGTGACAGATTATCTATACTAGCTCTCCTCAGATAAATCAAGATCCAGAACTTAGTATCATTCTAGAATACAGGCTTTAGTTTTTAAAATGGATTAAGAAAGGAACTGCTTATTTATTTTTAACTTATTTTTTTATTATTTATCATAATATTGTCATCTTTTCTTGATAATTTTGTGATAGATACAAATGAATCCATAGTTTTGATGGGGTCATAACTTGAACATGGGGGTACATATCTTGGATATCCTGACTCGCGAGGCTAAATGGCCGCTGTCACGTACGGATTGTTTTATACTATGCTTGGTGAGCTCATCCATCGCACCGTATAGCATCCCGTACTATCATCAAAAGACTCTCAAGAAAAGTATACTGTGCATATTATATTTTTTACGATCCTCTGCCTTCCGCATCCAGTCTGTCCCAGCCACCTTTTTCAGGTCGTCCGTTCATCTGGCTAGGGGACCTTTACACAGGATCGCAAGACAAGCTGCCCGCGTACGAAGGCAACTCGGGCGTCGGAGGTCGATGAACGACCTCCGCCCCCCATGAGCGCCGGCCTGGGGGTGACAGGTGAAGCCGCCTGTCACCCTGGCAGAAGCAGGCCGCGGCGGCGGCGCGCGTGGCGCGCCTCCCAGTTTCCGGGGACGAGTTGGGGACTCTGTAGTCCCCACACCCGAGAAGAGGGCCAGATCGTGAGAGATGGCCCTGGGTCGGCCGGGGTGCGAGGGATATGCCTGTCAACCTCACCTTCGGCAAACAAAACGACCCACAGGCGGCGTGCGTTTTAGTCGGTTCGAGTCCGACATAACCTCGGGAGGTATCCGTGGGGATTTTGCGCACGTAAAAAAAAAAAAAAAAAGGGGACCTTTACACAATATACCTAATATTCTGATAAAATTAGTTTTATAAATACGACATATCTGGTGGCGCAATTCTCGCCACGTGAGCTAGTGGACTGTATTTCGCGGGGGGTGAAGTTAACTGTTCCATTGACGCTTTACACAACAAGCAAGACAGGTGATCGGGTTGCCACGGATGTGGTCTAGGCAATGAATGCAACCCGAGAAATTAGGAGAGGATGCACTAACCTTCACGGGGCCACGTGCCATCGTGCATCGCAGCCGGTGCACCGATCTTCTCTTCCTGGCTCAGGAGCTGCCGCCCACATCACTAAATCACTTGAGGGGCACACGAGAGGCACAATCCGATCGGCAAAGGTCCATGAAAGCGGTTAAAATCCAACAAACATTATTAATTTCTGAGAGACGCGCGCGCCGCCGCTATTGCGCTGGCTAGTTCAAAGCGGAAGTGAATATGCGTCTATTTTGACAATTGAGCCGTGCGGAAACTATTGCTATCTCACTTTAAAAGGTAGCGCGGGAGGGAGATGGGTACAGGAAGCGTGTGTTTCCGCGTCAATGACTTGACTATTACTATAGCGAAAAATATAAATTCTACCATCGGCGCAACCATTCCCCCCGGCTTGAAGGGTTACCTTCAAAACGAAAAATGCGGAACAAATCTAAAGTCTAATCTAAATCTAGGTTTGGGAAATAACAACTAAAACATCAACATGGACGCTACGTCCGAATATTTATTTATGATTATATTGCAGTTTTTTATTTTAAGACCTCGATTTTATTAATGGTCTCTTCAGCCAAGCGCTGTAATTTTGCCAATATCAAGTAAATTGTAAATGTTCATAAAATTATTAATGGCGAGACGCCAATGTCAAGTTTTTCAAGAAATTTCACCAGAGCCACGTGAGCCACGCCAGTAAATTTGTTGCCGTGTGTCCACCCTCCACGAGATTCAGGTGGTCGATCAGGACGTGTGGTTGGATTTTAGAGGGCAAGGAGAAGTAAGGTGCTGGTTTCTGTGACGGGACGCCACGGACGCCGCTCCCAAGGCAACGGGCTCCTTGGCAACCAGCTGCCACAAAAAACATTCTCAGTCAATTTCTCAGTACTATTTTATTGTGACAGTTAATTTATAAAGTGTTTTTTTTGTATATATAGTGTTTAAGGAACTATGTGTTAGTTTTAAGAATTTTAAGTGCTCCATTTTCATAGCATTTTTATGTTGCACGATAGTGATGCGGAGGTAAGTCAACCTACTGCTTCGCTATTGAATGTGATACGATGCCCTCACTGCTCCCAAGCCCGTATTTTTAAGAGTGAGCGAGGTTTGAAGATACATATCGGAAAAGTACACAAACCCCGACATGTATCTCCGAACCCCCCTCTGGTTATTCAACCCTCTACAAGTACAGTTTCTGAAAACATTATTGAAATTCCCTTTTGGCAAAGACTATCTCACTTAAAAAACTCTGTTTCGATCCTAAAGAGAATTCCTCGCGGTGCAAGACCAATTGTTGCGAAAAGTTTGTCAAACTGCATAGGTCTTGTACTTCGAGAAAATAGTAAAACGGCTTGGGAGCAACTGCTCACCTTCCCATACAAAATTTTACATATTAGAACAGACAGGACAGACCGGACAGCCCACCGAACAACAACAAATTCATTGACGTCTCAAATTAAAAATAATTGTAGCGTCATAACGGAAAATATAAACCCAACATACTCTTCGTTTCGGAAAAGCAATATTTTTAACTTGGTTGAATCAAAATTGAGGGATGGTGACATAAGTGGGGCATCGAGATTGCTTTTTAGTAGCGATGTAGTGGCGCCCTGCTCTCCTGAGACCCTTACTGGTCTGCGGAGCAAGCATCCAGCGCCTGCGGGTGGCCTTTCCTTTCCTGAGGCACCTGTCCCCGACCCTGATTGCCTGTGCGTAACGGCCAAGGAAGTGTTGGCAGCCGTTGTCTCCTTTCGAAGTGGCTCTGCCGGAGGTCTTGACGCATTAACCCCACAACATTTAAAAGATCTTTTAGGGCCAAGCACCGGGGAGGCTGGTGAGGCACTTCTGAAGGAGCTAACGGCTCTCATGAATTTGATGCTCTCCGGTAGTGTGGATGATGCCATCACAGACATTTTGTATGGGGCTAATTTGTGTGCCCTACGCAAGACAGATGGTGGCATTCGTCCTATTGCCGTGGGATGTACGTACCGACGTATGGCAGCCAAACTCTGTTGTAAATATTACAAAACCGAGTTATCTTTGAAGTTCCAGCCCCTCCAAATTGGTTTTGGTTCAAAGGGGGGCTGTGAGGCTGCCATACATGCTTTATCAACCTACCTTGGCTCCAGTAAAGGTGAGGTCATTCTCAAGGTCGATGTGAAGAATGCTTTCAACTCGGTGAACAGAGACACCTTGTTGAACCAAGCTAAATTAGAAACACCCAAAATTTATAATTTTCTTTGGCAATGTTACAGATACCCCTCCAAATTATTATACAAGGACAACCTTTTGAAATCAGCTGTTGGATGTCAACAAGGAGACCCTCTTGGACCGGTAATTTTCAGTTTAGCTATTCAGCCCATTATTCGGCGGTTAAATTCTAAATTTAATGTATGGTACCTAGACGATGGGACTCTAGGGGGAGATGTGGAGACAGTTTTACAAGATTTGGCATTTATTAAAAATGAATTTAGATTAATTGGTTTAGAACTAAATGACAGCAAATGCGAGATTTTTTTAAACGACGTTTCGGACAAAATTTCTACTATCTCTAAATTCAATTCCATAGCTCCCACCATCAAAATTTTAGAAAAAGACTCTTTACGTCTCCTCGGGTCCCCAATCCTAGAAGATGCCTATACCCCATTTATAGAGGAAAAAATTCAAAATTTTAGTGACATTTCGGATCGCCTACTCAAAATTAATATACACTCGGCTTTCACTATTCTTCGGTATTGCCTATTCGTTCCAAAACTCACCCATGCCCTACGATCAACGCCATTTTTTAAACATTTAACGATTTTGAAAAAAATGGACGAAATTATAGAAAATACCCTCACCAAAATTTTAAATGTGGCCTTGGATGACCGAGCTTTACTACAAGCGACTCTACCGATTCGCTTGGGTGGGCTCGGTATTCGCAAAATTTCAGATGTCAGCTTACCAGCGTTCCTGTCTTCAGTCCACAGTACCGAAGAATTAACTAGGAAAATCCTTGCACCTACACTAGTTAATTCTGAAGTATTGTGTAAGACTGATGCAGTGAACGCTTGGAAAATTGCATGTCCAAACACCGATCTCCCAAGGAACCTCTTCTCACAGCGTCAGTGGGACGGGCCGCTCTGCAGCTTAGTTGGAAAAAAATTACTAAATACATGTTCCAATGCTGCTGAGCGTGCCCGTTTACTGGCGGTTGGAGTGTGGGAATCGGGTCTTTGGCTACAAGCTCTTCCGTCATCTAACGTAGGGACTATGTTAGATGACACTACCTTCCGCATCGCAACTTGTCTCCGTTTAGGCGCGCCGTGTGTTTCTCCGCATCAATGCCGCTGTGGAGAAGCCGTTGACAGACTCGGACACCATGGTCTGTCGTGCTGCAGGAGCGCAGGGCGAATTCCACGGCACGCCAGCCTCAATGACATAATCCGCCGTGCTCTTGTCACCGCCGGTGTACCAGCTGTACTAGAACCAAACGGTTTGGCGCGTGACGATGGCAAGAGACCGGATGGCATGTCGTTAATGCCATGGAAGATGGGTAGGACTCTGGTGTGGGACGCCACATGCGTTGATACCATGGCTCCTACCCATATAACTAGCACGGCTGGCTGTGCTGGAGCTGCTGCTGCTTCTGCAGAGGCTCTCAAGCGGCGCAAATACTCCAATCTCATCGGAGATTATGAATTTGTGCCGTTTGGAGTCGAGACTTTGGGGTCATGGGGTCCGAGCGCTCGCAACCTCTTCCGTGAGATTGCGAAGCGTATGGTCGACGCTTCTCGTGACCAGAAGGCTGGCCTCTTTTTAGGTCAGAGAATAAGCATTGCCATACAACGTGGCAATGCTGCCAGTCTTCTGGGAACGCTGCCACAAGAGGCATGCGATGCGGAGGAATTCTACGACGCATTTTAATTGTTCTTAGCTATAAGTTGTATAATAGTTATTTTATTTTTATTGTATTTAATATTTATAAATTATTTAATATTATTTCTGTATAGATTACACAGCTAATTAAATTAAATAAATATATTGTTTTAAAAAAAAAAAACAACTAAAATATAAACCTAGATTTGAACTCGTGCCTACTGCTGGCTAGGCAGAGGGCAGAGGCGAACAACCGGGCGCAGATACGATCCGGTTGCGGTTTTAACCCGTACAACACGAGTTATCCCGCGGGAATCGGGAAAAACTTCCTCTACTACTCCTAGAGGCCAATGCAAAGGAGGCGCATTCCCAGTCATAAGGACTACCACCGTACCTACAGTAATTGGGTTAGATGGAGTATTCCATTTTTGACGCGACTGCAGCGTGTGCAAATAATCGGTTCTCCAACGATTCCAAAACGATTGGACTAATTTATCTAAAAGAGCGTGACGAGTTAGAAGGTGCATTCTATCGTCATTAACATCTATTGCGGGCAAATATTTTGCGTACTTAAATCACCGGTCAACTCTATATGACCGCGCGTAGATAAAATTCTCAAAAATCGGCCTACATAAACAACACAACGCAACAGTCTCGACCAAGACGAGACGCGATTAGCCAACAACAAATAAGGGACTCCTCACGCGGGACCGACACAACAAGCGAGTGCTTCTTCTCCTCGGGTGGTTCGGAAACCGTAGTGGGATTGAATAGACTAACTGGCCACTTATCTAACGCGGCATGAATCCAGGACGGTCCACTAAACCATAACGGGTGATCTAAAATTTGCGAAGGAAGCAATCCACGAGAGAGACAATCGGCTATGCTGTCGGTGCCAGCAACGTGAAAGAGATTTTGTGGCGCTAATTCAGATTGAATTTTGCCACTCTATTAGCGAAGAATGTGTTCCAACGATGGGGCGAAGAGTGGGCCCAACACAAAGCGACTGTTGAGTCCGAAAAGCTAAAATTCTACTAATATTAATGCGAAAATTTACAATTATGTCAAATAAATTACCTTAACGATTTTGACCACAATACAAAATGTCATTAAGCGACACGGAAGTGCTAGTCTGTCTAGCACTGCCATCCAAAACTACGCGGAGTTTAGTAGTAAGCTTATCTTCTCTAATAACTCCGTGGTGCGAGATAACGTACGAAGGCTGGGTCTCGTCAGTGTCCGCAGGCGCAGGTGAGATGTAACCTTTATCTAAATATTCATTAACAACCTCATCATAGGCTTGCTTTAACTTTGGAGACGCCTGCATCTTTCGTTCTAAACAAAGAAAGCGTTTTTCAGCGGATACACGGGAGTCACCGAGCGAAAAAATATCTCCCTTGAAAGGGAGCGCGACAACACAACGACCCTGCTCATCACGAGTAGTCGTGCGACAATAAATCTCCTCAGCCATCTTGTCATCAGGGCTTAGGATAGGTGGGACATTGACCTCTTCAATTTCCCAAAACTTGCGGATGGTAGACTCCAGTGGCGGCTCGACGGTGCAACAGAACGAAGCAGTCGAGTGACTAAAACTATCTATAGAAGCGGGTGCGGAACCAATTATAACAAAACCTAGAACTGTTTCCAGGGCGTGCAGAGCGGGGTACGTCGGTCCCCCTTGAACCTTACGTGATAACTGGAGGTGCGGGAGAATCGAAGCGCCGATCAATATATCGACGACTCCAGGAACAGCGTAAGTCTCATCTGCTAAAGGCAAGTCTTTAAATTTCGTTAATAAAGACGTGTCAACCGGGACGGTAGGCAACTGTTCAGTTATTTTATCTGTAACGAGCGAATCCATGTCAAACCAAATATTATTATTAAAACGAGATCCAAACCTTGTTTTAACGGTGCCATGAACAGCTGACTGTAAACCTCCAAAACCCTTCACCACTGAGTGGGTTGAACGCTTATTAACATTGAAACCAAGACGTTGACAACAATCTTGAGTTATAAAATTACTTTGCGAAGCGCCATCTAATAGCGCTCGAACAATGTGCGGTTTACCTAATGCATCAACAATAATGACGCGAGCAGTCGCGAGGACGACAGTAGTGAGCGCAGCATTAGCGGACAACGAACACAAGGTGACGTCATTCGCAGCGGTCTCCGGGCCGGCCGGAGCGCGCGCGGGCGCGGGCTGCGGCTGTGGCGCAGGCCGCCGTGTGCCACCGCTCGACGAACCAACTGTGCTCACATTGGATGCGGCATTACTATTTTCAAAATGGAGCAAAGTGTGGTGTCTCGCTGAACATTTACGACAACTATTTCTACTATTACATAAAACAACGCGGTGTTTAGTACCGAGACAATTAAAACAAAAATTATTAGCGCGAACAAATTTATAACGATCACTAGGCGATAATTTTAGGAAACCCGGACACTTGTACAATTGCGAATGATGAGTATTACACAAAGAGCAAACAGGTGATTGTACATGTGCTGGTGCGGTATTAACATAAGTATGAGTTGACCTCAGTGACCTCGATGAGGCATCTATTTTGCGTTCAGAAATAACAACTTTCTTCGCGCCTTCATGTTTCGATGAAGAGCGTTGCAATATTTTTATATGCTCGCGAACAAAACTTTCTAAGTCTTCGAACTTAGGAATTTTATTGCCGCGATGATCCGACTCAAATAAACGAATGGTTTCGGAATCTAATTTCTTTAAACCCATATACAAAAATACGAAGTCGCAGAGGTCATCGATCTTTAGGTTCTTTACGGCGCGAACAGATGATGCGAAAGTATCTAGAAACTTCTCTAAGTTTTGATCGTTACATGCCGTAATAGATTTCAATTCAAACATCTGATCCAAATATGCGTTAGCTACCGATCTTTTATCCTCATACTTAGCTTTCAAAGTATTTAAAATTAAATTATAATTTTCGGCACTAAACGTAATTCCAGCGCAAACGGTTATAGCTTTACCAGTCAATTTTTCAACAAGATAATGCAATTTTTCGTGATCTGTCAACGAAACGTTCTTATCTATTGTATTCTCAAAACTATCTATAAATAGACCCCAATTGCGAATGTTACCATCAAATTCGGGTATTTGAATTGGTGGCAACTTAGGTCGGTCGCGAGTGGGATTGGGTCGGTCAGACGGTTTCTCCAAACTCCTAGCGACGCGTTTGATACGACAATACAAATCGTCAAACGACGACAAGGCCTGATAACTCACTGAGTAATCGGGATTTAAATTTAACTCTAAAACGTTGATGTCATGTACTAAGGTTTCGAAATCCGCGCGCAAATTATCCAAGTTTTCTATAGAACACAAGAACGAATTTATTTAAAAAATTTTAAGTGCATTATCACAAATCGATTGTACACGAGAGTAAATCATTTCTCTTTTAGCGTATAAAAGTTTCAGTTGAACTTTACTATCGGTACTACCAACCTTTGGGGGCATGTTTACAATTAAATATCAAACTAAAGTGCGGTAAACAACAAAATATGAAATGACTTAATCTTAGCGGTACAGAGCAGCGACGCGGCGCGAGCGATATCCGTAGGTAGGTAGGTACTTATGACTGCGCGTGCAAGCTTGAACAAACGCGCATAGCAACAAGATCGTACCTACGCGATGGTCGCTGTCTAGGTTCAACTATTATTTCAGGGATTAAGTATTGCGTAATATCTATTCGAATTAAAATACTTTCGTATGAATTTGAATGAAATGCGAGCGAGGTAGGTATAACCACGTATCTACCCACGTAGGTATTAGGTAAATACGATGCGAGCTGCGGCGAACGGACAACTTAATTGAAACAAATAAAAACAAAAGCCAAATGCGTTAGGTATTACACTATGCCTATGCACTAGGGTGTCTAGGATACCTAAGATCTAAACCTAAATGCCTAGATGCGGGGTTTTCTACTAAAATAACTAGGTATTTAGGTGCGGTGCGTTTATTCTCAATAGAATAATAACAAATGCCAAACTACGACCAAGGATTGATACGATAAGAGGAATGCGAGCGAGGTATAGCTGTGTACCTACCGTATTAGGTAAATACGATGCGAGCTAGCGGTGAACGGACAACTTAGAGATTGAAACAAATAAAAACAAAAGCCAAATGCGTTAGGTATTACACTGTGCCTATGCACTAGGGTGTCTAGGATACCTAAAATCTAAACCTAAATTCCTAGATGCGGGGTTTTCTACTAAAATAACTAGGTATTTAGGTGTGGTGCGTTTATTCTCAATAGAATAATAACAAATGCCAAACTACGACCAAGGATTGATACGATAAGAGGAATGCGAGCGAGGTGTAGCTGTGTACCTACCGTATTAGGTAAATACGATGCGAGCTAGCGGTGAACGGACAACTTAGAGATTGAAACAAATAAAAACAAACTACGAACTACGGCTAAGGATCCGGTTCGATCAGGACCAAAAAATATAAATTCTACCATCGGCGCAACCAATATCCACTATAAAATTTATCAGTGAGTTTTTACTCTCCAACGGCTCTCCTGTGGATAAAGCTATATAAACCAATATTTGTTTTTCGTTTCGTTTTATCGTATTCGTTACGGTACCTATTATTTTACTAGCTATGAACCCTTACGGCATCAAATAGCTTGTGAAAATTATTGGGCTATAAATGCTTATTATTTTTCATAACATTGGCTATATAAAACGTATGTTTTTTAGGTTATAGCATGTAAAATTTATGGATGTTTGGTAGAATTTGGGGTAACTGGAGGAAATTGTTGATGGGGAATTGATTAAAAATACTTTTTTATTAACTTTCAAAATTTCGTTTTTCATAGTATATTTTCTAAAAAATATTACAAGTATTCCCATTAACACTTCCGGTCAAGCTAAATTGCTTGTGCTAGAAATGGATTCATATCGGAGAGGCCAAGGTTCGAACCGTGTTAATTCTTGTGCAGTAGGTATAATTTCACATTTTTACTTCCAAATATTTTAGGGGTCAATTATAGTAATGTAACATATTCTTCAAAATATAATTTAATATAATACATCGATACATATAATTACGCCTATATCTCTGGAGGGTTAGGTAGAGGTGAAAAAGCACCCACATTTCACGTAATGGGGGGTGAGTCTATTGCCGTATTCCAGGCACTATTGTTGACTGGAGCCATGACGAGGCTGAGGCTGAGTAATATAAAATATTTAAAATTGCAATAAAAATTTGTAGTCTGCGTACTCAGTTTTTCTTTTCACCAGGAGTGGCCAAGATCCTGATGAAAAGATCTAGATCTTCTTATATTACATGACCAGCCTTGTCACTTGTCACTAGGGTAATAGTGCAGGGGCACTGACAAGTACAGCTCAGGGAGCCACACCTTTAGGATACATCGACTACATTAATTTGTCACCTCAACACTAATTGAGACAGTCTTATGTAAAAGAGAACCATTTTTTGTTAATTTTATGCAAACTTTTAATGAACTTCCAGGTGTGAAGGTTCTTTCAAACTCTGGTTATTAGATGCCAGGATGTAAGGTTGTCTAGAGCATATCCATCGCACTCCAGCTAACATTCAGACTGGTTCTAGATGTGGGAAGCACGGTATCTCAATTGAACCCTGCCAAGGAGGAGGTGATCGTTGCACCGGGGTGAAGGAGTGACAGGTGGCTGACCTGTAACCCGAGCACCTGCACTCAGAAAACTGTTCGTCACTTGCCTGCTCTCCGATATAACCTCAAGAGGGACACGTGGCAAGCTTTTGAGCAACCCTCTACATGGCCGTAATTGGCTGCGGGCGGCAGCGTCTCCCCATGGCCGTTATTGGCTGCGGGCGGCAGCGTCTCCCCATGGAGTAAAATTGGCTGTTATTCCCGTAGTCCAGGGTGCACTATGTGAAGAATACAGGCCCCAGAGTTCTACTTCTGACGACTGTACATTCTTATAACGAACGCCAGTGATGTAACTGTGTATACTACATTTACTTATACTGGGTATCGGTATGATAACAAAACCACGAACATAGGGCTCAATAGTTTGAAGATATTTCATATCAGAACGTGTATCATTGGAGCACGCTCTGAATATCGTCCAAATTTTCATACGATACGAGTATCCGACCACACTATATTCCCACGTTTCGAAAATCCCTATCCGTATATTCTACGAGTATATTAATATTCCTTGCATAAACCCGTCCTTTGTGAGGCGTTAATTGAAGTTATGTCGGACGGACGGACAACCGAACCGTTTTCTTGTAAATAATTCAAATGTGTTAATACGTAGGTTGTGTGCGTCAAAGGAAATAGAATTAGTAAGCTTTGAGTA
Organism: Eilema griseolum; assembly: GCA_963662185.1. NCBI lineage: Eukaryota > Metazoa > Arthropoda > Insecta > Lepidoptera > Erebidae > Eilema > Eilema griseolum. Next base: position 10,310,464 of record OY759255.1, read on the forward strand.
ATGGTTGCTTGTATGGTTTAGGACTTTTGTGAACTATTATTTTAGCAAATGATATTCGAAAACTGTTAATAGTTCTAGTATTGGAGTTAATATATACAGTGTAACTTTCTAACAGGTTTTGATAAGTTCTGACTTTTAATACTGGTCATGAAAAAACTGGCTGCCTTGTTAGTGAAATTAGATCGAATTTTGTAGATATGACTAGCATTTTGATTTTCATATTCCTTTTGAAAAGGATCTCAATTTAACACCTTACCATTAGGCGAGGTAAAGTTATAATATATAGTCGTCCTATATAACAAACGCATATTACTAACCGATTTCAAAAAAGGAGAAGGTCGTCAATTCAATGGGTATTTTTATATGTATGCCTGTTACGCGATGTCGAAGCCAATAATTATGAACGGACATTTCATTTATTCGTATTATAGTTATCATTTAAATATTAAAACAGTAAAAAATAAATTGTTAAGTAGTTATTAAAACGAACCCAGTACAATCAACAAAACGTCGGGGGGACCTTGGATCATTTCGATAATATGACGGAGTGATCTACCAGTTATGACAACGCTTGAAACAAACTATTACTAGGTATACCAAAGTTATAGGACTAACTAACACAAGTTATTTTCGACTTTTTGAGAGCTGTTTTTTGTGATGGGGCTTTTTAAATTTTCTATTTAAATTTTATTTTACACTTTTGAAATTGATCTACTCGTCAAGCTCTTGGATTTGATACCAATAAATGCACTCCATCAATTTGTAGTGACGGCCATCTTGGATCAATTTTTTTTCAAACATAATTAAGAAAACTTCAGACTAAGATACTTTCCGAACAATGAAAACTAAATCCAAATCGGTTCTTCCGTTTAAAATCTACGATGCCACAGTCACACACACACACACATAGACACGTCAAACTGATCGTCGTTTTTGAGTTAGGTTTTAAAATGGTTGAGCAGTTTGTTACCTCAGATTCGAATCAACAACATTCACCAAAAACGCAAAGCCTAACGAATCTCTAACATACAAATTGAACAAAACAAATCATCTGTACTATAAATAAGAACGTTTGCCAACAGGGGCCTATAACAGTAAATCTATGTAATTAATCTCTCAGGCACTCCGCGTAGACATTTGGACTTATGCCAGGTCGAAATCCAGGCAATTAGAATTACCTGAATGTAGACGTAATAGTTTTGGACAAGTTAATTTGGGCTTGAGTACTTAATTTTTTATTTGTCTTTAGATATCTCAAAGTTAGACGGGTTAATTTATTTAGCAGCTTTTTATTTGAAATATATTTTGATTTCGTATAAATTACACTGCTCATGAGGGGCTTAGGACTAAGTGGTCATCGAAAGCAAGGTTTTTTTATATAGAACACGTCAATTAGACTTCGCCTTGCCTGATGGTAAGCTGAAGGCAAAGTTAAGCAATGCTAGTCAAGTTAGTTTTAGAATGGGTGATCATTCATAACACATTGAAAATCCCACTGTTTCTCGGATGTAACAATTGTTACCAGTAGTTGGAGCCGTAGAAAGCCGAGACTGACAGCTTTTTGCTTTCCGAGGCATGGAGGGGTATCGATGTGATGAGAAGCGTCGGTTGCTTAGTGGTATAGGAGGCGCTTAGAAAGGTCCCGGGTTGAAATCTTGGCCATTACACTACCGATATGACCCACTCCTAATACAAGCAATTTAGCTCCGCGAAAGTTGGGTAGTAATATTCTTTAAAAAATAAAATGGGGATGACCATTGTTAACACATGAACATCTCTTGGGTTCTCAGACTAATCTGGTCTGTATTGCTTAACCTGGTAACGCAAACCTATTCCAATATCACTTAGCTCCTTCTAATATTGTAAAAGTTTACCCCAAAATATAGATCTTCATATGATAATATGCATATGACCTTCACAATTTCACCGCATAATACTACATTGTCGTTTGTGATACTGCATTGTTAATATGAAAGCGGTGGCTGACGACAGCTTTGGGCCCTTGCCAGGTTGCAATCTATGCAATTTGGATTACCTGCGTATGTGAGGTAGACTGACCAAGGATTCTGGAAGACTGGAGATAATATTATATTTTGATGCTTGACGATTTTGGATGATTAGGAAATGTTGGCCTACCAAAACCCAAGTCAACTTCACTTTTAAGCCGGTTTACCATGTAAACCCCTACCAGATGGTGGATTTTTTTCATTTTTATTTTTTATATAGGACACGTCAATTGAACTTCGCTTTGCCTGATGGTAAGCTGAAGGCAAAGTCCCAGAAAAGAGGGTCACCATTACTTACACATACCGTGTGACAAATGTGACAAGCTGAGTGTCACACTCAGCTTGACGGCCTCATCATATGCTTTTTCACGCCCCGCTTAAAGGACCCGGGACTGTAGGAAGAAGGAAATTATTAATTAATAATTTATTTATTTATTTTAAACTTTATGCACAAATGTACAAAGGCGGACTTAATGCCACAGGCATTCTCTACCAGTCAAACCAATAGGTGGTGCAAAAAATAACAAGGTAGGTGCATTATGAAAGGTAACTAGGTAAATATTTATATTAATACAAACATACACATAATAATATCCAACCATACATTGATAAATATAATTACAATGAGGTTTCTTACAATTTATCCAGGACGAGCTTCCGAACTCGAACTCGAACTCGAATTTAAATGTGTGACGGCTTGTGGCCCCCCTGATCCCGAAAGGTAACTCGTTCCAAAGAAATTTAGATTGCACAGGAAAGGAAGAGTGGATGAAATCGGATCGATGAGTAGGACAGCGCAAGTCGAGGCTATTTGTTGACCGCAAGTTTCTGTCATGATTGGAGCCAAGATTATGTTGGACTTAAACCAACTAAAACCGCAAGCAGACTTGGGCTCCAAATTGTGAGTGTAAGATAGCCCATCAGGCATTTCCCTCCTCAGGATGCGCAAATGGAGGATTTTCCATCTAGGTTGTAGAGCATTCTCCGACGTCTGAGTCACCTTAGCGATTTTTGTGGATCCGAGATTGGGTAAATTCCTAAATCTAGGTTTGTAATTCTATTTAATGAGGCCTTAGCTTGGGCTTTCTTTTCAGGATAGGAAGGTCAAACAGCTGCAGTGAAGATGAAATGTATAAGAAAACTTTAGCCCTTATTATTTACCTTACCTGACTCCGAGAGGAAAACTTTCGTAAGATTCTCATCCATCAATCAGCAGATGTTCCAGTTTCCATGGCTTCGGACCCGTAGATCTTAGTTAGGTCCAACATACCCCAATCCTATTTAATTATTAATTATTTATATCAATCATTTTATAGACAATACATGGTGTTCCTACTTGGTACAGTCGTGGTGAAAGGTGTTATGCAGTATATATCAGAGCAGTTTAATATAACTACAGATTGGGACATAACTGTGTCCACAAGAGGATTAAGGGAATATGTGGTACATACCAGGTTTAAAGCACTACAAACAATGCTTTCGCAAGTCGTGTGGGTATTATACAAATAAAAAGTTATTTTAATTTAAGTTTGTTGCTTTCCTTGATATCTTTTTTTTATACCACTTAGGTGGCAGACAAACACACGGCCCACCTAATGGGAAAGTGACTTGCTGCCGACCATGAATCCCTCTGAATGATGCTCTTGAAAAACGCCGTATTGTAGTTGCTTGGGAAAACCACAGCAGGATATAAGCAGGATATAAAGTATATTTTTATATTCATATACCTATTTACTTTTCTAACGAATTGTGTCCTGAAATATTTATGCTTATTTTACGCTAAGCTTTTATAAGGAGGTAGGCGGTATTTCCGCCCAATTGAGCAGTCCGACTGGGGAAGTACCTCCGCCCTACAGAATAACGCAGCTATAATAACTTCGTGTTGTGTTACCAGCGGTGAGTAGGGTAGCCAGAGCTCACTGGAGAATTTGTGCTGTCAGTGGGAAGACTAAAGGCTTGTCCTGCTTTGTCTTCTACACTGACGGCACAGAAAATCTGTACTTACAGGGTTGGCAGCGTGACTGTGACTCCTCTAGTGTTACAAACGACCATAGGTCACGGTAACCACTTACCATCAGGTTGGCCGTGTGCTTGTCTGCCACCTAAGTGTTATTAAAAAAGCTTATAATTGTTCTTTCTAATAGCTTTTAAAAATAGCTTAATTTGAATGTGTGATATTCACGTATTCAACCTTTGTCAATATTATCTAAACAAAATACAACTAGGTAATTAAGGTAATGATAAGGTAGATTAAAAATGGCATTCATTTTTCTGTTATATATTTACGTCACAAAGTTTTGTATGGTAATTTATAGTAAGCTATTTCTGCCCGACTGTACCAAACGTGGTCTCAGCATCACTCTCATAAGATCCTGTCTACATGGTGTAGCCATAAAGAGAAGCATCCACCACAATTCACAAAATATAGTCTTTATCTCACCTAGGCACGTTCATAATCTATACAGTGTGTAGTTCAATATATTTTATTCCCTGAACTGTAACTTAGGGGCTCACGTATTCGGGTCACGTCTAACTACAATAATGTAGGTTTGTACGTCCGTTCAGCTAATATGAGGTCGCGTGTAAAATATATAATATTCGAGTAGCTTTATTTTAGTTTGTTCGGGTTTTCAATAAATAGTGCCAAGAAGGTGGTTGAAACATGGAATGTACACCGGAAACTTCTAATGTTGGTGAACCATGAAGTAAATAGTAAGTACTTAACAGAATCTGCCAATGTAGGTAAAGGCGCGGGTAATAGTTAGTGATTGAAATTTTTGGTTTTCAATTGATGTTTATGACTGTATCTACTTTAATGCTCGCGAGTTATGTACATAAAATAAATGAAATTAAAAAAATAATTCACGCTTGCTCTTACAATATATGGACCATTAGCATTAACAATTAAAATACGTAGTGGAATTCCTCCGCATCGCATGCCTCTTGTGGTAGCGTTCTCAGAAGACTGGCAGCATTTCCACGTTGTATGGCAATGCTTATTCTTTGACCTAAAAAGAAGCCGGCCTTCTGGTCACGAGAAGCGTCGGCCATACGCTTCGCAATCTCACGGAAGAGATTGTGAGCGCTCGGATCCCAAAACCTCGACTCCAAATTCATAATCTCCGATGGGATTGGAGTATTTGCGCCGCATGAGAGCCTCTGCAGAAGCAGCAGCAGCACCAGCACAGCCAACCGTGCTAGTTATATGGGTAGGAGCAATGGTATCAACGCATGTGGCGTCCCACACCAGAGTCCTACCCATCTTCCATGGCATTAACGACATGCCATCCGGTCTCTTGCTATCGTTACGCGCCAAACCGTTTGGTTCAAGTACAGCTGGCACACCGGCGGTGACAAGAGCACGGCGAATTATGTCGTTGAGGCTGGCATGCCGTGGAATTCGCCCAGCGCTCCTGCAGCACGACATGCGATGGTGTCCGAGTCTGTCAACGGCATTGATGCGGAGAAACACACGGCGCACCTAAACGGAGACAAGTTGCGATGCGGAAGGTAGTGTCATATAACATAGTCCCTACGTTAGACAACGAAAGAGCTTGTAGCCAAAGACCCGATTCCAACACTCCAACCGCCAGTAAACGGGCACCCTCGGCAGCATTGGAACATGTATTTAGTAATTTTTTTCCAACTAAGCTGCAGAGCGGCCCGTCCCACTGACGCTGTGAGAAAAGATTCCTTGGGAGATCGGTGTTTGGAGATGCAATTTTCCATGCGTTCACTGCATTAGTCTTACACAACACTTCAGAATTAACTAGTGTAGGTGCAAGGATTTTCCTAGTTAATTCTTCCGTACTGTGGAATGAAGACAGGAACGCTGGTAAGCTGACATCTGAAATTTTGCAAATACCGAGCCCACCCAAGCGAATCGGTAGTCGCTTGTAGTGAAGCTCGGTCATCCAAGGCCACATTTAAAATTTTGGTGAGGGTACATTTTTTTTCAAAATTGTTATACGTTTAAAAATGAATAGGCAATACCGAAGAATAGTCAAAGCCGAGTGCATATTAATATTGAGTAGGCCATCCGAAATGTCACTAAAATTATGAATTAATATTACCGTAAATTAATATTTTTTATATTATTAATCGTCTCCTGACAAGGACTGAAAGGACATTTGTCATATAACTGCTAAAAGAACAAAGTTCTCTTCTGTTTATTTTGTTAGTTTTATTTGACTAAGGGCCGGTTCGTCCAAACGCGATTAAAGTTTCCGAGATTAAATAGCCACATATTAGAGTACATCAATTTTACATTCTACCATGCATAATACTAAGCAATATACCTTATTTGGGAATAGAAAATATAGAGAAGAAAGAGAAGAAGAAAAATATTTTATTCAGGCCCCCACACAGCGGGCACCCCACCAAATACAAACAGGCATTACTACAGTTAACAGGTAGGTACATCAAATAAAAAAAAACAAAAATTAAAGAAAAATCAAAAAAAACAGTACATTAAAATTAAACTACGGGTGCAACACTATGCGAGCCCAAATAGGGCCCCATCTCAGCATTGAAAGCTGCGCACACCCTTCGTTGGGTATGCACAGCGCTGGTTTTCAGATGAGGCCACTAGGCAGCGCTGACGCCACGCACTATACCATATATACAGTACATTTTACATCCACACTTGTATTATCCCACACTCCCACGAACGTTACGAGCGTAAAGGACTTACTACCCACGTTTTAAGTCGCTTTCGCTGTTGATTTGTACATAGGTGGGTAGGTACATTATATTTACATAGATGTGTTCATCCAAAGTATGTAGTAAAAAAACCCCACAGCATTTCGCACTGTCAGGGCAAAGTGGAATCAAAAGGAACAATTCAGTGGATGCAACATACGATATTACTATAGTAGTAGTGGTAGGTTATACTTTGTTTGTATTAAAAGTTATTCATATCTCCCGCGCAAACATGCTCACTCTTATTACATTACGAGTTGACAAGAGGATGTAATCTCATGATTGTTACATAATTAAAGAAAATATAATGTTTATTTTCTAAACTAACCACAGTTCGCTTGTGTTAGTGCTACTGCCCCAGGTGATGTCGAGTGAAGTACGAAATACAGTGCGAATATAAGTGTTAAAATACCCATTATATGGGAGTGATTTATATGTGTAGTGTGTGTGATAGGTTATAGGACATATCAGGAGTAATTATGTATGAGTCTGACACGCGAATGCTCTGTAAGAAGAGGATGACCCGGGACCGAGACGTCGCCTCATCTATGGGATAGCGTCAGTCACAGCAGCCGAACTACTCCCACGCCAATTGTCACTCTGTTTACTAGCGCACATTCCCAGCGTAAGTTTATCCTTTCTTTTGTTGTTTTTTTAATAGGTGCACTCGATAACTATTTTTAAATGAATGAATTGTTTTCAGAGCGCGTATTGGCGGTGGCAGGTCGTTCCAAATCCGGCTAGCTGCGAACTTAAAACTGCCCCAGTATGCAGTGGTCTTGTGGCTCGGTGTAATCATAAGGTAAGCCGACGCCCTTGTTCCATGTCTGTTGTAGTCTTTCGCCCATGACAACCTTTCGTACAAATATCTTGGTCTCCGTCTGTGTACCACCCCAAACAGCAAGGTGGCGAGGTGTAACTCTCTGCGTTCTTCCATTTTCATTATGTTTTCCATGTTTAGGAAAGGTGTTACATGTGTGCGTGGAGGGATCCAGAAACAGAATCGTGCACAGGCATTCTGTACACGCTGGATAAGTCGCTTAGTTCTACTCAGGACACAGTTCCCATATACGCAGTCAGCATAATTTAACTTAGAAAGTATGAGTGACTCACACAGCAACTTTCTAATATTCACACTTATGTAGGGGCGAATCCTGTACAACACCTTTAGCCTGTAGAAGCAGTTTCTGACAGCTTGCTGAATGTGTGTTTCGAATCTCAATTGCTGATCAAAAACCACTCCAAGGTTTCGTGCTTCGTTCACGCGTGTAACAAGACTGCCATTGATATTTATATTTAGTTGCTGTTGAGATGTCTTCTCCACCTGCTGTCCAGTGCCCAGTACCATAAATTTGGATTTATCTGGGTTCAGAGACAGACAGTTTTTCTGGGACCACTTGGCTATGTTACTTAAGTCTCTATTGAATTTATTTACAGATTCCTGGCATCTGGATGGTGGAAAAGACAGATACATCTGCAGATCATCAGCATAGAGGTGGAATCTGCAACTGGTGATTGTGCTGGTGATGTCAGCACTGTACAGGATGAAGAGCAATGGCCCCAGAATAGAGCCTTGCGGAACGCCCCGGGTGACCTGGCGGTGCGGAGAGTCTATCATGTACCCCGTTTGACTATCCTTCACCTGTACAAATTGATACCTTCTGCTGAGGTAACTATGAAACCATTTGACCACCTCTGCGCTGCACCCATAGAATGCCAGCTTTGACAAGAGTAGCGATATATTAAGACCATCAAATGCACGGGAGAAATCAAGCAGGGTGAGCACTGTGCTCATGCCTTGGTCTCGGGCCTGTAGTACATTGTCCACCACATCTAGCAGAGCTGTTGTGGTGCTGTGTCCCCTTCTGAAACCAGACTGCATCAATGGCAGTATGTTGAAATTCTCCAGGTAGGCCGTGAGTTGGTTGCTGATAACTCTTTCTAGGACTTTAGAAAGGCATGGTAGCAGACTGATCGGCCGGAGGTCCTTCGGGCTAGTGGGGTTGGGCAGCTTAGGAATAGGCCTAACCTTTGCCGTCCTCCATGAGCTGGGAAAGGTTGACGTGACAATGGATATGTTGATGATGTGAGTTATAACTGTAATGGTCTGGGGCAGAGTCATCCGCAGCATATCCAAGGATATATCGTCAGCACCCATTGCATTAGATTTTAGATCTCTAATTATTTTTAAAACATCTTCCTCATCGACCGTCCTCATCTGAAAGCTGCCATGGCCAAAGCGACTGAACTCAAAAAATGTGAGATCTGATATACTCACATTCTTTTCCCCTGGTATATTTAGAAAGTGTTGGTTTAGGCTGTCTGGACTACCACATTGGGCCGACACGTCCCACTCATTTCTATTGTTGGTAAGGATGCTGGATTTGAGATGACTCCACAATTTCTTTGGGTGATTTATATTACTGTTGATATGTGTTGCAAAGTAAGCCCGCTTCTCGTTCTCTATGGCAGCTCTCACTACGCCTCTGAGGTCCTGATACAATTTGCGATGTCCCTCCTGACCAGTCACTTTTGCTCTTTTATGTTGTTTGTCTCTGAGCCGCATCATATCTCTCACTGTGCTGGTGATCCATGAGTGACTCTTATGTTTTAAAAATGTTCTCTTAATCGGAGCATGTAGGTCAAATAATGAGATGATAAGGCGACTAAAAGTTTCAACCATGCTATCTATGTTGTCCAAACTCATGACCGATTGCCAGTCAATTGCATTCAGGTCCTGCTCGAATTTATCTAGCAGTATGTCCTGAATGGGCCTATATATCATCCACTGGGGTTTAGGCCTCTCAATCCTGAAATCTATCTCAGCAGAGACAATAGCGTGTCTGCCCAGTTCAGGAATGTGCGACACTGCAACATTGCTCGCCCTAGCATCCGTGCAAAGCAGATCGATCGCTGTCGCACTGTGGTCTGTAAAATGAGTAGGTACCGTCACACAGTTGACCAAGCTAGTACTAACCAGGAAAGAGTTAAATAATTTCCATTTATAATCTGTCTGTTCCAGTTGGTCTATATTGAAGTCACCCATAAGTATAATTTTGTCAGCAGAGAACGAAGAGATAGAGCTGGTTAGTGCATCCAAGAATGTGTTTACATTGTGATGTGGTGGTTTGTATGCAGTACCAATAATAATTGTGTGCCCATTTCTGGTAAGTCTCAGCCACATTTGTTCAACATTGGGAGAAGCTGGGTGTGGTACACTGCGGGCTTGTATCCCCTGCCTTATGTAGAATCCTACCCCTCCCCCTCTATCCGCTATATGCAAAGGGCGCGGTGTGTGCCGCAGTCTGTAGTTGGGCACTTTTGGTGCGCGGTCCCCCTCCCCCTCCCGTATCCAGGTTTCGTTAATAGCCATGATATCCACTGCCAGGTCACCCATAGCCACAACGAACTCATCATGGTGAGTCCCAAGCGAACCCGCATTAAATAGCCCGACTTTCAAACGTCTGTCCCCCTTTTTATTCATGTCTGATATCCATACTGAACACTCCACAATACAGTACACGTCTCAACAAATATTGTGTCTCCCTATATGTGAAGATATACAATGATCAAGATATATACATATATACATACATACAATACATATATACATACATACACACACACACATAAACACACATACACTCCGCACCACACCCATCCACCACGCAACAGCAGCCAACTCCACAACAAATCGGAAACAAGCAACGGAAACAAGATTCAAAATTAAGATTACACAACACATAAACAATGCACAGCAAACAACAGTCAGCCCGAGGGATCGAGAGACGCATCTGGTCCAAAAACACGCAGCAGGTCAGCTTCATTCCGCACACAGTTGATTGGCTTCCCGTCGGCCTGTCTGGCAAGTATCCTGCCTCGACTGGTCCACGTATATCTCCAACCGTGACTGCTCGCCGCTTGTCGTGTCTGGTAAAACAGTATTTTGTTATATTTGTTTAGCCTCTCGTTAATGAAGAAGCGGCGTGGCGGCACCTTCTGTCCGAGGCCCTCGCTGGTAGCTCCGCGCCGCACGCGCGCACTTCTCAACAGCTCTTTCTTAAGTGCGCGCCTCGCCAGGCGCACCACCAGCCGGCGCGGGCGACCCACCTCTGCTGGCTCGCCCCGGCCGGCCGGCGGGCCCGTTCGCTCCGCGAATACAATATCCCTTGACTCCAGCTGTACCCCCAGTTTCCTGGCCAATAATTCGACGAGGTGCAGGGCATTTTCACCGCTCTCATCAGGCAGGTTGGAGATCTCGACGTCGGATGCCAGCAGATCCTGGTCTCGGTCATTGAGCTCCATCTTGAGCGTAGCCACTGATTTTTCAAGGTCGTCACTGCTTGACTTATTAATTTCCAACTCCCTGACCCTGTCCTCTAGGCTTTGTTACGCTATGTTGTTTCGGAGATCTCCAACTTCACGTCGTAGGTCTCTAATTTCCCTAGTCAGCTCGTATTTCATATCCCGTAGCTCGGCTCTAAGTAGTCTCATCTCCTCCGCCATATCCAGCCCTGGGGACGCGATCGTTACTGTGCTCTGATGCGCTCCCTGCGTCACCTTACCTCCAGCTATGTCACCATGGGCAGCTCCGGGACTCGTCAGTGGGCTATTGTCCTTCTTTTGGGAGTTTTTCACGGTATTGCACTTGCACCCAAATGCGCCATCTTTACCCTTCATGTATTTGCCGCATAGTGTGCACTTAGCCATAATACTAGCTATGAGTTGTTCACTAAGTTAGATAGATGGCGCTAGTAAAGATTTAGGATACAGCTTAATGATCGTACCACAGTGGCAATGGAGGGTTGGCACAAGTTCACCAATCTTTGGCACAGATGGCGCTGTAACACGTAGTTGTACTTTTGTAGACTATATATTTTGGAGGAGGTTTAGAGAAATTACAGGTTTTTATTTTTATTATCACAATCGCCGCTGACCACCCACTGTTTATAGTATGCTTTCGATGTTTATAGCTACGCTTTTCACCAATTTTAATTGTTTTGTTTCTAGTAACGGGTAGTTTTAAGTACTAGTCTATTTATTTAGTTTAGTTAATTTAAATTAGTTTGTTATAGTTATTGTTAACACTTATGTATTTATTTACGCGTATAATTAAATTGTTATGTCTGATATCTGTCTATTATTTACAAACACAATCAGCTGATCACTCAGTCGCACTCAAGGTCAATTGCACAGGGATTTTAGTCCTTTAAAACTTCCGTTAACCACTGTTCGAATCAGGTGATAACACTTGTGGTGCAAATTGGCAAGGCACCGTTCACTTCTTGACACTTCTAGACGCGAATAACTATTTAAATCAATTTTTATGAATTATTCAAAAACGATCGACACTGGATTAGTATTTACGCGACGGCAGCGCCATCTATATACCACCGTTGCTCACAAAATAAGGAGCTATATTATAAGAATAACAAAATGACGCCTCTAGCTGACATTTTTGAACTCTACGCATGCAAAGATTATTAAGTTTTGAAAAGTTCTGTCACGTGCTATAATACGACAAAAGTGAGTTGACAGGACTGAAGCTTAACACCTTGCCTTTTTAAAACAACGTATAATTGCCTGGTATTATATTCACTTATCATTCTCTGTGCCACTAGCGCAAAATCTAAGTATACGGTAGATTGGGACGAGTTGGAGACTCTGTGATCTCCACACCCGAGAAGGGTTAGATGGAGAGAGGTGGCCCTGCATCGGCCGGGATGCGAGCGATATGCCTGTTAACCTCACCTTCGGCAACCAATAACGACCACGTTTTAGTCGGTTTGAGTCCGACGTAACCTCTCCCACCGGTTTACAAAGAGATTATTCGCACGTAAAAAAAAGAATACGGAGGATTGTATGAAAAAAAATGATTTACTCGAGAATAAGATCCCGGAATAGATTAATTCTGGAATAGTAACTCAAGTATAAATTTACGTTTGGTCGAATCCACTCTTCGTAAAGTGAAGTATCTAGATTGATTTAAGAGTAGCTATATAAGTTGTACACTCGCCCTCAGAAGTCGCTGAACACTAACCAATATACAAGCGATCTTTATATTGAAATATATCAACTATTTATTTTTATAATCTTCGGAGGACAAATTTGATATTTTCAATTATTTTATGTCATACTTTAGAGCGAAGGTGGTTATGAATACCTTCCTTACCCCTGGTTCATCTGATAATAAAATAGAATTGAAAACTTGTGTATTTTTTACATTGTTTTAAATTGGACATTAGTCATGTAAAACTTTATGAGTGAGGTTAGTGGTGTTTCATTTTATTTCATACCACTTAAGTTGCAGACAAGCACACAGCCCACCTGATAGAAAGTAGTTACCGTGGCCTAGGGACGTGTACACCGTGTACAACACCAGGAGAGTTGCTCGTGCTGCCGACCCTGTAAGAACTGAGAGTTTCTGTGCCGTCAGTGCAGGAGACAAAAGAGTACAAGCCTTTGGACTTGCCACTGACAGGACAAGAACTCTTCAGTGGGCGATGGCTACTCTACTCACTGTCAAGTTAATATGGGCGCGGTATTCTGCAGAGCTGAGGTACTAGTTTCATTTGCACCATTAGTGGTACTGGCCAATAGTACAGATGACGAAGGGCTATAACTTTTAAGCCAATATCCATGGCAACTGTCAAACATAGGTGAACGCAATTATACCTTTCATCAGAGAAATTCGTAAAATTACCTGAACCGCTAAAAAAAAATACCGCTTATAGTTTAAATTTTCACCTTTAAAATATACAGACTTACAAAAACATATTATAAAATACAAAATGAACCCTTTTACATAATAGGAAAACACAACGAGTAATTCGTTTGAGAGCTTCAACGTTTAATTATTTTAACCCTTGTACAAGATTCAAGCTCATTTCCTGGGTGGTAAACGATAATATTAATAGGGCTGCCATTTTACTTATTACGGTGAATTGATATTTACAATCAAGTGATGATACAAGCCCTCGTTATCGTACCAACTAACTCCTTGCACCAGTGTTTCTCAAAATTTATTATTGGCCCAGTTATTTTGATATTACCCATTGAAAATAATTGTTACTCAAGTACATTGCCCCCTCGTGTATCATAACATGGTTTTAAACCTTTTTTATTGTGCACATAATCCCCACGGATACCTCCACCACCGGAGCCGGTGGGGGAGGTTATGTCGGACTTGAACCGACTAAAACGCACGCTGACTGTGTGGGCCGGAGGTTGCCGAAGGTGATCTGAGACATATCTCTCGCACCTCAGCCGGCCCAAGACCGTCTCTTATGAGACGGCCCTCTTCGGGTGTGGGCACCACGGAGTTCCCATCTCGTCCACGGGTATGGGGAGGCGGCCTGATTCTGCTGACTTCACCCCTCACCTCTAACGGTTTTTCACCCTTATACCCTTATATTGCATTGAAAATCTTGTGGCATGGCCCTTGGTTCTGCTATTGTGTCATAGCAAAACCACTGTTATACCACTGACAACAAAAAATGGTAATAAATTTTAGAATTTCTCATTTTACATACATTACCATAACCTCACGCCTATATACCCGAAGGCGTAGGCAGAGGTGCTAGCACCCACATTTCGCCAGTTTATGTTTAGTCCCAATGTAATAGGTGGTGAGCCTATTGCCATTACCCGGGCACTTATAAACCTGCGATAAATTCACACATAACTTCGAAAAGCATCGAAAAGTCATTGGTGTGTGCCATGGTAAGACCTGGGATCGAACCCGAGACCTCGTCTCGTCTCGTTCTCGAACATCTTAAATTTAATGAAAAAGAGTTCGGTAGACTATCAGTGGGTTAAATGTTTGCCGTGGTTGCCATTTGGAAGCCTTTGTAGTGTGATACCCGCTCAGTGCAAATATTTGTATGCATGAATATGAGTATTTGCATTGGTCTGGTCGTGCCTCGGAGAGCACGTTAAGCCATCGGTCCTGGTTGCCATACGCACATCTATGGCAGTCGTTACAGATAGTTGGAGCCCTAAAACGTCCAATAACTGATTTAACTGCAATGATTCGAAATCGCTATTTGGATCGTAGAGGTCAGATGGCAGTCATTTCACGGAAAATATCGAAGTTCAGCCAAATCCGCAGTTAGACTGGTAAACGTGATCCAGATTTCGAGGCGAAAGTTTCGGATGCGACTGGAATTAACGCAAGGATGAAGAAGAAAGATGGGTGATCGCTTAGTGTATCTGAGCGCTCGTGGCAATCCGGTCCCGACTGTCAATAGCCATTAGGTCAAGACGGAGGCAGGGCGCGCCGTAGTAGCGGCGGTAAAACCCATCATGGGGGAGTGGCTAGAGAGGCCACACGGCAGCCTCTCGTACCGTCTGACGCAGATGATCACCGAGCACGGGTGCTTCGGAAAGTATCTGCGTCGGATGGAGAAAGAGCCAACGTCCGAGTGCCATCACTGCGACGCGAGCGAGGACTCAGGACCGCACACGCTCACCGAGTGTCCGGCGTGGGAGACGTCGAGGCGGGAGCTTGTGGCGGCCCTGGGAGTGAGAGTTCTCACGCTCTCCACAATGCTCGTGAAGGAGGAGGTGGGGCGGGAGCGGCAGCGGGAGCGACGAAGGATCGCAAGCCAAGCTGCCCGCGTACGAATGCAACTCGGGCGTCGTAGGTCGGTGAACGACCTCCGCCCCCCATGAGCGCCGGCCTGGGGGTGACAGGTGGAGCCGCCTGTCACTCTGGCAGAAGCAGGCGTTTCCGGGGTCGAGTTGGGGACTCTGTAGTCCCCACACCCGAGACGAGGGCCAGATCGTGAGAGATGGCCCTGGGTCGGCCGGGGTGCGAGGGATATGCCTGTCAACCTCACCTTCGGCAACCGAAACGACCACAGGCGGCGTGCGTTTTAGTCGCTTCGAGTCCGACATAACCTCCTCCACCGGCTCCGGTGGGAAGGTATCCGTGGGGATATTGCGCACGTAAAAAAAAAAAAAAGGTCAAGACGGAGGCTTACATGGTTGACCTGAACGTCCAAATAGTCTGGGTATTTCTATGTATAATATGTGTGTATTTACAAAAAAAAGTATCTTAATAAGTTTATCTGCATTCTAGATTCCATAACACAAGCTAGTTAAGATATACTTAGTATGGGTCTAGATAGCGTTATGTAGGATGTAATAAAACATATATACTACAGGCTGACTAGCAGGTAAAGTTAACTTGGGTTGCCACCAAGACCTGGAATTCATTACCAGCACACGTGTTTCGTGTTGTTGTGATGAGGCCGCCAAGCTGAGTGCCACCATTGTAACATTACTCAGTGCCTGTAATGGAGACCCTTTTTCCTGAGACTTTACCTTTAGCATACCATCAGACGAGGAGGAAGTCAAGTTGGCGTGTCCCAAATAAAAAAACCATATTGGTGGGATAGGCCCAATGAGATGTAAAAGTATGAAATTTATTTTGTTATGTAATTTGACAACCCTGATGCGAGAAAAGGGCCCTTTGATGTGAAACGGTTAAAACCAATAGTTTGCTTTAAACAGAGTTATTTTTAGTTTAAAATTAAAAAAATAGAATATCCGAATGCAGTCTAAAAGATTGGAATATCTTAGATGACAGGCGGTACCCATTCGGGCGTCGGAGGTCGATGAACGACCTCCGCCTCCTATGAATGAAGGCCTGGGGGTGACTGGTGGACTGGTGGAGCCACCTGTCACCCAGGCAGAAGCAGGCCGCAAAAGTGGCGCGCCTCGCGCTCCTCCCCGTTTCCGGGGACGAGTTGGGGACTCCGCAGTCCCCACATCCGAGGAGAGGGCCAAATCGTGAGAGATGGCCCTGGGTCAGCCGGAGTGCGAGGGATATGCCTGTCAACCTCACCTTCGGCAACCAAAAACGACCCACAGGAGGCGTGCGTTTTGATCGGTTCGAGTCCGACATAACCTCTTGCACCGGCTCCGGTTCCGGTGGGGGGTATACGTGGGGATTTTGCGCACGTTAAAAAAGGCAGTATTCATTTACTTAAACGTACCCCGTTTATTTATAAACCAAAAGAATCTTAATTAGTTCCGCCTGCCATCAAAAATGTTTCGATCTTTTAGCCAGTAGTCGGGTCTTTTATTCTTTTTTCAATTATTTTTATATGCATCTGAAATCTTATTTCTATGCTTGAAAGTTGAGTATTCTACACAATAGGTGGTACTGTGTAGAATTGAATTGACATCTAAGATATTCCAATCTTTTAAACTGAATTCGGATATATATTTTTAAATTTATAAAATATCTTCAAACTTCCCCTACTCCAAAGTCCATTAACATTTGCAATTCGCTATGTTTATCATTTCACTTATACGTTACAAAAAAATCATTTTTACCGTGATTCCGTACAAATAAGTTCGATTGTTAACTAGAATTTATACGAACGGAACCCAAGAATAACAAAAGCAAGGAGTACACTGAAGAAATACTGTTTCTCGGATCGGGGCACCCTCATTTCTTACTAAACTGATTTACGACTTATAATAATTAATAACAGTAAGAAATTCTGCTGAAGCCGTAGACATAACAATTCTCGGAGTGAATATTGTTGATTCGGGGAAAGATAGCTTAGTACTAGTTAGCTCACTTCTACTCGTATGAATTGACCACGAAAATATTTCGTTAAAACAGACCTATATTTTATTACGTCTTTTTGTAATATGTAGGTCAATATGATTTCAATAAACTGAAGTTAAGCTAGAAGGTAAGATAAGGTATTCAAAATAAGCATCGTCTGAAAAAGAATCGCGTTTGAAAAAGATTTGTACGTATAGATTGTCAATTTCGAAACCTAAGTGAATCTTGCATAACACTCGAACCTTCCATATTTAGTCTTACAGCTACCTTTTTCAGGTATAACCATCTTGTAGGGTCAGCTGCACTAAGCACAGGCCACGGCAATTACTTTTCAACAAGCAGGCCACATACTTGCCTGCCGTTTAAGTGGTAAAAGAATTCAGTCATATAGTTATCCTATCCTATTCATTGTTAGTTTTATTTTATTCCATTTACTTATTCACCTTCACTCTACACCCTTCGCCTGAAAGGTGAGAATTGCTTGAAAGTTTTTGCCCTTCTCTAAATAAACAAACAAAGTAAAAGTTCGTGTTTATAATAAATATACGAAACAAAGCACTTAGCGACTTCTCATTTCGAGTAAGAAATATTCTGAACGTCAGGCCAAGCTGTTGCGTACCATACAGAATCATCTCTTTGTTTTTCAACATTGTGTGACTGAATGAGGTTTGTCTGAAAGTTTTGTTTACATTTCATAGTAAATTAGTTGTCAATTGGTTGAAATAAATCAATAAGAGCAGGGAGTGGCTTGTCAAACTTCTAATTGAAATGTTTGGGGGCATGGCTTTCATAAATCATGGTCGTTACACGGATATAAAGATTATTGTATAGATAATCCTTTAAAAATATAAGAAACTTAATACTGACGAAACAAGTAAGCTGAATGGGCAACCCGGTGAGACTAAGGCGTAAGTATGTTAATCAGAATGAGGACGGTTTGAGGAAACGCGAGGTTAAAAGGACTCGCAACCCATGAGCATAATGAATGAAAGCAAATTTGAAAGTATAAAAGACGTTTGCCAGGATCATAGCAAGCGAAAACATGCTGTCTCTGCCTACCTCAATAGGATGTAACTGCATATAATTATGTATGAGTTTTGAAGAATCAGTTTGCTGATGAACCAATTTTTATTTAAGTATTCTAAATAGATTGAGATTGCAAAAGTAAACGTCCACGACGATATTTGACGGGCTTTTAACAGGAAGAACGCTCTAGATGAGCTATTCAGACATATTTTGGACATTCAGAATTCTCCTTTGCAGTCCAAGATGGGTCTGAGTTGGTCCTAGCATTCACCCTGTAAGTGACTGAACGCTTTTTCAAATTCCGTCTTAGATGTTCACTATTTCTGATCTAAATTTCTATGATAAGTTAGCTTACTAATTGGTTTAAAATTTCCTTAAAATATTTTAATGCCATATTGATGTTGTAGGTTAGATTGAGCCAACCGGATTACAGAAGATTCAAAGAACTGCACAAATTAGTCAAATTCGGAATAAGGGCAAGGTCATAAGATGTTATAGTGGGTAAGTTGTATTACTAGGGCAACATGGTCGCTTGACTTTGTGTGCTAAACGCTCTATAAAAAAATAAAAAATGTATTTTATAACACGTTTAATGCATTAGACAGTGTACTATCTCTTCAAATGGAGCGCAGTACCTGCTGGCACCTAGCCGATGACGTTTAACAAAGACAGTCCGTAACATGGCTAAGAGAGGCCCATCCAGCTGGAAATTTATCAAACTCGGGAATGTCGCTAGCTTAAAATCGATTTCATGTTCTGATGATATCTAGTATATTATAGAGGTGTGTTGTAATACAAGAAATAATATCTGGGGACATTTTTATAGTTGTAAGGATATGGTTTGCGTGTGTAATGTCATAATATGTTGCACACATAAACCACATCCTTGCAACAGAGTTTTCCAGTAATAAAAAGCAGGTCAAGTGCAAGTGAGACTGGCGCACTAAAGGTTCCACAACTTAAGCTACATAAACAGTAATATATTTTGACTGCATTTACTTATAAGTAAGAAAATAAGTGATATGAAAATCAACTTGATATCTCCACCCATTCCTCAGAAAAATGTTTTGACAGTTAGTCAGACGGACAACAAAGAGATTCTATAAGGGTTTCGTTTTTTGCCTAAAATGACATCATCAACTGCAGTTTTTAAAATTAACGCCTCGGTAATTTAGTACACATTGTTATTATTATTTTTACCCATAGGTACACACAGTATATATTATGGAACGAAAAATGTGGGATGATTTGCCCGCACACGTGTTACCATCCCCTTATAAACGTGAAAAAGCATCTTTCAAGGCCGCCAGGCCTGAACTTTACCCTAACTTCTTACCATCCAAAAGTACCATACTTGTTATAAAGCCTTTGCCTAACATTATGGAATATTCTGATTCCCATAAGGTATAAGTTCCATATTTCTATCACTTAAATCTTCCAATAGAAAAATCTATTTTATCTATACAAAATCTACCGCAAACTGATGTCAAAATCGTTATACCAACAAGTTCCCTCAGCATTTTATCAAAGCCACATCTAGCTTTCTACATCACATTTAACCTTGCGAATTTCCTGCAAGGAAAGGTGAAAAATGCCACCATTGGATAGTAATTTTTCATGTCACAAGCTCCCACTCCTGCAATATCATAATACACAGTTGCGTTTCTTTGTGTAGCAATACATTGTGAGGAGTTTCGGAGAAACTTATTTGATTTTTGATGAAAGAAAAACATGCTTAGTTCGTTTCTGGAATTGAGATTATGAAGAAAATAAAATAATAGAATGATCTTTATTGTACACTTATAAATATAAATGTACGGATTACGCAAATAATATGCATGTACGGAATATAAAATGATGAAATAATTACTTAGGTGACAGACAAGCACACGGCCCTCCTGATGGAAAGTGGCTACCGTGGCCTGTGGACATGCAAAAACAGAGGAGTCACACTCGCGCTGCCGACCCTGTAAGCACAGAGTTCCTGTACCATACTTGTAGAAGTTAAAGCAGGACCAGCTTTCGTTCTTCCCACTGAGAGCACATAAACACTTCAGTGAGCTCTGGCTAAACTACTCATCGTCGGGAACACAACACGAGCTTATTTAGTCGCGGTGTTCTGTAGGGCGGTGGTACTTTCCCAGCCGGACTGCTCAATTGGACGGAAATTCCCTACCTATACAGTACATATACCTAATCAGGGGATAAAAAATGTGATGTGTCCTACATCCTGTTTTTTATCCCCTGATTACATTGAATATAAGGTTTATAAGTGCCCGGTTATTGGCAATAGGACCTAAACATAAACTTGCGAAATGTGGGTGCTAACACCTCTGCCTACCCCTTCGGGGATATAGGCGTGAGTTTATGTATGTATGTATATGTATGTATGATTAGGTTGAAAGAAAGGATCAAATTTTCAGCAAGCAGAGTCACAGAAAACAGCTAGTATGTAATAAAGTGTTGTTCACAAGTCAAACTCTTAACGACGCTAATCTTGATGAAGTTTCTTATTTTGTTTTAGTTTACATTTTAAGTGCTTCCATAACTAACAACTTACAAAGCTTTATGGTTGCGAACTCGCTCATTAACTTGAAAATATTCTATTTAAGCTTAACAATATTGTGAAGTTATTCTATTTAAGCTTAACAATATTGTGAAGTTATTCTATTTAAGCTTAACAATATTGTGAAGTTATTCTCAGAATGAATATGTTAATTATTGTAAGTTAAATGGTACCGTCGGAAGGGGTAGACCTAGGCGCACATACCTGGACCCAATCGGGGAAGTTTTAGAAAAGGGACAGGTCAGGAGTACCCTAAACCGACGAGCATGCATGAAGAATATAATGAAAGTGAATGAAGCTTTTCTTTTATACCACTTAGGTGGCAGACAACCGCACGGCCCACCATGGTATTCGCTCAATGTGTGCTATAATTGGACCACATCAAAGGATAATGCTTTGTGTTCCTATACCGTTTGCTCAAAGTTAGATCAAATTGGTTTAAGTAGATGTTTAAAATTAAACTGAGTGTACAGAATAAAACCGCAAGCCTACTGCAAAACTCCATAAACTGACCAGCAACAATGCACTAATTACATGCCGAGTTCGTGAAGTATAAGATAATCATAAGATAAACCATATTCGCGTTATCATTATAGTGTTTGTTCAACAATCGTGGTGTGAACCTTCGTTTTTGTTTAATTCTTTCAGTAATTTATGTCATCCATGATCATTTATTCAAAAGCTGCATAAATTAACCCTTTCAACGCGCTGGTGTGATGAGCATGACGCCATTACAGTGACACTGAGGTGTCACAAGCCGGTAATTTCCGGATAAATCTGCATTGTGCTACGAATGTGTGCTCTGGTCTGCGTGCGTGTGTGATAATGAATAATAGCTTTAAATATGTGAGGCTTATTTTGCTTGACGTTTATTACTTGCTAATGGTTGAATCTGGTTTCTGTATCTGTAGTATTAAGTTCTGTAACTGGCAGTATGTACCGGTATGTACGTATGAACTACAGTGGATGACTTAGAAGTCCTTTAACACAATGAGGTCTCAGGTCAAGTCAGAAATGAGCTACTCGGAGGTGGGAGGTAGTGGTTTACAAAGTTAATATAACACTAAACAATATAGAATGGTTGATGGAGCAAAAAAGTGTAAGATTGGAAATTTTGAATTGGTAAACGAAAAATGAGTCATCCTCCAGAAAGATGGATGGAGTCATCTGCTTTGCCACCTTACGTATCCAGTCTAGCCCAGCTAACTTCTTAAGGTCACTTAAGAAAGTAGCTGACGGCACAGAAACTTTAGACTTTCTACTGACAGTACAAAAACTCTCTAATGAGCTCTGGGTACCCTACTCACCGCCGGGAACACAACACGAGGTTATTATAGCCATGTTATTCTTTGTTTGGGAAGACCGTTGTGTCCTACCTCCTTGAGCACATTGTGCACCCTGAGCGAGATTGATTGATTAATTAATTTAATGACTCAGTCATAAGGTCCACTGCTAGACATTTAATTGTCTCTTGTTATGTGCAAAAGGTATACTGAACCAGCGTTAAACAATATCCCCAATTGGTTTTGGGGATATCGATTAATGCTAATAAGACTTATTCCGATAAATAAATTTATTTCTGACCGACTAGTAACCTTCTTAGCACCCCAAATCCCACATCAATCTTTATTATTTTGGGCATAGCATTAGAAGGTTTATGTAGCAATAATCGCGCCGTTTGGCGAGAATAATTATTACTTAGCATTCGGTAAGGGCCGCAAAGTGCTTTGCGCTGCAATTTGCGAATTCTACGGCGGCAAGAGGTTAGATTAGGGTTGGCGTACAGTACAAATGGCATTAAATCTTTTTCCTTGAGCTTTTCCCCAAGTCTTGATTCATTACCGTTCAGTGCGAGTTACTGTATCTTAGCTAGTTTATTTTAAATTCAAACACACATAAATGCAAATGGTCACTTATAATCGACATTAAATAAAATCATGGTAATTCCGCGATCAAGTTTGCCTACACGTGCTAAAAAAAATTGGTTAAGCACCTACCAACAAATATTGACTGGCAAGGAAGCAAACGACAGTGATAAACCCAAAAGCTGGTCCTGTTTTTTTCCTGCACTGACGGCATAGAAACTGTTCTTACAGGGTCGACAACACGACTATGATACCCGTAGTGTTGCATACGTCAATAGGCCAAGGTAGCTGCTTTTCATCAGGTAAGGCCGTGTACTCGTCTGCCACGATCCAAACAAATACATAAATCGATCTTAAATTTATTGAAATAATAAAAGTACTACAAAAGCATTACAATGAACGGAGATGGTTGCAACGCTGAGAGAATTTATTTATTTATTTCATAGTAGGAAAACTTACAGCTAACAATTAGTGTTACAAAGATATATAAAATAATAGACGGCCAATTAAAAGTTTTCACTGCTAAATATTGGTTGAAAATATTTAGTAAGCGGTAGACAATCCACATAAACACGAAAAAAACACAGACAAAAGCCGAATAAAAAAAATTTGAATAGTGCCTACTTTAAAGTTTTAGAGATTATACAAAGAACATTATAAGAGAGAAGTGCTCTTCTGAATGGATTATTACTCGTATAGATTACAGCAAAAAATCTAGGTAATACTGTGAAACCGGGTAAGTAGAATTCAAGCGATGAATATAAAGAAAAGTATAAATCAGCATATTTTTAATTTACAATGGTTTTTGAACGAGATTTTGAATCGTTTAGTATACCACGGAAGCCTAGTGGTATGGCTAATGGACTGCTGAGACGAGGTCTCGGGTTCGATCTCAGGTTTTACCATGGCACACACCAATGACTTTTCGATGCTTTTCGAAGTTATGTGTGTATTTATCGCAAGTTTATAAGTGCCCGGTTAATGGCAATAGGCTCGCCACCTATTACATTGGGACCTAAACATAAACTGGCGAAATGTGGGTGCTAGCACCTCTGCCTATCCCTTCGGGGATATAGGCGTGAGTTTATGTTATGTTATGTAGTATACTTTAGGGACCGAATCGCGCCTGTTCTGATTCAAAAAAATTCCTATCTTATAATAGAATTGAATAGTTAGCATACTAAATGCATTAAAATTTCATTCAATAGTTTGGGCGGAGTCATCAAAAATCAATGTTTAAAAATGTTAGTAATATTATTCAATGGTGTCTATAGTTCGTATGAGTATCGGTAGATGTCTCCCACCGTCACCGTAAAACGGAAACATATCGGCAAATTTGGATGATTTCAAGCGTGGTTCAGTGGCTCAGTCGTCACGTCCTCCTGTAAGGGAAAGATCGGGGGTTTGATCCCACCTGAACTAATTCAAAATCTTAATACATAAATATATAGTTTAGCACAAAATAATTGATAATTGTAACTACTGAATATCTGAAATTACAACCAAGATCTTCACAAACATACATCCTATGCTTGTATTCAAGTGAAAAATACCTTAATTATTGCCATTTAATTATGTATTCAAGCGTTTAACTACGGAAATGATGGTACAACTTTTACAAAAGATATTTCAAAATTAATTGAGTGAATACAAAACTCAATTCACACAATAACCCATTATCCTTTATTGCTCAGTGCCCGTTCGCCCTAACACGATTCCATTTTAATGCGCTCGTTTGCTAAGTTCACCTTTCAAAGCGCACAGCGCGCTAATGCTGTGAATGACGTCATACGCTCGATGATTCCACTGAAATACTGCTTTGGGATTGTGGAGTATTGGGTAAGGTTATGTGTAGGTCGCAGTGTGCGAGAATTTCGTTCAATATTGATTCGATTTCAATGTTAGCGGTGGATTAGGGTTATCGTACTTTTTTTGTATTTTTTTTTAATATGACAATGATATGTTTAGGAGAAGTTTTTTAAAGTTTTGGGTTATCCTTTCCGCACTTTTTTTATAAGTGCCCAGTTAATGGTAATAGGCTCGCCACCTATTACATTGGGACCTAAACATAAACTGGCGAAATTTGGGTGCTAGCAACTATGCCTACCCCTTCGGGGATATAGACGTGAGTTTATGTTATGTTTTATGTTTTATACCTACCTTCACGGAATGAGAATCAATTTAAGAACAAACTCGATTAATATTTTAAGTGAAAGCTGGTGGAGATTAACAGGATATAGGCCTTATCAGTTGAATCAACTGTTGCCTAATAAAAAAATTAAATAAAAATATGAAAGTGGCAGCCAAGTACACGGTCCTTCTGATGGAAAATAGTTACGTAGCCTATGAACGTGTGCAACACCAGGGGCGTTATACTCGAGCTGTCAACCCTGTAAGCACTTTCTAATACCCTTCTTGAAGAACGACCATAATGTAGTCGCTTCTTTGGTATTGTCAAGATCTATTATAGGTTAAATATAGCCAGTTATTATTAAAACGTTACGCATTGACGTCATAGATATGTGTGCCAATGTACAATGATCTCAATACCATAGACGCTCAAGACCGTACGGTGTGGAGGAGGAAAAGCCGGAACCTAGACACTGAGTTTTGAGTTTCCTTCTGGTGCAATCAGGAGAATACATCTCTAAGATTTTGATGACTGCTTTTATTAAAACAATAACAATGTTAGAGGCGTACGGCCCCTACCCAGGTCTTAGGGGTATTTGTAAGTCGGTATACTAGTTTATTAGTGGACTACTGCAGAGAAAGTCAAAAAGCAGTCAGCGCCGTATTATTCAAAATAAGTTAGAAAGAAAGATATCTCACAATAATGTAGTCTGAATATATTTATGTATCTGTATGTATGCATTATGTTTATGTATGTATGTATGTATGTATATTTGTATGAATGTTTATATGTATATATATGTAGGTACCTGTTTAGGTACCCATCTTTTATCTGAAATTTGTTGTACACTTTACATCCCCTTCTTACTTTAACTGCTTCTCTGCTACTCAAAGGTTTGCTGGTAGAGAACTCATATTTAGTTAAGCTCGCCTTTGTACATATTTCTGATATATTTTTGTGTATGACCTCTGTACTGATTGTGTGCAATAAAGAATTAAATTAAATTAAAAGATAAATCTCTGAGCATACAGTCTGGAAATACCATTAGGCCAATTTAAAAATAAAAATCCCGTTTAATTTTCTTTCTTCTTTATCATCCTAGCGTTAATACCAGTCGCATCTGAAGCTTTTACATCGGAGTCTGGGGTCCGCTTTACCAATCTAATTGCAAAATTTGCCTGAAGATCGATATTTTCCGTGAAA
This sequence comes from Eilema griseolum, assembly GCA_963662185.1. Classification (NCBI taxonomy): domain Eukaryota; kingdom Metazoa; phylum Arthropoda; class Insecta; order Lepidoptera; family Erebidae; genus Eilema; species Eilema griseolum. The sequence goes on from OY759255.1 coordinate 10,336,547, forward strand.
CAACTGACATCTGACCTCCACAAGTCAAAGGTGATATCGAAACATTGCAGAACAGTTGTTGGATCTTATAGGGCTCCAACTACCTACTATAAATGTTCGTATGGCAACAGGGCTTAACGTGCTCTCAGAGGCACTATAATAATGCATACAAATATTTGCACTGAGCGGGGATCCGAACCCGTGCCTCCAGTGTAGACGCCGTGTTCACTACCGGTACGCCACCGAGGCTGTCCTGTAATTTTCTTTATTAGATCATAATCAACAATCCGACCTAACCTTCAAATGCTCACATTATTTTAACCACAACGAAAATATTCGGTATCCGAGGAGAGTTAATTTTTTAATTATTACCCAGCCTCATCCGCAATTTCCGATTCTTCCAAAAGAATAAAAGAGAATTCAGGCCTTTATGGAAACCCTTTTTAACAGATATTCGAGTGAAATATGAATCGATTTTGCTGAAATCGATTCTTTTAATGACGCATTCGATAGACATCGAAATAAAAATGTTATAACGGATTTTTGAGAAATCGCTAGAAGGCGTGGGACCGAACATACCGTCATAGTTGGCGAAATGTGGGTGTTAATACACCTCTATTTACCTCTTTAGGGATTTACAGGCATAAATACCTATATAGTTTTTTTTTATTTATTTACTTACAAAATATAATACAATTATTACACACATTGGCACATCCTAAAACCACTGGGGGTTTGTCTGGTGCGCCATTAAACAAGCACAACACACAATTAAAAACAAGCAGATATTACATTTCTTTGCTTATTAAAAATAATAACATAAACCTAACGTTAAAGCAGCGAGCGGGCGGTTGCATCGATTGAGTAAAACCGGTTTTGCACGAGGCATCTACAGGCTGTTCAAAAAATGTGCTTTTAATTTCCTTTTTAAATTTATATTGGTGATGCTTTGTATGAAAGATTGATGTAAATTATTTAATAGACGGGGAATGATAAATTCCGTAGTTCTTTCACCATAGGTATTTACTGCACGGACTATTTCCAACTTTTTGTTGATTTTTTTTCCGAGTTTGAATATTGTGCGATATATCATGTCGTATGGACTTGTTAAAGAAATTTTCTTTGAGGAGAGAAAATGTTACTTTGGTATGGACTGGTAATGTCTGGCAGTATTTATATAGTTCCATATTATTATCTTTAAATAAATCTTTTTTGGACGGTGGGATAATGTTTTTTAAAATTCTTGTTTGTATTTGAAAGATATGATCAAGGTAACTTTTGAATGTTCTACCATAGCTAGTGATTCCGTATCCTATAATGGAGTCCACCAGGGCATTATACAGCATAAGTTTGACTTTAAAAGGAATTCTATTTTTGATGATATATAGGTTGGCAAGAAAAGCTTTTAGTTTGTCACATACTCGGTTAATTTGTGGTAACCAGTTAAATTTGCTGTCAATGATTAGACCGAGATATGTATGCTTGTCAACCATTTCAATAGTAGGACATTGACAAGTACTATTGTTTTTATGTAATGCTGTTGTAGGTTTAAATTGTCAACACTTCCTCTTTCCCCTTACCTAATACATTATTATGTGAATTAATATTGCCTAATGTTCACAGTATACTTATATATTCAGCATTGTAACAGCGAGGACATTTTTCAATACATATAACAATTAACAATTAAACAACATATAAACAATTTTTCATGGCTGTTGGTCCTCCAAATAAATTTAAAATGAATAAAATAAAACAGGTCCATTAATCGCCTAGAAACCCAGTCTGTTTGCTCCAAGTATCGAAACAGTCGTGATATTACTACCTAGATTTGATTCAGTTTGCCTCCGACTGTATTATAAAACGGTTAGTACCAATGCACACGAGTTTCCACCTGATTGATACATTACGTCAAAGCCACTTTGTGACGTCACAAAGCTTTGAAATGCCATACGTCATTGAACTTGCACGACATAATGCAAAACGTTTGCTACTACATTTTGTTTGTGCTGTTATGCTTTTGGTGGCTACGTTTGATGTCGTCTGGTGGTTTAAATAAATAGTGTAGAATGAAGTATTGTAAAATGTGCGGGCCTGGGGTTGACGGGTGTAGCCGCCTGTCACCCTAGTAGAAGCAGGACGCGGCGGCGGTACGCGAAGCGCGCCTCCCCGTTCCCGAGGATGCGATGAGGACTCCGTGATCCCCACACTCGAAGAGGGCCGTCTCATAAGAGACGGTCCAGGTCCAGCCGGGGTGTGAGGGATATGTTTCAGATAATCTTACCTCCGGCAACCTGCGCCCACACAAACGGCGTGCGTTTTAGTCGGTTCAAAACCGACATAACCTCCCCCACTGGCGTCTGTGGTGTAGGTATCCGTAGGGATTTTGCGCACATAAAAAAGGTACTGTAAAATAGGGTTGGAGATTATTAGTTTTGTATTTGGTCTTACGACCGAAAGGTTCCGGGTTCGTATTCTGGCTATTTGCTACTGACGAGGTGATAATATTAATAATTTTGGTTATTACTACCTGTCTCTCTGAAGAGTGGAATGGTATGGTGGTATAAAGTGTATTTATATGTGTGTTAATATATTATGACTTTTCTGTGATATTTATAGTATGTATGCTTATTTATAATTGTATTTACATATGGCTATTATGTTTATGTGTTTTCTTTTTCATTATTATTATTTTATTTTCTTTAAATATTCTCTATGTCCACCCAACTGCCCTGAAATATTCTTCTCCTACTTTTTCTCTCCATCCTATGGTTGCCTGTAAGAAATTGCCGCAGAGCGATAAGGCCGCCATCTGTACGTACCACGAAATTTAAATCTCACATTGTAATGTAATATGTTATTGGTGTACAATAAAGACGTTTATTGTTCTTATTATTATTAACATAACATTTTAAACAACGCTAAAAGTAAGTATGGTTTAACTAGATTGTGTTTAGGGGTGGAGAATACTTTTTTTTTCTTTTTATTATTATTGTGATCTGTCTAGGAGACATTCAGCAATATTTAAGTAGTGATGGATGATCTGTGAGGTACAAGTCCTATGACTCGCTCTCTAATTTTTATTTTTTATTTTATAGGAGGTCTTGAGGGATTCTTTTTTTTAGTCTCTTCACTCTTGGGAATATTTCCTCCATAAGTTGGTGAGCCAATATGTTAGGGTGCAGTTGCAGTCTTTCTTTGTATTTTGTAGCTCTCTCCTTTATTTCTTCTTTTACGGTTTTGATGCCAAGTACTCGGTGAAGTCTTTCATTAGTGACATACCATGGTGCGTTTACTATCATCCTTAGCATTTTTGATTGAAACCTTTGCAGAATTTCTAGGTTAGAGTTGGCAGCCGTGCCGTGTGGAGAATACTAATATACAAACTTATTACACAGCCTCTGTGGAGCAGCAGCAGAACGTTCGACTTCATTCCATAAGTTAAGCTATGCTAACTAATGGGCCTAGATAGTGTTGTGTGGAATATTGTAAAAGAATATTCTTTTATAAATACATACGTATTATACACAATGAAGTATAGACATACATACATAAATATATATAATCACGCCTTTATCCCCGGAGGGTTAGTCAGAGGTGAATTAACACCTACAAAAACTTTAAACCAATGTACCAACATTTTGTACCTGTGTTCGCAAATAAAGATGAAATTGAATAGAAATTCATTTCACCAATAATTGCATTCAGTCCCACGTAATAGGGGGTGACCCTATTGCTGTATTCCAGACATCTAAGCCCAGCATCTGAGGCTGAGTCTGGGCTGTATACATCTGTCTGATGTTAAACAGCCCTGTACCTTAGTCGCCTTGTAAAACACCGCATGGGAAGAGATGGGGTGGCCTAAATTCTACTCTGCCGGTAACCAAGCTTTAAATATAATTAAAACTGATTAAAACATGATTCAAACAATTTTTTATACTAACAAAATGGAAGTTAACATCTAATTAACCAACGCCCTTAAATACATAGAACCAAACCATTTTGACGTGAAAATTTAATACATGAAACGAGTTTAGGTACAGTTCGTTAATTAAACATACGTATATAACTAATTACAAATGTTGTAATGTAGGAAACGGTTTGGAATAAAGTTTAAAGGACGCAGGCCAACGGGACGCCTCGTTTGAATTTAGAACTGGAAAAGTAGTATATTAATCGTTTTTCAACAGATTAGTGAGACATGTTGCAGATAATGTAATACATTTATTTATTCATTCAAACTTCATGCACAAATGTACACAGACGGACTTAATGCCATAGGCATTCTCTACCAGTCAACCTAATAGGTGGTGCAAAAAATAACAAGATAGTTTTTTTTTTTTTTTTTTTTATTTGATTGATTTGATATATTGTGCATTATGAAAGGTAACTAGGTAAAATATATATTAATACATACATATATACTTAAATATATAAATAAAATATACATACACATAATAATATCTAACCATACATTGATAAATATAACTACAATGAAGTTTCTTTCAATTTATCCAGCATGAGCTTCCGAACTCCCAATTCAAATGTGTGACGCCTTGTATTGATATATTAGTATTTTTTCCACAGTATTTTTTTATATTACTCCTGATCGGTTTCGCCTTACGGCATCTTCAAAGGTTTACAATTATAGTCCACCGGTACAGTACTGTATAAACCTTCAAGAAAGCCGTAAGGCGAAACTGGTTAAGTGTAATAATAAAAAATACTGTAGAAAAAATACAAGTGTAATTCAATATGTGTAACAACAAATACCACCAAGTGCCATCAATTAATAGGAGAGGCATATAGCTTGGAACAGAGGCAGTTTTGAATTGTAAGATTTATTTTCTGACTGTACTATGGCGTAGCTGTAGCTGCGGTTGTGAACGCGACTGCTACGCAAGAAGGGCGGGTTCAATTCCCGCTCAGTACAAATATTTGTATGCACGAATATGTATATTTGCATTGGTCTGGGTGTTTCTATGTATAACATCTATCTATTTAAAAAAAAGGATCTAAGTATGTTTATCCGCATTCTAGATTTCATAACACTTACCTTGAGTCTAGATAGCGTTGTGTAGAATGTTCTAGAGTATTTATTTATTTATATCTCTAACTTTCAATACATTTTTAACTCTGGCAAGGCCAAGAGGTTAGGGTAGGCTAGAAGTTCGACCAAAGTAAATGAATGAATGAATCATTTACTTTGGTCAAAAGGCTATAAAATCAAAACTACTTTTATTCTAAACTACCTCCCTTTCCCCTACTTACTACGTTCAATCTACCAGTAGTTTTTACTAAATACTGGATTTTGTATATATAAGACCCTTCAAACTCTAACTAAAGGGTCTTTAGATGCTCTAAAGGGTCTTCAGACGCTCTAAAGTTTAGAGGATATACCATAGCACTATTATTTATTCTGTGCCTATACAGAGATGGGCCTTGAGGATTGTCTACACTATCGAATTACATACATACATATAATCACGCCTTTATCCCCGGAAGGTTAGGCAGAGTTGAATTAACACCCACATTTCACCAATCATTGAATTCGGTCCCACGTAATAGGGGGTGAGCCTATTGCCGTATTTCGGGTACTATTGTTGTCTCGAGCCATGCATCTGAGGCTGAGTATGGGCTGTATATATCTATCTGACGTTAAACAACCCTATCCCCTAGTCGACTTGTACGACACCGCACGGGAAGAGATGGGGTGGCCCAAGTTCTACTATGCCGGGAACCACGCGGCTATGCAGGGAACCAATTTTAAATAGGTACTCCCATTCAATTTTGCCACCGCATTGATTCTCAAAATTAAAAAGTTTTCTATCAGACTTAAAAATCAGAATTTTAAATTCAAGTCACGTACAAAATGGTTCGACAGGAATTGTCTCAAATTGCCGAATGACCTTCCCGCCATGACTTCCCAAGAGGCAATAATATTATGGGAATCTTCATAAAAAGGTAATAAAAGGTTTTAAAAATAAAGTTTGACCATTTGTACGTGACGCCATTGAAATTGCAGACATTCAAAGACTACAGTGACTTACTAATTTTCACAACTCGCCTCACATGACCTGTGAATCTGGACGAAACTTCAGGCAAATATAAGGTATGTAGGTTTGTAACTATACTAAGATCGCATTAATTTCTTTTAACATTTTTGTTCATTTCATTTTTAGTAGGACTCGACGGTATTTCCGTCCAATTGACACTACAGAATACCGCGGCCATAATAACCTCGTGTTGTGTTCCCGGCGGTGAGTAGGGTAGCCAGAGCTCACTGGAGGGTTATTGTGCTGTCAGTGGAAAGGCCAAAAGCTTGTCCTGCTTTGTCTGTTACACTGACGGCACAGAAACTCTTAATACTTGCAAGGTTGGCAGTGCAAGTGTGACTCTTTTGGTTTTGCACGCGTATAAAGGCCACGGTGAGCACTTTCCATCAGGTGGGCTGTGTGCTCGTCTGCCACCTAAATGGAATAGAAAAAAACATTGCCTCATAAACTTTTTTAAATTAGAAAAGTAAAATTATCGCGTGTTAGATGGGAATACTCTACAAACTGAGACGAGACACCTGAACCTATACAGGAAAATTACTTTGTATGATTCCTAAATTTACGGAACATACAAAACAATGAATCAAATTGGGCCTAGAAGGTCTAGAGTAATCGAGATGATATTAAGAAAAGTTTACGCAAATATACATACATATAATCTACATATAATCTCGCCTTTATCCCTGGAGGGTTAGGCAGAGGTGAATTACACTTATGAATACACTTCGGGGATTTGCGAAAGTAAATAGAAAGAAGAAAGAAAGAAAATACATTTTATTTTTGGTGCTACGCAAACATACTTAAAACTAAACAGTGATATTTATTTATTACCTATTTAGTGCTTGTATTGGGCACATTTAGGTTACACCAAGAATGGGACCATCTATTCTAAAAAGGGGAAATCTAGTCTAGTCTGGAATATTCCGCGTAACAATTTTTATACCCATACATCCTATTATTTTTTCAATATCGAATGGTCCACTTCTAAGAAAAGAAGCAGTCACCCCTTTCTCCAACAACATGAAATATAACTCGAAGATAAATTCCTTACTTGAACGTAAAAAAAAAAAACTTACATAGTCCCTCTTTTTCCACCTCGAGCCCAATGTACCGTAACGGCGTGCTTAAAAAACTACTGGTTCGGAAAAAAGGTACGAAATTCTTATTGTAGTCTCAGAGACCATCCTGGCTATTACTCCACTATGGGTTGCGTGAAATATAGGTCGCTCATATAGAGAAACCCTTTGTAGAAAATGTATGTAAGAATTATGGATGAATTGATGAAGGGTACCTTGTTAGGATATCTATTTTTTTTATACAACTTAGGTGGCAGACAAGCACACGGCTCACCTGATAGAAAGTGGTTACCATGACCTATGGACGTGTGTAACACCAGTGGAGTCACATCCGTGCTGCCGACCCTGTAAGAACAGAGATTTTGTGCCGTCAGTGTAGAGAACAAGCCTTTGGTCATCCCACTGACAGCACAAAAACTCTCCAGTGAGCTCTGGCTACCCTATTCATCGCCGGGAACACAACACGAAGTTATTATAACCGCGTTATTCTGTAGGGCGGAGGTACTTCCCCAGTCGGACTGTTCAATTGGGCGGAAATACCGCCATGTCCTACCTCCTCAAAAATCTATATTGAAGTGGATGAAAGCTACGTGTTATATCAGGAGATTAGTTGTTAGCTAGTAATTGAATGAAATTTTAAAACAATAGTGCAAACTATTCAAATTGATTAAGATAGGAAAAAGCTAATCTTCGAATTTTTTTTTATTTTTTATTATTTATTTATTTATTTAATAAGTTTTTCCACAGCAAATGTATTACAAATCGTTTATAAGATATGTTTAGCGAGTAATGTGGCTGATACATTTGCCAATTACGGATAAATTTGAATGCGATCTTCTCCTTACAGGGGGAATGTTTTGACCACTGAGCTACCGAGCTATGCATGAAGCTGTCAAAACTGCTAAACATTCGTCTTGTGGTGACGGTGAATCATCTACCGATACCGCTGTGTGGGGCTTGAATAGAATATTTTTCTTTCTTTCTTTCTTTCTTTTATGTGCGCAAAATCTCCACGGATGCCCCAACCACCGGGGCTTGTGGGGGAGGTTATGTCGGACTTGAATCGACTTAAACGCACGCCGACTGTGTGGACGTGTGCCGGAGGTGAAATTATCTGAGACATATCCCTCGCACTCCGGCCAACCCAGCACCGTCTCTCATGAGACGGCCCTCTTAGGGTGTGGAAACCACGGAGTCCCCATGATCATCTACCGATACTCGTACGAACTATCGGAACCAATAAATGATGTCACAGTCATTTTTGAACATTATTTTTTGAACATTACAATGCAAAATATTATTTTAGAGCCTTATTATTATTGATTAAAATTGTATTATCATTCGAACTGAAGTATGTACCAAATATCACATAAATCAATCAATAAGGGCGTAAAATAAATACTAATTATAACCAACTAACAAACAAGCCAAAATGGTGCTAAATAAAATGAATTAAAAAATGGTGTTATATTTTAAACAGATTTTGTCACAGAGTTCAAATCAGCGAACAAACATATGTACAGTTACGCCTTTATCCCAGTGAGGTAGGCAGAGACTACAGTTTTCCACTTGCACGATCCAGGTATAAATCTTTCGCTTCTTCTACTTTCATCATTGTTTTCATACATGATCGCTAGTTTCGTTGATTCTTGACATGTCCTTTTTTAAAAATGCCTTCGATCTGTTGGACATACGTATGTGTATTTCGACACCTTCCTGGTTCACCCTTGATAAATTTGTTTCGTCAGTCTTCTTTCGTCCATCCTCTCCAAATGTCCGAACCATATAAGCATCTCGTTCTCTATCTTAGTCACAACATCTTTAAATACACCACAACGTTCCCTTATCACGCTGTTCCTCACTCGATCCGTCAACTTCACTTCTCAGACTTCTCATTTTCACAGCATTCAATTTACTTTCATATTTCTTCTTAAAAACTCAACATTCACTACCATACATAAGTGTAGGGACAAGCACTCCTCTATGCACCTCCAAGAGTGCCTCTTTGGATATATTCTGGCTGCACATACAATTATGGATTGCCCCATTCACTTGATTTCCAGCCATAACTCTTCTTTCAATATCACTGTTGTACGTCCTATCTCACAAACTTCGAGCCCAAATTTCACCTCATTCGTAATGCTTATTGCAATGAAACACTTATTAAAAGTATTCGTAGTTCAGTTTGTCTTCGTTAGATGACGCTGAAATTATATTGTGCAATTTCTCCACGCGTCAAATAGTCAGTTTATTATTTTATAGAAGTATACTAATGGCTACTACTTTCAGCCTCAGATGTATGGCTCGCTCAACAATAATGCCCAGAATACTGCAATGGATCACTCGTTATTACGTGGGACCGAAAACAATGATTGGTAAAATGTGGGTGTTGTTTCATCTTTGCCTAACCCTCTGGAGATAAAGGCGTGAAGAAAACAATTATCGATATTAAGGCCCCTTAGACAGTCTACTAGTATATGAGATAAATAATTTTCTAAGTCAATCAATTAGCCCACCGCAATTCACTGCTCCATTTCATCCGATCCTCTGCCTTCCACATCCAGTCTGTTCCAGCTACGTTTATCAGCCACAAATTAGCTAAAAAGCTACAATTGCCCAGAAAAATGAGAATTTAAACTCATTCTCATTTTTACCTTTTTCATTCGCGAAATATGGCATATATTCATACGGCGTATTAAAAAAAGTCTCTAACAGGACAAGCGAGTGATTAAAACCGAAGTCCGTTATGCAGCGAGTGATTAAGCTTATCACCAGTCCACTTTTTGTACCGTTTTTCTGTTTATTTATTTTGTTTTTATTTTTAGGAGTTGTCTGTAAATGTATGTATGTTGTCTGAGTTTACCTTGTGAGAAGTTTAAAAGGCATTTTAATGACTTGAAAGTATTAAAAATTGCATTTCATGAAGTAGTCTGTGAGCTTGGGATTTAGATCCTGATGCTTCTGCCCATGACACCTTTTTTTATACCACTTAGGTAGCAGACAAGCACACGGCCCACCTGATGGGAAGTGTTTACCGTCGCCTATAGACGTGTGCAACACCAGGGGTGTCACACTCGCGCTGATGATCCTCTAGAAACCTTCTAATGCCCCTATAACTATTTCCAAGGGTGAAGATGTATTAGTTCAACCTGGAGAAAGCGGACCCCAGACTGGCATTAACGCTAGTACGAAGAAGAAGTCTAGCCTATGTTTTAATCCAAGTCCTATGATCTATTATTAAAAAAATCCGACTAAATATTACTGCACCAATTTCCAACCAGGTCCATTCAGTCGATTGAGTGTGATTGAGGCACAAATATTTTTAAAATACTATTCCAAAAAAAAAACTGAGTGAAAAACCACTTACATAAATGCGAATCAGAAAAAAGAAGTTCAATCCTAAATAAATTTTCATTTCAAATCCAATACTACCTAAAATTAACATTCAAACGAGAAATATAATTGTTTAAAAGGTTTTTTTTTTTATTGCAATCAGCATTACGCATGAAGTGAAAATTGTGGCAGACCGAATTCGTGTTTTATTTGGTTATGAATTCTGTGTCTCTGTAATTATGTAGGTTATTTTCCTCTACCAAAAAATATGCGGACAAGTCTTTAGGGACTGCTGATGGAAGTGAAAATAGTCTGTAAAAAAAAACGTTTTTTATACTACTTAAGTGGCAGACAAGCATACGGCACGCCTGATGGAAGTGGTTACCGTGACCTATGAACGTGTGTAACACCAGTGGAGTCACATCCGTGCTTTAACTTTGTGGACAATGTGTATACTAACTTTTAAACTGTCACCATCCATGGTGACGTGTGACGGTATATGGCCAAAAGACAATATTGAAAATGTGAGGGTAGATGACGAACTTTCTTCCTCACGTACTCGACGACGGCGGGCGTATACCACTGAGCCAGACATCCTGTTACGACGGTTAGTGTAACCTGATTGAAACCTCAGGCAATTAAAACTTATGTATGTACCTATACTATGGCAACTGTATACTGTGGAGAAGTATATACCATATAGTATAAAATTAGAAACTTTGTCGATAGCGACAGGATTTTTTTTTAATTTGTTCAGGTGGGATTTGAACCCTTGATCTTTCCCTTACACGAGGAATGATCTGACCACTGAGCTACCGAATCTCACCTGAAGCCATCCAAATCTGCCTATATTTTCGTCTAACGGCGACTGTGGAAGCCATCTACCAATACTTGTATGAACTATCAGAACTAATGAATGATGTTAGAATCATTTAAAAAAAATGATTTTCGGATTACTCCGCTCAAATAATTGATTAAAATTTTTAAGTACGTAGTATGCTAACTATACTAAGCTTCTAAGTTTCCCAAAAAGTTTTCACTTCAAAAGTGCTCAACGCGTCTCAAGAAGTTTTAACTTTAAAAGTATCTTCATACAAACACGGCAGATTCGTGAACTGTAATAAAATTGTATAGAATCATTTACGATTCATATTCGTTTTGAATTTATTAAAAGTTTTCTATACCTATTATGAAAATTTTCAACAGTGCACTAATTAATTTTTAATTATTCTACATAATTTGATATAGTTTTGAATGTTATATGACCAAGAAAATTAGGAAATGAATTGATAAACCAGTGTCCTTCTTATAAAATTTTCAGTTCTTAGACTTTTACTATCATGGACTTGTGCCATCAACCCAACTAAAACCACACGCCGTGTCAGGTTTCAAATGCCTCCATTGAAATCTCGCCAGTATGGAAAATAGTGTCTCTAAACTCCCACTTACTAGTACCAATCATCACGAAATATGATAAGTTATATTTGTGACAGACAGAACAGATCCAATAAGTACCTAATATTTATTTATATTTTTTAAAGAAGGCTTACAGACTAATATAGAAATTGAATACACAAAAATATCATCAAATCGCTAATTAAAAGCCTCCACATTTATATAATCATTCAAAAAAAGAAAAAAGAAAAGAAAACACAATATACAGTTACAAAGAAAAAAAAAACAATTACAAAGCTATAATTACATAAAACAAAAGAGAGCGCAAGGAACGTTACTTAAGTTAGTATATCAATCCGTCGGTCAAAGTAAGACTCCGCTAGCTGTCGTCTTATTGCCGCCATACTAGTGCTGAATAGGTCTATATCAAGATGCTGTGTAATTTTTTTAAATTTAGATGCGCTTCTTATTGAGAAGGCATTCAATCTGTAATTTGTAGTAGCTCTCGGAATAGCTAATCACGTTATAAATTCTGTTCAATATTTTATAGCACTCAAAGTCATAAATAATTTTATTCTATAGTAGATTAAGTAAAGTGAAAATGACTTTTGTCTCTTGTCAGTGTTCATTTACAAAAGAAGTCTTTATCATTTTTGTCGTTTTGTAAGTTTTATTTTTATTTTTTTTATACCACTTAGGTGGCAGACAAGCACACGAGCCACCTGATGGAAAGTGGTTACCGTGGGCTATGGACGTGTGTAACAGCAGAGAAGACACACTCGCGTTGCCGACCCTGTAAGCACAGAGAGTTTCTGTGTCGTCAGTGTAGAAGACAAAGCAGGATAAGCCTTTAGTCATCCCACTGACAGCACAAACTGAGCTCTGGCTACCCTACTCACCGCTGGGAATACAACACGTATAACTGCGGTATTCTGATCCGTTATAATGGTCTATACAGAACAATCCCACTAGACAAGTGGCAGTTTGTTGGCCAGCGTATTGTAAAATTAAATGAGGAATGTATGGGATTTGACACTTATGACATGCGTTAACTACTGTCAAATACGACAAATCCCATACAATTGTTATACAATTATACAATACGACCGGCCAACGAATTACCACTTATCAACTACACTAATTAGCTTTATGTTCGCTTATTGTACAATAATAAAAGTATATACACTATAATATATAGCCAGCATCCCACACCTGTTCACCGTTAATTAATTGAGTACCAATACCAATGTACTCATCTATACAGCAGAATTTTAAACGCGATTTAATTAAGTCGAAAGCTTACGTTTAATGAGCGACTATGAGGAAAAATTTTATGTATTTTTTAACGTTTATCAAGCTAACTTATTTCATATTAGCTTTTTTAAGTACCCTTGGTAATTAAATTATTTTAGGGTACGTTGCATATAACGGAGCGAAAATTTAATGTATAAAATATAACTTTGCTTAAAATACTAAAAATACTATCGAGTTAGTTCGGGTTTTTAGCATATAAGAAGACAAAAGGCTTGCCCTGCTTTGTCCTCTACACTAGCGACACAGAAAATCTTTATTCTTACAGGGTTAGCAGCACGAGTGTGACTCCCCTAGTGTTGCACACGTCCATAGGCCATGGTAACCACTTTCCATTAAGTGGGCCTTGTGCATGTCTGCCACCTAAGTTGTATTTCCATCCGAACCCTCAAGTGAACAGAGTATACAGCAACTGGGGCCGACGGTGACCGTTTAACGTGCACTCAAGGGCACTGTGTTAAGAATAGTCAGTAATCCTAAGACTGATTTGGCTAATATTGTTTAAATTAAGACACTAACATGTCTATGTTCTATTGCATCCCTCAAGCGACAGAGTATAGCAACTGGGGCCAACGGTGACCGTTTAACGTGCTCTCCAAGGCACATAAATGTCACAATGTGTTAAGAATGTTCAGTAAACTTAAGACTGACTTTGCTACTATTGTTTATTCTGACAATACGCTAACCTGCTCGGTTATCACTTTGCTACATGCCCCACGTATGGCAATCTATAATCACGTAACAGACTTTTGCAGCTAAGTATTTTCTTTACCATAATCCTGTAAAGACATTTATACAGCAAAGTAGCAATTATAATAATAATATTCTACAATATTCTACACAACGCTATCTAGACCCATGGTAAGCATAGTTTAACTAACTTGTGTTATGGAATCTAGAATACGGATAAGCATACTTAAATACTTTTTTTTTGTAAATACATACATGTTATACATAAAAACACCCAGACCAATGTAAATACCCATATTCATGCATACAAATATTTGCACTGAGCGGGGATCGAACCCGCGCCTCCTGCGTAGCAGTCACGTTCACTACCACCACGCCACAGAGGCTGTCAAGTATCAAGTATTTATACAAGGTACAACAAAACAAAGTCATCACATTTATTATCCTGATGTAAAATTTTATTATAAGTTAAAAGCCTCAAGGTAGAAATGTGTAAAAAGGTCAACTGGCATTTTTTTTTGTCAGATTCAGTAAAACTTTTAGGCCTATCACATCACAGAATATTTCTTTAGCTTTGAGCGGTAAAAACAGTAATCAAATCATAAATAAGATGTCTTGGATCTCCTCTCCAAGAAATCTAATTTATGATTTGATTACATTACAGAGAGATTTTAGTTACTATAAAATTTCATATTAGCTATACATATGGTGATGGACCGATTAAACGCACGTCGACTGTGTGGGCCGCAAGTTGCCGAAAGTGGCCCAGAATGATCTTAACACCTTGGATTTCCCCTCTTCCTGTTGATTTATTGTTCATCCTTTAGTTCGGATAATCATACAATTTAAATCAATAAAAGAGTTTGATTTTATTTTTATTTTGTATGTTTTTGTATGTTTTTTTAATTAAAAAAAGAATATTAGCAACTGCAATTACTAATATTTGCTCTTAATACCTTGATATTAAAATTATATTAAGACTGTAGTCAAGATCGTTCTGACGCTGACTGTTCTTAACCACATTATTATATTTTTCGTACTACCCACATTTTTTACAACACTCATTTGGAGCTACAAAAATAATGTCATTAATATTATTTTATATCTTCCTGTTGATGTGTGCTCGCTACAGCCTTTCATTCATTTTATGATAATTTTATGCACAGTTATTGGTGCATTAAAATGTTTAATTAAGCACAGTAAATATCGTGGTTAACATTTATTCCGGCTACTGTACCGAAATCCGAGTTTTTACATGGTTACTCACAAAAAGAGGGAATTAATAATTTATTGCTATATTACCATTAAAAAATCGGGATATTTACCTTGAACTGTTTTTTATACTACTTCGGTGGCAGACAAGCACACGGCCAACCTGATTGAAAGTGGTTACCGTGGCCTATGAACGGGTGCAAATCAAGGGTGTCACACTGCCGCGGCGGTGGCGCGCCTGACGCGCCTCCCCGTTTCCGGGGACGAGTTGGGGACTATGTAGTCCCCACACCCGAGAAGAGAGCCAGATCGTGAGAGATGGCCCTGGGTCGGCCGGGGTGCGAGGGATATGCTTTACCACCTCACCTTCGGCAACTAAAGCGGCCTACAGGCGGCGTGCGTTTTAGTCGGTTCGTGTCCGACATAACCTCCTCCACCGGCTCCGGTGAGAAGATATCCGTGGGGATTTTGCGCACGTAAAAAAAAAAATGGTGTCACACTCGCGCTGCTAATCCTGTAAGCATTTAGTGTATCTGTGCTGTAAGTATAAAAGACAAAGCAAATTTCAAAATCGGATCAATAGATCCAGAAATATGGCTAAGATAGATATGGCTGTGTGGCTTCCGGCATAGAATAGGACCATTCCATCTCTTCTAGTGGATGTCGTAAGAGGCGACTAAGAGAACACCAAAGGATGGGCAGTGGCGTCCTTTGTGATATATCCTTACCTAATACCGCGCTCGCCAACCCGTTTGCCAAGCGTGGCGTGTATGGCAAAACCTCCAAATGGACCCAGAGAAAAAGACCAGGCCCCTAGTCCCCGGCAGCCCCGCTATTCCTATTAATCATCATCTTACACAACAATCAGACTTAGTCGCCTTGTATGACACCGCATGGGAAGAGGAGGCCCAAATTCTGCTTTGCCGGGAACCATTCATTAAAATTAACATTTCAATCCTAAAAGAGCTTTGTATCAAACAAAGAGTTTCGTCGATTATAAAAATGCGAATACTTAAAATATTTGTTTATAATATATCACTTGTGACAAAAACTCGGCGTACGGTTGATGCTATAGAAAAGAGTGGAAGGTCAGCGGTCTTGCGACAGATCACCCACAAAATGTACAAAACTTACTAAGTACTCTACAAAGTGTTCCCTTACTGAGTGTACGTGGCGCCACGAATAAAGAGAAGTGGAGCAGTCTCGTTAAAAGCTAAGACCAACTTACCGGAAGATCCATGACCACGAGCACTCCTCTAGGAATGTATGACTAAGAAGAAGAAAAACATAGTATAATAGTATGGATATAGATTACCAAACAACAAAGATTTGACGATACAAGAGACACAGGTGACACACGACAAGGTTAAAACATAAACTAAAAATCGGTCACAAAAGTACGCAAGCATGAACAAACGTTGCGTATTTAGCGGTACGCGGACGCAGATAATCAGTGACCCAATTGTGAATACACCCTACGGACTACGGGATGGACTAGTTACCTGTCATTTGCATAATACGAAGGCTTTTATTACTCTGTATACACTGCACAATAGTTTGAAAGTGTTGTTGAATACCAATGAAAAGGTTTGATTAAAATTTGTCAAGTATTTAATGAAATATTGGAGTATTGAAGTGTAAGGGGTTGTATGTAGAGAAAAAAGACTGTGTGAAAATGTTTGGATAACATTTTTTGACATATATACTATTAGCTGGCTACGAAACTTGGTTACGAAAACGACAAATTAATTCTGTTTTCGTAGCTGGTTTTTAAAGGAAGAAAATAATTCCATGTTCTTAAATAGTTACGATGTAGGATCAAAGTTATTATATTTTTAAACTATCGTGGTGTAAATACATAATTATATAAAGTTTCAGGACTTTTTGCGATTAAATCAAGGAACTTACTATTTACCGACGTTTCGGATTCGTTGCAGCATCCGTTGTCACGACTTGACTGGCTTGCGAGCGAGATAAAGATACTGAAACCAAAAAAACACATTGCCGTTAAAAACTGACATAGTGAGTGTGGTGTGTCGCCAGTCTTGCCATTCATTATAAAAGTAATGGTGGGTAGGTGCAAACAAAATGTTCTCCACATACCTCTCGACGCTCGCAATCCAATCAATTCGTGACCACGGATGCTGCAACGCATCCGAAACGTCGGCAAAAATAGTAAGTTCCATGATTTAATCGCAAAAAGTCCCGAGCCGTTAAATACCGTTATATATATATATATATATATATATACATATATAAACATTATATTGTGTACTCTTTACTAATATACAAATTGTGGGAATTTACAGGCTACACTTTTTGGAAGCAACTGCCATCTTACGTCCCAGCGTAAAAGAACACAATTTATTAAAGTTTACTACAATTTGAATAAATTGTAATAGGGTTATTTTTATTGTAAATGTGATTTCAATGTGTCGAAATAATCGTAAACTCATAACAATACACACAGAAAATAATTGTCCCGCTGACTATAACGTCATACGTAGTGAACTTACGTGTGTTATAATACTGATCTGGAGGACTAAAACGGCCACTTTATAGGCATCGTATACTGATAATATTTTATCTTGTAGCAATATTTACATGAAATTAGAATGTGCTTAGTACATGAGTTGTTGTAATTCTCTTTGACTGAATGATCATTTTACGAATTATATAGGAATCTATTGAGTTGTACTGGAAATTCAAAAAAGTTACTAGTTTTTAGCAGAATCGCTGTGACCTTTTTAGACCCGCTGGTCACTGACACAATAAGATTCTGAGTGGATATTTTGGCAGCTTTTGAACTCGCAGATTTTTTAATTAAATCTAAATACACATATTCAAATTAACCAGCAAAATTATGAAGTGCAAACAGCTTTGTCCTAAGAGTCAAAAATTCGCATCTTAATTACGAATTTTCAGCTCACACAGATGGCTGGGTGGGAATAATTTAATTTCTTCGCGACCTTCCCACGGAGGGTCGCAGACACGCAGCTCACTGATTAGTTAACGCCTCCTGATTTATTTTCACCCCTTTTCGCCCCATCTCAGTGAGATTGACGTTTATTGAAAGTATAAAACAAATTATGGAAGTGCAAGATTTCTGCCTAGTAACTTCGGAATTACATTAACCCGAAAGTTTGTAAACTTATTAAATTTATTTCACCAAGTAAAATGACATTTTACGAAATAGTGTTTTACTTAGGGTTTAATAACGGGACAAACAAAACGCGGTTTAATTTATATAAACTCTTTTACTTCCTTAACACACATATGTTCAACGCATATTTTACTTCAGGGGAGGTAGAGACTACAGCTGGTGATCCTTTTTTTTTACGTGCGCAAAATCCCCACGGATACCTCCTCACCGGAGCCGTTGGAGGAGGTTATATCGGACTCGAACCGACTAAAACGCACGCCGCCTGTGGGTCGTTTTGGTTGCCGAAGGTGAGGTTGACAGGCATATCCCTCGCACCCCGGCCGACCCAGGGCCATCTCTCACGATCTGGCCCTCTTCTCGGGTGCGGGGACTACAGAGTCCCCAACTCGTCCCCGGAAATGGGGAGGCGCGCCAGGCGCGCCACCGCCGCGGCCTGCTTCTGCGAGGGTGACAGGCAGCTCCACCTGTCACCCCCAGGCCTGCGCTCATGGGGGGGCGGAGGTCGTTCATCGACCTCTGACGCCCGAGTTGCCTTCGTACGCGGGCAGCTTGTCTGGCGATCCTTCGTCGCACCCGCTGCCGCTCCCGCCCCGCCTCTTCCTTCACGAGCATTACTTGCTCGCAGACGATATGTTACTTTCTCGCAGAAGGAGGCGCCGCCGCCCACGCATCTACGCAGCGGACCATCGCCGCGAGCAAGGTGGAGAGCGTGAGAACTCTCACTCCCAGGGCCGCCACAAGCTCCCGTCTCGGCGTCTCCCACGCCGGACACTCGGTGAGCGTGTGAGGCCCTGAGCGCTCGCTCGCGTCGCAGTGATGGCACTCGGACGTTGGCTCTTTCTCCATCTGACGCAGATACTTCCCGAAGCACCCGTGCTCGGTGATCATCTGCGTGCAAGTGGCGAGCTGTTATCTCTGTCCACCCCGGAGGGAAATAGGTGTGAGCGTATCTATGTAATATTATTGTAATAAAAAATTCTGTATGAACAACAAGCCAAAGATGAGTTCATAACAACTAATTTTGTTTCTATGTGAGCTTCGAAGTAAATTACGTCCGAGAATTCAGTATAGTTAGCGTAACTATTTGATTATAGGACATTGTTAAAGTTCTATGCTAATCATAGACCCGTCAGACTGTCCTGTAATCTAATTTGTGTCCCCCATACTAGTTTAGTATTTTGTATAATGTAAATAATTTCATTTTTGTAAAAATATTATTAATCTATATATTTAAAACTCAAAGGTGACTGACTGACTGACTGACATAGTGATCTATCAACGCACAGCCCAAACCACTGGACGCATCGAGCTGTAATTTGGCATGCAGTTAGATGTTATGTCGCAGGCATCCGCTAAGAAAGGATTTTCAATAATTCTACCCCCAAGGGGATAAAATAGGGGATGAAAGTTTGTATGAAACTTGGTCAATTTTAAATCGATCGGGTTGAAACTTTGCATGCATAAAGCTACTATAACGTAAGCATCCGCTAAGAAAGTATTTTAATTAATTCTACCACCAAGGGGATAAAATAGGGGATGAAAGTTTGTATGAAACCTGGTCAATTTTAAACATTTATTGCACTGTGCCTCGATAGATGGCGTTGTGCATAAATTGTGAATCAGGTTATGGTTTCGTTACCAATCAATTTATAAGTCACCTTTGAGTTACGTATATTTAGAAGAGATTTTGTTTTGTTTCGGTTTAGTAGTTTTGGTTTGGTTACAGATTCTGCTTTGTATTTGGTATTTATTTTGTTTTCGTTTGGTTTCATTTCAAGTATAGGTTTTGTCGGTTATACATACGTACAGTCACGCCTCTTTCCCAGTGGGGTAGGCAGAGACCACAGTTTTCTACTTGCTACCATCCCGACATACATCTTTAGCTTCTTATACTTTCATAATTGTTTTCATACGTGGTTATATTTTATTAAAATGGCTAAAGAAAACCTGAATTAAAATTATTAAATTATAATAAATTATAAATTTTGAAATATTGTTGGTGACGGTGCATGTTTGTTTCGTGCTCTCTCTTACTTAATGTACGGAACACAAGATAGGGCGATGGAGGTGCGTTCAGAAATTGCACGCATTGCAATTGCAGATATGTACCCACGACAGGAATGGTGATAATTACATAACATCTGACGAATATTTTGCTGATATGACGAAAAATCCTACTTATGGCGGATTTTGTGAATTAATAGCAACAGGATTAATATTCCCATTTAAATTGGAAGTTTATTGAAACGGTCTCATATATACGGAATCTGGATCCAATGTATATCCGGTAAGGCGATTACGGGTGATTTGTCCAGTGGGCATTTAGATGCCTATCTCCCCATAGCAGCACAAAAAATTACTCGGCGTCGTATGGAGGTAGCTGTTTTAGAGAGAGGTGAGCTACCTGTTATAGAGCGCGAGCATTCACCTATGATATCTGCAATAAATTATAATGAAAATTAAAAAAAAAAGTTTATTGTCCCAATCTGAGTCTGTGACATTAATAGAAAAAAAGAAATACAAACGTAGGGCAAGGCTTACTAATTACACACGAAAAAATCAAATAAAAAAGGCACAAAAAATATGGACAGACTCTACCTGAAACCCACCGTAAAGCTGTGTCTGAATATAAGAAAAAAAAACCTGATGTGCAGAGGCAAGCTGTCGCAACATACCAGGCTACACACCCTGAAAAACACAGGCAATCTGTCGCCACCCACCAGGCTAGACACCCTGAAAAACACAGGCAATCTGCTGCACTATATCAGGCCAGGAATACCGATGTGCATAGAGCAATTCAGTCAGGGTATAGAGAAAATACAATTCAGCGTGTATGGAGAAGCAATTGTTTTCGGGTTTGGCGTATGACCCAGATATAGCTTATGGAACTGACAGCAGTGTAGTCTTAGGTTATATGACGTACAAGTGTCAGTGGTGTAACGCCTTGAAGTGGAAAGATGAGACACCTGCCATGTGTTGGTGGAAAAGTTCAAGGACAAGTCTATCATTTTATTGGAAGTATATTACCGGAACCTGGGCAGAATGCACAGTTTCTGCAAATTTATTTCGTCTGAAATGGCTGGACCGATTTTGACGGGACTTTTATTGGCAGGTAGCTGGTGTAATAAGGAGTAACGTAGGCTACTTTTATTTTAGATAAAAACTATGATCAATAACGTTGACTCAACACTAAGCGATAACCGACATCCACGCGGGCGAAGCCGCGGGCAAAAGCTAATAATAGATAACCGCAGTAGCCTAGTTTGTATGGGTAATGGACTGTTGAGACGAGGTCTCGGGTTCGATCCCAGGTTTTACCATGGCACACACCAATGACTTTTCGATGCTTCTCCAAGTTATGTGTGTATTTATCGCAGGTTTATAAGTGCCCGGTTAATGGCAATTGACTCGCCACCTATTACATTGAGACCTAAACATAAACTGGCGAAACTCTGCCTACCCCTTCGGTGATATAGGCGTCAATTTATGTTATGTTATGTTAAGTAAAAATATTTAAACGAATTATATAGTAATATGTTTGTTAATATAAGTTATCGGGATATTTGCCATGTTGTATTGTTCTGAGTTTCCGAATTTTCGGCGCTGTTTCAAGCACCATACACTATGCATATCAAGCAATATGGTTATTTTAAAACTTCTAGCAATAAGGCCGCAGATTGTACATGTGGGCATTCGTAATACAGGATTCACCTAGTACGAATGCCTAAGCACTCCTTATAACCTAAATGAATTGTATAGCATTTAACTGTTACTTACAATCTAGTTCAAAAAGATTCTCTCCGCCTCCTTGGGTCCCCAATCCTAGAGGAAGCATTTGACTCCTTCGTAGAAGAAAAGATTCGAAATTTCTGTGAAGTTTCGGACCGATTACAACAAATTAACATCCATTCTGCTTTCACTATAATTCGGTATTGTCTTTTTGTTCCTAAATTTACACATGTTCTCCGCTCAACTCAACTGTTCAAATATTCGACTCTTTTAGGTAAAATGGATAGTGTGATTCGAAACACACTATGCAAAATTCTAAATGTGGATATGAACGACCGAGTCTGGCTTCAGGCATCCATGCCTGTGCGTCTAGGCGGGCTCGGCGTTCGCAAAATTACTGACGTAAGTCTGCCAGCATTTTTATCTTCGGTGCATGGCACGGATGAATTAGTTAAAAAAATCTTAACCCCTAGCCTAACTAATTCAGAAGTGCCAGGCATGGCCGAAGCTTTTAATGCTTGGAAAATGTTTTGCCCAAACGCTGATTTGCCAGCCAACCCAGCTTCCCAGAGACAATGGGACGTGCCGCTCTGCAACATGGTAAGAAAACATCTAATTTCTAGTTCTACCAATGTTGCGGAGCGTGCTCGCCTTTTGGCTGTGGGGGAATGGGAATCCGGTGTTTGGCTTCAGGCCCTACCGTCGCCTAACATTGGTACCATGTTGGACGATAACACCTTCCGTATCGCTGCTTGCCTTCGTTTAGGTGCTCCTTGCGTTTCTCCGCATCGATGTCGCTGTGGGGAAGAAGTTGGTAGCCTTGGACATCATGGTCTCTCTTGCAGCAGGAGCGCAGGACGGCTGTCGCGGCACGGGTATATCAATGACATAATCCGTCGGGCTCTTGTCACCGCTGGCGTTCCAGCCATATTAGAACCTACTGGCTTGGCGCGCGACGATGGCAAGAGGCCAGATGGAATGTCATTGGTGCCTTGGAAGATGGGAAGGCATTTGGTGTGGGATGCAACATGTGCTGACACCCTTGCGCCTTCACACCTTCCAGGGACTGCAAACTGCGCCTGCGCTGCTGCTGCGTCGGCAGAGACCCTCAAACGGCGCAAGTATAGTAATATAAGTGGTAATTACATATTTGAGCCGTTCGGGGTCGAGACGCTGGGATCATGGGGTCCAAGTGCCCGTCTTTTGTTTAGAGACATTTCTAAACGTTAAATTGACGCTACCCGTGATCAGAGGGCTGGTTTATTCTTTGCGCAAAGAATTGGTATTGCCATTCAACGTGGCAATGCCGCTAGCCTTCTGGCCACCTTCCCGGTTGACATCGATGGCGAGGAATTCTTTGACGCCTGAACCTGCAGGATTATTTAGATATATATTCTTTTTTATATATATATTTTAATTTCTATAATTTCCGTGTATATTATGTAAATAATTGTTTATGAATAAATGATACAAATCTAGTTCAATCTTGTTATATATAGGTATATATATAATGATATAGAAATAACATTATTCTATTCTATTAAGCTATATACTCGTACATACTACTTACTTGTTTCTACTGTAAATCTATTCGTGTACAATAAAGAGTTATCTCTCTATTTGATTACTTAACTGAAGGAAGAAGACGATAATGTCTACGAAAAAACCCTGGACTAACCCATCTGGCCAACGTGGAAACAGTAGGCCATAGTCTTCCAAAATTGGGAGAGGCCTGTGTCCAGCTATGAACTACGGGATAATTAATTGATTGATATCTAAGATAAGATATTTTTCATTGTAAAAGTATTATAAGATAACAATTTAACAATAATATAATGCACAATGGGCGGCCTTATCGCTAAAAGCGATTTCTAACAGGCAACCTTTGGATGGATAAAAGCAAAAAAAATGATAGGGTATCGTACAATTATTTTTAAATTTACAGTTTACATCAATGATGATATCCTGACGTTTCAGTTGCTATCGTTAAGATTCGGGTTTGATTTCTGGTTCGAGTAATTTGGTATTAGACTTCTTATCCATTAAAAAGATCGACATGATGCCCACGGCTACATTATATCATCGCACCTCTCGCCACAAGCGGGGAATCAAACCCACACATTGCGACTTAAAACAGTACACACAGTTAGGTATGATAGGAACTTCATCCCCCGCACGCTTAAGCTGTGGAATGTACTCCCTGTCGTGGTTTTCCTAAGCGACTACAATATGGGGTTCTTCAAGATTAGGAGCATCAAGCATTAGGATATTCTTACAGGGTCAGCGGCGCGAGTATGACTCCCTTTTTTATACAACTTAGGTGGCAGACAAGCACACGGCCCACCTGATGGAAAGTGGTTGCCGTGACCTATGAACGTGTGTAACACATCCTTGCTGCCGACCCTGTAAGAACAGAGATTTTATGTACCCTCAGTGCAGAACACAAAATCAGGACAAGCCTTTGGTCTTCCCACTGACAGCACAAAAACTCTCCAGTGAGCTCTGGCTACCCTACTCACCGCTGGGAACACAACACGAGGTTATTATAGCCGTGGTATTCTGTAGGGTGGAGGTACTTCCCCAGTCGGACTGCTCAATTCGGACGGGAATACCGTCGTGTCCTACCTTGGTGTTGCACACGTCCATAGGCCACAGTAATCACTTTCCGTCAGGCGGGCCATGTGCTTATCTGCCACCTAAGTGGTATAAAAAAGTGGAATGTATGTGATAGACCTCAGTATACCATATCTTGATTACCATGAGTTTATAGTCGTAAAAACCTAACAAAGACGCTTTTTTCGGCATAAAATTACTCTCCGTCGACAAAGGTCCAGCTTCATTAGAATTCCGTCGTTGTTTGGCTGAAACTTTCATTTATTGTGTTACATATGTTTGGTTTGCTCGCTCGTTGTCGAGTTGGTTTGTAATTCAGTGAGTTACGTTTTTAAAACGTGTGGTTTAAATCCTCATGAACATTTCAAAGTCTAAATGGAAATGATGAGGAATTTTTGGAGGTTTAATAAGTTCATGACAATGTAGAAAGATAAATTATTCAGAATATCACAGTTTTTTTTATAAAGGTTAGCTGTATAACTTCACTTCGCCTGAAGGCAAATTAAGGCTAAATCGCAGGACAGAAGACCAAAGTTACATACACCAATCATGTTATCAATAGCGGCATTCAGCGTGACGGTCTAATCAGATGCTTTTTCACACACCACTTAAAGGACATAGGACTATTCGAAGGAGGAAACATGTCTTGTGTACTGATAATCGAATAGAAAATACGCGTTTTGAATACGCGAGTTAACTGAATTAGACCCCAGTAAAGTCAAAGCACTGTGAGCGTTATGTGTGTTTCGAGAATAAAGAACTCTAGTTTAAACTGAAATAATATTACTACAGTCAGAAAAACGAAGTTAGATTGAATTGGTGAAAATACTACAGTAATTAGAGAGCAAAGTCAAAGTTATAAATTCACACACACATTTATTTTGTATAGACCATTAACTCGGCACTTACAAAACGTCAATAAAAAAGGAAACATAAAAACTAGTTTATTAAATGGACCACGGTTCCAAAGGCGATGATGTGTAGTCGAAACAGTTTCGTCTAAAGTTGATTGGAAGGAGTATGTACACTTATATCATTTGTCGACTGTACGTACTTTACCCTATGGGAATATTTAGTATTGTATGTGTTTTTAGTATTGTATAAATAGTAATATAATTAACTTGCTTCTCTTTATATAATTAATCATAACATAAATAAGTTAGTTGCATATTCCTGATTATTAGCGACATCATCGATTAGGTGTATGGGAATTGGGAATGTACCAAATTCTTCGAGATTCAAGACAATCTTAAGCAAACCGGTAAATTTTGCTGATTAACCAACGGACTTTGATTTAAGCTTTCCTGAGGGTAAGACAGCAGTCGCTCTCTTAAAAGTCAAGATGGTCCAATTGAAAAAAAAGAATCTTTAGATAGATGTACCTAACCTTCTCAAAATATACTCGTCGATGCACCAATGGCTTATTTTTTACATAACATAGGTAGCAGATAAGCACACATCTAATCGCCTCCTGATGGAAAGTGGTTACCGTAGCCTATGGACATGTGTAACGTCAGGGGAGTCACACTCCTACTGCCGACCCTGTAAGAACAGAAATTCTGGGCAGTCAATGTAGAAGACAAAGCAGGACAAGCCTTTAGTCATCCCACTGACAGCACAAATTCTCCAGTGAGCTCTGGCTACCCTACTCACCGCTAGGAACACAACATGAAGTTATTATAACCGCGGTATTCTGTAGGGCGGAGGTACTTCCCCAGTCGGACTGCTCAATTGGGTGAAAATACCGCCGTGACCTATACAAAATAATCAAAATATACTCGACTATGCACTAACTAATGGCTTATTTTTATACAACTTGATAACATAGGTTGCAGATAAGCACACATCTCATCACTCCCTGATGGAAAAGGCGTGTAACGTTAGGAGAGTCACACTCCTGCCGGGAGTCACATTGACGGCACAGAAACTCTGTTCATACAGGGTCGGCAGACCCTGTATGAACAGAATTTCTGTGCCGTCAATGTAGAAGAAAAAGTAGGACAGGCTATTTCAAATCCAAATTTCAAGTAAGTGAATCGGAAAACCAATCGAAAAGTCTCCAATTTGGAAGCACTCACTTCCCTGGACGCAAGCATTAATTCCCAACCTAAAAATATAATTGTGTAAAACCGACAAGATACGTCTCGAGTTTCGTTCTATTTCCATGCCGTTACTAAGTAAAGCGAACTCATTTTAACATGCAAATACCTGTTACAATTCAAACTACATATATCACGCTGATGGAGTACAAATTGAATTTGTTTGAGAAAGATCTCACGATGTCGCAGCGCAGATGAGATACACTATTCAGGCGATGTTGTGCGAAAAAAATATTACTAACTCTTTACTCTTTTCTTCTTCTTCTTCTTATTTTATTTAAATGGTTATATAGATACCGATGATTCTGCCAACCTCAAGGTGGAGAAGTAGGTTTAATCGTTTATAGAGGTCTCTAGGGGGATCTTCTGTTTGGCAAAATATGTTTCGTAAAATTTCACTTCCCAAAAAACTTATCGCATAGTTTCATTTCCCAAAAGAATCTTTAGCAAATTTATATTTCGCGTTTTAATCACTTCGTCCAATATTCATTTGGCAACTTTTTACTAGGTAAATTTTTATTAAGTCAAAAATACATTAAGCAATGCTTTATTTTGTAAAAAAATATATTCCAAAAGGAAGTTCGTTCGTAATTATAATAAAGTAAAATATATTAATTTCATATACTCATATGTAGGCTAAATCGTAACTGCCAGATAAGTGGGTTAGGTTATGTTAGAACTGTGGCCCCAACAGAGCGCGAGCCGAACGAGCGAAGCGAGCGTGCCGCGGCAGCGGCCGGCGAAGCACCAGAATTGATTTGTATAATAGCAATATAATTATTATAGAAGTTCTTACCTGTAAATTATTTGTCCATTTGTTATGCCAAACCATATTTGACTACCTAATACTTGGTAAAATGAAATATTGCCATGTAATTATTTGTTAAACAATAAATTGCCAAAAATAGTATTGCTAACTGTAAAATTGTTAAAAATTGTTTTGCTAAATATTTTTTTACCAAATAAAATTTTGGAAACATACTTTGGCATGTGACACTTTGGGGAACGTTTTTTGCCAAAAATTTAGTAAACCGTCTCTCTAGGTGTATTCTTAGTAATTTGGGTTTATGCTTATCGGTCACTCAAAAAGGGACATCACAAGTGTTAGTAATAACAAATAATAATAAATGTGTGAATATATATACAAATTAGAGATCAGGGTTAGATTAGTTATTTAGTGGGGGGTTCCCGGGATTAGAGGAATACAAAGCTTATATTTTGTATTCATCGAACATTAACACTGTATATTATAGATGAAAAGGGTGGAGGGAGAGGGTGTAGTTATAGTTTAATTTCATTTATGGAGATAAATTTGTAGAGGATCTTGATAAAGGGAAGGGAAACCAGTGTAAGTAAGTAGGCCAAATTTACAGGTCGAGCGATCTGCTTTGGGAGGTCATATAATGGCACAACTAATTTTGGACAGGAGTAGAAGATATGTTCAAGACTGCCTTCATGCAAACCATACTCTTTACTCTTTTGTGGTGTATACCAAATGTTGAAGTAACTAACCCTTCGTTTTTCTACCAAAAAACAAGTTGTAAACTTGTTTGAAACTCAACTTGTTTAAGACTAGTCAAAACATAATAGTTACTTGTTTTATACATGTATTAAGACTGTCTCAGATACTTTTTCGTTCACATAGTATGTATAGCCAACAAGTTGTAAACAAGTATAAAACACTTATCGTTCACACTGAAGCCTGTGACATATTGCGACTTGTCAAATACATGTTTTACACATAGGTGAAATGAGCCTTAAGGATGTTATGATAACATCTGCAGTAATAAAAAACAAAAAAAACCTTTCGATTTTTTTTTTTGGTTTTTCATTAGCCAAAAACAATAGAAAAGACAGATCAAAACTGATTTATTTATTATAGTAAACTATCTGTTGCCCCCTCAAGGTTTAATATACATACATATATACATATAATCACGCCTTTATCCCCGGAGGGTGAGGCAGAGGTGAATTAACACCCACATTTCACCAATCATTGAATTCAGTCCCACGTAATAGGGGGTGAGCTTATTGCCGTCTTCCGGGTACTATTGTTGACTCGAGTAATGCACCTAAAGCTGAGTCTGGACTGTATATATCTGTCTGGTGTTAAACAGCCGTATCACTTAGTCGCCTTATACGATACCGCATGGGAAGTGATGGTGTGGCCCAAACTCTACTCTGCCGGGAACGGGTTTAATATACCCCTATAACATATATCATCAAAATCGGTTCAGCGGATAGATAGATAGATAGACATAGTTACTTTTGCATTTTTAATGTTGTTTGCATGTTCAATTGCTAGACATGAATTAACAATATTAGAACAGGAAATTATCTTGCCATGTGCTTCAATCAATTTCAGCGTAGAATTGGTTAGAATGGCCTTCAAGGCACTTATTTATATTCCCTAAACTATAACTGGGACATAATTAAGTTTATCTTTCATTTAGCAACGGCTTAGCCTACGTTACACGTGACTTGGCTTCGAAGCAAGAGTACATAAACTCGTGTTGCGTTCCCGGCGGTGAGTAGGGTTGCCAAAACTCACTGGAGAGTTTTTGTGCTGTCAGTCTTCTGCACTGACGATACAGAAACTCTCTGTTCTTACAGGGTCGGCAGCACATGTGTGACTTCCCTGGTATTGTACACGTTAATAGGTCACGGTAAACACTTCCCGTTAGGTAACCAAATACCAAAAATATGCCCGCTGAGTTTCTTGCCGGGGTCTTCTTAGATCAGGGCCGCGTTTCGAACTCGTGCAGGTCCATTTGCTAAACTAGTTTTGTAAGTTCGTTTGTAAGTTCCGATTTAATGGTTTATTATGCTTAATAAACTATTATTGACTTTGAATTTGAATACATACTATGATATGCGCCTATCGACTTATTTGCTTTAATAAAATTTTGTTTTCGTTCGGTAACAAAATTTGACATTTCTCTAACATTATTTATTAAATAAAGTTCACTTAAATTAAGATCTAATCTATATTATTTTATACATGCTGTTTGACCTGTGTTACCCCTTTAAAAAAATAGGAAAAGCACATAATAAGTAGCTATACGTATCGTTGTTATAAAACATTGTATTTATGTGCGGTGTGTGCCCTTTTATAACCATGTGTAAACAACCTTGTCTGCTTATACAGTCGCTGAAATAGCTCGTATGTCAAAATGTATTTGTATTTTTTTTTTGGTTTCATAAAGTGTACAGAAACAGAGATTCTGCTGATTTAAAGAGTAAAATAAGCAGTATATTTTTTTTATTTTTAAATATACCCTCATTACATATTTCCTCGATACAGGCTTGCCTAGTGAGGAAACCACAGATAGATCTAGGTTAAGTTAAGTGGATTTTCTGTAGAATGTTTCTCATTAGATCATAACATACTTATTACACAAAACTTGGTCAGAGTTACCCAAAATGACTATAGTTGTTCTGTTATGAAATTGTGTACCTATGTAACATTTTGCATCGATAAATGTTTTTCACTTTTTCATTATGTACTGTTTTGTCTTCATCCCAGCGTTAATCCCAGTCACATCTGAAGCTTTCACAAGGAGTCTGGGGTACACTTTTACCAATGTAACTGCGAATTTTCGATATTTTTGTGAAGCGACTGCCATCTGACCTCCACAACCCAAAGGCGATAGGCGCAGGTTAAACCAGTTGTTGGACTTATTTTAAAGCTCCAACAATCAGTAACGACTGCCATAGAAGTTCGTATGGCAACCGGGAACGATGGCTTCGATGCACGGCCACCGAGCGAGGAGTCGTCACGTCGTTACCGTCACGCTAGAGAGGCTATCATGTTTATATTAAATTTATTATATTCTTGGTGTATAATCGGAGGTATTTATTCAGTATAGGTACATAAAATATGCTATTATAATATACAATTACTTACAAATTTATATATATATTTTTTTTTATAAAGGACACGTCAATTGGACTTCGCCTTGCCTGATGGTAAGCTGAAGGCAAAGTCCCAGAAAAGAGGGTCACCATTACTTACACATACCGTGTGACAATGGTGACACTCAGCTTGACGGCCTCATCATATGCTTTTTCACGCCCCGCTTAAAGGACCCGGGACTGTAGGAAGAAGGAAACACGTGAGCTGGTAATGAATTCCAGGCCTTAATGGTGCGACAGAGGAAAGAGTCTCCAAACCGCTTGGTTCTAGATCGGATGTTTTGCACCGTGTGCGGATGACATCTAAGACCTGCACGTGTTGTCCTGTGTAGGAAAGGGCAGGGTGGGACTAATTGGAAGAGCTCATCAGAACACTCCCCATGGTACAGACGGTAAAATACAGCCATGGACGCAACATCTCTACGCAGCTGCAAAGGTTCTAGGGTGTTCGTGATCTCGGGATTCCCAATGATGCGAACCGCACGTCGCTGCAACCTGTCGAGAGCATCTAGTAAGTACTTTGCAGAACCATCCCAGAGATGCGAGCAGTATTCCACACAGGAGCGAATTTGTGTCTTGTATAGAAGACACCGCTGCTCCGGCGTGAAAAATTGTCTCACTCTGTTCAGGACTCCGAGTTTTCGTGAGGGTGTTTTGATGATACTTTCGATGTAATTTTTGTTATTCAGGTTGCAGCGAACATCCATACCTAGGATATTGAGATTGTCCTGCGGTGGCAGTGGCGTGCTCTGGGGAGGGGAAGGAAAGAAGATACTTTTGCTGTAAACGCACATGCCTGCGTCTTCTTGGCATTGAACTCAACCAGGTTCTCAGAGCCCCATTGAGAAATGTGATTCAGGATCCCGTCAAGCTCAGTGACAAGAAGCTGCCTTTTCTCTGCGATATCTGCCTGCTTGGCCGCAGGATGTCCATGATAACTTCCATGTAAAGTGCTATCGTCTGCATAGCAATGAACATTGCCGGTAGACAGCATGTCGTTGATATGCAGAAGAAAGAGAGTGGGTGATAAGACGGACTCCTGGGGCACGCCAGCATTTACCTGCAGAAACTCCGAACCTCGTCCGTCACAAAGGACGCGAATACGGCGCCCCTGCAGGAAGCTAGCAACCCAGTTGCACAGCCTAGAAGGCAGACCAAAGGCAGGTAGTTTGGAAAGAAGCGATTTGTGCCAGACTCTATCGAAAGCTTTGGCGATGTCAAGACTAATTGCCAGTGACTCGCCGTGCTTGTCCATAGCCTCACCCCAAAGATGGGTAACGTATGCTAGAAGATCACCCGTTGACCGTTTCGGTCTGAAGCCATATTGCCGGTCATTAATTAAGGAGTGATCCTCTAGGTGCCGCATGAGCTGTTTGTTAATTATGTGCTCGAACACTTTGCACAGCACTGAGGTGACGGCTATGGGTCGATAGTTGACTGGCTCCGAGCGATCCCCCTTCTTGGGAATCGGCTGAACATTCGCCTCTTTCCAAGGCAAAGGCACTGTACCCGAACTGTAGGATAGCCGGTACAGGCGCGTAAGCATTGGAGACAACTCTGCTGCACATTTTTTCAAAACTACCGCTGGAATATCATCCGGACCACTGGCTTTCCGGCCATCGAGTGATTGCAGCACTGCACGGACATCGCGTTGCCTGATATGGATATCAGGCATCACGTGGTCACTGTCGGGTAGTGTTGGTGGCTGCGTACCACAATCATCGATTCGGGAGTTGGCCGCAAAGAGATTAGCCAGCAGATTTGCCTTCTCTTGCGGCTCATGGGCCAGGGATTTTTTTTTTTTTTGTTTACGTGGTGGAATGCATTTACGCACTTCGCTCACCCCCCGCGGGGGCAGGGGGCTCGCTTCGTGTGGGACTCCTGGCCTTGGACAAAGGCCAGACTACCCACTAAACCACCACGGTGTTCCTCCTTCGCCTAATCCGAGCCGCGGGATAGTCTGCTCACCGCGACTCGGCTAGGGGCGCCCTTGGTAGGCCCGCTACTTAAGACCCCACCATCCCGGCAGTCAGGCCGGAATGGTGGGGGTTTTTCACCTCAAGAATGCACCCCAGGAACACACAGGGGCGCATTCCGCCACATCAGCATAGGGGCAGTGGGTCGGGGCCACTCTCATTCGGGGACGCGGGCGAATTGCGTTCGCCGGCGTCCCCTCGCCGGGGGCCTGCGGGGCGGAAGAGTGAGCCCAGCTCGCTCCCGTTCCCGCAAGGCCACCTCGCTAGCGAACGAGGCGACGGCGGCCCAACACTGTTCGCTGCCGGCCATAGCTGAAACTACGGCCGACAGCGAGAGGTCCACACCAATGATGCTTGTGAGGGCCGCCCTTTGGCCGCCCCACGCGTCACACACGGCCAAAGTGTGGTGTGCCGTGTCGGGGTCGCCGCTGGTGCAGTTTCGGCACCGGGGCTCCGCTTCCACCCCCACCACCTCCCACAGGTACTTGGCGAAGCAGCCATGACCCGTGAGAAGTTGGGTGAGGTGATACGTGGGAGCCCCATGACCCCGTTCCACCCACTCACGCAAGACGGGCCGAACAGCCCCCACAAGCAGCAAGCTACTCCTCGCAGCAGCCAGCCTATCGGCCCACTTCCGGAAGAGAACATCGCGAGCCTCCTGTCTCCAGCGATCGATCTCCTCCGGAAGCGGCCGACCTCCTGCAACACGCCGCATCAGGGCGCCCTCCTCGTAGACCCTCTTAAGGACGCCAGCCTCGAGATCCCAGGGGATACTGCCCGCAATCAAACACGCCGCCTCATAAGAGACGGTGTGATACGCCCGTGCGGCCCTCTGCGCGATGGCGCGCTGTGGTCGCCGCAGCAGCACGACATTCGTACGGCAGAGGGCCTCCTCCCAAATGGGCGCTCCGTAGAGCGCCTTGGAGCGCACCACACCGTCGTAGAGACGGCGGCAGGCAGACCCCGGACCCCCAGTGTTGGGCAGCAATCGCGAGAGCATTCCGGCAAACGCTAGCAGTTTAGGTGCCAGCCGCCGGAAATGCTCCGCGAAACGCCACCGACTGTCGAGAACGAGCCCGAGGTATTTCAGGCTGCTCCCGACAGCTATGGAGGTGCCACCCACCACGATCGCTTGATCCCGAGGCGGCGGCCGCCGAGGCCCATAGAAGAAAAGGGCCTCGGACTTTTCGAGGGCCACCTTCAGTCCCAGCGCCCCGATACGGCGCACGACATGGGCGACGCCTGCCGTGGCGAGAACGGCGGCGTCGCTAAACGTTGGGGCCCGCGCGGTAACTAGGGTATCATCGGCGTAACAAAGTACGCCGACCCCCCGAAGAGTAGCACCGCGCAGGACCCAATCGTACCCGACGTTCCACAGAAGCGGCCCAAGGACCGACCCCTGCGGAACGCCGCACGCTATAGTTCGGCGGACCACCCCGCGTTGGGTCGGGTAGATGATAACCCGGTCCACGAAGTAGTCCGCCAGGATGCGCCTGAGGTACCACGGGACATTGTGGTACCTCAGCGCCTCCGCAATTGTCGCCCAGGGGAGGGTGTTGAAGGCGTTGGCTATATCAAGCGATACAGCCAACAACACCTCCCTCCCGGCGACCGCTTCGTCGATGCCGTCCCGCAGCCGGGATATGGCGTCGAGGGTCGACCTCCCGCGACGGAATCCGAACTGGCCGTCACTCAGGTTGGGCCCCGCCCCCTCAAGGTGACCAACGAGACGCGCAGCGAGCACCCGCTCAAACAGCTTGCACATCTCGTCGAGCAAAACGATGGGGCGGTAGGCCGACGGCGACTCTGCTGGGCGCCCGTGCTTCTTGAGAAGCACGAGCTTGCCGGTCTTCCATCGTCGCGGGAACCTCCCCGACGCCACACACTCCGACATGAGGGACAGCGTCTCCTCTTCTAGTGCCGGCATAACTGTGGCAATCACCTTCCCCGGGATGCCGTCCGGGCCCGGGGCGCGGTTCCTGGACTTGAGCGCCAGGATCGCGGCCCCTAACTCGGCCTCGGACACGGGAGGTATTGCCCCTTCGTCTGCCGGCACTTGGCTTGGTGCTACCATCCGCGGCGGGACCCACTCTTCCCTCACCGGGAAGAGAGAACTGACCACTCGGTCCAGGAGGTTCGGCTCGAGAGTTTGGGTGAGGGGAGGCGCCCAGGGCCGAAGTTTTTGACTCACGACCCTGTACGGGCGCCCCCAAGGGTCTCGGTCGAGACTCTCGAGCCACTCCCTCCAGGACTCCTCCTTGGCGGCTTTGATCGCCGAACTCAGGGCCTCACGGGCGGCCCTGTACGCAGCGTGCAGTCGCTCCTCCCGGGCGAGGTCTCGGACAGCCCGCCTTCGGCTGCGAGTGTACTGCCTCTGGGCCGCGTAACTTGCGGTACGCAGCCCGGCTAGGTGGGGACGCCACCAGTACACCCGCCTCCGAGGCGAGACAGGCCTCGCCCTCTGCATCGCCGCGTCGCAGACGCGAGTCAGCGCTCCGACGAGCCACTCGCACCTCGCGTCCACGTCCAGGCCACCGTAAACAGTAGCCCATCGCTCGACGATAGCCGCTTCTTTGGCCAGCTCTCGGTCCAGAGTGCCGAGGCGCCACCGTGGACCTTGCCCCACCAAGGGGCGGTCAAATTCCACTCGAGCCGCCGTGGCGGCGGGGACGACGTCGAACCGGATGTACCGATGATCCGACGCGGTCTCCACCCCCTCGACGACCCGCCAATTGTTGACGCGTCGGGCCAGGGCAGAACTGGCGAACGACAGGTCAACAATCGAGCTACCCTGCGGCCGCACAAGTGTGTGGACCGCCCCCTGGTTTAGCAGCACCAAGCCTTGGGACACCGCCCACTCTACCATCATCTCCCCCCGGGCATCGGTAGCCGGAGATCCCCACGCCCGTGAATGAGCGTTGAAATCCCCGGCCACGACAGCCGGGGTGGGGTGCACTTCCGCCAGCAGAGCCCCGACCTCCGTGAGCAACTGCTCGAACTCGGCGAGGCTCCTGCTAGGAGGACAGTACACCCCAACCACTGCAGCACCGCCCAGCACAACAAGTACGCACCCACGGCCCCTTCGCACTCTGTCGAAGGGTGGGGTCGCCCGCTGGGCGACGATAGCCACCAAGCCGCTTTGGTCGCCGGCCCAGTTTGGGACGTCGCGAACGTAGTACGGCTCGGCGACTACTGCCACTGTTGTCTGCCACTGCGCCATGGACTGGGCCAGAAGGTCCTGGGCGATGACGCAGTGGTTGACGTTGGCCTGCAGTATGGAGATGGGATGATCCATTATCCTTGGGCGGTGTCCATCTCCTCCTCGCGTTGCTGGGTGGAGGGGGGGACAGGATTCCCACCACCCGCAACTATACTCTTTCGGGGGGCCCCCCTTTTTCGGGAGGTCGCCCTGCAGTCACCGGATCCCAGCCGGTGACTCGACGCCACCCCCTCCGCCGCACAGACGGGGCAATTGGGCTCCGCAGAGCAGGCGGCCGACTTATGGCCCGCCTGCCCACATCGGAAGCACAGCGCACTGCGGTCAACACCCGCAGTGCACTTGGCCCCGACGTGCCCCGGCTCCAGGCAGCGGAAGCACCTCGCCTGCCTCGGCTCTAGGGTGGTCAGCCTGACCGCCGACCATCCGACTGTAATTTGTCGGCCGTCGGTCAGGAGCTTGGCCACCTCAATCGGGCACCGCAGCCATGCAGTGCCCTGACGACCAGATGGGCGATGAATGTCGCCCACCTTGATGGCGTCGGCAGAGCAGCCCCCCTCCGCTGCCAGCGCTGCCGCCACGCTCTCTTTTGAGGCCGTGTCGCTCAGGCCAGAGATGCGCAGCTCCACGCACCTCTCCGGCCTAGCGACCCGGACCTCCTCCAGTGCCTCCTTGAGCTTGGCAGCGAGGATGTCGGCCTTCTAGACTCTGTCGTCGCCAGCCACCTCCAAGATCCGACCCCCGGTAATCGCGGTGCGAAACCGGAGGCCGTTGATGCCCAAGGCCTTGAGGTCAATGACCCCTTCAGCCTTGGACATCACATCACGATACGTGATGCCCTGCTCCTGCGCGCCCGGCTGCAGAGTTAAGCACACCGCAGCAGTTCGCGGGACGCGCAGTTTTCGAGGCTTGCGGGCACCACGTTTCCGTTTCCTGGGGGCTGGCGTCGCCAGAGTCGCAGCCGTTGGCGGGGCAGTAGCCGCCCGGGCTGGAACCGGCCTCGAGGCCCTCGGCCGCGCCGCGACCTTATTCCACCCGCTAAGGGGAGCCGACGACGACGCTGCCGGAGGCGCCGAGGATGGCGGCTCCCGATTCTTGCGGGCAGCTTCCGCCTCCCTAGCAGCGGCCGATTGCTTCTTGGGCTTCCTCCTCTTCGCCTCACTCCCTTGTCCAGAGAGGAGGGGGGGAGGCGACGGCAGTAGAGCCGGGAGCTCAGAAGTGAGCTGTGGCTGAGGCTCAGGCCGGGTGGCAGATCGGGCCGCATTTCTCCTGTCCGCCTCGAGAGGCGGACGGATGCGGGTCTCCGGCAACAGCCGGTCCGCGATCCCCGCGAGCCGCGCGTCAATGAGAAAACCGATCTCATCGCGGCTCATCGGGGTAGGCGCAGATTGCGCCTGCTACTGCCAGGCCCGCATCTCGGCCCGTACAGCGGCCAGCTCGGTCTGGAGCTGGGCCACCTCCTCCGATTCCGTGCGGGACCGAAGCACGCGCACGTTCTCCAAGATGGAGAAACATGCTAGCTTTAGGTCCCGCACGTACTGCCCCTTTAGGTTCGAGGACTTGGTGGCGACGGTTTGCACCACCGCCACCGCCTCCTCGATCGCACCCGTCAGCCGCTCCGCGCTGAGGGGCTCAGAGGCTGTGGATGTCACTCCTCCCTGAGACTGCTGGCTGGGTCCAGGTTGCGAACTAGGGGAATCTCTTAGGTAGAGATTCCTCTGTCGCTGCCGCTGCATGGCCTCCGCCATCTCCTTCACTGCGCGGAGCTTGAGCTCCCGCTCTGTGGCCACATTTGGTTCGGCCCCGCTCTGCGCCAGATCGACGCACTCCCCCGCTACAGCAGGGCGACCACGGGGCTTTTTGGAAGCCTCCGTAGTCTCCTTCTCGGGAAGCCGCTTCCTCCACAGCCTCCCAGGGGAAGACGAGCGGGAACTTCCCACACTTGTGCTCGGAGCGTTGGCCTCCAACCGCTCCAGCACTACTACCGCCTCATTGAGAGAGCCGTGGGGCCTTGCGACCCCCGTCTCCATCTCCTCCTCCACGTTCTGGTTTAAATTATTGCTATCCATAACTTATCCCACGAGTAGAACCGTTAATATTACACTCCCCGGGTGACGGCCATTCCGGGAAGCGGGGTACATACTACGGAGGTCCCCTGGTATCCGTAGGTTTTAATCGACTTCGCTGTCGGGTTTTATAGACTTTTCCTTGTCGCGGGCCGGCCAGTTAAGGCAAGCCCCACGTTCTCCAAGATCACGGCTTCCCGAGTGTGGCTAGCACTCAGGTCGTTGTCGATCACTTGAAGGGTACGCGACGCGGGCAGGCAGCCAACCCCCCCAACTCCGACGGTGGCACGAATGCCAGTTAGCCCCCGCGCGAGCAGTGGGCCAACCCGTCACCTGATCCTCTCGGATCCCACCTCGCGGACCTAGCAGGTCCGCTGCACCACGACCCCCCTTCATGGGGTCAGCTAGTCCTGAGAAGGGCTGTTGAAGTAGCCCTGAAAAGGGCTTGTCGGTCTCCCTATGGAGGGATTCCTCCTCGCGGGCCTCGCAGGCCCGCCATCCCACGACCCCCTCGTGCAATGGGGTCAGCTAGCCCTGAAAAGGGCTTTGGGTTGCCGGGTTATTAGTCAACGGCTAGCAGAGCTCCTCCTCCTTGGAGTCGGAGTCTATTAACCGCCGTCCAGGGTGCACCAGCCCCCCCGCTTCCGATCCCCAGGACCGTGGTCCAGAGGGAGAAGAAACGAGGAAGCCAACGTGGAGGTTACCCGACCAGCACCCCTCATGGGCCAGGGATCCATCAGGGTTACGCAGCGGGGGCAGCGAAGGCTGACAGAAGTTGGCTTGCACGGCTTTAGCCAGTCGCCAGTAGCCACGGCTTCCCGTGGGATGCATCACTAGCTCTTGACCAAGCCGCGCTATGCGCAGGGCATCCGCTCTGACGTAGGCCCTTCTACAGACCTTTGTGGCTCTGTTGTACGCCGCCTTGAAGTGGCCCAGATTGGGATGGCGCGTGGCGCGCGCCCTTGCCCAAGCGCGGTACGCAGACTGTTTTTGTTCAACAGCTTCCGCGCACTCGCGCCCCCGCGGTCACCCGTGATATCGGTGTATGAGATACAGTATTCCATACCCAGACCGATCTCACCGGCGACAGCAGTAGCACAATCCGATGGGTTCTTACCTTCAAAGCAGCGCTCAACCCACGGGATGGACGCAAAATAGTCACAAAGTCCATCCCAGTCCGCTGACGAGTAGTGCCAGAGACGCCGCTTCCTCTGCACGGGTCGTGGGGGCGCTATAATAGGCACCGTGGAACAGACCAGGCAGTGGTCGGAGTTGCCTAAAGCGGCTCGCACTGATACACTGTACCGGTCCGGATCACTCGTCAGCAGAAGGTCTAGCAGAGAAGGTGCTAGGCCCGACCTTCTAGGTATAAAACTATGCTTTTTTTTTACGTGCGCAAAATCCCCAAGGATACCTCCCCACCGGAGCCGGTGGAGGAGGTTATGTCGGACACGAACCGACTAAAACGCACGCCGCCTGTGGGTCGCTTTGGTTGCCGAAGGTGAGGTTGACAGGCATATCCCTCGCATCCCGGCCGACCCACGGCCATATCTCACGATCTGGCCCTCTTCTAGGGTGTGGGGACTACAGAGTCCCCGACTCGTCCCCGAAAGCGGGGAGGTGCGCCAGGCGCGCCACTGCCGCGGCCTGCTTCTGCTAGGGTGACAGGTGGAGCCGCCTGTCACCCCCAGGCCGGCGCTCATGGGGGGCGGAGGTCGTTCATCGACCTCCGACGCCCGAGTTGCCTTCGTATGCGGGCAGCTTGGCTTGCGATCCTTCGTCGCTCCCGCTGCCGCTCCCGCCCCGCTTCCTCCTTCACAAGCATTACTTGCTCGCAGAAGGAAGCGCCGGCCGCCCACGCATCCGCGCAGCGGACCATCGCCGCGAGCAAGGTGGAGAGCGTATATAAAACTATGCTAGCTATACAATATATACAAAAATGGAATAGAGAAAAAGAGGGAGACTGCAATTTTAGACATCGAAAAATTCCTCCGCATCGATCTCTAATGGTACCGTGCCCTGGCGGCATTACCACGCTGAATGGCGATGCCGATTCTTTGAGCGAGGTAAAGGCCAGCCTTGTGGTCATGGGAAGCGTCTATTAGTCGCTTCGCTATTTCATTATATAATATCTTCATATTTCATAGTTCGCTATATTGGTGTATAATTATATTTATTACTAACATAACATAAACTCACGCCTATATCCCCGAAGGGGTAGGCAGAGGTGGTGCTAGCATCCACATTTCGCCGGTTTATGTCTAGCTCCCAATGTAATAGAAGGCTAGCCTATTACCGTTAACCGGGCCCTTATAAACCTGCGATAAATACACACATAACTTCGAAAAGCATCGAAAAGTAAATGGTGTGTGCCATGGTAAAACCTGGAATAGAACCCGAAACCTCTTCTCAGCAGTCCATTACCCATACCACTAGGCTACCGCGCTTATATTTATTACTAAAGTATATTATACTACTACCACAATCCATGCCGTTCACATAAATCCAAATTGTATACTAATTATAAATACAGTTATTTAATGTATTATTTAAATACTATAAGTGCTAGCTCTGCCCCATGATTTCGCCTGCCGTACTTGGTTTTATTTCACAGGTTTGCTTTGCTGCCTAATTTATCTTTCATATCGATTGAACAGATTTAGATCTAAGCATCTATTTAAGAGCTCTATGATAGAGATAAACCTTCTGGT
Source organism: Eilema griseolum (assembly GCA_963662185.1). Classification (NCBI taxonomy): domain Eukaryota; kingdom Metazoa; phylum Arthropoda; class Insecta; order Lepidoptera; family Erebidae; genus Eilema; species Eilema griseolum. The sequence continues at coordinate 10,377,088 of OY759255.1, forward strand.
TTCATTTTCAAATTGACATAACGTCTTAATAGAATTAAGATAATCAGACAATGTGATCTAGCTTAAAACAATGGTATCGTTTAAACATTTTCACAAGCCAAAAACTAACCTTATCATAAAAAAAACACCCGTATTTTTCCCTCAATATATTGTTCCAAAAAGGAGCCAAAAATAACAGTATGAATTCTTCTAGCGCGCACCACATAAAATATATTTATTTGTACCTATTTATACGTATGTTTTTATTTTATTGTTATTGGCACAATAACAGTATATTACCTGCGACTCGGATTAACCGGCTGTCCACTAATTGTGGGCATTTTATTGGTTCGTGAATGAGAGGATTGGTTTTTCGATTGGTGTTTTAGTGAGTGGAGGGGTTTGTTTATAATCATTGAGTCAGATAGGTTTTGTATACTCATTCTATGTGATTGCTGTATAGAATATAATGTTTTACATTATATTTTTTTTCTATTTGATAGTTTGGTTCTTCATGTTTTCTTAATACTTAATAATTATCTAATAATCGGAAATCTAACACCTATAGCTACCACGCTCATTATGACGTAAGTCTAGATTAAATCCAAATGTTACACTTGTTTAATGTATATATTGTATATGTACACAATTAATGAATATGGATTGTAAGGCAGCGGGAGCGACGAAGGATCGCAAGACAAGCTGCCCGCGTACGAAGGCAACTCGGGCGTCGGAGGTCGGTGAACGACCTCCGCCCCCCATGAGCGCCGGCCTGGGGGTGACAGGTGGAGCCGACTGTCACCCTGGCAGAAGCAGGCCGCGGCGGCGGCGCGCCTGGCGCGCCTCCCCGTTTCCGGGGACGAGTTGGGGACTCTGTAGTCCCCACACCCGAGAAGAGGGCCAGATCGTGAGAGATGGCCCTGGGTCGGCCGGGGTGCGAGGGATATGCCTGTCAACCTCACCTTCGGCAACCAAAACGGCAGGCAGAGGTAAATAAACAACCCACATTTTACCAATCATTGAATTCGGTCCCACGTAATGGGAATGGGAAGAGATGGGGTGGCCCTAATTCTACTCTGCCGGTCTAATTCTACAAATATTCTGTAAATATTCTACAAATATTCTATAAATATCCAACAAATATTCTACAACATTCTACACAGCGGTATCTAGACCTATTGTAAGTTTATCTTAAATAGCTTATGTTATGGAATCTAGAATGCGGATAAACATACTTAGATACTTAAGTAAATACATACATATTATACATAGCAACACCCAAGCCAATGCAAATATACATATTTGTTCATACAAATATTCGCACTGAGCGGGAATCGAAACCGCGCCTCCTGTGAATCAGTCGCGTTCACTACCGCTACGCCACAAAGTCAAAGTATAAGTCAAATATCATTTATTCTGTATAGACCATTAACTCGGCACTTACAAAACGTCAATAAAAAAGGTGCATGAAAATCAGTTTAGTAAATGGACCACCGGTTCGAAACGCGGCCCAACCCGAGAAGACTCCGACAAGAAAATCAGTGGGCTTTTTTTGGTCTATTTACAAACATACACTTAGTCTACTTTATCACAGAGGCTGTTCTTAAGATATATATCCTTAGGTATACTAAGCGTATTGACATACATTAATATTTACTTCCACTCTGTCCCAGTTATTCAACCTGTTCTACTTTCGCACCTGTATCTTATAGTATCCAATAGGAACACATTTTCAATACCCGCTCCACAACTGAAGCCGCAAAATGCTAAAGTTTTTAATTTCCTGTCCCGCTGTGTCGTTCGTGGTCATGTTCGCTTGCAGTACTCCATTCTATGTTGATAGGAAACATTCTATTGTTTTAAACCAGTGTGTGATTCAGAGTTAGATAGACAATAAAAGCTTGTGTGGAATTCAATAACTTCATGTTGTGTTCCCAGCGGTGAGAACGGTAGCTAGAGCTGATGAGTTGCGCGTCTCCCCGTTTCCAGGGACGAGTTGGGGACCCGATGAGGTCCAGATCGAGAGAGATGCCTGTCAACCTCACCTACGCCAACCAACAATAACACACATGCTCAATCGGGCGGTATTTCCGCCCGATTGAGCAGTCCGACTGGGGAAGTACCTCCGCCCTACAGAATACCGCGGTTTATTATAACCTTCGTGTTGTGTTCCCAGCGGTGAGTAGGGTAGCCAGAGCTCACTGGAGAATTTGTGCTGTCAGTGGGAAGACTAAAGGCTTGTCCTGATTTGTCTTCTACTGACGGCACAGAAACTCTGTACTTACAGGGTTGGCAGCGGGACTGTGACTCCTCTGGTGTTACAGACGTCCATAGGCCATGGTAACTACTTTCCATCAGGTGAGCCGTGTGCTTGTCTGCCAACTAAGTGGTATATAAAAAAAAAAAAAACAGGCGCCGTGCGTTTGAGTCGGTTCGACATAATCTCTCTTACCATCTCCGGCGGGGAGGTATCCGTATGGAATTTTTCGCACGTTAAAAAAGGGGTAGATATAGCTCACTGGAGAGTTTGTGCTGTCAGTGGAAAGACTAAAGACTTGTCCTACTTTGTCTTCTACACTGACGTCACAGAAACTCTTTGTGCTTACAGGATCGGTAGCGCGAATTTGACTCTTCTGGCCTACATACGTTCATAGGCCACGGTAACCAGTTTCCATCAGGTGGGTCGTGTGCTTGTCTGCCACCTAAGTGGTATAAAAAAATTAGTTGTACTTGTTTAAGTGATTTTAAATATAGTCTCGAGTGCTCGCTTAGAAAAATGATTGTGCTTTCAAAATTGGTAAGATTGAATCCAACCGCCTGATATGGATGTATCTTTACGTGAACCTATGTTACATGGGAATCAGTAGTTTCTTAGTAAAATAGAGAGACTCTAAAATTTAAATTCACCATACATAATCAAAATATTTTCTGGGACCACTGCATTTTTCACTACTCTGGAAAGGTTTTGTTACCTTTCTATAATAGTTTTTTTTATACAACTTAGGTGGCAAACAAGCACACGGCCCACCTGATGGAAAGTGATTACCGTGAACTATGAACGTGTGCGACACCAGGGGAGTCACACCCGTGCTACCGACCCTGCAAGAACAGAGAGTTTCTGTACAGTCAGTGCATGAATGCAGTGGTATGAATGAAAAAATCACTATGAGTTAATAAATTTTGAAATGGTATGAGTTTTCGTGGCTTGTTTTAACTCATGAAACCCATCGATATTTATTTCGTATGCTACACTTTTTATTCTATTGTTGACAATTTATACTAATATTAAAATCTGAATAAATTGTTTGTTTGTTTGAACGCACTAAACTCAGGAGCGACTGGTTTGAATGAAAAATCACTTTTGTGTTGTAGAGTTCGTATATCAACAAAGGTTTAAGGCTATATATCTTCACGCTACTATTTAAGGGAGTGGAGCAGCGGTCAAAAATGTCAACAAATCCGGCAGATTCCCATATATTACTTGAAAACTAAAGAAATACTGACTCATACAATAAGGTGATATGGTAATTCAAAATATGCCACAGGCGAAGCTGGGGTTAGTCAGCTAGTGTAAAATAAATGTCATTGTTTCTGATACCAATAAAAACTTAACCAAAAAATAACTTTTAAAATACAGATGTTTAATCTACTAAAAGTTTAAACAGTTACATTGGGTATTATTGGAGAGTCGGTAAAGGCGAATTAAACGATCATCGCATTACAAGCACGATAAGCTCAGAACAAAGAATGAGCAGATACTTCTCAGATCAATTAGATGTTAGTCTTGAAAGTTGAAGAATAATTTGCATTCACTGGCACTTTATCATAAGAAATCAGGCAAAGAACAATTTGAACTTTAGCCGATTATACAAGATGAGCTGAAAAAAATGGCTAGGATAAACTTGATTTGGAAGGCAGAGGATCGGGACTAATGGCGCACATGGGGAGAGGCAAATGTCCAGCAGGACTACGATAGCCTAATTGATTGAAGATGAAGATCCGACAGTGATAATACAACACGGATGTAAGGTTATACAGGTTGGAAGATTTCTATCTCACCTGGAGGGTGTTCAATTCCATATTGGATATAGTGAATACATACATACATATAATCACGCCTCTATCTCAAAGGGTTAGGTAGAGGTGAATTGCTATTACCGTCATTCGGGCACTATTGGTGACTCGAGCCATTACTCGCGTAGGTCCAAATTCTACTATACTCCACGCGGATTAGATAATGAATTTGAACATTTAATTTATTATATTTGTTAGAGAGATTTGATCCTTATGATTGACACTATTGATTGATGCCATAAAAATACAGAATGTTACTTTTTCGAATTTTAGTTGGTTCGATTATCGATTGTGGCAAGAAAGTTTTCAAAAATCTTTGAACGCAGTTCTATTTCTTTTTAAAAATAAAGGAATGTTGCCTTTGAGTGAAATTCGCCAGTATTTAAAATTAAGATTAAGATTTTAACCTTCAGGTAAAATCGAAATCTTCCACCCTGAATATAGGATACCCGATAGTCAAATAGACCTGAAAACTCTAAAAAATTAAACTAAAAAAGGTAGCTAAGATAGGCTGAATGTGGAAGGAGGGGGATCAAGTGCTCTAGCGCACGTTGGGAGAGGACAGTGAGCTATAATAGGCTATATGATTGATTACAGATTAACTTTGAGAAGTCCGAAATATTGTGAAGGGAATTCGAAAAGTCGTTTGCATTCTGGTCATATCTATAACTGAGCGACATAGTCATGTTGTGGCTAAGCTCCATAAATAAAGATTAAAAAAAAATATCTATAACTATTTCTATACTAATATATATAAAGAGGAAAGATTTGTTTGTTCGTAATAGACAAACTTTGAAATGAATGGACGGACTTTAATATTTTTTTTACAATTGCAAAACAAAAAATCGGGAGTAACAAAATAAAGTTTATCCCGATATGCCTAAGTGAGCAGAACGTTAGATGCAACCGCGTGACAATGCTAGTGAACAATAAAATTATACATCAAAGTGCATTTATTATATATAAAGCCGCGATGTTCCCGGCAGAATAGCATTTGGACCACCTCGAATTCAATGATTAGTAAAATGCGAGTGTTAATTCACCTCTGCCTAACCCGTCGGGGATAATGGCTTTAAAGATGAATATAATGAATTTTAAAGGAGGTAGGACACGGCGGTATTTCCGCCCAATTGTGCATTCCGACTAGGGAAGTACCTTCGCCCTACAGAATACCGCGGCTATAATAACTTCGTGTTGTGTTCCCAGCGGTGAGTAGGGTAGCCAGAGCTCACTGAGAATTTGTGCTGTCAGTGGGAAGACTAAAGGCTTGTCCTGCTTTGTCTTCTACACTGACGGCACAGAAACTCTGTATTTACAGGGTTGGCAGCGCGACTGTGACTCCTTTGGTGTTACAAACGTCCAAAGGCCACGGCAACCATTTTCCATCAGGTGGGCCGTGTGCTTGTCTGCCACCTAAGTGGTATAAACAAATTATTGTATATATGTATTTAGTTTCGTATTTAAAAAAATATTCATATCATCTTATTTCGCTAAAGTGAATAAGGATATTAATCTTCATACAGTGTCGGCAGATATGTTGAAGATATCATCAATATTCCTATAAACGATGATAAATGAAAGTTAGTAATGTATTCACTCGGTAATATGTTACAGCACGTCACGGGTCTATTCTGAATTGTAAATAGGTTCGATTCTTAACGTGATCCAGAGTCCTTGATCGAAATGGTATGTTTATCATATTTTCATCATAGAGAAAAGACATTAGGGCCTACCGTGAAACGCACATTCGATGTTGCGGACTGAATTTTCGAATAATTTATTTATTATTAATCGACTTTTAACGCTAACAACTTAGATTAACTCAGGCCTGGGGGTGATGGATGGAGCCGCCTGTTACCCTAGCAGAAGTCAGCAGAGGCCGCTGCAGCGGCGGCGAACGTTACGCGCCTCCCCGAATCCGGGGACGAGTTGGGGACTCTATGATCCCCACACCCGAGGAGGGTCAGACTGAGAGAGTTGGTTCTGAGTCGGTCGAGGTTCAAGGGATATTCCTGTCAACCCTACCTTCGGCAACCAAAAACAACCCACAGACTCCGTGCGTTTTAGTCGGTTCGAGTTCGACTTAACCTCTCCCACCAGTTATGGGTGGGGATTTTTTATACGTTTAAAAAACTAGGGGGATTAAAGGGAATATCAGTGATGTCAGCTAATAATATTCTTGTTCTAAGTTAAAACCAGAAATAGCACCTGTTCTTCATTCTTTAAGAAATAATTCTTAAAAATATATGTGATATTAGTAACAGAAGTTAGCAATGGACTTAAACGCATTTATCCTGTACTGGGGTCACGTAACACGTGCAACGTCTTTCAATCAAAACCTACCGAAAGAAGTCCGAAGTAATTTCATGATTTACGGATGTATTTTTCATGGTAGCGCCGCATATATACTTATTCGAAAAGAAATATCAATATTACTTGTATGATAACCGAGATGTATTTAGCTTTGCTATTTCCCTTCATCGATAAATCAATTTCCATTCAACTACCGGTTTGACTATTGAATATACCGAGTCAGTAGTGGCTCAACTATCGACAGATTAGACCGTAACTTAGGTGACAGACAAGCACACAGCCCACCTGATATAAAGTGGTTACAGTGACCTATGAACGTGTGCATCTCACCAGAGGAGTCACACTCGTGCTGCTGACCCTGTATGAATGAAGAGTTTCTGTACCGTCAGTGCAGAAGACAGCACAAAAACTGTCCAGTGAGCTCTTGTACTACTCACAGCCAGGAACACAAAACTAGGTTATTATAGCCGTGGTATTCTGTAGTTATTCATGGTAATCCGTTCAGACAGTGTAATTGAATAACAAACATGCAAACATCTTCACAAACTTTCGCATATATAATATTAGTAGGATAAGATTAGCAGTAAGTAGGAAAACATTTAATCCTTACTTTTTAATTGTACGTACATACATATAATCACGCTTATCCCCGGAGGGTTAGGCAGAGGTGAATTGCACATTGAATTCGGTCTCACGTAATAGGGGGTGAGTCTATTGCCGCCTCTCGGGTAATTATTGTTGACTCTAGACATGCATCTGAGCCTGAGTCTGAGCTATATATATCTGTCTGTTGTTAAACAGCCCTATCTCTTAGTCGCCTTGTTCGACACCACATGCGAAGAGATGGAGTGACTCAAATTCTACTCTGCCGGGAACCCTACGGCTTTTTAATTGCAGTGAATCTAATGACATTTTTCTCATGAAATAAATGACCATTAAGACATTAGAGAATAAAGTTTCTTTGTTTCCTTTCAGGGAGCATTTACTAGCTGGCACTTGGCCAAAACTTGCAAAATATTTATTGTAGTTTATAAGAAGGTATCTACTTATAATCGTTAAAGTGTAATTATTTCGGGCACAATTATATAAACTGGTATTATGAATTATACCGATAAGTATAAATAAATAATATTAATATTAAGTTTAGCTAGCCTACGTAATGGGTTTGAGAATGTAGATATATATACTTAAATACGTGGAGGATATGTAAATAGACATTGTTCCTACATAAGTACTGTGCAGAAATCGAACCCATGACCTCCAACGTAACAGTCAAAAGCTCTACGCCACAGAGGTCGAAGAAATATTAAACTAACTAAAAATATGAAGGTTTAATCTAAATTAATTTGACTACAATTTTATTATTCGGATTTTGGCTAACAGGGAGTGTTGTTAAAAGTATTACTATATAAGCCATGGTAACCACATCAGGTGAGCCGTGTGCTTGTCTCCACCTATGGTATATAAACAAATTGAATATTTAGCGTAATCATTTTTAAAATTTGGACGTTAAAAATTATTGAGTACAAAGAACTTCTATATCGCGATGCAGGATGAATCATTTTCAAGTAATTCGACTGGTATTCACTAGATGGCACTGATACCATGATGTATAAGACGCATAATCAAGTACCGATCTCGATCTGAAAAGTGCCGTTTAGGACGAGCCCCTTTCAATTTTAAAGTTGAACAGGATAATCATAACCAAGATACAAGTTCTATTTATTTATTTAACCAACTTATCTTCTCAGCCATCCATTCAAGTAAATTTTAATAGAACATTTATGCTTTGGCTACAAATATCTGATACATAATTTAGTTATCATACAAAATTTAGCGAACTATTAAAACCGTGTTTTGGTTTAGGAACCTTATCAGGACTAAACTAAATGACACAGTTAAAGTGGTTTTAGCCACGCAAACTTACTAAATACGATGTAAAGCTTGGATTTCACCAAGATTAAGGGAAGACTGACTAGTAGCGTTTTAATTAAATGAAGGCTCACAGTTTGATTATTATTGTTTTGCCATTTGTACTTTTTGCTAGTTCTACAATTTTGCTAGTTGACTATGACTTCAATGTATTAGCTTTATTCTTTTTTAGCTGATGCCTTCGTCCGAGTTAAATAAAATTATGATCCCGTTCTTGCTACCCTTGGGAAATTTTCCCCGACATAAAAAACCTATGTGTTATGCCACACTATAATTTATTTATTAATATATATGCACAACTATAAAATGTATACAAAGACTTATTGCCATGGTCATTTTTTGCCTGTCAACCTTAGAGAGATGCAGAGATTTGTCGAGGTAGGTGCTCAAAATATTGATCTCGTATCTACGGTATAAATATCTATCCCTGTACTGAATTTCAACCGAATTTGTTCAGGTTGTTAAAGCGTGAATAACAACAAATCCTGTACCCTGTAATCATATGGAGCTGGTGGGAGAGATTATGTCCAACTCGAACCAACTGAAATACACGACGTCTGTGGGCCGTTGCTTGTTGCTGGAGGTGAGGTTAACAGGCATATCCCTTGCAAACACTTCAACTTTCAAAACTTTCTAGGGTTCATTCCATTATTTGATTGCAAAAACACAGTTTTTTTTAATATAGCTTTAGTATAGCTACATTTTGACCCTTACTGATTGATGGCTAGGAATTCTGATGTCAGTCTTGCAACCCATAGGAACCTATTCCAGGAATAAACATTAGTAGCTTATATGTTATCCCAGAATCATCTTTCTCTGAGCCTTTTCCTAACTCAGTTGGAGTCGGTCTTTTAATTTAACGAAGATGCAGCTGAACTTTGATATTCTCCATGAACTGACTGCCATCTGATCTCCACAACCAATTGGCGATATCAAAGTTCTGTAGTTAAAGTAGTCGGACTTTTTGAGACCGACTACTCGTAACGACTATCATATATGATCGTATGGCAGCTGGGACCGACTGCTTAACGTGCTCTCTGAGGCACAACCAGACCATTGCAAATGACGATATACAGGGATACAAATATTTGCACTGATCGGGGATTGAACCCGCGCCTCCTGCGAAGCGGCTGCGTTCACTACTGTCATGCCACAGAGGGTGTGTTCTTCCAGACTATAATTATAAATTTATCCAATCTATCGCTGTACCAAATTTCAGCCAGATCTCTTTAATCGTATAAGCATGATTGAGTATTATACATTCGAATATATTCACAAAATTTCACATTTATAACATAATATTAGTAGGAAGTAGGATAAAACAAAAACAATAGGTATGTACAACCAACAAGAAGTTATTAATATAACAGTGTTGCTACACTCATACTTGATTACGTACCTAACGCTTATAACCCGGTAAGTACCAAACTGAGCGTTCTAAGCACCTTACAAAAGGCTGCTATTACACCGTGGGGTAACAGTTTGAATTTTCTTTATCTTAGCATTAATTCAAAGCTTTCAACGAATCTGTCAGGGGTCTAGCTGCGGCTTTACCAGTCTAACTGCGGAGTTTGGATAAACTTCAATATTTTCCGTGAAGCTACTGCCATGAGACCTTCACAACCTTAAGGCGATATTGAATGCATTGCATCTAGACCAGTTGTTGAATGATTTAGGGCTCCAACTATCCGTAGGGACTGCTATAGATGTTCGTATGGCAACCGGGTCTGACGGGTTAACGTGCTATCCAAGGTAAGACCAGACCAATGCGAATACCTATATTCATGCAGAGTAACAGTTTGCACATGTAGGATCTGCAAACTGTTACTCTGCATATTATTATAAATGTGATGACTATTGAGAATATATGTGTGGATGGATATCAGATATTCCGTCACGCAAAAACGACATTACAGATTTGGATGAAATGGGATGACGGATTCAGAAATAGTTTCTTAACTTCCCTTATTTTCTCGTCTGACGCAGATGATTACCGAGCATGGGTGCTTCGGGCAGGATCTGCGTCGGACGGAGAAAGAGCCAAAGTCCGAGTGCCATCACTGCGACGCGAGTGAGGACTAGGGGCTGCACATGATCACCGTATATCCGGCGAGGGAGACGCCGCGACGGAAGCTGGTAGCGACACTGGGAGTGAGAGTTCTCACACACGCCACTTTGCCAATGGCGACGGTTGCGGGGCAGAAGTAAGGTTTCCGGGGACGAATTGGGGACTCTGTGGTCCCCACACTTGAGGAAGGCCAGATCGAGAAAGATAGCCCTGAGTCGGCCGGGGTGCGAGGGCTATGCCTGTCAATCTCACCTCCGTCAACCAAAACAGACCTAAAGGCGCGTTTTATTTGGTTCGAGTTCGGTTGGACCTCTCCCAACGGCTCTGGTGGAGGAATATTCGTGGGGACTTTTCGCACGTAAAAAAAGGAAGGAATTCATAAATGAATAATGTAGGTTTTAACACATCAAAGTCAGAACATAATTCAGTTAAATAAAATTTTATTGGTTAGTTTATAGAACGTTACAGTAACGAATATGACTTCAAGTTTAAAAGTGACACTCGCGTATGAATTCAGGTCAAAATAACAAAAAGTATAAAATTTATTAGGATCCTTAACCTGAATAATTCCGCTGTTATCTTGACAAGTCTGATTAATTTGAGTTCATTAAATTAATTGCCGACATTTTTATTTTTACTTCACAAATTCTCTCGAATAAAGGGCTAAAAAAGTTACAAATATTTTTAGCAATCGTGCAAATGACATAACAGCTTGAGCAACAGTTGTTCGCAGAAGGTGAATATAGTTTTGTTGATGCCCGCATCAGTCTAGAATAGTATTCAGTGATGAATCTCTACTTGAAACTAGTTTAAGGTACAGATTGTATTCTAAACCAACACTTGAGTGGAGAACGCTCAGGTGATATACGCTCATAAGATCTTTATGTGGGTACATACATTAATTTAAACGAGGGATCTATTTTCAAATAAGATACCTTGTAGACCAAAAAAAAATGCCAGCTGTGTTGCTTGCCGGGATCTTCTCAGGTTACGACCGCGATTTGAACCGGTGGTCCATTTCTAAACTAGTCTTTCAAATTTATCTTTATATTGACGTTTTGTAAGTGCCAATTTAATATTCAATGGAGAATAAATGATTTATGACTTTGACTTTGACCTTTTTTTTTTAAGGTAAGCTAAAGGCAAAGTCTCAGGAAAGAGGGTCACCATTACAGACACTAAGTGCTACAATGGTGGCACTCAGCTTGGCGGCCTCATCAGATGCTTTTTCACGCTCCGCTTAAAGGCCCCGGGACTGTAGGAAGAAGGAAATACGTGTGCTGGTAATGAATTCCAGGTCTTGGTGGTGCGGCAAAGAAAAGAGTCTCCGAACCGCTTGGTTCTTGCTCGTATATTCTGCACAGTGTGAGGGTGACATCTAAGGCCTGCACGTGTTGTCCTATGTAGGAAAGGAGATGGTGGGATTAGTTGGAAGAGCTCGTCAGAACACTCATCGTGGTAGAGACGGTAAAATACAGCCAAGGAAGCAATATCTCTACGCATCTGCAAAGGCTCGAGGGTGTTCGTGACCTCAGGGTTCCCAATAATTCGGACCGCGCGTCGCTGCAACCTGTCGAGAGCATCTAGTAGGTATTTCGCGGAGCCATCCCAGAGATGCGAGCAGTATTCCACGCAGGAGCGAATTTGTGTCTTATAGAGAAGACACCGCTGCCCCGGCGTGAAAAAACGTCTCACTTTGTTTAGGAGTCCGAGTTTCCGCGAGGCTGTTTTGATGATGCTCTCGATGTAATTTCTGTTATTCAGTTTGCAGCGAATATCCATGCCTAGGATATTGAGATTGTCCTGCAGTGGAAGTGGCGTGCTCTGAAGAGTGGGAAGGGGAAGGAAAGAAGATACCTTTGCTGTGAACGCACAAGCCTGCGTCTTCTTGGCATTGAACTCGACCATGTTCTCAGAGCCCCATTGAGAAATGTGATTCAAGATCCGGTCTAGTTCAGTGACAAGAAGCTGTCTTTTTTCCACGATATCAGACTGTTTGGCCGCAGGTTGTCCGTGATAACTCCCGTGTAAGGTGCTATCCTCTGCATAGCAATGTATGCTGCCGGTGGACAGCATGTCGTTGATATGCAGAAGAAAGAGAGCGGGAGATAATACAGACCCCTGCGGTACGCCAGCATTTATTTGCAAGAACTCCGAAGCCCGTCCATCACAGAGGACGCGGATACGGCGCTCCCGCAGAAAACTAGCAATCCAGTTGCACAGTCTAGGAGGTAGACCAAAGGCTGGTAGCTTGGAGAGAAGCGATTTGTGCCAGACTCTATCGAAAGCTTTGGCGATATCAAGATTAATTGCCAGTGACTCGCCGTGCTTGTCCATAGCCTCACCCCAAAGATGGGTAACGTATGCTAGATCACCCGTTGACCGTTTCGGCCTGAAGCCATATTGCCGGTCATTAATTAAGGAGTGATCCTCTAGGTGACGCATGAGCTGTTTGTTATTGATGTGCTCGAAGACCTTGCACAGCACTGAGGTGACGGATATGGGTCGATAGTTGGCTGGCTCTGAGCGATCCCCCTTCTTGGGGATCGGCTGTACATTCGCCTCTTTCCAAGCCGAAGGCACTGTACCCGAGCTGTAGGACAGTCGGTACAGCCGCGTAAGCATCTAAGACAACTCCGCTGCACATTTTTGTAAGACCACCGCTGGAATACCATCCGGGCCACTGGCTTTCCGGACATCGAGTGATTGAAGCACCGCACGGACATCGCATTGCCTGATACGTATTTCAGGCATTACGTGGTCACCATTGGGTAGTGTCGGCGGCTGTATACCGCAATCATCGACTCGGGAATTGGCCGCAAAGAGATTTACTAGCATATTGGCTTTCTTTTGCGGTCCATGGGCCAGGGATCCATCAGGGTAGCGCAGCGGTGGTAGCGAAGGCTGACAGAAGTTGGCCTGCACGGCTTTGGCCAGTCGCCAGTATCCACGGCTGCCCGTGGGATGTGCCACTAGCTCTTGACCAAGCCGCGCAATGCGCAGGGCATCCGCTCTGACGTAAGCCCTCTTGCAGACCTTTGTGGCTCTGTTGTACGCCGCCTTGAAGTGGCCCACATTGGGATCGTGCGTGGCACGCGCCCTTACCCAAGCGCGATACGCGGACTGCTTTTGATCAACAGCCCTCGCACACTCGCGCCCGAACCAAGGGCGCACTCCTCGGGCACCGGTGACATCAGTGTACGGGAAACCACATTGAGATTTAACAACAAATTTATGATGTATAGTCAGCAAAGGAGATATGTATCATATTTTCATTTTACAAAGTTGTATGAAAAAGTGTACACTTATACCTTCTACTTTCTACTTACACCGAGTATACCTTCTCCCAGAAGTCGCTGGTTCGAGTCTCATTCTGTTTTAAAATTCAATTAATTAATATTCTATTTTCCACACACTCTGGTGTAACAACATCCTTCTTTGCAAATTAAATTCATAGTGCAGATTAGGAACTTGTACTTGCACTGTATTGCTCGCACACAACTATATTTTACACAACACTCTGCACATTCACTAATGTGCACAGTTCACCTGTGTGTATTGCACAGTGTCTATGTTTCCCTAATTACAGATGTAGCCGGAATGCTATGGTATTCATAGATTTTTGGTTTGAACTTATAATGTAACAGCCTGCATGACTACTTTATGGGCTCTGAATTAAAATATTTTGCATGTATTCGGGTACCAAAGTCTTATTTCATAGCACTTGGGTGGCAGACAAGCACACGGCCGTCACTGCACGACAAGCCTTCAATCTTCCCATTGACAGCACAAAAAATTAACTCTCCTGTGAACTCTGGCTACTCTACTCACCGCCGGGAACACAACACGAGGTAATAAATTTCCAATAACTATAATTTTAAAATTTTGATTGGTACGAGAAGAATTTCAAAAAGTAAAAATGGCAAATAGAAAACTCAATCCAAGAATAACCTGTTGATTATATTCTATAATTTTACTGCATACCAAACATGTTGGGAATTTCAAATGAGTTGCTATAACATCTCATGATACTATTTATTTAAATTTAAGTTCAAATTTTAAACTCACAAAATTTTTATTGAGGTACCTGATTAATATTATTTTATTCACTTCTGCAATACTAACTATTCTATCCAAAACGCTGTCTAGAACTAAAGTGAGCATAGGTTAACTAACTTAAAATTATAGGATCTAGAGTGCGGATTAGAATTTTTATTTTTTTCTATAAGAATATTTGCAAATTAAATCCGATCCGAGCAGATCCGACGGCAAAAGGTCGGACGGTATGACTCTGGTGCCATGGAAAAATGGTAAGTGCCTTCTGTGGGATGCCACGTGTGTCAGCACGGTTGCGCCCAGTCACCTGAGCCGTACTGTCCGGTCTCCGGCAGCTGCTGCTGAGGACGCAGCGGATAAAAAACGAGAGAAGTAGTAGGCGTTGACAGAGCAATATATGTTCGCTCCCTTTGCGGTCGAGACAATGGGTAGTTGGGGTACCGACGCCAAGAATCTGGTGAGCGAATTAGGGCGCAGGTTGAGGGACAAAACCGGTGACTCCCGCTCCGGCTCGTACCTGGGGCAACGGTTGGCCATAGCTGTTCAACGGGGCAATGCCGCCAGTGTCATGGGTACCTTTGCACCAGGTACGATGAGGGGCGGGTTAATAGATTAGACTGTCACTCTGACTGTACAAAAATGTGGACAATATTTTAATTGTATAATGTAATAATTAATTTTTATATATTGGCGTACTCTAATTTCTAAATTATTGTAAATCTAATTTTAAGTGAATTAAATTACTAATATTTCCTCTAACCCTTACAGCTAAGCCAAATTGCTTGTGTTAGGAGTGGGTTAAACTAGACTACTTAAACCAGAGATTAATACAGATAAACATTCAAATACATATTATCACCGAGCGGGAATCGAATCCATGATCTCTGAATCAGTAATCAAGCTAAACTGTTACACCCCACATCTTAAATGACAATGTCTACCCTAAAAAGTTAAATACTTATAAAACTGTACCCCTTTCTATGTTTGAGTACTGGAGGTAGGACACGACGGTATCTCCCGTCCCAAATTGAGCAGTCCGTCTGGGGAAGTACCTCCGCCCTACAGAATACCGCGGTTATAATAACCTTGTGTTGTGTTCCCGGTGGTGAGTAGGGTAGCCAGAGCTCACTGGAGAGGTTTTGTGCTGTCAGTGGATAGACCGTAGGCTTAAATTGACACCACTGACTTGTAGGGGCGTGAAATGTTGGCGCGGCGGTCAGGGAGACCCGGTGAAACGGTTATCCGCTGGCCGCCCGCAGGTTGTACGGTTCCCGAACCTGGGGATCACTTAATCTCCGCCCCAGGAGGCTGAACCAGCAGCCTGTGTAAAGTGCCCAATGCTGTAGTCGTGCCGGAGGAGGAAACCGGAGTGGACTCGGCTACAGTATTTGGGAGGGGACCGGGGGCCCTTCCGCCCGCCGCGCCAGCCACTCACACAACCCCAGCTTGTCAGTGGTGGTACGAAGCCTAGTTTTGTCTTCTGCACTGGGAGCACAGAAACTCTCTATACCTTCCTCCCCCCCACCCCCCACATAGGTCATGAAAGAAAAAATTAAAAATAGGGTTACTACAGCGGTACCATCGTCCACAATACATGTGGATTTCTGTAACATCAGGGGCCTACACACCAACCTCAACGCGGTCCATCTACATTTAGAGACCGCGCAGCCCACCTTGTTTTTTCTGACGGAGACGCAAATATCATGCCCAGCCGATACAGCCTACTTAATGTACCCGGGGTACAAACTCGAGCATAACTTCCTGAGTCGCGCCGGGGTATGCTTGTACGTCCGGGATGATATTTGCTGCCGCCGTCTTCAAGGCCTTGAAGACAGGGACCTGTCAACTCTTTGGATACGTACGGATCACGGTGGCCACACCCGTATCTTTGCGTGCCTCTACAGGTCTCATAGCGGTGACTTGGGTACAGCTCAATTGTTTGAGCATCTGCAGCGGTCTGCGGACAAGGTAATTGAGCAATACCCTACCGCAGATTTAGTATTCTTGGGGGACTTCAACGCTCACCACGTAGAGTGGCTGGGGTCTCCTAGAACTGATTTTGCGGGAAGGGCTGCTCATGACTTTGCACTGAGCTACGGATTCTCTCAACTGGTGCATTCTATTACTAGAACACCAGAAATAGAGACCCATAGAAGCTCTATACTGGACCTTCTGCTGACTTCACGCCCGGACGAATACTCAGTAACTGTGGAAGCACCACTTGGTACTTCGGACCACAGCCTCGTTCGGGCGCAAGTGACTCTCACGCGGCCTGAACCACCGCGGCCACCTCAATGGCGGCATGTCTGGCACTACAAGTCGGCAGACTGGGATGGACTGCGAGAATTCTTCGCGTCGTACCCGTGGAGGCAGCTTTGCTTCACTTCAAATGATCCCAGCTCCTGTGCAACAGCAGTAGCTGATGCGATCCTAGCGGGTATGGAATGCTATATTCCGAACCGCTGGATCGCAACAGGAGAGAGCAAACGCCCTTGGTTTAATAGGCCCTGCAGAGAAGCAAGAGACCACAAGCAATCTGCATACAGGGCTTGGACCACGGCTTTAGCCAATAAAGATCCTAATATCACTGAAGTGAAGCGAAAGTTGAATGCCGCCTCGAGGTCTAGTAAAAAAGCTACGGCCAGGGCTAAGTTTGAGTTCATCGGCAGAATTGGCGAGCGGCTTGCGCGCTACCCATCTGGCAGTCGTGCATTTTGGTCGCTCGCCAAAGCTGCCGAGGGAAACTTCTGCCAGTCTTGCCTTCCACCGCTGCAAAAATCCGATGGTAGTCTGGCCCATGGCGCTAAGGAGAAAGCCGATCTGTTGGGTAATCTCTTTGCGTCAAACTCGACTATGAACGACGGGGACGCCGAACCACCCATAATTCCCAGCTGTGGTGCTTCCATGTCTGAAGTTAAAATCACGCAACGGGCGGTCCGGCGTGAGCTTAAGTCCCTAGATGTTCGGAAGTCGAGTGGGCCGGATGGGATACCGGCGATGGTGCTTAAACACTGCGCCCCCGAGCTGTGCCCTGTACTTACACGCCTTTTTGCACTCTCCTACTCCGCGCGGCAGGTCCCAGCCTCGTGGAAGACCGCATTCGTGCACCCTGTACCTAAGAAAGGCGACAGGACAGATCCGACCAATTACAGGCCTATCGCTATAACCTCCCTACTCTCGAAGGTTATGGAGCGTGTCATTAACACACAGCTCCTGAGATACCTTGAAGGAAACGATCTACTGAGCGACCGACAGTACGGCTTTCGCCACCGTCGCTCAACCGGTGACCTTCTTGTGTATCTCACAAACCGGTGGTCGCAAGCCATCGAGAGTCGGGGTGAGGCACTAGCGGTCAGCCTCGATATAGCAAAGGCCTTCGATCGGGTCTGGCACAAAGGTCTTCTTGCGAAGTTGCCGTACTATGGACTCCCCGAGGGACTTTGCGAATGGATCGCCAGCTTTTTGTCCAACAGAAGCATCCAAGCTGTCGTCGACGGCAGCTGCTCGGACCGCATGAACATAAACGCTGGTGTCCCACAAGGCTCCGTGTTGTCTCCGACGCTGTTTCTGCTGCATATCAATGACATGCTGTCTGATGGCTCCATTCATTGTTATGCGGACGACAGTACCGGGGACACGTGTTACACGGGCCGTGCAAATATCCCTCAGTCCGAGGTGGAGAAGAGTCGCGAACAACTTGTGTCTAAAATCGAGACTACTCTCTCTGGAGTATCCGATTGGGGACGACTAAACCTAGTCCAATTCAACCCCACTAAGACACAAGTATGTGTATTCACCGCTAAGAAAACCCCATTCATTGTAGCGCCGCAATTCCTGGGCACACCGCTTACCATCTCCTCGAGTATCGGGATCCTTGGTGTCGATATCTCCAGCGACGTCCAATACCGAAGTCATTTGCAGGACAAGGTTAAGTTGGCATCAAAAAAACTCGGAGTGCTCAACAGGGCGAAGCGGTACTTCACTGCGGGGCAGCAACTCCTTCTTTATAAGGCACAGGTCCGGCCTCACATGGAGTACTGCTGTCACCTTTTTGCTGGAGCACCTGCATACCAGCTTGACCCTTTCGACTCGTTGCAAAGACGGGCATTGAGGCTGGTTGACAATCCCATACTCACAGGTAGAGTGGAACCTCTTAGCCTTAGGAGGGATTTTGCCTCACTGTGTGTGTTCTACCGCCTGTACAATGGTTTGTGCTCAGATGAATTGTTTGACATGATGCCCGTAGCTTCATTCTATCATCGCACCTCTCGCCATAGGCAGGGAATTCATCCCCACACATTGCGACCTGAGACGGTACACACTGTGCGGTATGAAAGAAACTTCATCCCACGCACACTCAAGCTGTGGAATGACCTCCCTGCTGCGGTTTTCCCAAGCGCCTACAATATGGGGTTCTTCAAGAGGGGCATCAGAAGGTTTCTTCATGGTCGGCAGCACGAGTGTGACACCCCTGGTGTTGCATACGTCCATAGGCCACGGTAACCGCTTCCCATCAGGTGGCCCGTGTGCTTGTCTGCCAACTTAGTGGTATAAAAAAAAAAAAAAAAAAAAAAAAAAAAACAGGTAATTTTGTTTGTTATTAAGATTATCCTGTCCACAATTAAGGTGACACAAAGATGCGTTACATCTCCAAAGCAAAGCTTTTGTGACCCAAAAGTTGGGGTCCAAGTGACAGCGACAATTGTAATAACATATAAAGGTAGGTTCATTTATAATAATGCAGTAGATTTTGTAGACATGAAAAAAATACATACATATAATCAAGACTTTATCCCCAGAGGGTTAGGCAGAAGTGATTTAACACCCACTTTTCACCAATAATTGTATTCGGTACCCACCGCCCACGTAATAGGGGATGAGCCTATTGCCGTCTTCCGGGTACTATAGTTGACTCAAGCCATCCATCTGAGGCTGAGTTTGGGCGGTATATATCTGTCTGACATTAAACAACTCCATCCCTTAGACACCTCGTACGACACCGCATGGGAAGAAATGGGTTGGCCCAAATTCTACTCTGCCAGAAACCACGCGAAATACATAAAAATAAAAATATGTTTATAGGATTCTACAGGGATTTATTTGGTGTTAATTTATTATCTTCACTGATCTTTATGGTACCGTTGCTTTTCAGTAACCATGGCAATGGAGTCTCTGAGTTTGTTTTTTATTTAACATCATCATTATCTTGGCATTGATCACCATTGCATCCGATTCTATATTCGAGTAATTGCTTTTTTATATATGATATGTCAATATTCAAGTCGCCCGATGTTAAGAAACTGGAAGTGAAACTATTAAATGATGGCCATTACAGACGTTAATAAAGGTCAACACAAAAATGGTGGACCTCAAAATGGATCAATGGTTTTTCAAAACCGCTTAAGATTTTAAGAAGATGGCGATATATCTATTGATAAAGAACTACAAGTCTTGGTGGCACAAATAAAAATAAGGTTAATGACATGCTACAAGAATTTAATTCACGGGAACATAAAATTAATTATAAATCAGTAAAACGGTTGCAGACAGTTTGAGTTAAAATACAAGTATTATATTTATCTTATATGTATTTTTTTATACCACTTAGGTGGCAGACAAGCACACGGTTCACCTGATGAAAAGTGGTTACCGTCACCTATGGACGTTTGTAGCACCAGAGTAGTCACAGCCGCGCTGCCAACCCTGTAAGTACAGAGTTTCTGTGCCGTCAGTGTAGAAGACAAAGCAGGACAAGCCTTTAGTCTTCCCATTGATAGCACAAATTCTTCAATGAGCTCTGGCTATCCTACTCACCGCTGGGAACACAACACGAAGTTATTATAGCCGCGGTATTCTGTAGGGCGGAGGTACTTCCCAAGTCGGACTGCTCATTTGGGAGGAAATACCGCCGTGTCCTACCTCCTAATATATTCTTAAGTACTACATTTCCTACCAAACGGAACCAACAAAAGAAAACTTAGCAAACAAAAGTTCGAGCCCGAGTTTTAGCAATTATAACACCTCTTCAAGCATAATTATATTCTCATTAAAATTGACTAACGTAACACAAACGACCAATGCTTACACACAGCCTGTACCCAAAAATCCCCTAGTTAGAATAAATTAATTTCATCTTCACGTTAATTGAGAGGGTAGGTTGAATTCTTGTGATCCTAGAGGGGTACCTCATTATTTATTCTTATAATGCCCTCTTAACCCGACAGCTTTTGGGTTAATTTGCGAAAGGTCTTGCGACTAAAAATTCGTGCTTAGAATTGTTAATGTAATGTACATCTAAAACCTATTTCAACTTTCTTCTTAATCGTAACGTATGTTTCTTAATTGCTTTAAAGATTATGTGGGCGTTATGTGGTATGTAATTTGCTGCGGAGTTTAAGGAAATGTGTTTTCTAGTTTGTAGTACTGTTTTTGTTGTACATTTCTCAAACTAATTAAACAATATTTATAATAGGAGGTAGGACACGGCGGTATTTCCGCCCAATTGCGCAGGCCGACTGGGGAAGTACCTCTGCCCTACAGAATACCGCGGCCATAATAACTTCGTGTTGTGTTCCCAGCGGTGAGTTGGGTAGCCAGATCTCACTGGAGAATTCGTGCTGTCAGTGGTAAGACTAAAGGCCTGTCCTGCTTTGTCTTCTACACTGATGGCACAGAAACTCTTACTCTTACTATACTCTACACTTACTACTTACAGGGTCGGCAGCGTATGGCTCTTCTGGTGTTACACACGTCCATAAGCCACGGTAACCACTGTCCATCAGGTGAGTCATGTGCTTGTCTGCCACTTAAGTGGTATAAAAAAAACTGTTATGTGTATAATAATTCGTGATTGTTTATTATGGTTTAATAAAATACAGGTCTTGAACAAACTTTTAGTATCTACTAGACCAAAACAAAGTGTTGTTTGTAAGTGTATAAAGTTGTAGCAGTGGTTCCTAGAGGGTTGAGCGGAGTCCACTTTGCATATTAAGAACACTTCTTATTTGTATTGAACAACTAATTCTACCTATATATCGTATTATTATTCCAATGAATAAGTAAATGTAAATAATTAAGAAAATACATTTTCTTCGATCCTGAATTCCATAAATGATATATTAGGCCAGTATTATTTCACCTTGGCAAATGTTTGGTTAATAATTTAGCCAGTTAAATAGAGTGGGTAAAGCGGTTTATTTTAAAGCCAGCACTCTGGGTAGAGCAATAATTAATGAGTCGATATTGGTTGGCTGTTGGAGCTGCGATTCGATGGAGTTTTGAAATGTTTGAAACTTTTCCATATATCACTGTAAAGTTACAAAGCTGGAAATACTATTTTGAATTCGGGAGATCTATCACTGCAATCTAGAAACACTCGTATATTCAAATTGAATACATTAATAGTTGTGGCCCAATTAATTTAAGTGACTGACGTCCGATCTCTTAACCCCAAAGGAAAGCCTGTGTTAGAGTATTGTTATGTTTACTCGTTTGCAGGTTAGGTTAGCTTAGTATACAAAAATGTTTATGTGAATTAAAACGATTATGTTATAGGAATTTCGGTCTCGTGTCTCCCACTAGGGGAGAATTCAGGACTTTTTCAGTCCCATTCTCAGCCCTAGGCTAGTGAATTATAGGAACTTACTTTTAGAATAATATATTTGAAGAAATCCTAGGAGGAGGTAGGACACGAAGGTATTTCCGTCCCATTGAGCAGTCTGACTGGGGAAGTACCTCCGCCCTACAAAATACCGCAGCCATAATTACATTGTGTAGTATTCCCGGAGGTGAGTAGGGTAGCCAGGGCACACTGGAGAGTTTCCGTACTGTCAGTGGGAAGATCAAGAGCTTGTTCTGCTTTGACTTTAACACTGACGGCACAGAAATTGTGTTGGTAGCGCGAGTATGACTCCCTTGGTGTTGCACACGTTCATAGGCTACGGTAACCACTTTCCATCAGGTGGGCCATGTGCTTGTCTCCAACCGTGTGGTATAAAAAATGTCTCCCTCAGGGGGCTATCAGGGGAGACACAAGACCGAAAACCGGTTTAGATACTTACATAGCCGGTGTGACGTGGTCGAAACGTCAGGCAAACCAAAGGCTCCGGACATTATGTAAGGGTCTCAAAGATACCCTAGATTTTTAGCTTATTCTCGCTTCCCCTTTTTGTCGATTCCCCCAAAAATTATGTTTTTTTTTATACCACTTAGGTGGCAAACAAGCACACGGCCCACCTGATGGAAAATGGTTACCGTGGCCTATGGACGTTTGTAACACCAGAGGAGTCACAGTCGCGCTGCCAACCCTGTAAGTACAGAGTTTCTGTGCCGTCAGTGTAGAAGACAAAGCAGGGCAAACCTTTAGTCTTCCCACTGACAGCACAAATTCTCCAGTGAGCTCTGGCTACCCTACTCACCGCTGGGAACACAACACGAAGTTATTATAGCCGCGGTATTCTGTAGGGCGGAGGTACTTCCTCAGTCGGACTGCTCAATCGGGCGAAAATACCGCCGTGTCTTACCTACCTAAGAAGATTCCCCTCATAATTGACTTTGACTAGGTAAAACAAAACATAAACAGTACAGCTATAAAAAATAATTACGTAGGAAACAAATTCTTGTATATACCTAATACACATTCGCTCTAGAATCCACAACAACAATTATATCTCAAATGCGTGTTAATTTTAATGCTAATTGTATACAACCTTATCTAATTAACTCCCTTGGGAATGCAGCAATCACTATCCAGGCAGCCGACCACAACGAGACCTCCACCTATCACCAAAGATATTAATCTTGCTATGAAAAGGGTCTATGAGACCCCAGGTGCGAAACCTGGGTTTAAGCCTGAACCGTCTTTTAAGTGCGTTTTAAGTTGTCAAAGTGGATCAAGTGTGTCCCTTGATAGGCATTATTTGATGATTATAGTAGTTACGTGGTGTTGTGACTTGGTAATAAAATGGACCTTTTGAATGTATGAATAGTTCTGTATATAGTTTGTATGAAAGGATAAAGATAATAAAAGATTTTATAAATGTGTATATGGTATATAAGGTGTATATGGCTTGAGTCAACAATAGTGCCCGGAAGACGGCAATAGGCTCACCCCCTATTACGTGGGATCGAATTCAATGATTGGTGAAATGTGGGTGTTAATTCACCTCTGCCTAACCCTCCGGGGATAAAGGCGTGATTATATGTATGTATGTATGTATACTACGTACATAAATAATAATAAACCTTTTATTTCATGCAAAAGTACTACTACATACATATTAATGTTGTTTTTACACATAAATTACTTAGATAATGAAAGTTCCTAGACTATGTGAGTAATGGTATAAAAATAAAATAAAAAATACGTTTGATTGCATGAACCCTTCTTCAAGTGAAGGTGAAGGCCTCCTCTAAAGAAAACCATAATTCTCTCTCTTGGGCTATTTGCGGCCAGCAGGGACCAGCTGTTTTTTCCAACTCGTCTGCCCATCTCGTGTAAGGTCTGCCTTGGAGACGTTTGCCGATTGGACCACGTTGTTACCCTATTGGTCCATCTCTCGTCCTGTAGCCTCGCTACGTGCCCAGCCCACTTCCATTTTAGTTTTTTAGCGTATGTTACAGCATCTATGGCTTTGGTGGTTTCTCTAATTTTTGTGTGACGTATTTTTTGCGTCTTTTTAATGTTGAGCATGCTTCGTTCTATTCCGCGCTGGCAAGTAGTGATTCTGCTTTTTATTTTGGATGTGTATTTCCAAGTTTGACATGCGTAGGTTAGGCAAGGTAGAAGGCATGACGTCATGACTTTTGTTTTGATATTTATTGGCATGTTGCTTTTGAATATCTCTTTTAAGGACCAGTACTTGTTCCAAGTGTTTTGTACTCTGCGCTCTACTTCTAGTTCGTGTTGTTTTCTGTTGAAACCAATTTGTTTTCCCAGGTAAATGTATTTTTCGGTATATTTCAGAGTTTCATTGTCCAATGATATTTTTCTCTGTATACTATTTGTCATGACCATAGTTTTTGAAAGGTTAATTTCTAGCCCAACCCTTTTACTAGATGTGTTTAGTGTTTAGTGATTGAATCACTAAACACTGAACACGTGAACATGATTGATTCACTAAACACATCTAAACACTACGTACATAGGAAGAAAAAAAGAAAATCATTTTTATTTTATTTAGGACACGCCAACTTGACTTCACCTTGCCTGATGGTAAGCTAAAGGCAAAGTTTCAGGAGAGAGGGTCACTATTACAGACACTAAGTAATGGCACTCAGCTTGGTGGCCTCATCAGATACTTTTTACGCCCCGCTTAAAAGACCCGGGACTTTCGGAAGGAGGAAACACGTGAGCTGGTAATGAATTCCAGGTCTTGGTGGTGCGGCAAAGAAAAAGATCTTCGAACCCCTTGGTTCTTGCTCGTATATTCTGCTCAGTGTGAGGGTGACATCTAAGCTTCTAGCCTATACATATTACCATTAGGTATATACATATCATACATATCCATAACCACGATAGCCTAGTAGTATGGGCAATGGACTGCAGAGACGAGGTCTCGGGTTCTATCCCAGGTTTTAGCATGGCACACTTCAATGACTTTCAGATGCTTTTCGAAGTTATGTGTGTATTTATCGCAAGTTTATAAGTGTCCGGTTAATGGCAATAGGCTCGCCACCTATTACATTTGGACCTAAACATAAACTGGCGAAATGTGGGTGCTAGCACCTCTGCCTACCCTTTCGGGGATATATGCGTGAGTTTATGTTATGTTTTGTTATTTTTAGAGGCTAGTAGTTAAGTTATGAGGGTTAGCATATTGCAAGGTTATTTAATATTAGCCAGGTTTGTCTTACATTAACAACTATAAATAATTTAATGTCTACAAATCTATTAGCATTCATAACGATGTAGCTCCCAACAAAGAATATCTTAATTAAAAAAAAAAGAGCTAAGTGTTCGGTTCACCTAACCCATTCCCGTAACCGTTAATTGCAGTGTAAAATGTTCCAATTTTATTCATTTTGTTCCATTTTGTTCCAACCCGGTGTAAATGATTCATTATAAAACGCTGTAGAATGATTTATGTTTTGGAAAATTAAACCGATTACTAGAGGAGCGTTTTTTTTCCTTTGTAGTCTAGGAGCTCAGTGGCAAGTTGGTCGTGAGAAATTAAACTTGATGTGGCTATAAATAAATGTATGGTCATATAATATTAGCTACTGAAACGGTAACCTTTTAGTACGTTTTTGTACCTTCCTTTAAAATTAGGATCAATTTCCTAGTCGACAGAAAGTCAAGAAGCGAAAGATGCATACTAAAACGTATTTTGTAAAATATGTGTTCTCTACCTATCCCAATGTCAAAGAGGTGGGACTGTATGTACATTTAGAATCAGATGAGATCTTGACTAGCAAAGTCCCGTACTCTAATTATCCTCAGTACTTACAAACTAAAAAAAAAATGTAAAATACGTAAAAAAAAACTTAAAAATTATGTTAATACCAAAGGTTATTTTTTATACATATAGTGTACATGGTATTTATGTTAATTAAAATATAAAAACACCCCGTTTTCCGTTGTCACGACATAGCATGAAAACGGCATGACCGATTTGGATGTTTTTTTTTGTAGTTTTCTAATACTCTGTACAAGGTTCTTACGGAAAAAATATTAAGAAAATCTCTCAGAAAGATTGAAAAATATACATTTAATTTTGCATATTTTGAAAAAAGGGCGTTACGAATGTCAACGTCATTCAATTTAAAACAAAAAACTCTGTGGTGATCTATATACGGAAAATATATATTTTGTTTTTTATTTAATAAAATTAGTAAAGTCCTTCTCAGATATGACGAGACCAGAGAAATAGGTATTCATTTTTATATGGAGGATATTATAGATTCCAGTTCAAATTGAATAGGTACGCATACATAAGATAGGTCAGCTATACAAAATAAAGTAGTGCATCAAATTTACGCTAAGGCGGTACGAAGTTCGCCGGGTCAGCTAGTGGTCCTATAAAAAGAAAATAGGTATAACCAAATCAACATACGAGCTCCTAGACTAACTACTGACCTACTTTATCGCTATATGGCCGTCAATATCAATGTAACATTAATTTCTTTGATACGGACACCACAGAAACTATTTAAATAAATGTCTATTACATTTTGTTAACTAAAAGTGGAAGTTGACTAATGTTTTCTTTAAAAAGATTAGTCGAAGACCCAATATTTTAGAGTCAACTTTTATTCCGTTGAGGTGGGGCCACACATCAAAATAGCGAGCAGTAACTTTACTTGCTGCTTAAGTGTGTTGCTCCCTTATTAAGTATCGCATTCCGAGGTCACTTGGGTAGAACTGGAGCTGGCGGTGCGAAGGCTTAGAGCCAAGAAGAGCACCGCCCCGGAACCCGACGGCATTCCAGGCCGCGCGTGGGTCCTAGCTCTGGGAGAAGACGGTCTCGAACCCCGACGAGTTCCTCAGCGCATGCTTGGAGCGGGGCCAGTTTCCGAAGATGTGGAAGACGGGGAAACTGGTCCTCATCCGAAAGGAGGGTCGCCCGGCGGACGAACCGTCCGGCTACCGGCCCATTGTGTTGCTCGACGAGGTGGGCAAGCTCTTAGAAAGAGTTATTGCGAAGCGCCTCGTCGAGCACCTCTCTGGTAGGGGGCCGGACCTGGCGGATGCCCAATATGGCTTCCGCCGGTGGCGGTCCACCGTGGATGCCATCATGCGCGTGAGGACTTTGGCGGAGGAGGCAGTTGCCCGGGGTGAGGTGACGTTGGCGGTGTCCTTGGACATCTCCAACGCGTTCAACACCTTGCCCTGGAGTTGCATCAGGGAGGCACTCGTGTACCACGGTGTGCCTCTCTACCTCCGCCGCATAGTCGGGGCGTACCTGACGGAGAGAGCCGTCATCTACCCAAGTGCGACCGGCGTCGGTCGGCGTGAGATGTCGTGCGGTGTTCCACAGGGATCGGTTCTTGGGCCGCTACTGTGGAACATTGGATACGACTGGGTGCTTCGCGGTGAGCTTGTAGACGGCGCCGCCGTCACGTGCTATGCGGACGACACGCTAGTGACGGCGAGCGGGGCTACATACCGCGAAGCGATCCTGAGGGCCACGACCGCGGTTGCTCAAGTCGTGGAACGGATCCGGCGGCTGGGCCTTGAGGTGGCTTTGCATAAATCCGAGGCCATGTTCTTTCATGGACCTCGGCGTACGCCACCACCTGGTTCCAGTCTCACAGTGGGAGGCACTCTCATCGGCATCAAGCCCCAGATGAAATATCTGGGGCTCGTGCTCGACGGCCGGTGGGACTTCGGGAATCACTTCCGAAGTCTGGGCCCCAAATTGGTGGGCACAGCCAACGCTCTGGCGCGGCTACTGCCCAACCTGAGGGGCCCGGAGGACTCCTGCAGGAGACTCTACGCGGGTGTCGTGCGGACCATGGCCCTGTACGGGTGTCACGTGTGGGCGGACACCCTGAGTGATCGGCACATGCTCCTGCTGCCGCGTCCGCAGCGGGAATTGGCGTGCCGCATCATAAGGGGGTACCGCACGATATCATTCAACGCGGCGAGTCTCCTCGCCGGATCGCCACCATGGATCCTGGAAGCGAGATGCCTTTCGGCGCTATACCGGTTCCGAAAGGCGGCGCGGGAGCGGGGTCACGATCCCGAGCCCGAAGAAATTCGGGCCGTGAGATCCCGGCTCCACAGGGAAATGGTGGCGGAATGGGAGATACGACTTGGGCGACCAGGCGCAGGGCACGCCGTAGTAACGGCGGTAAGACCCATCATGGGGGAGTGGCTAGAGAGGCCACACGGCAGCCTCTCGTACCGTCTGACGCAGATGATCACCGAGCACGGATGCTTCGGAAAGTATCTGCGTCGGATGCAGAAAGAGCCAACGTCCGAGTGCCATCACTGCGATGCGAGGGAGGACTCAGGTCCGCACACGCTCACCGAGTGTCCGGCGTGGGAGACGCCGAGGCGGGAGCTTGTGGCGGCCCTGGGAGTGAGGGTTCTCACGCTCTCCACCTTGCTCGCGGCGATGGTTCGCTGCGCGGATGTGTGGGTGGCCGGCGCCTCCTTCTGCGAGCAAGTAATGCTCGTGAAGGAGGAGGCGGGGCGGGAGCGGCAGCGGGAGCGAACAAGGATCGCAAGACAAGCTGCCCGCGTACGAAGGCAACTCGGGCGTCAGAGGTCGATGAACGACCTCCGCCCCCCATGAGCGCCGGCCTGGGGGTGACAGGTGAAGCCGCCTGTCACCCTAGCAGAAGCAGGCCGCGGCGGTGGCGCGCGTGGCGCGCCTCCCCGTTTCCGGGGACGAGTTGGGGACTCTGTAGTCCCCACACCCGAGAAGAGGGCCAGATCGTGAGAGATGGCCCTGGGTCGACCGGGGTGCGAGGGATATGCCTGTCAACCTCACCTTCGGCAACCAAAACGACCCACAGGCGGCGTGCGTTTTAGTCGGTTCGAGTCCGACATAACCTCCTCCACCGGCTCCGGTGGGGAGGTATCCGTGGGGATTTTGCGCACGTAAAAAAAAAAAGTATCGCATTAACGAATTTCATTTAGTAAAACGTAAGAACTCAGTTTAGTTAAATGGGTGCTCACTGATGAAGTCTAGTCGAAGATCCGGCCGCTGTTACTTAACACAGATAAAACAATTTTTCTTTTCTGCTTATCGCTGTGAGTATTATGTCTTCTACCAACAGTGATATTGATATAATACACAAATACTTAGCATTATTATATTTTTACTGTATATTTTATCTATAAAATGTGGTTCACTGCATACGTTCACTGTAAAGTGAACACTAAAATTAACTCAAAAGTGTCATCATAACACTATTGTCTATATTTCTATAAATAACTCCTTTCCATCTTAAATAACGTGGAGTAAATTTATTATGCCAGTATTTTGTTAAAGACACAGGTTTATTCCTGCGCGGAATATTATATCTTCTCCGGGATAGTTTAAATAATGACTGCAGTATGACTGCAGACTGCAGAATCAACCGCGGTGGCCTAGAGGTTTAGGTAATGGACTTATGAGACGAGGTCTCAGGTTTTAACATGGCACACACCAATGACTTTTCGATGCTTTTCGAAGTTATGTGTGTATTTGTCTCAGGTTTATAAGTGCCCGGTTAATGGCAAAAGGCTTGCCACCTATTGCATTGGGACCTAAACATAAAATGGCGAAATGTGGGTGCTAGCATCTCTGCCTACCCCTTCGGATATATAGGTGTGCGTTTATAAAAAAAATTATTTTAAATTCATTTAGGCACTTGTTGTATTTTAATTTCTATTTAATTATTCAAAATATTTTATGATATAGACGTGAGTTTGTTATGTTATGCAGTATCAATAATTTGTCATTTATATTTTAGTGTGTAAAACATATAGAAGATAGAGGAATTAAAACTTCCAGACTGTTGGTTGCCATATTACCCGTTATATAGAATGATTCACAAAGCACAAGCGTCGGTAGCTCAGTGGTTAAATAGTTGGCCTTATGATCGAGAGGTTCCGGTTTCAAATCCTGACCATTACACTACCAACGTGAACCCACTCCTAACACAAGCAATTTAGCT
This sequence comes from Eilema griseolum, assembly GCA_963662185.1. Classification (NCBI taxonomy): domain Eukaryota; kingdom Metazoa; phylum Arthropoda; class Insecta; order Lepidoptera; family Erebidae; genus Eilema; species Eilema griseolum. Next base: position 10,407,119 of record OY759255.1, read on the forward strand.
TAGCTGGAGGGGTTGGAGGGAATATGAGTAATTTCGGTTCTAATATTCTAAAAAAAACTTGAGATTAGTTTGAAATACAGATTGTATTTCAACTAAACTCAATTCAATCTGTACCTAAAACTAATTTCAAGTCGACGAGTTATCTTGGTCCATACCCACAGTAAAATATAGCTCTGATGTTCTCGTGTCAACAGTGTTTAATAACCGATAAATATATTCCAATTATGGACCTGTATACATGATTGAAATTACAAACATGAAAAAGAAAATGTACAAAAATCTATTTGCGAAAAAAACTCGTATTTCTTTGAAACGTAATATTTTTTTCAACACGCTCACCTCAGTTCAGTCCTGGGACGCCGCATGAATAATTTAGTTCTGCCCTGTATTAACATATCATTGTTTTACATTGATTTTTTGGCAGAAGGGTTGCAAAGGGGTTCGGAATTAACACTCGCAATTCCGTGGGTGGGACAAATGCTTTATTTGAGCTTAAAAGCTGACATAAATGATAACAATGGCTTTTAGATAACGCATTTTTTTATGTTTGTAGCGTGGCTGTAGTGTTTGGCTGTAGTGACAGAGGTCATAGATTTGATTCCTATTATTTGTATATGCTATCCTATCACGTGCAGGGCTTAGATGTCACCCTCACACTGTGCAGGGTATAGGAGCAAGAACCAAGCGGTTCGGAGACTTCTTTGCCGCACCACCAAGACCTGTAATTCATTACCAGCATACGTGTTTCCTTCTTCCTAGAGTCTCGGGTACTTTAAGCGGGGCGTGAAAAAGCATGTTATGAGGCCGCCAAGCTGAGTGCCACCATTGTAACATTACTTAGAGTCTGTAATGGTGACCCTTTTTCCTAAGACTTTACCTTTAGCTTACCTCCTAGATAAAAAAATCTATAAAAGATTGAATGAGAAGGTCTGTAAAACCACCAATAGGCCTGATCATGGATGGTCAAAATCGTGTGAAGTAGAGAAATAAAAATTGAAAGGTGGAACCCGGATTGCGAAGTGAGAGTGTAACACGAAGATGTGATAAGAACATTTTTGCTCTAAGTGAAAATCGAACCAGCGACTTCAGTGTAGCAGTCTAACTCTCCATGAAAACTGAAAAATCCCAACCTAGATGAAAGCCTATAGCATAACCTCGTCAGTTTTTTTAATGAGCTACCTTCTAGGCCGGTAAGGTTGATTTCAATTCCGTTGTAGCCATTTAATAGCTATTTGCTATAAAGTGGACACCAAAACGAAACCGTAAAAGACACATCAATAAAATACTATGACTGGTAAAGTAATAAAAAAAACAAAAATACTGGACCTGTTGCTCTTTCAAAGTAATTTGTAACTGAACATCTAGACCAGCTGTTAGCAAATTAAAAACCCACGGAGTTTCGTTGGTCCATTTTTGATTTAGTGATAGCTACTGAGAACCATTAAAAGTTGGACCTCAACCAATATGTTAAACTTTAGCTACATTTTTTTATACTACTTAGGGGCCCACCTGATGGAAAGTGGTTACCGTGGCCTATAGACGTGTGCAAAACCAAGGTAGTCACACTCGCGCTGCCAACCCTGTAAGCACAGAGAGTTTCTGTGCCGTCAGTGTAAAAGACAAAGCACGACAAGCTTTTGGTCTTCCCACTGACAGCACCAAAATTCTCCAGTGAGCTCTGGCTACCCTACTCACCGCCGGGAACACAGCCCAAGATTATTATGTTGTATGGCCGCGGTATTCTATAGGGTGGAGGTACTTCTCCAGTCGGACTGCTCAATTGGACGGAAATACAGTCGTGTCCTACCTCCTAAATTTACTTATTATACTTACTTCTTAAATTTCTGATAATATGTTTCAATCTATTTTTTACGTCAATACACATATTGAAACACACTTCTTCAATATGTGTAACAAAGAATTCCACCGAGTGCCATCAATCAACAGTATTAATAGTTTTACATCGTACCTTTTTCCTTACCTATTATACCAATAATATACGTTTTCGTCCATCTAAGGTTCATGCCCATTCAAAGGTTGCCTGTTAGATATAGCTTAAGTCTATATTATGTATGCAAAAGTAACTCTCTCTGTTGTGCTTTCAGCCTTAACCACTAAACTAAATTTAAAGACCATTTTGATTTGACCATTATAAAGCCGGGAGCCGCGTGGTTCCCGACAGAGTATAATTTGGATTGCCCCATCTCTTCCCATGCGGTGTCGTACAAAGCGACTAAGGGATAGGAGTCTTCAATATCAGACAGATATATACAGCCCAGACTCATTCTCAGATGCATGACATGAGTCTACAATAGTGCCCGGAAGAAGGCAATAGGCTCACCCCCTGTTATATCGGACCGAATTCAATGATTAGTGAAGTGTGCGTGTACGGGGATAAAGGTCTGGTTACATGTATGTACGTAGTACAGATATAGTTTATACCAAGGGAAAGGTTAAAGCAATTTTTAGTCACGATAACAAACAGCCACGCGGCACATGGCTTCTATGGGAACGACTGCTATATTCCTTCTAATTTCAAAAGGTCAATCAGCAAATGTACCAGCTTGCAGGTACCTAATGTTACATGGCCCGGAATGTCTTGAACTTCATAAAGCCTGCACATACGTAGCGTAGGTAGGCGTAGAACTCATTGTCTGAATAATTATCATAAAGCTAGTTTACATAGTTCAACTTTCTAATCTCGAAAGTGCAAACGTGTTCTAACTTGCTTAATGCTTTCAATTCAGCATGTTTAATATTAAGCTAGAATAACTAAAGATGTTATCTATATTAATACTAGTGACTAGAGTATTACATGGGAATAAAATAACAATTATCATTACGAACCGCTAACCGAAGTCCTGACACGTTCGGATTGTTTTCTTCTTGTTCTTGCTTCTCCACTGCACAAGCTATGTCTCACAGAAAGTCTCGCGGAGCTATGCCTACCAGAGGGTACAGCATATTCAGTGGAGTTGGTTTGAGGCAGCCCGTAATGATTCTGCATGTATCATTTAATACCACATTGATGCCTACAGTACAATAAAGAGCAAAAGCATAATCGAGTTGATTGTATCCAAAAAATGAAACACTGTTCGAACATTTAATGTTAATTACTTGAAATTTGGACAAAAATTATAAAGCAGCACTGGAAATAAATTTCCTATAAATATCCTCCTAATGGGGTCCGTGTCTAAGTGTCTACCGCGAGGATCAAGCATTCAGTGTTGTTAAGGAAATGGTTTTTTTTCCCTTTTAAAATGGCAAACAAGTTAGGCCTGCCAATGACGCTTCCATTATCTATAAGTACATTTATAATTACTTGACCCGGATGACTATTCAATTGACACAGAGTCTAAACTGCTGAAGCAAACTTGAAGCAGTTGAGACCTTTTATGTTTTGAACATGAACTAGGAGTATAAAAAAATCTTTGTGCATTTAGGCCACTATGTAAGGCATACAATATTGTTTCTTATTTGTATATCAAATATGTATGCGTCGGTAGCGTATTAGCTTGGCTTATTGTGGCATTTTTTTAGCCACTTAGGTGGCAGACAAGCACATGGCCCACCTTATGGAAAGTGGTGGCCTATTGACATGTGTAACACCAGGAAACCACACTCGCGCTGCCGACCCTGTAAGCACAGAGTGTCTGTGCTGACAGTGTAGAGAACAAAGCAGGACAAGCCTTTAGTCATCCCACAAACAGCACAAATTCTCCAGTGACCTCTGGCTACCCTACTCACCGTTGGGAACACAACAAGAAGTTATTATTACCGCGGTATTCTGTACGGTGGAGGTACTTCCCTAGTCGGAATGCTCAATTGGGCGGAACCCTGGCCATGACAGGAGTGGGCTCACGTCGATGGCGTACCATCGACTCTCTATTTTTATTTCCGTGCGCAAAATCCCCACGGAGACCCCCCCCCCACCAAAGCCGGTGGAAGAGGTTATATCGGACTCGAAGCGACCAAAACGCACGAAGCATGTGGGTCGTTTTTCGTCACTCCCGTTGCCGCTCCCGCCCCGCCTCCTCCTTCACGAGCATTACTTGCTCGCAGTAGAAGGCGCCGGTCGCCCACGCATCCGCGCAGCGATCCATCAAAGAATTAATTAATCAATCAAAGAATCAATTTCATTTATTCAGTTAAAGTACACAAAGAGCACATATGAATGTCAAAATTTTACAATTGGATATGTCAAGAAATAATATAAAAATATTAAATATTTTAAAAATAAATCATTGGAAAAAGATTCTTTCGCTGGTTTGGTAGGTTAGTTCTACTGAGAAGATACCAGCAAGAACCTAAGCGAACTATATTAGAACTAGATTATTTTTCTTTTTTAAATTTGCTTTAGTTTACAATTTATTTTGTGCGAGCAAGCAAGAAACTTATGTTGACCACGCATTAACATCATTAAGATACTTATCCATTTTATAGTAACCTTTACTCATTAAAGTTTTTTTCACTTCTATTTTAAATTTATTTATTGGCATATTAATCAAATCCTGAGGAATTTTATTAAATATTTTTATGCAGCTGCCTACAAATGAATCACCAACCTTGTGAAGCCTAAGTTTTGGTATAACTAGTTTATTTTTGTTTCTCGTATTAAAATGGTGTACATCAGATAGTTTTTCGAAAATATTTAGGTTTTTTCGTACATATTACATATTATCATAAATGTATTGAGAAGCAATCGCCATCGGTGGAGAGCGTGAGAACTCCCACTCCCAGGGCCGACACCAGCTCCCGTCTCGGCGTCTCACACGCCCGACACTCGGTGAGCGTGTGCGGCCATATATATAGGTCAAATTTCCCCACACATTGCAACCTGAGACGGTACACACTGTGCGGTATGAAAGAAACTTCATCCCACGCACACTCAAGCTGTGGAATGAACTCCCTGCTGCGGTCTTCCCATGCGCCTACAATATGGGGTTCTTCAAAATGGGCATTAGGAGGTTTCTTCAGGGTCGGCAGCGCGAGTGTGACGCCTCTGGTGTTGCACAAGTCCATAGGCCACGGTAACCACTTCCCATCAGGTGAGCCGTGTATTTGTTTGCCACCTAAGTGGTATAAAAAAATATCTTGATCCGTTTACCTGTCTATTCATCACAATCTTTGCATTCATTATTATTGTACTAAGATTATAATATAGTGTACTAATCCTTTGTTGTAAAAGCTTTTAATTTAATTACAAGGATTAACGGTAGTACCAATAAAGCATTCCAGTGTCTCTTGCGAAGAAAAATAATGAACAAAGGAATATTGATGTCAGTTTTCTATTTTGAAATTTATCTATGAAGTTCTGAGTCTTTTAAAGCCTCATTGGGCTAAGGACGTGAAAATATTATTTATTATAAAACTTAGCATTCTAAATAACACTCAAGATTTGTATTTTTCCATTTTCAAGAAGAAATTATTAAAAGAGCAAAGTCTGATTTCTTAGGAATAAAATTATTTGAAGCCAGATATTTTGCAGAAGAAATTATTAAGTACTTTTTATTAAAGTCTTATAGCTAATTTCGTCGTCACATGCTTTTATTTTCATTATCTCAAAATTTTCTGAAAAGCTTTTCAACTATGGTTTCTCGGGAATACATTTGTACAATTAAGATTTATAAAGTATTAAATTCAAACTGAAGGTATTGTTATATAAAAATTTATCTCTGTTGTCTAATGAAATAAGTATACATATAATACGAAGTGAAAGTTCTTGAAGATATTTGGAAGATGTAATATTTGTTACTCCATCACGCTTTAACGGCTGAAAGGATTTGTCTGAAATTTTGTACAAGGATAGATAGATAATTTTTTATTGTACACCAATACATTTAAAACTGAGGTAGATTATAGTATGAAATAAGACAGATCTAGAATGAGTTCCCATGGGATGCGAAAGCAGGACCAGATTTTTATACAGGTGGGGGTCTCCACCTGTTCACCGTCACTGTCACTCCACATCACTTAGTTTCATAATCTTTTTCGTCATCTTAGCGTTACTCACAGTCATATTTGAAGCTTTCAGCGCGAAATCTTGGATCAGCTTTTCCGGCTTTTGCTAAATTTCTATATTTTCCGTGAAGCGACTGTCATCTGACCTCCACAACCCAAAGGCGATATCGAAGCATTGTAGCTAGACCAGTTGTTAGACTTATTAGGCAAACTACCCGTAACGACTACCACAGATGTTCGTATGGCACCAGGACCGCCGGCTGAACGTGCTCTCCGAAGCGCAACCAGACCAACTCATATTCAAGCATACAAATATTTGCGCTGAGTGGGTATCGAACACGTGGCTCCTGCGTAGCAGTCGCGTTCACTACCCCCACGCCACAGAGGCTGTCTAGTAAGTACTAGTAGGCAGCAAGTTTCATAATAAATACAAATTACTTGATTGTGAACTACGTAGCTCCACTAACATACAAAACTATATATAAAGTTCAAGCTATTAACATCAGTTTAAATGTAGCTACAACAGATAAGGCACCTAACCCGTTCTGCTTTGTAATTAGTAAACGTGAAGTTTCAGAACATAGATTCACTGATAGCTGCATTTAAAATTGCTTTGGGAAGCGTGCGAGGCACCGCATTTGTAGCGGTTAAGAACTTGGTCGGCCAGGAAGCAATATTATGGAGTTTAAAAGCGTTTAAAGTTTTTAGTTGAGTAGTTAACAGCGACATTTCGTTAATAGAGATTGTGGAAGACATTGATGAAAATTCTCGTCTCGATCATCGTTCTTTTTTTGACAAAGACAAGTACACGGCCCACCTGATGGAAAGTGGTTACCGTGGCTTATAGACGTTTGTAACAGCAGAGGAGTCACAGTCGCGCTGCCAACCCTGTAAGTACAGAGTTTCTGTGCCGTCAGTAGAAGACAAAGTAGGACAAGCCTTTAGTCTTCCCACTGACAGCACAAATTCTCCAGTGAACTCTGGCTACCCTACTCACCGCTGGCAACACAACCCGAAGTTATTATAGCCGCGTTATTCTGTAGGGCGAAGGTACTTCCCCAGTACTGCTCAATTGGGCGGAAATACCGCCGTATCCTACCTCCTTTTTCTTTGCACTGACTCCCAAAATATAAGCAATAGCTTAGTTTGTGAACCAGTACAGCATTTACAATGTGAATATTAAATATGTCTTAGTCCTAAGAAAATATTTGTGAACTCTTTTGTGATAATACGAAAATATTTGTGAACTCTTTTGTGATAATACCATTCATACATACATATAATCACGCCTATATCCCTGGAGGGTTAGGCAGGGGTGAATAAACACCCACATTTCACCAAAAATTGTATTCGGCCCCACGTAATAGGAGGTGAGCCTATTGCCATATTCCGGGCACTATTGTTGACTCGAGGCATGCATCTGAGGCTGAGTCTGGGCTGTCTGACGTTAAACAGCCAAATCCCTTAGTCTTTAAACCTTTCTTTAAACTCTTTTCCAACTCAGTTTAACTGAAAAGCCGACCTCATCTTAGCAGCAGCAGTGGAGTAGATACTAACTGATGCGGCTGAACTTTGATGATTTCAGAGAAGTGACTTCAGAGGCACTTCACTGAAAACGAACCCGCGTCTCCAGCGTTGCGGCCGCGTTCACTACCGCCACACCACGGAGGCTGTCAAAAGTCAAAATCTCGTCACGATGTCTTAAGAATGACATCCATCTTAAAAAAAGTGTAGCTTAATTCTTCATTATGTTAACCTACTCGGTTACCACTTAACCACGATATAACCTCGTTTTGTGTTCCCGGCGGTGCCAGAGCTCACCATAGAGTGCTGTCAGTGAGAAGACCAAAGGCTTGTAATAATGAAAGGATTTATGTTCTGCACTGAAGGCACAGAAAACCTCTGTTCTTATAAGTGACTCCCCTGGTGCTATACACGTTCATAGGTCACGGTAACATCTTTCTATCAGGTGGGCCGTGTGCTTGTCTGCCACACAAGTTGTATGAAAAAAAAAATCATAAATAAAAATTATATAATTTGCTATTTTTATTCTAAATCACTCGTTATATCCTATTACTGTGGTCAAAACTAAATTTGCTTCGTATGTCTCACTATCTTTATAAAAAAATTAACGCAATAATTCTAAAGAAAAATATTCATGGCTACCCCCACGTGGTGCAATTACTAAACGCAAGTTCCAACAAACAAGTCGCATTAATTTAAAAAGTTGTTAGTACTGCCCTCACACCCTCTCTAGAGTCATAAAGAATGTAAAAACTTGGTTATTTTACGTAATTTGCACGGCTTTTTATGGTGAGATGTTAAGTACTATATTTTTTTATAGAATGGTAAAGAATATTTTATTGCTTCGAATTTTGAAAACCATGGAAATTAAAAATAAATCACTCTGACAAAAATTTCATGAACAGCCAGAGACAAATGACCATTCGTTGGCCAGCGTATTGTAGAATACAATGACGAGCGTATGAGATTTGACGTTTATGACATGCGTTGACAGCTGTCATAGGGGAAAGTCGAGATAATTGTACAGCCTTATAAATCGTACCACGTCTAGATTTTTCATTAAATGACACTTTTTTCTACACTGGCAATATCAAACTTTGCTTCAGTGTCGCCTCCATCTACCCACTATATTAAGACCCACAATATATTGATATCAAACAAAAATTGTGTATAGGAGCGAAAAAAACAAATTTTAGTGGAAATCGTTATAATTTTTATTCTAAGTAATCTATACAGAAATAATTTATAAATATTAAATACAATAAAAATAAAATAACTATTATACAACTTATAGCTAAGAACAATTAAAATGCGTCGTAGAATTCCTCCGCATCGCATGCCTCTTGTGGCAGCGTTCCCAGAAGACTGGCAGCATTGCCACGTTGTATGGCAAAAACCGAATCGTTATTAATTTTCATATTGGTTTGTACAGTTATGACACGTTATATAGGTAAACTAAAACTACGCAGTCTAAATTATATAACTACAAATTTAATCTAGATTACTGTGCATTCAAAATTTACTTGGTTCGTTAAATCGTTGCACCCATAGTTACCCGACTATTTTCATACAAATACATATAATTTAATTATTACACAGAATTAGGACACGGCGGTATTTCCGCTCAATTGAGCAGTCCGACTGGGGAAGTACCTCCGCCCTACATAATACCGCGGTTATAATAACTTCGTGTTGTGTTCCCAGCGGTGAGTAGGGTAGCTAGAGCTCACTGGAGAATTTGTGCTGTCAGTGGCATGACTAAAGGCATGTCTTGCTTTGTCCTCTACACTGATGGCACAGAGACTCTGTGCTTACAGGGTCGGCAGCGCGAGTGTGGCTTCTCTGGTGTTACACACGGCCATAGGCTACGGTAACCACTTTCCATCAGGTGGGCCGTATGCTTGTCTGCCACCTAAGTGGTATATAAAAAAGCCGCTTGACGGCAATGGGTTCGCCCCTAAATATGTGGGACCGAAAATCATAATTGGTAAATTGTAGTTGTTAATACTCCTCTGCCTACTCCTTCGGGGATTTCCAGGCGTGAAAACATGTATGTGTAAGCTATATTTTTGTTTCTGGCAAAGGAAACTGAACGCACGCAAGTCTGATCCGAAATAAACTATTAATGTAGTATTTTTCTGTCTGGTAGAATTTAAATACCTAATAACGTCAGGCAAACCAAAGGTATGTATGCACCTATACCATAATGTCATTAATTCCCGTTAACATTATTGTAGGTCATAACAATCGGTTACCAGGAAGGGAGGAAAACCAAGGTATTAAGATCATTTTGAGTACTTTTTTCGACAAGATCCATCTGAGGCTGACTGTACTTATAATTCCTAAATGATGTACTTTCGATCTCGAAAAAAAATGAGCACATTTTTAAAATGGTTAAATGGCAAATTTCAAACAGCAGTTCATGGCTCATACAGCAGTTAAAGTTCGTTGAAAATTCATTATACATTTTACGATAGCCGTAAATCTATTTATTTTATGGCGTTCATTTCATACTCTTCCCCATTTAATATCTAAGTTAAGTCATATTTAATATCCGGAGTGTTTCTTTATTTATACATCATCTATTGTAGCTGATATATAATATTTAGATCTCTCTCTGATCTCTAATAGAAAAACAACCAGATAAACAATTGTGTAGCGACTTTTTATAAAAAGAACACATTTTAAATAATAAAAAATTAACAAACTGAAAAACGGGTTTTTTTATACCACTTAGGTGGCAGACAGGCACACGGCCCACCTGATGGGAAGCGGTTACCGTGGCCTATGGTTGTATGCAACACCAGGGGTGTTACACTCGTGCTGCCGACCGACCATACTCGCGATGCCGACCATGCCACTAGTGGTTCAATATCATATTTTTTTCTTTAAAATGAGTTTTTAAATAGAAAAATACTAATAAACTAAGTTTTTTTACATAAAATATTTTAAAAGTCACAACTAGATTAACAAAATAGAAAAAATTGAATCGGTTCAGGCGGGACTTTTTCTATTTTCTTAATCGATTTGAATAGTAAGCATACTAAATGCTTTAAAATTTCATTCAACACATCCTAAGTGTGTGTAACAAAATCCAATAATTTTCGTATTTACTTACTTTATTATTCTACCAAGCACAAAAACGTAATCAAATTTTGAATTTAACTGAAGCAGTTAACGACCGCGTTGATAAAAATCTAATTTCCGATTGTCAATAAAAACTGATAGTCAGAACTAATCCATAAATTATAGTAAACTGTCAATATAGTTGCCAAAAGAAGTCGCTACCAAAAATATATAGTACAATAGGAGACTCTCACTGACAAAGAGGAAACAATTTATTCATAAAGCTGATTAACCGCCTTTTAGTTGAAAAATGTTTTGTCCCTGTCCATTTTTACGCCAAGACATAAAATTAGAACAGCCACCGAGATATTTACAATATTTTTTGAATTTTTCAAGTTTTTTTTTTAACAAAAAAAAAAATAACACTCACTATTTTTTTTTTGAATTTTTCAAGTGAGTGTTTTGTATCGCTTGTATTGTGTACACTGAAGACGGTAGACCGATACGATCTGCCAAATAACAACTTAGTCGAGAACTCGAGAACCTCATGTATGTACGGAAAAATGTTACAAAATTCTCTAGAGTTTGTGACCGCCACAAAATAAATACCAGACACAAAAACAATCTTGTAGTCTGTGGTAGTCGACTTGAAAAAATTAGTCATTCATTCCAGGGTAACTGTATACGCTTTTTTAACAAGCTCCCTAATGAAATAAGGGATTTACCTGTGTATAAATTAAAAATATTGTTAAAAGTAAATTGTGCCAGAAAGGCTATTATAAAATCCAAGAATACTTGGATGATAAACATGCTTGGAAATGAGCTGTTCGCTCAACTATGCTACTCAAGTAAATTTTTGTATTTAAATTAAGTAGACTAAGTGTATGTTTGTAAATAGACCAAAAAACGGAAATGCCCGCTGAGTTTCTTGCCGGAGTCTTCTCAGGTCGGGGCCGCGTTTCGGACCGGTGGTCCATTTACTAAACAGATATTCATGTTCCTTTTTTTTGACGTTTTGTAACTACCGATATAATGGTCTATGCAGAATAAATTATTTTTGACTTTGACTTTGACTAGTGGTCCATGATCATGGCGCTTGTAATAACGCCGAAATATCGGATACTCAAAAATCCTAAAAAAAAAAACATGGTATATATCCCGATGAGTGAGTACACTATTGATGACCTTTTCAATCTCAAATCATACAAAGATATAAAAGTTATATAAGTAAAGTTATATATAATTTATCCTTACCACCATTTTGGGGTCACAATAAAGATTAGCTACCTTCATTTGACCTACGCAATACGTGCCTTGCTCGCAATCGATGTCACCAATCGTATGAAGGAAAAATCTATTTTTTTCTAGTCCGTGTGTTCGACCAAATTATCAATAGATAATATTTGGATTGGATTTTTGGTCCCGTTAGCATAACTTATGGAAACCTATCCTCGGCATAAAAGTAGTAGCCAAAAGTAATAACTCCAGATTATGATCTATCATTGTACTAAATTTAAGCTAGATCCGCTCAGAGCATGATGGAATAACAAGCACACATTCACATTTCGGTGAAAATTTCGGTTACTCAACGAAAATAATAAACATGGTAAATATCCCGGCAAGTTTTACTATATTAATGTGAATGACCATGTAATGTTTTAGAAGGAGGTAAGGCAAGACGGTATTTCCGACCGAGGCAGTACCTCCGCCCTAAAGAATATCGTGGCCATAATAGCCTCGTGTTGTGCTTCCGGCGGTGAGTAGGGTAGCCAGAGCTCACTGGAGAGTCCTACTTTGTCTTTTACACTGACGGCACAGAAACTCTTGGTGGTATAAAAAAAATGTCAATCTCAAATCACATTTATAATATTAAGTAGAATTTATTATAAGTCCTGTAAAATATAGCTTCATTTAAAATTTCAATATGAAACTAAACAAACATTATTAGAAAACGCCATAATGTTTTTAGGATCCATAAAACATTATAATATTAAGCTTGAACAAAATGGTTATGAGCTGGTAACGTTTACAAGGAAACTTCAAAACATAACGTTATTAAAACCACTTAATTCTAACGAACTTTGTTTTTATAAAAAAAAATTGAAACGCTTTTATCCACGACTATACCGAGAGGTTGTGTGTGTAAATAAAATTGTTTACATTTATCTTGAAAACGATTTGACTGCTTTAGATACGATTTTGATTCATCGGCAATAAACTAACCGTGTGCGGGTGGGCGTCGGAGGTCGATGAACGACCTCCGCCCCCCATGAGCGCCGGCCTGGGGGTGACAGGTGAAGCCGCCTGTCACCCTGGCAGAAGCAGGCCGCGGCGGTTGCGCGCGTGGCGCGCCTCCCCGTTTCCGGGGACGAGTTGGGGACTCTGTAGTCCCCACACCCGAGAAGAGGGCCAGATCGTGAGAGATGGCCCTGGGTCGGCCGGGGTGCGAGGGATATGCCTGTCAACCTCACCTTCGGCAACCAAAACGACCCACAGGCGGCGTGCGTTTTAGTCGGTTCGAGTCCGACATAACCTCCTCCACCGGCTCCGGTGGGGAGGTATCCGTGGGGATTTTGCGCACTTAAAAAAAAAAAAAAAAACCCGTGTGCGGGTGACATCTAAGCCCTGCACGTGTTGTCCTGTGTAGGCAAGGGCAGGGTCAGACTAATTGGAAGAGCTCATCAGAACATTCACCATATCCCTCGCACCCCGGCCGACCCAGGGCCATCTCAAATGCCAGGGCTTGCGTTCCTTCGTCTTAGTCTTCGTCCTTCGTCTCCTCCTTCACGAGCTTTACTTGCTCGCAGGAGGTGCCGTCTGCCCACGCATCCGCTCAAAGGATCATCGCCGCAAGCAAGGTGGAGAGCGTGAGAGCTCTCACTCCCAGGGCCGCCACCAGCTCCCGTCTCGGCGTCTCCCACGCCGGACACTCGGTGATTTATGATATACTTTGACAACTGTCATAAACGTCAAATCCCTGTTTTTATTTTTTTATACCACTTAGGTGGCAGACATGCACACGGCCCACCTCATGGAAAGTGGTTACCGTGGCCTAAGGACGTGTGTAAAATCAAGGGAGTCACACTCGCGCTGCCAACCCTGTAAGCACAGAGATAGGACTAGCTTTTGGTCTTCTCACTGACAGCACGAAAACTCTCCAGTGAGCTCTGGGTACCCTACTCATCGCCGGGAACACAACACGAGGTTATTATGGCCGTGGTATTCTGTAGGGCGGAGGTACTTCCCCAGTCGGACTACTCAATTGGACGGAAATGCCGTCGTGTCCACTTGTCTAAAGGGGGCTGGAAGAGGATCTCATCAATTGTGGAAACGAGAATGGAGTCTCTAGTAACGACAAAGTTTAAAATACCAATATGTTACACATAACCAAAGCAAGTAATATTATAATGAGAATAAAACTAAATTATCATGCTAAAGGGTTGTAACGTATAAGTGACGAGAATTCCGCTATGTCGGCGATAAAACGGAATTTGCATAGAAATAAGGGGAAACACACCCTGTATATTTATTACTAAGGGGTTGCTTGTGTTGCTAGGCCTTGTTTTTTAATATTTTTTTTCTTTCTTAGTATTTGGGTCACGTTGTAATTTTATTTTGAAGTTTCTTTTTTCGCTGGTCTTTGAGAAGATGTTCTGTAATACAGGATGGATATAAAAGTTTAAAGGGAGGAAGGAAAGTTGCCAGTAATGTCAACTAGTGATTTGGTTCACTGTTTCTTAGCGTATCACAAACTCTGAGTTTCGGGGATGTCTAAAGCAGTTAAAAAGCTAACCAATTATTTTTAGTTTATTTACTTACTTTTTCTTCCTTTTGCAAATCTCAATAACATCCAAAGTTATTAAGGCCTGGAATTTCTTACCAGCGTACGTGTTTCCTTCTTCCTACAGTCCCGGGTCCTTTAAGCGAGGCGTGAAAAATCATCTGATGAGGCCGCCAAACTGAGTACCGTCATTGTAACATGCTAACGTCAGTAACAGTGACCCTCTTTTCTGAGACTTTGTCTTTAGCTAACCATCAAACTGGGTGAAGTCAAATTGGTGTTTCCTATATAAAAAAACTATGGAACCCTATTTTATTTTTATGGTTAGGTCTTTACGGAAGGTACAACTGTTGAATCCATTACCCCAAGGAGTAAAGCCTGCTCCAGAACCAATGTTGTCGAAAATCTGGAGCTCTACACTTCAATCTATCTTTGTGCCAAATTTCAATCAAGATCTGTCCAGCTGTTTTTGCATGTTACTCAAAACCATTTATCCAACAATCATGTTTTATGCGTTAGTTAACAATACACATATTATATTTATGTTGCGTTACTACTTCGTAATCCGTCAACCGTGCGTCATATTACATTTGATTTATATATGTTAGTTCACTTTGTTCCCGGAACAAATTATATGTATATACTCATAGGAACAAACTTCCACATAGAGCTGTTCCGACTTCCAAGTTCAATCAGTCCTTTAATGTTTCACGTATGAATTGAGCAAACTTAACTGTCTAAGGATTATATTTTGAGTTGTTTATACACCTACTAATCAAACAAGGTGAATGTAATATAATATACATATAATGTATATATTGTAGTTATAAAATATATACAGTCAGCAAAAGATCGATCGTTAGTTCAGATGATAATACAATTTAAAGTTATTGCTGAGGCACCATCTGCATATGCATTTATATCACGCCATAAGAAAGCACGCGCTGTGATTGGTCATGACGTGATATTACACTAATCAGGCGCCAGGGTGCGCGGAGGAGGGATCGGCACAGTGATATTTTTCTACACACGATAGACTTAATCGAAAGCTTTGTACAGGCTGCCACGCAAATTTATATTTTTTTTATTCGCATTAATATAGTCGTTCACACCAGTCTACGCTTTCTTCATTCTTTTACCCTCAAGAATCCGCTACAGTTATGATTCTGAACTCTGCAACACGCAGCAGTGTTGCAAAGCAGCGTATTTTTTTATATAGCACACGTCAATTAAACTTCGCCTCGCCTGATAGTAAGCTGAAGGCAAAGTCTCAGTAAAGAGAGTCACCATTACATACATATACCACGTTATAATGGTGACACTCAGCTTGACGACCTCATATGCTTTTTTATACCCCGCTTAAAGGCTGATAATGAATTTCAGGCCTTAGGTGTGCGACAAAGGAAAGAGTCACCGAACTGCTTAGTTCTTGATCGGAATATTCTGCACCGTGTGCGAGTGACATCAAGTTAAACAAGTAATGTAAGTGAAAAAATGTAAATATGTATATAGTTTTAGACAAATAACCTTATTGCGGAACTGATTTTATTTTATTTCTATGGACCATTTATGTGTGGTTGGATGACAATCGTTTCTTTGCATACCTATTACTGTGATTGCTTTTATGCCCGTTCATAGTATTGTACTAATATTTCATACATACATATTCTCACACCTGTAAATCGAATCGCAGTGGTAGGCAGCAGCGCATTAACATCCACACTTCGCCAACCATGATTTTCGGTCCCACGTAATAGGGAGCGAGCCTATTGCCGTCAAGCGGGCATTTCGTCATGGGCTCTATGCTTATTGTCGAATGGAGAACCAACACAGTAATATTTCAGTCAGTAATTAATATTCACGAAAAATACCTTATCACTATTAAGAAAACTACAGTTGAAAATGTTGCTGTGAAACACATTTTACTGTAGAAAACAGTAAGAATGACAGACAGTTAGTAGTGTGAAAGAAACGTTGCTATGAAAAGAGAAAAACTACTCTAGTCTCGGTCTCGTATTATGAGACTCAATTCTCAGAGCGTTTGAAGAGTAAACATCGTGTACGCGACGTACGTACAACCGGAGGCAAAAGCGTTTGCGTAGATTTTAAATAAAAAATAGTTATTGCTTTCATTATCTTCGTTTGTGAGAATGTGATTGAGTTTGAAGTCTTTGACTTTGTAAAGCTTTAGATAAGCAATTTACCGATATTTGCGCCGCAAACGCTTCTCACTGAGAAGATTGCAAATGTATGTCGGTTTACTGTATGCTTATTGCTTTGGAGTGTGGTCCCCTAAACCTGAAAGCAGCATGCACATAAAAAATGGCGTATGTTTTCACATGCGTCATTTTTTTTGGTAAATACAAATAGGTTTACCATTGGTGGTTTCAGCAAAATGTATCCAAAATTTTCCAACATCTAATACAATTATAAATATATTTATACCTCTCATATAGAGGTGGGAAGATATTTATAAAACAAAATGTACCTAAGAAGAAAATCTGAACCTGTACTTGGTACGTCAATCATCAGGTGTACCGGCTTCCTATGATCATTGTTGGGCAAATTTTAATTGCAAATAAACTTGCAATTAACCCGACTGCTGCATCGAAAAAATTTGACAGCAGGCGGTACCCATTAATTTTTCTTTCGGTTTATGATTAGCAGTAAGGTACAGCCTACTCTGAAAGTAAGAATAAGCATTGCCATACAACATGGCAATGCTGCCAGTCTTCTGGGAACGCTACTACAAGAGGCATGCGATGCGGAGGAATTTCACGACGCATATTAATAGTTCTAAGTTATAAGTTGCTTAATAGTTACTTTAGTTTTATTGTGTTAAATATTTATATATTATTTCTTGATATGATTGTAAAATTTTGATGTTCCTAAACTGAATAAATGCACTCAGAAACTTGTTTGTTGTTTTAATCTTTTAGACAGTAACTGGGAATTTTTATTTCTGAATATATTTTAAATTGCAATTAAGATTTGCCCAACATTACCAAAGATAACGGCGCGTACTGATAAGCCCAATTGCAATAAAATAATAATTTAAAAGTACACTGATAATAAGAAAACTTATTTATTTAGACATTTAGGTTTGTAATCAGGTTCCAAAGAGATAAATGACTGGTAACAGACCAGGAGCATTAGTCTGACTGACATCGCGTTTCAAACGCATTCTTATTGTGTGAAGACGGTAGATAACAATAGGTTCACACAAGCAAGAACTGGCGAAAAACTTGATCTTTTTTATTTTTTATTACCACTTAGGTGGCAGACAAGCACATGTCCCACCCGATGAAAGTGGTCAACATGACCTATGGCGTGTGTAACACCAGGTGAGTTACACCCATGCTGCCGACTCTATAAAAACAAAAAGTCTCTATACCGTCAGTGCAGAATAAACAATCTGGACAAGTCTTCCCACTCACAGCACAAAAACTCTCCAGTGAGCTCTGGCTACCTCACTCACCGCCTGGAACACAACACGAGGTTATTATAGCCGTAGTATTCTGTAGGTTTTTCATACCACTTAGGTGGCAGACAAGCACACGGCCCACCTGATGAAAAGTGGTTACCGTGGCCTACGAACGTGTGCAACGCCGGAGGAGTCAGACTCGCGCTGCCGACTGACAGAGTTTCTGTGCCGTCAGTGTAGAAGCCTTTAGCCTTTAGTCTTCCCACTGATCGCTCAGACTCTCCAGTGAGCTCTGGTTACCCTACTCACGCCTGGGAACACAACACGAAGTTATTATGGCCGCGGTATTCTGTAGGGCGGAGGTAATTTCCCAGTCGGACTGCTCAGTTGGATGGAAATTCTGCCGTGTCCTACCTCCTATTATAGAGGCTCCTGGTAGAGTATTAGGGTGGAGGTATTTCCCCAGTCGGACTGCTCAATTAGGACGGGAATATTCTCCACTTTTACTAATGTAACTAAACAAAATGAATATCTACTTAGGATAAGAGGCTTGCTAATTTTAGAGCTCTTATTTCCAATTACACAAAATAAAGTCGTATAAAAATCTTTAAAAGAAAATATGAAACACTCTCAAAAAGTTCTAAATAATAGATTCCTTGTTATGTTGTAGACATAATAGGCACTTATCCCACTCAAGATTGAATAAAATAAGAAGCTTACTTGTCAATAACAAAGGTTATTTATTTTTAGACAGGTAAATATTTAGTAAACGGATATTACATTCGAACTAAATAGATATTTAATACATTTTGTTCTGGTAAAACGTGTATCCTTAAATCTAAAGACATTTGATAAAATTGATTCTATGCAAATCATTGTTTGAACAATGAAAAGGGCATGTAATACGAGTATTATTTTGCTTGGCTTTGACAAGATTAGTTGCACGGATGACGGAAATGACGCAATCTTGTTATAGGGAAAATAAGGTGCTAGAAATGGAAATGTTAGAAGTATTGAAGTATATTTGTAAAGTCCTCTTATTGTATCACGAGGACAAGGAGATAATTTACTTTAAATAAGACTCTATATAACTAGTATTGTAATCGATATGGTGTGACAATTTCTTTGTATGTTAGATGGTGTATTTGTTGTGAGAAAATATTGAAAAATAATGTCGTGATATTTTTTTAATTTAGCACTTAGGTGGCAGACAAACACACGGGCCACCTGATGGAAAGTGATGACGTGCCGTCAGTGTAAAAAACAAAGCAGATTAGACCAATTGTGATATAGTAAGATAATATGAAACCAGTTTAGCACTTTATTTAAAATATCACTGCCACTTTTTAATTTGGGCACTGTTGCTGTTATATAGAAATCCATACTTATTAAAAATTGATATCAGTTCATAAGTCAAATCATTTATTCTGAATAGATCATTAAATCGGTACTTACAAGATGTCAATATAAAAAGAAATATGAAAGACTAGTTTAGCAAATGGACCACCGACCGGTTTGAAACGCGGCCCCAATTTGAGAAAACTCCGGCAAAAGACTCAGCGGACAGTGATTTTTCACCTCTTACCTTTTTTACCTTTTATCCACCACTATCACTAACATACTATTGATAAAAGTTTGTCTTCAATATGGATGGTGATAGATATTGAAAAGAATATATGTGTCTGTCGGATGGTAACCACTTTTGTGTATAACTGTACTACTAAATACTATCCTCGGCACATGGACCTGAGCATGTCAACAGTCAACACACGCTGTACACACACGGTGAAGCACAAAGCGTTGTTTTACAATGTTCGCAAATCCTTGAATCGTCTCTGAACCTAAATAGACAAGTGTTAGGAATCAGACGAACCTCAGAAGCGTAATGTCTAACTTCTATTCAACTTACCTGCCTATTTACAACAAGGTAGCCAAGTATTGCGCTATTGAAAAGCTCAATTGAAGAAGTGAAAACCGAGGTTATCAAATGGCTAAATTCAATGACTTATGAAGCTACAGAAATCCTAATGCTGCACTAACTGATGTGAATAGTTTGAATTAGACATTATTATTATCATACTACCCTTATATTTATACATATGCACACACACATGTATGGATTGTACCTATTGTGATATATATATATCACAATACACACTGTTAGTACAATTTTTAGGTTTGGCTTATTCTGCATTGAAGTTCTGCTCATATATATTCGGTTCTATTAAAACTATTGCGATCAAGCAAACGTGAAATTTTAAGTGTGATTAAGACTTTTCTAACAAAAACGGGATCAAAATTAGCAGTTTCTGCGTCCATCACGAACGAACAGATAAGAAATAAAAAGAAGTATATCTCTGTGTTCCATATCTACAACGTACACATACGATTACTAATAATGTGGTATTAAAAATTAATAAATTTGTCAAGGATTATTTATTATTGAACCATACCTACTCCAAGAAAAAAAGGTACCTGGTATAGGACTTTCACCAAGAACCAATAAACTTGCCCTTTTTCGTCTCTTCGAAATTCAAGAAAAATATTTTAATATATTCTAAAAAAATTGTTAACACTTTTGGGTGTCACTGTACCATCTTTACGTATGAACATGTCAACATATGATGGATATACCCAGTGAGGTGCGGCACGAGGCACCGCTCTATTTTAACAATGTCCACAAATCTTTACTGCTTCAGTGCAGTCTGCTAGCTAACCAATCTATCTATATCTGTTAGCTAGATATGTTTTGTTTTAGATGCGAATCGAGCACGAAATGAATATATTCTGGGATATACACAGACCCGAAAGAAGTCATAGCTTGTAATATGGTTTGATTCTTTCTGTGATTTTCAAATCGAAACTGATTACGTGAAATTTCATTAAAATTATTTTTTCAAGCTGTGGAATGAACTGCCGTACTGTATTTTTTCCAAACGATTAGAATATTCATCAAGAAGGACATACAGGGTTGGCAGCTAGTGTATGATGCCTATAGTGTTGCACACTTTCATAGGCGATGATAACCACTTTCCATCAAATGGCCGTGTGCGTCTATACCACCTAAGTGGTGTAAAATAAATACAGTAATAATTTAGGTATTTAAACTATCATGGTCACTGACATCAGTATCAGAATTTTGTAGTGAGAGTGAAACCAATAGTAGTGCAGATACGCGTAGTAAAAGAACTCGAAAGAGGGTAGATCGATATAATTACTCCTAGGAAAAAACTTTTTCTTTGTTCACCGCCACTACTCCAGTTCCTCCGTGATCATGGTGCTTGCAACAGCGCCGAAATATCGGAAACTCAAAATAATGAAACATGGTAAATATCCCGTTTATTCTGATACTGATGACAGTAATAATTGTCAGTACTCTTTCAAATGCGGAATGATCTGGGGTCCTATGTACAAAATTCAGGTAGCAAGCAGGATTTCAAAATATATACCGATAATTCGCAAAGTAACTCCAAATCCACCCTTTTAGAGATAAAATAAATATAACACCGATATACGCCTATTTATATATAACCAAAAGAAAGTATACAAAATTTCCTGTGTCCTAATTTGAAAATTACGGACTTCCATAAATATAATAGTCGGTTGTCCCAATCATCCGCCCGTTTTCCTGGAAAATTCCAATACTAAAATCACGTAGATTTTCCCACGTACACTCGTAAGGTTAAAATGTTGTACTTACTGTAGTAAACAATCATAGCTTCATATTTATGCTGCGTACCGAGCAAGGAGTTGAGAGAAGATGCATAAAGTTACTGTGCAGAATACGTAATATTCTTACTCGAAGTAATTTGCACTATGCACCTTCAAGCTAGCAACTTTGTTAAACTACAATAAACTAGCTATTACCCGTGATCTCAGCCGCGTAGGGTTCTAATGCTCTTTCCGTAATCCATGGAAATCTATTCCAAGGAAGAGTAGTATGTGTTATTCCAGATTATAATCTATTTCTGTACCAAATTTCAGCCAGATGTGTTAAGCCCTTTGAGAGTGATTGAGATACAAACATCTAATCATCGCCACAAATTTTTAAATTCGTAATACTAGCAAGATAAATAATCAGATTTATTTTCATCGTTACTTATTACCCTTAGAGTGTTTGCCCACTATCCGCTCCGATTTCCAACATCCGATAGCCGACAGGAAGTAAAATGTATTAAATATGAGCTGAAATTTTACTGCTGTGTTACCCCGATATCGGATACTACAACTTTCACACAGAGACTAAAACAGCGACTGCAAGCGACTTTTATGACATTTTTTTATTAACGTGTCTTTTCGCGTTAATCGATGACGCTAATCACGAATATAAGAAAAAATCTCGAAACTATGCCATGTACATAAGGTTGAAATTAGCTTGCAGGTTTTTACTAGGTTTTTCATCCTGGATCGGACTGGATAATGTGAAAAGAGCCTTATGGTTAATATGAGATGGGCATATTATTACGTTGCTGACCGTCGTAAAAATATATCAATCTTAAGTAATAATAATTCTATTTTATTGGCTTAGCTTAGCAACAAAATTGAGTAACAAACATTCAGATATCTCCACAAACGTTCACATATGTATAATGCGATACAAATAGTGGTTGTGATACTAGATCCAAGGTTTGATTGCCGGGTTAGACAGAAGAGTTGTTCTAATTTTTTGTTAATAAAAATTGAATTTGCTGCTTTGTTAATATTCAGTAACTTTAGAGAGTTACTGTACAAGCCGTGGTCAAAAAAATGTGGAAGTTAATTCATCTCTACCTAACTCTCAAGGGATAAAGGGCGTGATTATATGTGTGTATGTATGTATGAAAGATACAATAATGTATAGTTTCCTAACAGATATAGTCGCACCTATATCAGTACCAGTTCAGAAAATTGCACCGGATATTTTTCAGGTGCACCCTTCAGGATTACAAATGGTATCTTGTGGACAACAGAATATAAGGACTCTATCACACTGTACCTGAAAATCATTAATTTTATTAACCTAATAAAAATATCGCAAAATATTACGGAAACTGTATTGTTAAATAATGTGAAATGAGTGATTAATTCGGGTTTTAAAATATTTTTTAAAAAAATTCATCGTTTGTATTTTTACAATAAACTATTTTATATAAATTATTCCCAGTAGTCCCCTCTAGCCCTGTCCCCGGGGTGACAGCTGGGAATTGTGTTCCCAGTTATTTTAATCCTATTTTTTATTAATAAGAAAGCGTATTATGAAGAAAACGTTAATTTTTATCACTTCATCAAGTAACTATTAACAGATATCAGTCAAAGTTTTAATAGATGTATTTGTAAAATAAAATAAGCCAGACCATAATAATTTTGACAAAATATTTTATTTTACTACTAAACAAACGCCGCACAAAGATGAAGTGTGGGTGTATTTTCATGTCTAATGAGCTCAAAATATACAGTTAATTAGAAACAACTTATCTTTTTTTACACTACCATAATATTAAGTATAAAAGCACTACAGTCTCATTTGTGCCTTGCCAAGTATATTTTTCCACAATCTACTTATTACCGAAACGTAATGCCATATATAAATCAAACCATTTCGTGAATCAAAGGAAAGCAACCACCGTCTCTTTTAAATTGTCAAATCGTACTAAATTGTCTTTAATTTGCAATGAAATAGTATGCATTTGACAGTGGCAACCGTAGTACCCAGGAGGTAGAACACGACGTACTTCCCGTCTCAATTGAGCATTCCGACTGGGGAAGTACCTCCGCCTTACAGAATACCGTGGGCATAGTAACCTAGTGTTGTGTTCCCGGTGGTAAGGTAGTATTTTTATACCACTTAGATAGCAGACAAACACACGGCCCACCTCATGGGAAGAGGTTACCGGCCCATAGATGTGTGCAACACTGAAGAAACCTTTTAATGCCCCTGTTGAAGAAACCCATATTGTAGGCGCTTGAGAAAACCGCTGTTCTCAAACTCTCTGCTCTTACAGGGTGGGCAGGATGAGTGTGACTCCTTTGGTATTGTAACCAAAGCCCACGGTAACCACTTTCCGTCAGGTGGATCAAGTGCTTGTCTGCCTCCTAAATTGTATAAAAAAAGGAACGATTTTGGCCTCTTCACGCAATTCTTAATTTTATCTAATGTTTTGTGCCGCATTAGATTAAGGCACTTTTCTAGACAGACAGTTCTGTTATCACTAACACGAAGTATATATATCTGGCTCGCTACTTGTTTTGTCTATAAAGTCAAAGTACCTATTCTAACGCAAACAACCTCATAAAATTTTAGGTGGGCAAGGAAGAACGCACGATAAGCAGTGCGTTAATCATCGGTTTGACGGTAGTACGCAATCTTCCCATATCGGAACCGAAAATCATAGCTGGCATAATGTGGATGTAAAGAAAAATACCTCTGCTTACCTCTTCGGGGATTTAAAAGGCCTGAATATTTAGTACAATGTGGTTAACCTTTAGTATGATCGTAATGAAGTATACTCTATTAATGTTTGCTATTTATAATGCATATATGCATACCGTGGCATATTCCTTTATGAGTCAAGAATAAAATTGTGATGCAACATGGCATACCATAATGCGCTGCGCTATAGTGTAACTGCACCTTTATGTCATCTTTACTTGTTAATAGTGGGGTATGTAATTTTTTTTTTAAATTTCAGTATGATAGATAGATAGATAGATAGATAGATAATTCTTTATTGTACACCAATAGATTACAGAAAAACTTGTAGTTAGCATGCATACAGTTTAATGTATATGCATTGAAAGTATTAATTAAGTACATTCATTTTTTTAGTTATACTCGTTACTTACGATCAAAATAAACTAAAGAACTCAGAATATTTAATATAATAGATTGCTTACCATCTTATATTGTCAAGTAATAAAAAAATATCTTCGACTTCCGTAAAACTCAATATATGTCACAACCAGGATGCAACTGAAATTAACTTTCGATTGCAAAATTCAATAAAAAATACAAATTTATTCCAATACGCATGCTAATTATCTCCTTGTTTATAAATTTGATAAATTATTAAGTCCCGGGTTCTTCAAGCGGGGCGTGAAAAAGTTTGTATTAAGGCCGTCAAGGTAGGGACCACCATTCTAAGTTCAATAGTATCGAAAGTGGCGGTCTTTATCTTTTGGACTGCACCTGTATATGCACCGTATCTTTTGCAGCTTTTTATTATCTAACGGGGTATAGTTAATTGTCGGACCAATTAATAAATAGAAATTAAAGTTCATGTTTATAATAAATATTGTCGTAAACTTTAGTAATAACGACACAAGTCTCTCGACGAATACTAAGAAACTATTTTAATTACTGAAATTTATTTAATAGAGCACAGACTAGATAACATACTATTTAATCAATTCTCATTCAAATTTTGGCAGCACAAGTTTGATTCATTAATAATAAAAAATATAATACAGTTGACTGTTGTTGTTGAATGATGTGAATGATGTGTTGTTGAATGATGTGAGTGACCACGATAGTTTAAATGAAATATAATTGGTGGCGCTTGGCAGCGTGCGGTAATGGACTGTATTGCGGGAAGTAGCTAACTGTTCTATTGACGCTTTACACACAAAAGACAGGTGGCCGGGCTGCCGCGGATTCGATCCAGGCAGTGAATGCAGCCCGAGAAATTAGGAGAGGATGCACTAACCTTCACGACACACGTGTTTTCATCGCAGCCGGTACACGGATCTTCTCTTCCTTGCTCAGGAGCTGCCGTCAGCATCACTAGATCGCTTGAGGAACACACGAGAGGCACAATCCGATCGGTAAAGGTCTATGAAGCGGTAAAAATGTAACAAATATTATACATTTCTGAGAGACGCGAGCGCGGTCCGTCCGTCTTTACGCTGGCTAGTTCAAAACGAGACTGAGTGTCTATATTTCACAAATGGCGGACGGAAGCCATATCTATGGTTAGTGCGGGAGAGGAGACGGGTATAAAAGGAGTGTGTTTCCGTGTCAAAATACAGTTTCTACACCGGCGCAACCATTCCCCCCGGCTTGAAGGGTTACCTTCGAAACGACAAATGCGAAACAAATCTAAAGTCTAATCTAAATCTAGGTTTGGGAAATAACAACTAAAATATAAACCTAGATTGGAGCTCGTGCCTACCGCTGGCTAGGCAGAGGGCAGAGGCGAACAAACAACACAACGCAACAGTCTCGACCAAGACGAGACGCGATTAGCCAACAACAAAATAAGGGTCTCTTCACGTGGGACCGATACAACAAGCGAGTGCTTCTTCTCCTCGGGTGGTTCGGAAACCGTAGTGGGATTGAATTGACTAACTGGCCACTTATCTAACGCGGCATGAATCCAGGACGGTCCACTAAACCATAACGGGTGATCTAAAATTTGCGAAGGAAGCAATCCACGAGAGAGACACCCGGCTGGGTTGTCGGTGCCAGCAACGTGAAAGAGATTATGTGGCGCCAATTCAGATTGAATTTTTGCCACTCTATTAGCGACGAATGTGTCCCAACGATGGGGCGAAGAGTGGGCCCAACACAAAGCGACTGTTGAGTCCTAAAAGCTAAAAATTACTAATATTAATGCGAAAATTTACAATTATGCCATTAAGCGACACGGAAGTGCTAGTCTTAGCACTGCCATCCAAAACTACACGGAGTTTTAGTAGTAAGCTTATCTTCTCTAATAACTCCGCGGTGCGGGATAATGTACGAAGGCTGGGTCCCGCCAGTGTCCGCAGGCGCAGGTGAGATGTAACTTTTATCTAAATATTCGTTAACAACCTCATCATAGGCCCGCTTCGACTTTGGGGACGCCTGCATCTTTCGTTCCAAACAAAGAAAGCGTTTTTCAGCGGATACACGGGAGCCACCGAGCGAAAACTTGCGGATGGTAGACTCCAGTGGCGGCTCGACGGTGCAACAGAACGAAGCAGTCGAGTGACTAAAACTATCCATAGAAGCGGGTGCGGAACCAATTATAACAAAACCAAGAACTGTTTCCAGTGCGTGCGGAGCGGGGTACGTCGGTCCCCCTTGAACCTTACGTGATAACTGGAGGTGCGGGAGAATCGAAGCGCCGATCAATATATCGACGACTCCAGGAACAGCGTAAGTCTCATCTGCTAAAGGCAAGTCTTTAAATTTCGTTAATAAAGACGTGTCAACCGGGACGGTAGGCAACTGTTCAGCTATTCTATCTATAACGAGCGAATCCATGTCAAACCAAATATTATTATTAAAACGAGATCTAAACCTTGTTTTAACGGTGCCACGAACAGCTGACTGTAAGCTTCCAAAACCCTTCACCACTGAGCGGGTTGAACGCTTATCAACATTGAAACCAAGACGCCGACAACAATCTTGAGTAATAAAATTACTTTGCGAAGCGCCATCTAACAGCGCTCGAACAATGCGCGGCTTACCTAATGCATCAACAATAACAACGCGAGCGGTCGCAAGACACACAGTAGTGAGTGCAGCACTAGCGGAGAACGAACACAAGGTGACGTCATCCGCGGCGGTCACCGGGCGGGCCGGAGCGCGCGCGAGCGCGGGCTGCGGCTGCGGCGCAGGCTGCCGTGTGTCACCGCTCGACGAGCCAACCGTGCTCACATTGGATGCGGCATTACTATTCTCAAAATGAAGCAAAGTGTGGTGTCTCGCTTGGCATTTGCGACAACTATTTCTACTATTACATAAAACAACGCGGTGTTTAGTACCGAGACAATTAAAACAAAAATTATTAGCGCGAACAAATTTATAACGATCACTAGGCGACAATTTTAGAAAACCAGGACACCTGTACAGTTGCGAATGATGAGTGCTACACAAAGAGCAAACAGGTGACTGTACACGTGCTGGTGCGGTACTAACATAAGTATGAGTTGACCTCAGTGACTTCGATGACGCATCTACTTTGCGTGCAGAATCAACAACTATCTTCGCGCCTTCATGTTTCGATGAAGAGCGCTGCAATACTTTTATATGCTCGCGAACAAAACTTTCTAAGTCTTCGAACTTAGGAATTCTATTGCCGCGATGATCCGACTCAAACAAACGAATGGTTTCGGAATCTAATTTCCTTAAACCCATATACAAAAATACGAAGTCGCAGAGGTCATCGATCTTTAGGTTCTTTACGGCGCTAACAGCTGACGCGAAAGTATCTAGAAATTTCTCTAAGTTTTGATCGTTACATGCCGTAATAGATTTCAAATCAAACATCTGATCTAAATAGGCGTTAGCTACCGATCTTTTATCCTCATACCTAGCTTTCAAAGTATTTAAAATTAAATTATAATTCTCGGCACTAAACGTAATTCCAGCGCAAACGGTTATAGCTTTACCAGTCAATTTTTCAACGAGATAATGCAACTTTTCGTGATCTGTCAACGAATCGTTCTTATCTATTGTATTTGGTTGCGCCGAGGTAGAAGCTGTATTTCTTGACGTGGAAACACACTCTTTCTATACCCGTCTCCTCTCCCGCACTAAAAACCATAGAATAGGACTAGATAGCTTCCGTCCGCCATTTGTGATATAGACACTCAGTCTCGCTTTGAACTAGCCAGCGTAAAGACGGACGGACCGCGCTCGCGTCTCTCAGAAATGTATAATATTTGTTACATTTTTACCGCTTCATAGACCTTTACCGATCGGATTGTGCCTCTCGTGTGTTCCTCAAGCGATCTAGTGATGCTGACGGCAGCTCCTGAGCAAGGAAGAGAAGATCCGTGTACCGGCTGCGATGAAAACACGTGTGTCGTGAAGGTTAGTGCATCCTCTCCTAATTTCTCGGGCTGCATTCACTGCCTGGATCGAATCCGCGGCAGCCCGGCCACCTGTCTTGTTTTGTGTGTAAAGCGTCAATAGAACAGTTAGCTACTTCCCGCAATACAGTCCATTACCGCACGCTGCCAAGCGCCACCATTTTTGGTTCGGATCGAGCCGGATTCTTAGCCGTAGTTCGTATTTTGTTATTATTCTAATGGGAATAAGCGCATCGCACCTAAGTGCCTGGTTATTTTAGTAGAAAACCCCGCATCCAGACATTTAGGCTTAGAATTTGCTGTCCGTTCGCCGCTGGCTCGCATTGTACCTACCTAATACATAAATAGGTTAGGTATCATATCAACACTTAATCGTAGTTCGCAATTTTCGCATCGCACCTAAGTGCCTGGTTATTTTAGTAGAAAACCCCGCATCCAGACATTTAGGCTTAGATCTTAGGTATACTCAGACACCCTAGTGCATAGGCACAGTGTAATACCTAACGCATTTGGCTTTGTTTTGTTTTTTTTCAATTACGTTGTTCTCGGCTCGCGTCGTATTTGCCTAGTACCTGCGTGGGTAGACACGTGGCTGTACCTACCTCGCTCGCATCTCATCCCAATTCATACGAAAGTATTTTAATTTGAATAGATATTACGCAATACTTAATCTCGGAAATAATAGTTGAACCTAGACAGCGACCATCGCGTAGGTACGACCTTGTTGCTATGCGCGTTTGTTCAAGCGTGCATTCACAGTTGTAGGTACCTACCTACCTACGGTTATCGCTCGCGCCGCCTCGCTGCTCTGTACCGCTAAGATTAAGTCATTTCATATTTGTTATTTACCGCACTTTAGTTTGAGATTTAATTGTAAACATGTCCCCAAAGGTTGATAAGACCGGTAAGGTTCAATTGAAACTTTTATACGCTAAAAAAGAAATGATTTACTCTCGCGTACAATCGATCTATGATAATGCACTTAAAACCTCTGATTTGGTCATCAGAGATTCGTTCTTGTGTTCTATAGAAAACTTAGATAGTCTACGCGCGGATTTCGAAACCTTAGTACATGACATCAACGTTTTAGAGTTGAATTTGAATCCCGATTACTCAGTGAGTTATCAAGCCTTGTCGTCGTTTGACGATTTGTATTGTCGTATCAAACGCGTCGCTAGGAGTTTGGAGAAACCGGCTGACCTACCCAACCCCACTCGCGACCGACCTAAGTTGCCACCAATTCAAATACCCGAATTTGATGGTAACATTCGCAATTGGTGTCTATTTATAGATAGTTTTGAGAATACAATAGATAAGAACGATTCGTTGACAGATCACGAAAAATTGCATTATCTCGTTGAAAAATTGACTGGTAAAGCTATAACCGTTTGCGCTGGAATTACGTTTAGTGCCGAGAATTATAATTTAATTTTAAATACTTTGAAAGCTAGGTATGAGGATAAAAGATCGGTAGCTAACGCCTATTTAGATCAGATGTTTGATTTGAAATCTATTACGGC
Source organism: Eilema griseolum (assembly GCA_963662185.1). NCBI lineage: Eukaryota > Metazoa > Arthropoda > Insecta > Lepidoptera > Erebidae > Eilema > Eilema griseolum. Next base: position 10,437,171 of record OY759255.1, read on the forward strand.
ATGTAACGATCAAAACTTAGAGAAATTTCTAGATACTTTCGCGTCAGCTGTTCGCGCCGTAAAGAACCTAAAGGTCGATGACCTCTGCGACTTCGTATTTTTGTATATGGGTTTAAGGAAATTAGATTCCGAAACCATTCGTTTGTTTGAGTCGGATCATCGCGGCAATAGGATTCCTAAGTTCGAAGACTTAGAAAGTTTTGTTCGCGAGCATATAAAGGTATTGCAACGCTCTTCATCGAAACATGAAGGCGCGAAGATGGTTGTTGATTCTGCACGCAAAGTAGATGCGTCATCGAAGTCACTGAGGTCAACTCATACTTATGTTAGTACCGCACCAGCACATGTACAATCACCTGTTTGCTCTTTGTGTAGTACTCATCATTCGCAACTGTACAGGTGTCCTGGTTTTCTAAAGTTGTCGCCTAGTGATCGTTATAAATTTGTTCGCGCTAATAATTTTTGTTTTAATTGTCTCGGTACTAAACACCGCGTTGTTTTATGTAATAGTAGAAATAGTTGTCGCAAATGTCAAGCGAGACACCACACTTTGCTTCATTTTGAGAATAGTAATGCCGCATCCAATGTGAGCACGGTTGGCTCGTCGAGCGGTGACACACGGCGGCCTGCGCCGCAGCCGCAGCCCGCGCTCGCGCGCGCTCCGGCCCGCCCGGTGACCGCCGCGGATGACGTCACCTTGTGTTCGTTCTCCGCTAGTGCTGCACTCACTACTGTGTGTCTTGCGACCGCTCGCGTTGTTATTGTTGATGCATTAGGTAAGCCGCGCATTGTTCGAGCGCTGTTAGATGGCGCTTCGCAAAGTAATTTCATTACTCAAGATTGTTGTCGGCGTCTTGGTTTCAATGTTGATAAGCGTTCAACCCGCTCAGTGGTGAAGGGTTTTGGAAGCCTACAGTCAGCTGTTCGTGGCACCGTTAAAACAAGGTTTAGATCTCGTTTTAATAATAATATTTGGTTTGACATGGATTCGCTCGTTATAGATAGAATAGCTGAACAGTTGCCTACCGTCCCGGTTGACACGTCTTTATTAACGAAATTTAAAGACTTGCCTTTAGCAGATGAGACTTACGCTGTTCCTGGAGTCGTCGATATATTGATCGGCGCTTCGATTCTCCCGCACCTCCAGTTATCACGTAAGGTTCAAGGGGGACCGACGTACCCCGCTCCGCACGCACTGGAAACAGTTCTTGGTTTTGTTATAATTGGTTCCGCACCCGCTTCTATGGATAGTTTTAGTCACTCGACTGCTTCGTTCTGTTGCACCGTCGAGCCGCCACTGGAGTCTACCATCCGCAAGTTTTCGCTCGGTGGCTCCCGTGTATCCGCTGAAAAACGCTTTCTTGGTTTGGAACGAAAGATGCAGGCGTCCCCAAAGTCGAAGCGGGCCTATGATGAGGTTGTTAACGAATATTTAGATAAAGGTTACATCTCACCTGCGCCTGCGGACACTGGCGGGACCCAGCCTTCGTACATTATCCCGCACCGCGGAGTTATTAGAGAAGATAAGCTTACTACTAAAACTCCGTGTAGTTTTGGATGGCAGTGCTAAGACTAGCACTTCCGTGTCGCTTAATGGCATAATTGTAAATTTTCGCATTAATATTAGTAATTTTTAGCTTTTAGGACTCAACAGTCGCTTTGTGTTGGGCCCACTCTTCGCCCCATCGTTGGGACACATTCGTCGCTAATAGAGTGGCAAAAATTCAATCTGAATTGGCGCCACATAATCTCTTTCACGTTGCTGGCACCGACAACCCAGCCGATTGTCTCTCTCGTGGATTGCTTCCTTCGCAAATTTTAGATCACCCGTTATGGTTTAGTGGACCGTCCTGGATTCATGCCGCGTTAGATAAGTGGCCAGTTAGTCAATTCAATCCCACTACGGTTTCCGAACCACCCGAGGAGAAGAAGCACTCGCTTGTTGTATCGGTCCCACGTGAAGAGACCCTTATTTTGTTGTTGGCTAATCGCGTCTCGTCTTGGTCGAGACTGTTGCGTTGTGTTGTTTGTTCGCCTCTGCCCTCTGCCTAGCCAGCAGTAGGCACGAGCTCCAATCTAGGTTTATATTTTAGTTGTTATTTCCCAAACCTAGATTTAGATTAGACTTTATATTTGTTTCGCATTTGTCGTTTCGAAGGTAACCCTTCAAGCCGGGGGGAATGGTTGCGCCGAGGTAGAAGCTGTATTTCTTGACGTGGAAACACACTCTTTCTATACCCGTCTCCTCTCCCGCACTAAAAACCATAGAATAGGACTAGATAGCTTCCGTCCGCCATTTGTGATATAGACACTCAGTCTCGCTTTGAACTAGCCAGCGTAAAGACGGACGGACCGCGCTCGCGTCTCTCAGAAATGTATAATATTTGTTACATTTTTACCGCTTCATAGACCTTTACCGATCGGATTGTGCCTCTCGTGTGTTCCTCAAGCGATCTAGTGATGCTGACGGCAGCTCCTGAGCAAGGAAGAGAAGATCCGTGTACCGGCTGCGATGAAAACACGTGTGTCGTGAAGGTTAGTGCATCCTCTCCTAATTTCTCGGGCTGCATTCACTGCCTGGATCGAATCCGCGGCAGCCCGGCCACCTGTCTTGTTTTGTGTGTAAAGCGTCAATAGAACAGTTAGCTACTTCCCGCAATACAGTCCATTACCGCACGCTGCCAAGCGCCACCAGTATTCTCAAAACTATCTATAAATAGACACCAATTGCGAATGTTACCATCAAACTCGGGTATTTGAATTGGTGGCAACTTAGGTCGGTCGCGAGTGGGGTTGGGTAGGTCAGCCGGTTTCTCCAAACTCCTAGCGACGCGTTTGATACGACAATACAAATCGTCAAACGACGACAAGGCTTGATAACTCACTGAGTAATCGGGATCCAAATTCAACTCTAAAACATTGATGTCATGTACTAAGGTTTCGAAATCCGCGCGTAGACTATCTAAGTTTTCTATAGAACACAAGAACGAATCTCTGATGACCAAATCAGAGGTTTTAAGTGCATTATCATAGATCGATTGTACGCGAGAGTAAATCATTTCTTTTTTAGCGTATAAAAGTTTCAATTGAACCTTACCGGTCTTATCAACCTTTGGGGACATGTTTACAATTAAATCTCAAACTAAAGTGCGGTAAATAACAAATATGAAATGACTTAATCTTAGCGGTACAGAGCAGCGAGGCGGCGCGAGCGACACTCGGCAGATAGGTAGGTACCTACAACTGTGAATGCACGCTTGAACAAACGCGCATAGCAACAAGGTCGTACCTACGCGATGGTCGCTGTCTAGGTTCAACTATTATTTCAGAGATTAAGTATTGCGTAATATCTATTCAAATTAAAATACTTTCGTATGAATTGGGATGAGATGCGAGCGAGGTAGGTACAGCCACGTGTCTACCCACGCAGGTACTAGGCAAATACGACGCGAGCCGAGAACAACGTAATTGAAAAAAACAAAACAAAGCCAAATGCGTTAGGTATTACACTGTGCCTATGCACTAGGGTGTCTGAGTATACCTAAGATCTAAGCCTAAATGTCTGGATGCGGGGTTTTCTACTAAAATAACCAGGCACTTAGGTGCGATGCGAAAATTGCGAACTACGATTAAGTGTTGATATGATACCTAACCTATTTATGTATTAGGTAGGTACAATGCGAGCCAGCGGCGAACGGACAACAAATCTAATCCTAAGTGTCTGGATGCGGGGTTTTCTACTAAAATAACCAGGCACTTAGGTGCGGTGCGCTCATTCCCATTAGAATAATAACAAAATACGAACTACGGCTAAGAATCCGGCTCGATCCGGACCAAAAATGGTGGCGCTTGGCAGCGTGCGGTAATGGACTGTATTGCGGGAAGTAGCTAACTGTTCTATTGACGCTTTACACACAAAAGACAGGTGGCCGGGCTGCCGCGGATTCGATCCAGGCAGTGAATGCAGCCCGAGAAATTAGGAGAGGATGCACTAACCTTCACGACACACGTGTTTTCATCGCAGCCGGTACACGGATCTTCTCTTCCTTGCTCAGGAGCTGCCGTCAGCATCACTAGATCGCTTGAGGAACACACGAGAGGCACAATCCGATCGGTAAAGGTCTATGAAGCGGTAAAAATGTAACAAATATTATACATTTCTGAGAGACGCGAGCGCGGTCCGTCCGTCTTTACGCTGGCTAGTTCAAAACGAGACTGAGTGTCTATATTTCACAAATGGCGGACGGAAGCCATATCTATGGTTAGTGCGGGAGAGGAGACGGGTATAAAAGGAGTGTGTTTCCGTGTCAAAATACAGTTTCTACACCGGCGCAACCAATAATTATATTTCATTTAAACTCTCGTGGTCACTCACATCAGTATCAAAATAATTAGGATATTTACCATGTTTCATTGTTTTGAGTTTCCATGGTAAATAGCCCGATTATTTTGATACTGATAAATGTTGCATGTTTGTTCTTATATATGTAGACTATAGTTGTCTAAATAAATAAAGGTATTAATTACCTTTCAGTGAGAGTTACTGTATATTAGCTGGTTTATTTTGTATTCGAACAAACAAAAAAACAGCCGGTCGCTTAAATTTCACATAAAATAAAATTATGACAATTCCACGATCAAAGTTACCTATACCTGCTATAGTTAAACACCTATAATTATACCAACAAATATTGAATGGCAAAGAAGGATGCTTTCAATGCATACTGAAATTCGAATACGCATTGAAGCATCAACACGAGTATGACACCCCCAATGTTACACACGACCAAAGGCCATGGTAACCACTTTCCAGCAGATGGGCCATGTCTTTGTTTGCAAACTAATTAAGTATGGTTATCCGAGTCCTGGAACCTATGATACGAGCTAACTATTCGTATCCCATATCCTATAGTGGTAAACCTCATTCCTGAGTCTTCTCATTTAACTTATGTATCATCAAGGGAAACGATGTCGTTTTGGTGTGTCCTAGTTAACTCTTATAGATAAATAGATAATTATTATTTTATTGTACACCAACAGATTTACAGTAGGACAAGTATGAGGCCTCAATATGCTTTTAAGTAGATATTATTATATTACTAATAATTCTATCTAAATACTATCTAAATACTATACTATATAATATTATTCAAACCGATGCCCAATATTTCATTTTTCCCATCCGTAATATCAATTCAACACATTACAATTTCATTATTCCTATTACCCTCAAAAACAAAAAAATAATAATTTCATCAAAAAGTACACTTGCCGCATTATTCATGTAATCCGTCAAGTATCGCACAATCGGACAGTCGGCGTGAGTGGTGCGGACAAAGACGGTACGAAATGGAATTTTCTAGCAGCGGCACTTGTGTGGGTGGGTGTACTGCAGATGGATTACTTAGATATTACTGTTGTTATGCCGTTGGTACTTGTTTGAGTACATGGCACTTTAGTGCTTAGAATACCAACTTTACTATTTTTAAAACAAGATGAAATTTTTCAGTTTTTGATTTTGAAGAAGAATTTTTATACGCTAGCGTTGATTCTGGATGCTAGCTTGAATCCCACGGGAACCTAGTTTCAGCAGTGTTGAGGGGTTCCTACGACCTGATTCCTGCCAGCTTTCTAAAGGTTTGCACGGAGCATGACAAATTAGATCGCGTATCGCGGTCATGGATCGTCCGGTAGGTTGCTCGCAGTTTTTGAGAAACTGTTTTTTTTAAATTGTACAGAATACTATCTAGAGCCATGGTAAGCATAGCTTAACTAGCTTGTGTTATGTAATCTAGAATGTGGATAAACATATTTAGATACTTGTTTTTGTAAATACATACATATCATACATGGAAACACTCAGACCAATGTAAATATACATATTCATGCATACAAATATTTGCACTGAGCGGGAATCGAACCCGCGCCCTTGCGTGGCAGTCAAACGTTCTACTGCTACGCCACAAAGGTCTTCATGTGCCTAGCAATAGGCTCGATCCCTATTACGTGGGACCAGAAATTACAGTTGACGAAATGTGAATGTTAATACACCACAGTTTTCCTCCTTCAGGAATTTTGGGGAGTCTGTGGTCCCCACACCCCTGAGAAGAGGGCCAGATCGAGAGAGATGGCCCTGGGTACTACCCAAAGGCGTCGTGCGTTTTAGTCGGTACGAGTCCGACATAACCTCCTTCACCTGCTCTGGTGGTAACCGTGGGGATTAATCGTACGTAAAAAAATCCCCTTCAGGAATTCATAGTTCTGAATATGTGCGTGTATCAATTAATCAATCAATCAAAACAGGCGTGATCAATCAATTAACCCACCGAAATCCTCTGCTGGACATAAGCCTCACGCAATATGTACCTGTGCTCCAAATCTTCCGCTTTCGGCATCCAGTGTATTCCAGTAAGTACGTATGTGTAAGTACTATTTCATTTGAGTTGGGTGCCACCATTGTAGCACTTAGTGTCTGTAATGGTGACCCTCTTTCCTGAGACTTTGCCTTTAGCTTACCATCAGGCGAGGTGAGGTCAAGTTGGCGTGTCCTATATAAAAAAAAAAATAAAAAAAAAATTATAAATAAATAAATAGGTACGTAGTTATGTAATGCATGAGTAGTTCAGCATTGGTTTAACGCGGTAGTGGTTCCACACTTTGCATTATTCATGGGAACATGCAGCATTTTGGTTCCGTTTGGAAAATCAGTGATCAATTCTGTGGTGTGTGCACTTTTGTGAATCATGTTCCGTTTGCATCGTAATTTTGTTCCACAAACATCTAAATCTCCTGATGATAGGTCAAAATCAAAGTCAAAGCTCATTTATTTTGGAAGCTGTAGCCCGCGTATGTCGGTTACTGTTACCAACATAGTCTATGTTCTTTATCCTCAAGCTTTAGTGATAGTGTCCACACAAAATTTTATCAAAATCGGTACAGTGGTCTAGGCGTGAAAGTATAACAGTCGGATAGAGTTAATATACATACATACATACATACATATAATTACGCTTTTATCCCTGGAGGGTTATGCAGAGGTGAATTAACACCCACATAACACCAATAATTATATTCGGTCCCACGTAATAAGGGGTGAGCCTATTGCCGTATTCCGGGCACTATTCTTGACTCGAGCCATGCATCTGAGGCTGAGTCTGGGCTGTATATATCTGTCAGATGTTAAACAGCCCTATCCTTTAGTCGCCTTGTACGACACCGCATGGGAAGAGACGGGGTGGCCCTAATTCTACTCTGCCAGAAACCACACGGCAAGATAGAATGAGTGTACCACTTGGTAGTTGCTTCCATGTCTATCTATTTGTCTATTCAATTAAATAGATACACATGTAAGAAAGTCATAGTTTTATTTATTTTATTTTATTCTTTATTGTGCACTTAAATGGCACTTAAACAAATTAGTGAAAAATTATGTACAAAGGCGAGCTTAACTCAAGCAATCTACTCGTATCAAGTGTTCACTATTAGACCAAGCCCTCGTCCATTGTTGGAAAGGCTCTGGCCTACTAACTCAAGGTTAAGTTATCTATATAGTTGTATGTATATTAAACTTGATAAACATTATTTTCGTAAAATACCTTTGTTTAACCAACAAAAATAAAAAGTTCCTTCAAAATTTACAAACACGAACAAAATTATCAACATATACTCTCAACTATAAAGGTGTTTTAATGATTATAATTTGGTAAAATCATTTTGATACCCTCAGTTTATCGCCGGAGTGTAATGGCATTTACAATAAAATAAAAGTCGTGTATGCGTATGTACAAAACGTTTATTGTAAGGGACAGAACATTGGGAGTTGCGGTGCGATAATTTCATTTTGCGAATGATTGTTCTACACGCGTAGTGTTGGGCCACGTAGTAAGCGATGAATTTTCTGTTTACAAATTTTAATTTTGTTATCGAGTGTTAAGTGCATGATGTTATAGAGATGTAAATTGATCTAGATTAGAAAAAGTGACAACCGCAATGCCTGAAGAAAAAGGTCTCTAAACAGTGCGTCCTACCTGTTTATGACTTACGGTGCCGAAACGTGGACACTTACAGTGGCGCTGGTCAATAGCTTAAAAGTCACGCAGCGGGCTATGGAGTGAGCTATGTTTGTAGTTTCTCTGAAGGATAGAATTCGGAACGAGGTTATTCGACCACGATAGAAAAAGTGAAACGACTCAGACGGGTCTTGAACCGGTGACCAATCCCTTACAGTAAGAAAGTTCTAACCACTGAGTTATCCATTAAAATTGAAATTTTCTGATCCCTTTAAAAGCAAGGAGTTGCTGTTTTTAAACTTTCGCGGTGTGAATTCATAATTATACTAGGTATAGGGTCTTCTCGCGAATTATATCTTGGAACTTACTATTTCTGCCGACGTTTCGGATGCGTTGCAGCACCCGTGGTCACGACTTGACAACGCATCCGAAACGTCGGCAGAAATAGTAAGTTCCAACATATAATTCGCGAGAAGTCCCGATACCTAGTATAATTAAGGAGTTGCTAGTAAGCAATGCATCTCTAGGTGTTTATTGTAAACACGCTTTTTCCAAGTGACTACATCACGGGGTACATTTTCTTTGAATTTTTTTATTTATGATCTCTGTACTGTGTGTTTTTTTTATACCACTTAGGTGGCAGATAAACGTACGGCCTGATTGGAAGTGGTTACCGTGGTCTATGGATATGTGTAACACCAGAGAAGCCACACTCGCGCTGCCGAACCTGTAAGCACAAGAGTTTCTGTGCCGTCAGTGTAGAGGACAAAGCAGGGCACGCCTTTAGTCATCCTACTAACAGCACAAATTCTCCAGTGAGCTCTGGCTACTCTACTCACCGCTGTGTGTGTACAATAAAGAATAAAATAAAAAAAATTAAATAAAGGGCACTAAAAGGATCCTTCAGGGTCGGCAGCACGAGTAAGATACACCTGATATTGCACACGTTCGCAGGATACAGTAACCACTTTTCATCACGTGGACCATGTATTTGTCAACTGAAATATTTATTAACAAATTAAATAAATGAAACACAATTAATTAACAGAAGTACGGTACCTACATACGTAGGTATGTACATGAATAGAAGTACGTCTTTTGTGAGACGTTGTTTCAAATATTTACCCCGCTGTTTGAACAAGCAAGGCAAACTTCAACAAGTTAGTACGGGGTACTGGAACCTCAAATATACCCGTATTCTTCTTACCGTAACCGTATTGTTATATTAGGGACAAGAAATAAAATTGAACTTTACATCTTTGTATTAAGAATATATTTGTGAAAGTAATCACTTTTAAAAATGCTACCTTTGGCACTATTTTACCTTTTTGTAATACTGATTTTGTTCCCGCAACGCTTAGGATACTATTAGTCTATCTCTATATCTTTAACAAACTTTATCCGGATCCCTTGTACCAATTTTTCGTGATAATATATTATTTTAATGTGAGATAGATAGATGAATTTTATACATCATCACAAACTTAAATCTAATATTTTCATATTAATGAACAGGATTAGGAAATAGATGAACTGAACGAAACCAAACTTTAGTGCGTCCATTAAATAAGATATCTAAAGATAATGGGAGGTGATGATGATGTGTTATGTGTTAGCCTGTATACTGTTTTGTTTCTATTCTATAACATTCTACATATTAACGCTATTTAAACCCGAAGTAGGCATATAACTAGTTTGTGTTACAGTAGGTAATTAGGTAGGTATTAATTTGTTTTGTGAATATATACCTACATAATTTATACAGTTATAAAAGTTTTGTGACTGCTTCTGTGGCGAGGCGGTAGTGAACGCGGCCACTGCCCAGGAGGCGCGGGTTCAATCCCTGCTCAGTGCAAATATATTTATATGCATGAATATGGGTATTTGCATTGGTCTGGTCGTGCCTCGGAAAGCAGGTTAAGCAGTCGGCCCCGGTATATTTTTTTAATCTTTATGCACAGTGTATTATACAAAAGCGGTCTTAATGCCAAAGGCATTATCTGACAGTCTACTTAAGGGTTATGCAGATATGCATTAAAATTAAAAAATTAAAATTAAAAATTCTTTATTTATAAAATCCTAGTTTATACATTGTTGGGGCTTCCCAGTAAGTAGTCATGGACACTTGTGTTGGGAATGCCTCGCTCTTCCTGCGTAACATATTCTTGGATTTATTAAAAGTGATAGCTTAATCTGCATTGCAGGCAGAAAAATGGACTATTAACCAAAAGGATAATACTCTAATTTATACACATATAACATAACATAAACTCACGCCTATATCCCCGAAGGGGTAGGCAGAGGTGCTAGCACCCACATTTCGCCAGTTTATGTTTAGGTCCCAATGTAATAGGTGGCGAGCCTATTGCCATTAACCGGGCACTTATAAACCTGCGATAAATACACACATAACTTCGAAAAGCATCGAAAAGTCATTGGTGTGTGCCATGGTGAAACCTGGGATCGAACCCGAGACCTCGTCTCAGCAGTCCATTACCCAAACCACTAGGCTACCGCGGTTCCACTAGGCTACCGCTATTTATACACAATAATGATATATACATAATACAAACACACTATATTATATACGAAATACATACCTACACATTTACATATATTACTAATATTCTCATATTATCTAAACTTACATAATATATACATACACATATCTATGGCAGTCGTTACGGGTAATTGAAGCCCTAAAAAGTGCAATAATTCGATATTGCCTTTGGGTTGTGGAGGTCAGGGGCAATGGCTTCACGAAAAATATCGAGGTTCAGCCAAATCCGCAGTTGGACTTCTAAAGCGGACCAAGGTGACCTCAGACTTCGTATACGTCTGGGATTAATGCTCAGTTAAAGAAGAAGTTTTGTGAATTTATCATCAGGTAAGGTGAGATTATGTTGACTTGACCAATAACCGAACCCGCTAGTATAACATAATCACGTTCCAATTTTACAAAACATTAACAGGATATTTTAAGACTACAGTCTCTACTTCGTCAAGGATATTAATCTCTTAGAGAGAGTGCAACGAAGATTTGCAAATGTACCTAGGAATCTCAAACAGCGGACATATCTCTCAAGGAACGGATGAGATCTAATAGAAATATTCAAAATCTTGAATGGATACTACGGTATAAAGAACTTTGATGCCCTCTTTATTCGTAACGAGAATGCTCATCTAAGAGGACAACATCTAAAGTTATGCACTAGCTTCTCCAACAACAATTCTCACAGACATTTCATCAGTAACAGAGTGGTCAGAGCCAAGAATAAGCTCCCAGAACATGTAGTCTCAGCTGACAGTATCAAGCCATTCAAAAACAGACTTAATACATTTGATCTCAAACTAGATAAATAGAAAGATAGAAACTGGATACAGGCATTATGAATTGTCTACGACCGTCTGCCTGCTAACCTACAATAATAAAAAATAATAATCATAATAATATGACAAATCACTGGAGTTACATGATGAATGCGGGTATAATCCCACTGTTTTTAGGGCCCACAGTAGGCTCCGAGATAACGTACGTTGCGTAATGGCAGAGAGGAAATTAAAGCAATGTTGTGTTGTTTGCTTTTATTACTGTACGAGAATTTGAAGTAGGGGCTGTAGACGTGGAGCCACGAAAATTTAGGATACGATTTATCTATTATACTCCAGTGGGTACACGTAAGACAGCTTCAGGAACGAATGTTGTTAGTTGAGATTACGAGAATCACGCGTAAAGTCAATTTGTAAAGTGAAGTCATATAAAGTTCAGTGACTAGTGGTCTCTAGAGTTTATTCTGGAGAACTCTTTATAGGATGTGTAACATATCCTCCCTGTGTTACAGTGAATTATCACTGTTGTATGTAACAACGACATGGTAAGGATTTTTGAGTATGGACAGTGTATCTGTGGTTTGTGATACCTACGTCATTGTTTGTAAGAACTTATTGTAAGTAGCTCGGTATTTTTATTTAGAAATTACTGACTTGAACCTCGGTCATTAAACTACAGCCTCACTTCTATTCTAATACAAAGGGGAGAGATTGGGAAATCGTAATAATTTTCTTTAGTCCTTCTTAAAATAGAGCGACATCCATCTGCCCTCCCTAATCTAAGAGAGAAACCCGAGAAAGGCTGTGCAAGAGCTATGTTAATTAATTAGCAGGTGCATTGACTACACTATTTTTTACATAACCTCTTCTATTTTGAGGTTATACTGTCTAATCATGAGCCAATTATCATCACCAATTAATTGACTATACCTGCTGTCATGGTCCTAACTGAAAAAGATCTGAATGTAACCCACTAATCCAGACATTATTTAATATTCCTTGTTTTATCTCCTGTTCTTACAGCGATGGCACGGCACACATTCTAGCGCATGGGCTGCCGCTGCTCTCTTCTGTGAGCACGTAATGCAGGAAAAGAAATGTATTGCAATGCAGAAGAGTTCAGGTCTCTTCCAATCTGCAGAGCCCGCGATGCGCAGAGACAAAAAAATGTCAGAAGTCGCTCAACGACCCGAGATGACGTGTGGTTTTAGTCGGTACGAGACTATTAGAGCTATCTGCGGAGGTTTCTGCACGAAAAAGGGTTATTTCCAGTGAAGCTCTTATTTTTTTGTAAAAATGTTTTTCCCGAGAGTGCCACAATGGACCTCACTCAACGTGATTTTCACTTTTTGATTTATTATGATCATAAAAAGGTTTGACGTTGCAATAATATTTTGAACTTTCCTTAAGTCTAACCGTTCACGGCCAGCAGTTTTTAATTGGTCTGATGAGTTTATAAGTGGATGGGTAGATGAAAGACGTAGACAAAGAAAAAATATTATTCAGATAGCAAGTAGTCGCTCTCGTCTCACAAAAACACTTGGGAATTCCATGATTTCAAAACGTATTTGCAGAAATGTCGGTAAATAACACCCTGTGTCTACCCATCCAATATATAGATGTGAGCAAATAAAACAAATAAATAAAACTCGTATGTACTTTAGTAATATAAATATGAACTTTTATTATTCCGCTTATCGCAATTCGTAGCACACCTACGGCGTAGATCATTCGTAGCTAGTCTGTAACTCACTGCGCTGTGTAGCAGAGCTTCAGTTTTCTTTGAAATAAAACTATTTTAACGTATTGTATCGTGATTTGTTGATGTTATTTTATTATTTACGATCATCCCGACGTTTCAGTTGCTTTTCAGCTGCCACGCCCACGGGGTGAGTTAACTTTAGTTTTCTTATAGGTGATAGACCAATACTTCTATAATATTTATATCAGTCCGTATTTTATTGGTCACAAAATGGATACTATTTTATGTACTCTTTAAATTACCTGCAGGGCAATTAGGATATAACGCTTAGGTGATGATGTGGAGGATATATGTTCTAGAATGCAGACAAACATAATTATTTGTAAATTATTTTTTATGTTTATGGTAACTTATTACCTGCTTAGAAGCTTCCTTATCTCAATGAACATAAATATGTACATTGAGTAATTATAGAACCAGCGACCTCTAACTTAACAGTTAACGCTCTACCGCTTCTCCATATAGCTATACTTTAAATTATCCCAAAAACTCTTCAACGAAAACGTAAACAACTTCTGAAAATTTACGGTCTAAAGTCCAGTGGTTAAGCAATAGTGCTGTGAACTAAATTCCACCAGCATTCTGGTAAATTCTGGTAAATTCTGGTATCTAATAAAGCAATTCACTGACCACAATCTGGGTACACGGGTCTCTGGAATCTTGAACGCAATATCGGATTAGAATATCATGCATTGTTTCGCGGCATTTTAGTTTGGGTGGTTTATTTAGGCATTTTATTGGTATAGGTAGGTATATGTATTAGGTGAGCTGAAACGAGATTGGGTTTTAGAATTGAGTGGATTCGGTGCGAAATGTGGTATTGTTTGAATGTCGCAACTATTGAATTTCAACAACGATAAACTGAGCTCAACTAATTACTACAAATTAAACATGGTGACAGAATGATAATATGGAAAAAATTCACGATATCAGATATAATAAAATACATTATTTGAACTACTACACAAATGTGAATGGCACCAGTTAGAACTGCATAAAAGTTACTATGAGTAGGGTAGAGGTAGCCAGAGCTCACTAGAGAGTTTTTGTGCTGTCAAAGAATCAAAGAATCAAAGAATCAATTTCATTTATTCAGTTTAGGCACACAAAGAGCACATATGAACGTCAAAATTTTATAATTGAGTATGTCAAGAAATAATATTAAAATATTAAATAATGTACAAATAAACCATTGGAAAATGATTCTTTCGCTGGTTCGGTAGATTAGTTCTACTGAGAAGATACCAGCAAGAAAGTCAGCGAACTATATTAGAACTAGATTATTTTTCTTTTTTTTTTAATTTGCTTTAGTTTACAATTTATTTTGTGCGAGCAAGCAAGAGACTTATATTGACCACGCATTAATATCATTAAGATACTCATCCACTTTATAATAACCTTTACTCATTAAAGTTTTTTTCACTTCTAATTTAAATTTATTTATTGGCATATTAATCAAATCCTGAGGAATTTTATTAAATATTTTTATGCAGCTTCCTACAAATGAATCACCAACCTTGTGAAGCCTAAGTTTTGGTACAACTAGTTTATTTTTGTTTCTCGTATTAAAATTGTGTACATCAGATAGTTTTTCGAAAATATTTAGGTTTTTTCAGTTAACGGAGGTAGGGCACAGGGACGATATTTCCGTCCAATTGAGCAGTACGACTGGGAAAGTACCTCTGCCCTACAGAATACCGCGTATAATAACCTTGTGCTCTGTTCCCGGCGATGAGTAGGGTAGCCATAGCTTACTAGAGAGTTTTTGTGCTGTCAGTGGGAAGACCAAAAGCTTGTCCTGCTTCGTCTTTTACACTGACGGCACAGAAACTCTCTGTGTTTACAAGGTTGGCAGCGCGAGTGTGATTCCTTTGGTTTTGCACACGTTCATAGGCCATGGTAACCACTTTTCATCAAGTGGGCCGTGTGCTTGTCTGCCATCTAAGTGGTATAAAAAAAAGCCACTACTCCAGTTCCTCCGTGATCATGGTGCTTGCAACAGCGCCGAAATATCGGAAACTCAAAATAATGAAACATGGTAAATATCGCGTTTATTCTGATACTGAAAAAAAAGACAAGTTTGTTGTTGTGTGTTTGTTTGTTGCCTGCTTTGACTTCTGCACTGACAGCCCAGAAACGCTCTGTTCTTACAGGTTCAGAAGCACGAGTGTGACTCCCAAGGTGTTGCACACGCCCATAGGCCACGGTAACCACTTTCGACCAGGCGGGAAAAGTTTTTAAGGAACTTTTTATAGAGAGATTGAGTTACGCTGAAACGAAAACCTCTTATATTCCATTCGTGACTCCCATTGAATTTTATAAACACTTAAACACTATGCATGAAGCTTTTGAGAGGAAAGGAATGAAAGTGAATGTTAGTAAGACAAAAGTTATGGTTTTTGAAAGAGATGAATGTGTGACAGAGTGTAGGATTTGTATAGATGGAGAAAAAGTGGAACAAGTGAATGAGTTCATATATTTGGGAACATTGTTTACGAGAGATGGAAAGCA
Organism: Eilema griseolum; assembly: GCA_963662185.1. NCBI lineage: Eukaryota > Metazoa > Arthropoda > Insecta > Lepidoptera > Erebidae > Eilema > Eilema griseolum. The sequence goes on from OY759255.1 coordinate 10,452,783, forward strand.
TGAAGAAGAAGTTGAAAGGAGAGTGATGGCTGGAAATAGAGTGAATGGGGCACTACACAACTTTATGAGCAGCCGGAAAGTGTCCGAAAAGGCACGACTGGCTGTACATGGAGGAATATTGGTGCCGACTCTTATGTATGGTAGTGAAAGTTGGGTGTGGCAGAAAAAGCATCAGAGTAGAGTAAATGCAGTAGAAATGCGTGCGTTGCGAAGTATGTGTGGCTTGACCTTGAAAGATAGAGTGAGAAATAGCGTGATAAGAGAACGATGTGGAGTGATAGAAGATGTAGTGATGAGAATTGAGAGAGGAATGTTGAGATGGTTTGGTCATGTTGAGAGAATGAATGAAAGAAGACTAACGAAACAGGTGTATGAGGCGAGTGTGGATGGTACCGTCGGAAGGGGAAGACCTAGGCGCACATACCTGGACCAAATCGGGGAAGTTTTAGAAAAGGGGCAGGTCAGGAGTACTCTAAACCGACGAGCATGCATGAAGAATGTAATGAGAGTGAATGAAGCGAGAGTAATATGTCAGGATCGTAGCAAATGGAGATCCGTGATCTCTGCCTACCCCTATGGGAGACAGGCGTGATTTTATGTATGTATGTATGTTAAAAAGTTTCGTATTATAGGTGGTCTTTTCCCCCTCCAATTTATAAAAATATTTTTAACTACCTTCGTAATTACAAAAACTCTTCACCACACCACACTACAAGAAGGAAGTAGTTATATTTAGTAGTTCTACTTACATTGTTATCTAAAAACAAGCGGAACCACTTACAAGTGGAAGTTACAAGTCAACATTTTAACTTAAGTATTGCTATAACAGTTAAAGTTAGCAATAGCTGGTACAGTCGCATCGTTAACCTTCACATGCCAACGTTAAAAATATAAACGTGTGTACTCGTGAGTATGGTCTGTTAGACCGCAAGTACTGAAGATGGATATGATCAGTATCTATTTGAGCCACTTATAAATATACTAGTAAATCTTCTCACAGCGTCAGTGGGACGGGCCGCTCTGCAGCTTAGTTGGAAAAAAATTACTAAATACATGTTCCAATGCTGCTGAGCGTGCCCGTTTACTGGCGGTTGGAGTGTGGGAATCGGGTCTTTGGCTACAAGCTCTTCCGTCATCTAACGTAGGGACTATGTTAGATGACACTACCTTCCGCATCGCAACTTGTCTCCGTTTAGGTGCGCCGTGTGTTTCTCCGCATCAATGCCGTTGTGGAGAAGCCGTTGACAGACTCGGACACCATGGTCTGTCGTGCTGCAGGAGCGCAGGGCGAATTCCACGGCACGCCAGCCTCAATGACATAATCCGCCGTGCTCTTGTCACCGCCGGTGTACCAGCTGTACTAGAACCAAACGGTTTGGCGCGTGACGATGGCAAGAGACCGGATGGCATGTCGTTAATGCCATGGAAGATGGGTAGGACTCTGGTGTGGGACGCCACATGCGTTGATACCATGGCTCCTACCCATATAACTAGCACGGCTGGCTGTGCTGGAGCTGCTGCTGCTTCTGCAGAGGCTCTCAAGCGGCGCAAATACTCCAATCTCATCGGAGATTATGAATTTGTGCCGTTTGGAGTCGAGACTTTGGGGTCATGGGGTCCGAGCGCTCGCAACCTCTTCCGTGAGATTGCGAAGCGTATGGTAGACGCTTCTCGTGACCAGAAGGCTGGCCTCTTTTTAGGTCAGAGAATAAGCATTGCCATACAACGTGGCAATGCTGCCAGTCTTCTGGGAACGCTGCCACAAGAGGCATGCGATGCGGAGGAATTCTACGACGCATTTTAATTGTTCTTAGCTATAAGTTGTATAATAGTTATTTTATTTTTATTGTATTTAATATTTATAAATTATTTCTGTATAGATTACTTAGAATAAAAATTATTATTTACTAAATTCATTACACAAATAAATACTAGTAAATTCGGTTACTATAAAATCCTTAATAAAAACACTTTGAAGCAGTACTGATTTAAAGTTCATCGCAAATCGAAATGGAGCTTCATTTGTTTCCTTAAATGAACTTTTTTAGATATTTTTACACATATGTTCATTACAAATTGTCATCGGTCCTTAATAAGATCATCGCCATATGTGGCAGTGTATAAAGAAACGTAAGAATTAGATTCTAACACCCTTTTTAGATATGATATACTTACGTGTAAATAAATGAATTTGATTTAAACGAGATGCAGAGCAGATTTTAAAGTCAATCTGACGTTTTCAGAATTCAAAAATCGAATTCAAAGACACAATACAAACATGCCATCAAGCCAATAAAAGCGTTTCAAAAAAGAAGAGAATGTAAATTGTCGGTCTCATAGACCCGTGCATGTGTATAGAAGGGTTAAGTTTGTTATCATTTGCTCGTATGCTCAGCTCTTAGTTCCAGATACAAGATCACTATCTTTGTAGTTTGCTCCTATTATTATAATTACAGAAATATAAACAGTTTAGTTCAAGATATTATGCAGAATCTTATCTTTAAGCTTCCGGGAGCTACTGCAATTCAACTTGTCAACCACGGGAGATAAATTTGCCAACGTTTAAACGCTAGATTTTTATTCCTAACGTCTTTCCTATCTATATGTAGAAGTAGATAATAGTCTGGTAGGATATAATGCCTCACATTTAGAAGGAGGACATAACACTAATTGCATCACGATCTATGAGTATTGGTACCATTATAATAAGTCTATGATATACTAAACACCGCAAACTAAACATAGTATATTGGGAAGGGTCATCTTACTGCTACGTCAGGGGTCACGGGTTTGATACCACTCAGTGGAAATATCTGGTATTGGTGTTCTTTTTGTATAATATTATATATTTGCACAAAAATAATTTGAGGATATTTATCTGTACCTAGCCTGGGTCTAGATATCTCTGTGTGTATATCTAAAATATTGATATAACTTGAAAAAGATCCATAACATAACATAAACTCACACCCATATCCCTGAAGGGGTAGGCAGAGGTGCTAGCACCTACATTTCGCCAGATTATGTTTAGTTCCCAATGTAATAGGTGGCGAGCCTATTGCCATTAACCGGGCACTTATAAACCTGCGATAAATACACACATAACTTCGAAAAGCATCGAAAAGTCATTGGTGCGTGCCATGGTAATATCTGGGATCGAACCCGAGACCTCGTCTCAGCAGTCCATTACCCATACTACTAGGCTAAGATCCAGTACAAAATATATTTCATATTTTTAAATCGAATGAAAGAGAGTGACAATCATCATACCTAAAATTCCTTGGTACAAACTAAAGAAACGCATAACCTCCGAACAGGAAAACTGAATAAAAAAGCAACCTACACCATAATTCATTTGTTCAATCATATACTGACATAAATATTGTCGCCGGCATGTAACCGGCTTTATTGCAATATTTTTAAAACATTTTGATAGGCGTTAGGTCTCCTACACGCGTGGCGATAGGCCCCGACACGACATTCGACACAAATATATGCGCATATATTATTATGTGTACCGATAGGCTTGAGCGGGGCTACAAAATGGCGCTCAATCGAGCTGTACCATTTGATTTCGGTCAACGTGTACTATTTTGTACTAATTATTATACATTTCAATATAATAGGAAAGTAAAATAGCCGTTTGTTACTCAAGCACGCTTAAAGAGCTCACTGGACAATTTGTGCTGTCAGTGGGAAGACTAAAAGCTTGTCCTGCTTTGCCCTCTACACTGACGGCACAGAAACTCTGTGCTTACAGGGTCGGCAGCGCGAGTGTGGCTTCTCTGGTGTTACACACGTCCATAGGCCACGGTAACCACTTTCCATCAGGTGGGCCCTGTGCTTGTCTGCCACCTAAGTGGTATAAAAAACACAGCTGAATAAATCTTGCAGAAATTTGGTACAGCGATGGATTATAGTTATAAGTATAAGTTGGAATGTTATTTAATGTTTATCTTTTCTGGAATTAGATTTGTAAGGAATCAGACTATGGCAGAGGTCATCAGCAGGTGGACTGGCTTGTAAGTGAGGTTAGCTTAGAGCCTTGGGAGAGCTTAGTGGGGCCACAATTAACCTGTATAGTAGTTTTAGGGTTTACTAGATCGGCGTCCGGGTCTTATGAAAAAGTATTAGTAGCTTATTGGTTAAGGCAGCCTAGCGATCGATAAGTCCAGGGTTCTGTGTAATCTTGGCCATTATACTACCCACTCCAAATACAAATAATTTTACTTTAAAAATATGTTTCTTGTTGACTCAGCCTCAGATGCATAGCTCAAGTTAACAATAGTACTAGGAATATGGCAATAAGCTCACCCCCTATTACCTACATGTGGCCGAATACAATGATTGGTGAAATGTGGGTGTTAACTAACCTAACCAAACCCTCCGGGAATAAAATTGTCATCATTATGTCGTGTCACTTCGCCTTGTTATGTATATGTGTATATGTATGTATTCCGAATATGTTTTTTAACAATTTCCATAACATAAAACAAATAGAAAGGAAGAAAATTTATTTATTTAGGATGATTTAATTCATGTATTATACTCATATTTTGTTGATTGTAAGGTACATTACACCATAGAATCCTCTCGAATTTGTCTTAGCAATGAAATAAATTTCCATTTATGTATTATGTTTACCTTCATACAATAAAGCGCCATTTTATCACCATTCCAAACTAATGTCGATGGGCTTCCGATCATGAATATGTTGGACGCAAACAAAACTCCTTTGCGACCATGGGTTTGTGCCCCGTCTATTGTGGTTCAAAAACTCAAAATATGCATGCAAGCAAATTATTGGGGATTAATGGGTTATGAAGAGTTATATGGGGCAAATCGGTAGGGTAAGGGTTAAGTTAGTTCGAGTTAGAGGCAAATAATTGGATAGGAATGAAATGGTGCGGCAAAAGAGGTTATCTTTTGATTTTTGAATATCTGAAATTATAATTTCGAAGTAGGTATCGAATGTTCAGTAATGATTGAAGATATGGAATTTTATACAAAACGTGATCTTCATGAAGGCGTCTTTATTTTCTATACAAATAAAAAGATACAATATAGCTAACAGGAAACAAAAATCCGAGTAAGATATTTCAGGAACTCTTTCATTTGTGCAGATATGTATTGAGATATACATAATAATATAATATTTGTTTTATATCTTCGAGATTCAAATATTCTTTGCTTTGAAAATTTTCTTGTATTATATGTATAAATAAATAGGGCTGTCCCCCATTCGACGATAAGTATACAGTCCATGATAAAGTGCCCGCTTGACGTTAATAGACTTACCCCATATTACGTGGGACTGAAAATCATAGTTGGCAAAATATAGGGGTAATACACCACGGCCTATCCTTTTAGGAATTTACTAACTTTAAAATAATGTATGTAACAAGTTGTAAGTGATCTGTCTGGACGTTCCTCAGAGAGTACGTTAATCCGTCAGTCCCGGTTGCCATACATCTATGGCAATTGTTGCGGGTAGTTGAAGCCCTCAAAAGTTCAACTAAATCAGTTCAACTAAAGCAGAGTCATATATCGTACATGGCACGCGCGCATCATTCACATCAGCACTTTTCTGTCGCCTTACATAAATTGTATGTTTTCGCGACAGTACGTATTCACAGTTCATAATAAGCGGTACTCATCAATCCATTTTAGCATTAGTTACGGGATAGTTAAGTGAGCAATAAACGCGTCTCATTCTATCTATCAGTGACTTATCATTTCAAGTAACAAAGTTTTGTGTGCGCCACATTCAGCAGCGCAGACATACTGTAATGTAATGTAATGTTTTGATAGTGCCATTGGGTTGTGGAGGTCAGATTGCAGATGATTCACGAATAATATCGAAGTTCAGCCAAATTAAGCGACCCCAGATTCTGAGATAAAAGCTTCGAACGCGATTGGGAAGAAAAAGATGACGTTGTAAGTACACTCGATTAAATTGAGAAGAATTTTTAGTACGTTTATTCTGAAAAACCCATGTATAAAACTCCATATCGCAGCTAGCCGGAAGAGGAAGGAGTTAGATCCTTGGCTTTCCCACCAACATTATAAAATGCAGTGTAGGTCCCTGGTCTAGAAAGCTCCTTTGTAGTTAAAAGTATGACTCCCGGAATTTCCTCTGAATTGTTTATGCCGGGATCAAATTCATTACACTCCTTGCAGTGGTAATTTCTAAGACTACTTTTATTATCACTGCGCCATTACAGTATGTTACTATCATTGTTTAGATGTCAACACTGGCAACATAGTTGTTAAATAGTAGCAAGTGTTATGTATAATTAATTACTTTGCTTAAGTTCTCGGATTCATTTACTGGGCTAACAAAATCTTTTTTGAGGTTAAAGAAAAAATCTTGTAGCTGTTAATTTAAGACAAGATTTGTGAATACTAATACAGATCTGCCGAGGACATAAACTGGTGAAATGTGGGTGCTAACACCTCTGCCTACCCCTTCGGGGATATTGGCGTTAGTTTATGTTATGTTATCAGCCGAGGACTCCAAAGATAATACATGCTTGAATATTGTAATATTTATTGTACACTGTGTTAGGTAGACCCAAAGCAAATACCTATAGCTTAACATCTGCGTTATGGTTTCTAGAACGGGAATAAACTTACTCAGATACTTTTTTATGAATATAATACTATTTTTATATATTTGTACATACTAATGCCTAACCCTCCGGGGATAAAGGCGTGATTATATGTATGTATGTACACATACTAATATGTGTATTGAGCTAGTTTCGACCCCACGACTTTTGACATAGCTTCCGAACGTTATACCACTATGCCACATCGTCATATCTCAACAACTTTTTTTTTATACCACTTAGGTGGCAGACAAGCGCACGGCCCACCTGATGGAAAGTGGTTACTGTGGCCTATGGACGTGTGTAACACCAGAGAAGCCACACTCGCGCTGCCGACCCTGTAAGCACAGAGTTTCTGTGCCGTCAGTGTAGATGACAAAGCAGGACAAACCTTTAGTCATCCCACTGACAGCACAAATTCTCCAGTTTTATATACTTAATATATAATAGTAAGTACGGTCAAATCTACGAAGACTTATTTCGAAGTAAAGGCGAAGACGTAGTTTTGACAGTTCAAAGTGAAAAGATCTCCACTTATATCACTTTAGCTTTGCTGAGAAACTCAGGAAATGTAACTCACTGCCGAGATTGTTTTATATTTTGTTTTTATTTCTTCCATTTTCAATAGCGACAAAGAAGAGTAATATCGTTGAAAATGGGTTATAAGTCAATGACGTATTATTATATAGACATGTCATGCAGGTACATGACGGGTTTCAAAGATGGCGCCAACACTAATTACAAAAATAAAATAAAGCTTTTTTTTTCTATATATAGGACACGTCAATTGGACTTCGCCTTGCCTGATGGTAAGCTGAAGGCAAAGTCCCAGAAAAGAGGGTCACCATTACTTACACATACCGTGTGACAATGGTGACACTCAGCTTGACGGCCTTATAATATGCTTTTTCACGCCCCGCTTAAAGGACCCGGGACTGTAGGAAGAAGGAAACACGTGAGCTGGTAATGAATTCCAGGCCTTAATGGTGCGACAGAGGAAAGAGTCTACGAACCGCTTGGTTCTTGATCGGATGTTTTGCAGCGTGTGCGGATGACATCTAAGACCTGCACGTGTTGTCCTGTGTAGGAAAGGGGAGGGTGGGACTAATTCTACTACTACTACTAAACTAAAAGCTACTTACTATCGTGAAGAAATAATATGTCATTATTATTAATTTATACATACATATATATAATCACTTCTTTATCCCTGGAGGGTTAGGCAGAGGTGAATTTACATCCACATTTCACCAATAATTGTATACGGTCCCACGTAATAGGGGGTGAGCCTATTGCCGTATTCCGGGCACTATTATTGTCTCGAGCCATGCATCTGAGGCTGAGTCTGGGCTATATATATCTGTATTTGCTGTATTTATATGAATTGTGAATATGAATAATTGCGGTGGAGACTTTCGGCTGCTGGAGCGTGGACGCTAAGTGGTTTGTGGAGGACGTCGAGCGCTAGTTCAGGCACAAGTTATGTAGCACAGCTTAATAACTATAACGTAAGATTGATTTGACAATTGTAGAGCTCATGTATAATATTTATATTTTATACATAATATATCTAAGAAAGTATGCAATAAGTATAAAAGATAGCAATAAATAGATTATGAAACTATGATATATATATACGCAGGTTTAAAAGTGCCCGGTTAATAGCAATTGGCTACTTATACCTAAACATAAACTGGCAAAATGTGGGTGCTAGCAACTCTGCATACCCCTTCGGGGATATAGGCGTGAGTTTATTTTATGTTATGTTTATTATTATTCCATATCTCGGATAGTTTGAATCCATTTTTCTTAACTTTTTAAGTTCGCGAAAAGTCCCGAACCATTAAATAATTACGGTCAATATGTATACTATCGAATGGAAAACGCTAGCTATAATAGAGTAAAAGTTATCATGACCCTGTCTGTATTAGTCATTAACTAATATGTATATTGGAATATCATGAACCCTTTGGAACAATAATTAATAGCTACATGTCATCAAAATGTCACGTCACACAAGGGTGAATGACCTTCAAACTTTGGCCTCAATACACAAAGGAAATATATTTCGCTGTTCTAAACAACATATGGTTATATAGTTCATATATTTAGAGGTAATGGGTAATGGATTGCTGAGACGAGATCTCGAGTTCGATCCCAGGTTTTACCACGGCACACACCAATGACTCTTCGATGCTTTTCGAAGTTATGTGTTTATTATCGCAGGTTTAGAAGTGCCCGGATAATGGCAATAGGCTCACCAGTTATTATATTGGAACCTAAACATAAACAGCTTAGGGATCGAACCCGAGACCTCGTCTCAGCTGTCCATTACACATACCACACATATTCCTAAATTGCCTTGTACCTACCAAACCGCATGGGAAGAGATGGGGTGGTCTAAATTCTACTGTTATAATATGTGTAAATGTTTATTTACTTGAAAATTTTAATAGTACACTACTTTTTACCTAGAGCGTTTTTCATTTTACAAAGTAAACTACGATTATTTCGCCAATAAAGTAAGGGTAGCAAAAAGGGTAACTGGTTGCTAACATAATTTCAAGTACAAAGTACGTCAGCTCTGCAGTAGCCCCTAGTAACAGTAATGTGTAAAACCTCAATATTATGTATAAGTATGGGTAAGTTTATATTATATAAGTATATATTATACGAATATATATAAGTACCTAATATATTTAAAAGTATGTGTATGGATTTCTTATGTATTATAATGTGTATGTATAGTGTATGTATTATTATTGTGAACATAGATAATATGATAATGAATGGATTATTATTTTGCCTGCACCTACCTCAATGTATCTCTTCAGCACCCTAATGTTGACTGTTAGATAATACCTTTTTTTATATATAGAACACGTCAATTAGACTTCGCCTTCCCTGATGGTAAGCTGAAGACAAAGCCTCAGAAAAGAGGGTCACCATTGCTTACACATACCGTGTGACAATGGTGACACTCAGCTTGACGGCCTCATCATATGCTTTTTCACGCCCCGCTTAAAGGACCCGTAGGAAGAAGGAGACACGTAAGCTGGTAATGGATTCCAGGCCTTAATGGTGCGACAGAGGAAAGAGTCTCCAAACCACTTGGTTCTTGATCTGATGTTCTGCACCGTGTCAGGATGACATCTAAGACCTGCACGTGTTGTCCTGTGTAGGAAAGGGGAGGGTGGGACTAATTGGAAGACCTCACCAGAACACTCACCATGATACAGACGGTAAAATACAGCCATGGACGCAACATGTCTACGCATCTGTAAATACGCATCTACGCATCCTTTGGCATTAAGTCCGCCTTTGTTCAAAATTACTGTGCACAAAGTTGAATAAATAAATAATTTCGTTGCTGACTGTACACAGATTGATTACAATCAATGCATTAAGTACACAAACACAAATTGAAACTTCCAACCAATAACTCTCTGCTCCAGACATTCAAAAGGAATTTCTCTCTGTAATTAATCAGCCCAAACAATCACCTCAGCAACCTTACTACGAAATGAACGTAATTTTTCACCTGGATATTGAGTTAAAACCATACGCTTAAGTACCTGGAATACGTAAGACGCGAGGATATTATATCTCGTGTAGGATGTATTTACATGAGAAGGAGTTATTATGATGCTTTTTGTTACTCTGATGGTTTTAGCAAGTTATCACATTTTAGTAGTAATTTGGAGAAAAAAAAAAAACAAATTTTCTTGTACCATTTGGTTGGCAGATAAGCACCCACCTGATGGAAAGTGGTTACCGTGGCCTATGGATGAGTGTAACACCAAGGGAGTCACTCTCACCCTGAAAACTCTGTAAGCACAAGAGTGTCTGTGCTGTCAGTGTAAGAGACAAAGCAGGACAAACTTTTGATCTTCCCACTGACAGTACAAATACTCTCCACTTATACGACACGATCTCCACGATAAGGCGAACCCGAAGAAATCTTCTAATGCCCCTCTTGAAGAACCCCATATGGTAAGCGCTTGGGAAAGCCATTTTTTTTTTACCAATGTATGGGAGTCATGTACATGTGCAAGGAATAATGTATGGGGTTGTAAAAGTATCACCAAATTAATACTTTCAGACAATTTTGCTATCGAAAATGTGTGAATTTTTTTTTCTAGTCTCCAAAATGACTATAAAATCACCCAGCATAACGATCAATTTTCTTCCACATATAGACTCTTGTAGGCATTTTTACATAGATGGTTTTGTTTAGGTGTGAAGGACACGCAAGCCGGGATCGATTCGCAGTAAGATCCTAGGTCCGAGTTTTGAAAAATTGTCATCTATAAAATGATAGGTCAGTAATATACGTGGACTTGTATGAGTGCTTAAGGACAGTATTGGAAACTTGCAAAGTATATAAGGAAAAAGCAGATGGTGAGGTTTGGTCTCCATCTACTCCTATGGGAGAAAGACATGAGCACGTCTCTTTTTTTGTATCTACATTAAAGAAATCTGTTTAATAAGATTCCAACACAGTATAATAATTTGGGTCACTCCATTTCATCCCATGCGGTGTCATACAAGGCGGACAGAAATAGATAGCATAGACGCAGCGTCAGATACTAAGCTTGAGTCAACAATAGTACCCGGAATAAAGCAATAGGCTCACTCCCCATTACATGGGACTGAATATAACGATTGTTGAAATGTGGGTCTTAATTCGCCTCTGCCTTATCCTCTGGGGATAACAGTGTGATTTTATGTATGTTTGTATGTACTGTCACCGTAAGACGGATATATGTATAGAAGAATTTGGATGGTTTCGGGCGAAGGTTCTTTGGCTCAGTGGTCAGAGCGTTCCCACTGTAAGGGAAAGATCGCGGGTTCGAATCCTGTCTGAACCTATTCAATTTTTCTATATTTTAATCGATATGTAAGAATAAGTTTAGTAACTATACTGCAAGCAACAGATATATCAATTTATATAGGTATGTCTAACTTTTAATCTGCTAAAAAAAACACACATTTTAATGCACTCCAATTGAAGAGGGCCAGATCGTGAGAGATGGCCCTGGGTCGGCCGGAGTGCGAGGGATATGCCTGTCAACCTCACCTTCGGCAACCAAAACGACGCACAGGCGGCGTGCGTTTTAGTCGGTTCGAGTCCGACATAACCTCCTCCACCGGCTCCGGTGGGGAGGTATCCATGGGGATTTTGCGCACGTAAAAAAAAAATGCACTCCAATTATATTGCTCTGCCGCTACAGTTCCCCGTAAGCCCTTTTAATCCATAGGGCGATGGTGAAATATTCCATGAATTGCGTCGGCTGCAGATTCAACGCATTTATCATTGTTTTATTGTTTTCACATAAATCTCAGATTTACTTTTTTTTTTGTTCATTTGCGACCACTGAATGCCATTCAGATAGGACCTTCTGTTCTGCCTTCATTAATTTTAATTGTTTATTTTGAATTCGACTGTCGTATCTGTTATTTAGGTATTTGTAGGATATAAATGGGGATGTGAATTATAGGCATACTACATATCCTACTTCCAATTAATATCATAATTGTTAAAGTTTGTGCAAATATAATAAGATATATATGTTGGTATATTTTTTATATGTGGGTTTATTTATCGATTTAACATTACGTATCCGGTTTCCATTAGGAGGCCTGTGTACTTGTCTGCCACCTAAGTGGTATAAAAAAAAACTTCAGATGCTATGAAAGCGTCGAACATTGCTCTAACGTAAAGATAAGTGGAGCAAAAGACAAACGCAACTTTGCCGAAGACAAGTGTTCACACACAGACCGGTAGACCTTAAAGTTAGTCCTTCAACTGCAAATATAAATTAGTGGATATAAAAATTAAAAATAAGGTCCGTGAACAGTATTTTGATCATCATCATCACCCTTGCGATAGTCTCGGCCGCATCCGAGACCAACCTGAGTGGAACTGCCCCCTTAGACAAGTAGTAATTCATTGACCGGCGTATTGTAAAAATGACAAATGTATGAAAATTGACGTATATAGCAGTCGTCAATGCATGTCATAAATGTCGAATCCCATACATTCGTCATTCTATTTCATTCATTCATTCATTCTACTATACGCCAACGAATTGCAACTTATCTGGAGGAGCTGGTCAGTAATTGGATCATTTTCTGGTATTAAACCTGCTGACTGACTCTGACCAAATTAATATATCGCTCAAATGAATAAGCGGAATTTAGGATCCGAAGTGCAAACTGGATCATCGTAGTCTGCGTGAGGTTGACTTCGCCCAAAGAGTAATGACATTAAAGAGGTGGTTAAGTCCTCCGGTTAAAACAAACATAAAAAGCAGTACACATACCACACACACATATTTATAATAAACTACCTGTACCTTGCCACGCTTCGTTGTGGTAGATTGTGATTGAATGGTTGCGAAATTAGAAACAAAACAAAGTGGTACACAGCTGATCGTTAAAAAAACTGTTCGCGTTCGCGGATAATTGAGACTGATGCAAAAATTAGATAAAAATAATCCTTGATGCGGATTATATATCATGCTAAAATTTCAGCTCGATCGGTGCAGAACTTTTTATGTTTTTGAAGCGTACACAAACCATCATAACATTTTTATATATAAATATAGATATTAACAAATGCAAGCCCCCGAAGGTACCTACCGGCCGAGGCGTATTCACACCCACATTTCATCATCTATAATTATCAGCCCCATGTAAAAAAAATCAAGCTTATTCCCGTTAAACGCGCAGTAGCCATCGGCCTTATAAGATGGAGAACAGCCCTAACCCTTAGATATCTTCTATGACACCCATGGGAAAAAATGGGGTGGCTTTATTTTAACACACCGGGAATCAACTCCGCTAAACAGGAGAAGCAGCATACTTTTACTTAAAGTTGATGCTATGTTAAGACGCTGTTGAAAGCGTTTGGGTTAAACTTCATTACGGTAGATACCTCAATAAAGAGCTCCTCATACCAAACCTAGGAGGTTCAAGTGGTCTGTTGCAGTCGTCTAGAGAGATATAGTGAGAGGAACTTTGTACAAGAGTTATAATGCAAGGAAACCTAGCACGGGTGACAATGGATATTATTAAATTGTGCGGTGGCAATTTGGATATTTTTTTGGATAATTTATATTTCCCATGAACTATTTTTGAATAAATAAATATAAATTAAAATTCAACAAGTGCCTAAATAAATTTAAAATATTTTATTTTATAAACGTACGACTATATCTCCGAAGGGGTAGGCAGAGGTGCTAGCACCCACATTTCACCAGTTTCAATGTAATAGGTAGCGAGCCTATTGCCATTAACCGGGCACTTATAAACCTGCGATAAATACACACATAACTTCGAAAAGCATCGAAATGTCATTGGTGTGTGCCCATAAAACCTGGGATCGAACCCGAGACCTTGTCTCAGCAGTCCATTACTCATACCAGTAGGCTACCGCGGTTGCGCAAAATATTCATTTAAAATAATAATGTTGGTTATTTCGAACTCTAACTTACTAAAACCGCACATCATCTCAGACCTCATCACCGGGGTGTAAGGACCTAGCCTCTTGGCCTATTTTTTATACCAGGTGGCAGATAAGCCCACGACCCATCTAATAGAAAGCGGTGACCGTGGCTTATGGACGTATGTAACGAGTAGAGGAGTCACTCGTGCTGTCAACCCGGTAAGAACAAAGAGTTTCTGTGCCTTCAGAACAGAAAACAAAGCATTACAAACCTTTGTTCTCCCTACTGACAGTACAAAAACTCTCTAGGAAGTTTTTCGGTGCCGATAACGAGAGTGAGATGCTGACTCACGTGTCTTCATTGCACCCAGACAAGCAACCACAGGCTTACATACGAATTATTACTAACATGTTATGCATTTCGGTAAATACGTCTATATTATAATAAGACTTACGAGATGAAAAAAAAACAACAACAGAAATTTCAGCAAATTAGCTAGGTACTTATCTATAAAAATGCTAGATCACTTTTAGAATTAGGTTTTGTTTCGTGCAATAATTGAATTTACTTACTTACTCACTTTATTTTTAGCTCAGAGTCTTGAGGCGGACAGCTGTATCCCTATCACGAAATAACACTGTTCAATCACAGAACTGACGGCACAGAAACTCTGTGCTGACTTAAAAAAGCATCTGATGAGGCCGTCAAGCTGAGTGCCGCCATTGTAACACTTAGTGTCTGTAATAGTGACCCTCTTTCCTGAGACTTTGCTTTTAGCTTACCATCAGGCAAGGTGAAGTCAAGTTGGCGTGTTCTATATAAAAAAAAAAATATCTAGTTTCTTTTTTACTTAAGTTTATTATGATTTTATTATAGTACTTACCTCATGCTAGGTTTGCTTTGGCGATCAGCCAGCAGGCTAATGTAAAAACTGCAGTAATAACCTAAGTCGGCTGTGTTCTGAACGTCTTTATTGTTATAGAATTTAAGACAAAATTAGTTTTGTCTGCGGTGTTCGTGCGGACGTGGTGTGCGTTATTTTGTAGAGGAAATTGTAAATATCTCTTTTATTCAGGAAGCTACTCTCTAGTTAGTCTAGTTAATCCTCTTTACAGCTATAGGTCGAGTATTTCAGCCATTGTTTGGTGGAATATTCAGTATTTGAATGAACTAATTGGAATTCATACCCATGTTTCCAGCAACTATAGACAGACTTTCCTTATAGATACACTTTTAAAGCCTATTTTCATTCGTATTAGATCCATTATTGTCTAGTGTCGAGTTGATTAAGATATAGAAAAAATTGAATCTTTTAAGCCGTGATTCAAACCAGAGATATTTCCCTTACATGGCGAACGCTCTGACCACTAAACTACAGAACCTTCGCCCGAAACTATCCAAATTCTACACATTTATCCGTATTATGGCGACGATTCAATTTTTTCTATATCTTAGTCGATTTGAATAGTAAACATACTACTAACATACATACATATAATCACGCCTTTATCCCCGGAGGGTTAGGCAGAGGTGAATTAACACCCACATTTCACCATCATTGTATTCGGTCCCACGTATATAATAGGGGGTGAGCCTATTGCCGTTTTCTGGGCACTATTGTTGCCTTGAGCCATAAATCTGAGGCTGTCTGGGCTGTATATATCTGTCTGATGTTAAAAAGCCCTATAGTCGCCTTGTACGACACCGCATGGGAAAAGATGGGGTGGTCCAAATTCTACTCTGCCGGAAACCACGCGGCTAAGCATACTAAATGTTTTAAATTTCATAAAATAATATCAAGTCATCAAATTGGTAGCCCAATAAAGAAAAAGGAGGTAATACCTAATTGCCATTAGCAATGGTATAGCTACAGGCATATATCTTTGACCTCAAGACGCGAGTAAAACGAGATTCTGGCGTGCACCAATTGGTTTGATAAAATATGATTAAAGAATGAGCTTCTCGGCTTTCATCGCACCTCATGCTATCTTCAAAAGATACCAACAAACTGCATATATAATTAAAGTGCCGGTAGCTTAATGGTTAAGGAGTTCACCTTACGATTGAGAGGTCCTGGGCTTGAATTCTGGTCATTATACAACTGACGTGGACCCGCTCCCAACACAAGCAATTAAACTTTGGAGTAAGCTATGTGTTTTAAATTACTCATTAAGACAATATACTACCTAATTTGGTGTCTACACAACACAATTACAAATTTGTGGGGATTTTTTTGCATGTTAAGAAAATAAGTAGGCCATAACCTAATAGTGGGAGAGACCGATGTCCAGCAGTGGACTAGGATGGGCTAATTGATTGTTTGATTGATTGTGGTATAACTCATTTTAATCAATGGCCTATCTATCCCATCAATTTTACCACAAACCTTTTATAACTTTTGTATTTTAAGATTGTAAAGGTAATAGGCGCACCTTTTCATTCCTTTGCCGATTTCAGCACGGCTATTGAAGCCCATGAATTATAAGTAAACAAATATAATAGAAGCCATATTTTCTGATGAAACCGCGGAGGCACTTAAGCACGCGGAGACCCTTTTATGCCAGCCTCAGGGGTGGTGTTTGAAACCAACTTACCCTTTGAAAATTTTTTTTGCATATTTTATTTTTCCTCCAGAGATTTCCGAGCGAAATCTTTTGGCAATATTGTTTATTTTGTTCGTCTTTGTGCACGAAATAAATTATTCTGTGTGTATTTAGGGCCTCGCTTTTCAACGAAACTACTAACATGTTTTTCTGTTAAAGTTGGGCAATGTAGGTATTCATATATTATTAGGGGACTTTTGAAGTACTTCATATTTCGTCTTTATTTTCGTTTGGAAGAAGTCTCTTGGGAAAGACTTGGAATGTTCGTAAGTTTATAATTGTCATGGCTTTTTGTCAGAGAATTTACAGACGTTGTCGTAATAGGGGTTTATACAGAGATACATAGAGAGGATAGAATATGGTAATTAATTGTACAATGGGTGGTCTCTTCTAGACCTGGTTGTCTAGAAGAGATTGCAGACCGCGATGAATCCACATATAATGGACTATATTGCTAGAAGGTGTACACTAAATTATTACTTTTTAATTACTTTGTTTTGTCAGTAGCCAGTAGATCTAGTATCTATTACACATGTGACAACAATCTTATCATAGTAAAATATTATACTATTTAATTATTTTATTATATTATATAAAATACCAAAACAAAAGAAATTCTGTAATAAAAAATACATACAACTAATACTTCACATACATAGGTATACAATAACTACACACACATACCTATGCACAATATAAATATACTTACTACTATTAATAGTGAATGGACTATAATAATATGAAATGCCTTAATCATCCTGATGGTATCAGTTGCCTTTTTCTCGCCTAGCTTTAGAATACGGTGTCCGAATTTTTTGTGGGCCTTATTTTATTCTTTACGGCAGTAGCTACAGTTTCTCCTCACAGCTATAAGCGGAGGATCAGACTGAATTTCAGTGCTAGCTTTTTTCTTGGGATGGCGTCAAACATCCCTAAAATGAAAATCATGAGAAAGAGTGTAGGAGAATATACTCCCAGGCTACAATGTGCAAACTTTGTTTTACTTTTAGTCTTGGGGCTAACAAGGTCATTAACCTCATAACATTTAGAAAAAGAAAATGCATACATTATAGCGTATTCTATAAGCAATAACTAAAACTTATATTGAATGGTTCAACGTCTTCCAACAAGCATAAAACGTGGAAAACGTTTAGGCTTGGTTTCACGACATCCAGCATTTAACTTTGTTTACATTTATATTTTAGTTTCAGATTTCCGTTAACGTAATAGGACTTATACCGTTTTAGAAATTTGCTGTACGAAATACAAGAATCGCTTCGCAATTTTAACAAGATAGAACTTTGTATGCGTTTATGGTGATTCAAAAGCGATACCTAATGGAATCATGTTATTTTTAAACTATCGATTCAGAACTTTTCACGGTTGAATTGTGGAACTTACTATTTTTGCCGACATTTCGGATGCGTTGCAGCCGTCTCCACGTGACCAAGGGTGCTGCAACGCATTCGAAATGTCGATGATTGAATTCCATTGTTTAATCACGAAAAGTACCGAACCGTTATGTATTACTGGGCGTATTTGCTATATACTGAAGCAACCGGTTTCATGATTAGAATATTTTTTATCGTCCTCGCGTTAATCAGAGTTGTCAAGGTACTGAGACAATATTGGCGCGCTTGTCATCTTTTATGACGATTAATTTAAATTATGTGAACCGTATCCTTTTTGTTTATTTATTGAGACATGCGATAATAAATATAATACATGATACTTTCCATAGTTTACTCGAATATAAATTAATGAAATAACACCACTTTTTAACGGATTCTATTGCGACATTCAGTTTCAGCCCGATGTTTCGACTACTTTTCAGCATCCATTGTCGCGTGGTGACTATAGAAGGTAATTGCGATATAGTTTGAAGTATTAATAATCTCAATGTACCCGAATCATGATGATTTATTGATGTTTTTATCTATTGATGAGCTCACTGTGTCGTTAAATATAACAAATAAATAGCGATAGAATCTGTTAAAAAGTGGATTTATCTCTCTAATCAAAGACATCTAATAACAAGGTTGAGATTGACGATAAAAGATAAAAGGCTAGCACTTACTTGTATTGTAACTTCTTGTTCTTCAGCACGTGCACGACTGTTCTAAATTTGAAAATCTTCAGTCACAGATAACACAGGCACAGAATAACTAATAGTACTACACAGGTTACTCAATACGTCACAACGGAACAATTTAAAGTGTCTATGGAGTGTGAAACACGAGGTTAACGGCATTATTACAATTTTATACGAGAACTTACACGGCCATGGTTTTACACAAAATATACGATTAGAAGAGAATGCGTGACCACACACTGTGGGTAGTTCGCGACTAATACGAACCGGCACTTGTTTTGACACTTCAGCCTCAACGCATTCTCATTGGTCAAACTGCGGATGATAGAACGAATGGATAGACAGATTATAAAATACAAAATTTGTTCACATTAAAGATTATACAATAATAATTAGTTTAGATTGTTACTGTAATTTGAGTTAATTTTATATCTCTGATGACATACTAAACACAACATAGGAATAAGCTAATATTGATACAGTATCTATAATTTGATTATTCTTGATACGCGGCACTCATCTGAATAAATAAATAAAAATCAACACTACAAGTGTGAACATGTACTAACATTACATTCATGGAAATATATTTGAGCCAATATTGGCGTTGATAAATTATAGGAGTTCGCAGAGATACCGTGATAATCTAATTATAAATATTTCGCGTAGAATAGCACCAGGGGACGAACAGGCTGCAAGTATACCATGCAAACTCACAGCAGAAGCAGTATAAAGTTCTGATAACAATCTCGCAGTCGCATTCGTTATAATTCTGCGTTGCATGTATTTCTGCTGTCAATATACATTTCAAATTGTATCATTATTCACGGTGGTGACTTGGCATTGAACACACACACACATTAAACTGACTATTAACAATATTTAAAGTTTTCAGTTTTTTGAGCTCTTATTTTTATTCTAAAAATATCTGTGGGAATATTACTTATAGTATTACTACCGGCTACTGTTTGATATTACCTGATAAGAATCAAGGCTACTGCAGTCTATTGGGCATAATATATTTTCTAGAGTCTGTTCTGAAAATGAGAATTTTCAAACAGCAAAATTAAACCGAATCCTAAGTAAGGTCTTTTGGAAAAGTTCACAATTGCATGTAAACCTCACCGCAAGAAAAAAGCACAAGACCAACAAACAATATTTTATCAAAATACCCACAGACAGATCAACGACCTAAGGCCCAAAGGCGAATAAATTTAAAAATTCATAAGGCAACAAAACAAAGCCAGGCTCAACAAAACGGAATATTTGTAATTATAAAGTAATTAAAGAAAATGTCAGAAAAGAAAGTTTACAAGTAAAAAAGGAAATAACTTTTCAAACGTTACCTCTGGGAATTCTCTTTCGGCTCTTAACATGCATTAATTACTTGGCAAAGTCCGAGTTTACAACTTTCTTTCTCACTTTTCTGACCAAGGCATTTTGTGATTTTTTTTTATACCACTTAGGTGGCAGACAAGCACACGGCCCACCTGATTGAAAGTGGTTACCGTGGCCTATGGGGGTGTGTAACACCAGAGGAGCCACACTCACGCTTCCAACCCGGTAAGCACAGAGAGTTTCTGTGTCATCAGCGTAGAAGACAAACCAGGACAAGCCTTTAGTCTTCCCACTGACAGCAAAAAAATTCCAGTGAGCTCTGGCTACCCTACTCATCGCAGGGAACTAGTTATAAATAATGCAACCACTGATAGTATCTTATTTGATACATATACACACATAAGCTTATTGGGAGCCGCAACTATAGTTAAGCTATAGTTAAGACCCATGGTAACCATTTACCATGGGTCTGATTAGCCTTGGGTCTAGATGGGTAGAGAATGTTGTGGAATATTTATTATTATTAATAATAATTTTGAATCAGCCACAACGGTAACCTACTTTATTCAATTCAATTCAATTTATTTATTTGTGGATCATAGCTTTGTGAACAGTTCTTATGCTGGGTTACGTTAAAGTGTGCTACGTCCTACCATATAATATGGTGTAATTAAATAAAAGTAAATTAAATTTACATAAACAATCAAATAAATAACAAATACTTTACAACGTCATGCAAAAGAATTATCGTTTAGGAATTCGTCAATATAAATCAATCAATCAATTAACCCACGCAGTCCACTGCTGAATCGGAAAAAATGGCGCACATTGGGAAAGGCCCATGTCTAACAGTGGACTCCGGTGGACTAATTGATTCGTGAATATACCATTGACGAATTCCTCAAGTAAACATCTGCCTGAAATAATTATAGACAAAGTTCTGCATGCATTAACAAGTTTTCAGTTGAATTATTACACAAACTAACTTAGTGTAACTATTTAATAAATTACCGAGGAGAATGTGGGTTCGACACTATTTGAGACACTGACACGTCTTTCGGAAACAATTAGTCAATATTACAAGTTTATGTTTGACCCTTCATTTGCATAGCGTGATGATATACGGGAGAAAATTTTGAGTGTTCAGTTAGCAGTTATTTAAATGATATGCAAATTTCATATTTCATGACGTCAGCTGGAATAGTAATATTTTTAAGGATAAAATTGAATAAAAAATAATGCTACGCAAGACACGTGGGTTCGATTCTCGTTAATTGCAAATGTCTGTATGCATAAATTCGTTAAGCCTTCAATCCTGGTGATCATACAAACATCTATGATCAAATCAAATCAAATCAGTTTATTGTGAAAATGGGTACAATAGTGATACAGTACAATAATATAATATGGTTTCTCCATTCTCCGCCTCAAGGCATACAATAAAATTTAGTAATATAATAATTATAAAAAAAAAATGTAATTATTAAATTATTTCAACATACCAAAAATCTTACAATTTTACCATTTATACAATTTTATGCCCAACAGGCAATCAGTCCATATTTAAATTTGTCATTACATTTTGTCAGTAAAATATCTGTATTACATCACTTACAAAGTTTTATCTTCAAGATACTCCTTTATTGTTAGTCAATAGTTTCTTTACTTCTCTTTTGAAAAATACAATATTTGTAATTTAAAGAATAGATTCTGGTAATTTATTATATATTTTGGGCGCCATTCCAAGAAAATTTTGATTGAACACAATTTTTTATGTTGTATACATCTAATTTTATAACTATACCGTGAACTATTGAGAGTCTCAAATAAATGAAAGTTATTTTTTATGAATGTGACCACTTCAAATATATATAAACAAGATAATGTTAAAATGCCAAGACTTAAGAAATGAGGTTTGCAGCTATTGGTACTTTTTATACCACATATAGCTCTAACACATCTTTTTTGTGACTTAAATACCATTTCTGTATTATTGGAATTACCCCAATATATGACCCCGTATCTTAGAGAAGATGTTACAATCGTTACGGGTAATTAGATCTCTAAAAAGTTCAACAATTGTTCTAACTGCAATACTTCGTTATAGCCAGCAGATTGTGGAGGTCAGATGACATTTGCATCACGGAAAATATCAAAAATCAGCCTTATGAAATATCGAAACTTGAGCCAGTTAAACTGGTAAGCGGGGCGTGAAAAAGCATATGATGAGGCCGTCAAGCTGAGTGTCACCAATGTCACATAGTATAATATGTAAGTAATCGTGACCCTCTTTTCTGAGACTTTACCTTCAGTTTATCATCAGGCTAAGTGAAGTCTAATTGAGATGTATTATATTAAAAAAAGCGGATCCTAGACTTCGAGGGGAAAGGTCCATATGCGACTGGGATTAACGTTAAGATCTTCATCTTAACGTATACAGAATGTATTTTTTTTATATAGGACACGCCAACTTGACTTCACCTCGACTGATGGTAAGCTAAAGGCAAAGTCTCAGGAAAGAGGGTCACCATTACAGACACTAAGTGTTACAATGGTGGCACTCAGCTTGGCGGCCTCATCAAATCAAATCAAATCAAATTCATTTATTTGCCAGAACATGGTGTATAGAGGTGGTATAATAACAGTGTAGTTCGCTCATATTCTGCCATGTGATGGCGTGCAAATTTAGTACATTTGTCAATTTCTTAAATCTACATTAAATCCATTACCATTATGTATCCATTACTACTACCAATTAACATCACTATTTATGTTCAAGTGTCACTCTATAAATTTTTCATTCAAATATTCATGTACGTCATAATAATTTTTATTTAACAACATTTCAAACAGTGTCCTTTTAAATAATCTTACAGGTAGTTCAGCAACATTGTTCGGCAAATGATTATATATTTTTACACACATACAATACACATTTTTCTTAAATAACTCTAGTCTTATCAAAGGTAAACATAATTTATTCTTATGCCGAGTTCGACTGTTTTCTCTATCGCTGAACTTCTCAAACAATTCTATGTGTTTTTTCACAAAAACACATATGTCTAAGATATAGAGATGCTTTTTCACATTTTCACATTTCACATCAGATGCTTTTTCGCCCGCTCAGACGCCCCGCTTAAAGGCCCTGGGACTGTAGGAAGAAGGAAACACGTGGGCTGGTAATGAATTTCAGGTCTTGGTGGTGCGGCAAAGAAAAGAGTCTCCGAACCGCTTGGTTCTTGCTTGTATATTCTGCACAGTGTGAGGGTGACATCTAATGCCAGCACGTGTTGTCTTATGTAGGAAAGGAGAAGGTGGGATTAGTTGGAAGAGCTCATCAGAACACTCACCATGGTAGAGACGGTAAAATACAGATGTAATTGCCATGATGATGAAACGCAAACAAATACGTTTACGTCCAGAATTATTTGTTGTATATTTTCATTTTAACCCTTTTAGGTACCGTCACGTTAAGTATCGATCCGTCATAGTGCGCAGTACACTTAATTATTCTGTAAGGTAAAACTGACAGAATAACTTTACTGTTTATATTACCCCATTTTTAAAGGAAACGCAGGTATTTGTTCGGATCATTTTTGATTAATATGTTAATATTTTTTCATGAATTAATTATGCTAATACGCATGAGTTGCTGTTTACTTAATGATTGTAGCGAAATTTTTACATGCTACTCATTTGCTTAGGTTATGAATATTAACATTATAATACACCTAGATAATCTCAGCCTTTGTAGCGTGGCGATTGTGGCACGGGTTAGATTCCCGATCGGTACAAATATTTATATGCAAGAATTTTCACTACGGTATTCCCGTCCCAATTGAGCAGTTCGACTGGGGAAGAACCTCCACCCTACAGAATACCACGGCTATAATAACCTCGTGTTGTGTTCTCAGCAGTGAGTAAGGTAGCCAGAGCTCACTGGATAGTTTTTGTACTATCAGTGGTAAGTCTAAAGGCTTGTCCTGATTATTTCTCTTACAGGGTCGGTAGCACGGGTGTAACGTCTCCTAGTGTTGCACTCATTCATAGGTCACGGTAACCACTTTCCATCAGGTGAGCCGAGTGCTTGTCTACCACCTAAGTTGTATGAAAAAAGTATAAGTCTGTTTGCTTGCACTTCCTAAACAATGGCGAGGTTCTACCGCAGGCCTTCCTTTAGGTTGAGAAGTCAGACAAAAATCTATTCTAGAAACCCACCAATCAAATACGGCTTCCAGGTTCCAAAAACAAGCTTAGGACATAATTCAAAAATCACTATGAAAATGATAAATATATAAGTCATTTAGGTACATAGTTACTACAATATTTTCAGCTACAAGGCGTCTATGCACTGTATGGGTATCTTGAAAATTTTGCACTATAAGCGAACTTGAGATATAATGACTAGCGGTGAAATTTATGCAGTTTTTTGCTCCTTGCCAGAGCAGCTACATCTTGGATATATTTTTTGGTATTCTTATAAAACGATCAATAATACGTAAACCAAATTAAAAAGATCCATAAGTGAAAATCTAAGGCTTTCCAGAACAATACTTAATCCAAAATCTCGATTTATAACCTGTAACTTTTTTATGTGTGAAAAATTTCCACTGTAACCTCTCCACGCCGGAGCCGGTGGGAGAGGTTATGTCGGACTCGAAGCGACTAAAACGCACGATGTCAGGAGCCGTTGTTGGTTGCTGGAGATGAATTTGGCAGTAATATTCCTTGCACCCCGGCTGACCCATTTCTCTCGATCTGGTTCTTCTTGGGTGTGGGGACCGCAGAGTCTCCAACTGCTCCCTGGAAACGGGGAGACGCGCAACGCACCCCGCCGCCGCTGTAACTAGTACCTAATGAGGTGTCAAAGATAATTTGTTCAATCTGTTAATGAAAATATAAACCTAAGATACAATGGGACCGGTTACTTGTATAAATTAACAGACTGTTAGCACAATTTATTTCAGTAAAACATAATATTTAAAAGTATCAAATATAAAAAATAGGTATCCAAATCCTTGCAAAACTAACACAATAAATAAAGCTAACCCAACAAAATCTAAGAATAAAGAATACATGTAAACCATAAATCCTTGAGAAAATATCGCAGATCCGAAACGCTATAGCAAATATTTTTGTAGAAGCGTCGTCAGTCGCGAGAATGTCTCCGTAGTCGTCTCAGAGGGTAGAACAATGATAATATTGAGAGCTCCCGAGGGAATTGTGCCTACGGACCCGGAGACTCCAGTTAATGTCGAACGGTTTGGGTACGGAAAATTGTTCATTTTAAGTTTACACATAATTTCTAAAGAAAGTTGATACTTTTCAAAATTCTGATAATTACAGAAAATGAAATATTGCAAGTTTTTGTTGCAAATCAAACACAAATAATTCATGATGATGCAATTCATGATGAAATTAACACCTAACTAAAATTACAGCTGCAATCATTCTACACTTCACAACTTCTTTTTTCATGATAAGTGAATAAACAAAATATGGTAATGAATCAACATAAAGTTACTATGATAAGAGATAAAATATTTGTAGTGAATATATATCATTATCATAACGTTGTTCCTGGTTACATTTGATACTTGCACTATTGAGATTCTTCTTCCTAATTAGTCTTCCAAACCCTTAGAAAAACCCTACATCAACTTCTTTTCTGTCATAAACAGGGGAACCGGCTAACTATTGAAGTTTTTTTTATATCTCTTAAGTAGCAGACAAAAACTCCTCACAAAAGGTTATCTTGAGCCCCAAAATACCCTCTTTTAGCGACTATATAACAAAAAAAAACTCTGTACACTGTTGGCAGTTAGCTAACACAACAGCCGCACATCGAATGCTTTTTAAAGGGTCTCTACTTATTGACGTGTGACGACAAACGTCAATTCGTTTGTCAATGTCGCTCGTCTATCTAGAAGCAAAACATATTGACTTCAAAAGAAGTTGAACGTGATTCTTCTACTAAGGAGCATATTTCTATTAATCTTCTTGTTTTGGACGTTTTTCCGTTAAATTATATTAGCTTGGCGAAAGAAGAATTTATATGGCAAGTGAGCATTTAAAACTGTAATAGAATCTTTAAGAATTTCAGTCATAAAAATATTTTACTTGAACTATGACTCAACTTAGTCAGCCGTTCTAATAAAAAATATCTAGGCTCATAAATGAAAGGCATCTCTGTCTTGAAAGCATCTTTTGTTTTTCCAATTTTTCAATTAGATTACAGCGACCATGATCAAAATTTGATTCCTATAACTACCTCATTTAAAAAAAATATGAAAATGAAATAACTAATTTATTACGTTGCAGATAATACTGCTACAAGAATCTTTCAACTGAGACTGTTTTCATAATATTATAACTAAATTGTAACGATGCAGTAAGTGCTATTATATATAGGAAAGGGGTTTGCACATAGTTTGTCCACCCAATTTGTTACACAAATCCAGCTAACACAAAAGGCAAAGACAAGTGTGTGCTATTTATTTCGGCTAACACTCAACCAGTCCCATGGTTTTCCAACAAGAAAATGTAATTTTTTATCAAAGTCTGTCTCCACGTAACGCAATGGACCGAGGATTTTATGTCCATTTGTCAAAACCGACAGCTTGCGATGTCTCTGAGTTGCGGACGTTTTCAGTTCTTGATTTTTTTTTTCGAGAACTGCTGATGTTGATCGTGTTTTACGTAGTTGAAATATCTGTTAAATGGTAGATTTATCTCGATTCGTGTTCAGATTGGGCTGTGTTACGAACACTTTCATCCTAAAATGGGGAATCAGTTCAGTTGATGCATTCCTCGAAGAGCAATTATTCGAATAGCAATGATTCGAATAGCAACGATACCATTCCTCGAAGAGCAATGATTCGTATTTTAGATCATTGCTCTTCGCGGCATAAAAACAAAACTAAATTTTATTCCTCGAAGAGCAGGTTTTTCTAAGTAGCTGATAGAGATGTGGTACTAATATGAATTATTTTGCTCGAATTTAATAAAAATATCGATAAAATCATCAACTCGTTTATTTTTCAAATAATAGTTGAATACTACAGTGGAGCCAAATCCTAAAGTTACGTATGACGTAATATGTCAATTTGGTATAACTAGTGTTTTTAGAGTTATGATAATGTATATCTTTTGTTTGTAATTAATTAGGGAGGTATGGTATTATTTAGTTTTGATTGGAAAAGAAATAGCGGTAACAAGGTTATAGCGGCCTGTGGTTGAGTTCTCATACGTAACTTTAGGATTCGGCTCTACTTTACATGTAAATATGAATGATGAATCATTTACATTAATTTACTGTTGTGCTTATTATAATATATCTAAATCACTGTTTCTTTGATGTTTACAAAATATATATAAATCATTCCATTTTTTTAAAAGTTATGTAATATTAAATCAATCTTTTACAGATCTTTCATTATTAGAATATAGCCTAGGAAATTAATTAAGATGTTGACAGTATTGTTACTAAATCAGTCTTTAGAATATCACTACATAATTATTATAAAACAAAGTCGCTGTCGCTGTCTGTCCGTCCCTATGTATGCCGAAATCTTCAAAACTACGCAACGGATTTTGAAGCGGTTTCTTAATAGATAGAGTGATTCAAGAGGAAGGTTTATATGTATAATACATGCATAATATTGTAGAGAAACACATATATTTAGAGATATGCAGCGGGCACGGGATCAGAAAATATGGCGGTACTAAGTTCGCCGGGTCAGCTATAGTCTGTTTTTTTTATCCCAGATACTAAATTGACAAGTGCAATTGTCAAATTGCGAAATAAATAATGATACCAGCTTTGTGTTTAGTGGTGCACTCGAAACTATCGGCTATTTGTAAATCATAAACCAGGTAAAAATTAATGGGTAATGCCTGCTATCAAACTTCGACGATCTTTTTAGTGTCAATCGGGTTTTTGTTTACAGACTATAGCTGACTCGGCGAACTTAGTACCGCCATATTTTCTGATCCCGTACCCGTTGCATATCTTTAAATTTATCAGTGTTTCTCTACAATATTATGCATGTATGTATTACACATATAAACTTTCCACTTGAATCACTCTATCTATTGAGAAAAACCGCTTCAAAATCCGTTGCGTAGTTTTGAAGATTTCGGTATACATAGGGACGGACAGACAGCGACAGCGACTTTGTTTAATAATAATTATGTAGTGATATTCTTAAGACTGGTTTAGTAACAATACTGTCAACATCTTAATTAATATCCTAGGCTATATTCAAATAATGAAAGATCTGTAAAAGATTGATTTAATATTACGTAAACTTGTAAAAAATGGAATGATTTATATAAATCTTGTAAACTTCAAAGAAACTGTGATTTAGACATATTATAATAAGCACAACAGTAAATTAATGTAAATGATTCATCATTCATATTTACGTGTAAAGTATAGCCGAATCCTAAAGTTACGTATGAGAACTCAACCACAGGCCGCTATAAACTTGTTACCGCTATTTCTTTTCTAATCAAAATGAAATGATACCATACCTCCCTAATTAATTACAAACAGAAGATATACATTATCATACATACATACATACATAAAATCACGCCTGTCTCCCATAGGGGTAGGCAGAGATCATGGATCTCCATTTGCTACGATCCTGACATACTACTCTCGCTTCATTCACTCTCATTACATTCTTCATGCATGCTCGTCGGTTTAGAGTACTCCTGACCTGCCCCTTTTCTAAAACTTCCCCGATTTGGTCTAGGTATGTGCGCCTAGGTCTTCCCCTTCCGACGGTACCATCCACACTCGCCTCATACACCTGTTTCGTTAGTCTTCTTTCATTCATTCTCTCAACATGACCAAACCATCTCAACATTCCTCTCTCAATTCTCATCACTACATCTTCTATCACTCCACATCGTTCTCTTATCACGCTATTTCTCACTCTATCTTTCAAGGTCAAGCCACACATACTTCGCAACGCACGCATTTCTACTGCATTCACTCTACTCTGATGCTTTTTCTGCCACACCCAACTTTCACTACCATACATAAGAGTCGGCACCAATACTCCTCCATGTACAGCCAGTCGTGCCTTTTCGGACACTTTCCGGCTGCTCATAAAGTTGTGTAGTGCCCCATTCACTCTATTTCCAGCCATCACTCTCCTTTCAACATCTTCTTCATGCTTTCCATCTCTCGTACATTATCATAACTCTAAACTAAAGTTTAGATATACATTATCATAACTCTAAAAACACTAGTTATACCAAATTGACATATTACGTCATACGTAACTTTAGGATTCGACTCTACTGTAGTATTCAATTATTATTTGAAAAATAAATGAGTTGATGATTTTATCGATATTTTTATTAAATTCGAGCAAAATAATTCATATTAGTACCACATCTCTATCAGCTACTTAGAAACACCTGCTCTTCGAGGAATAAAATTTAGTTTTATTTTTATGCCGCGAAGAGTAATGATCTAAAATACGAATCATTGCTCTTCGAGGAATGGTATCGTTGCTATTCAAATCATTGCTATTCGAATAATTGCTCTTCGAGGAATGCATCTAGGTTTTCGTAATAACATATTTTTTCTGTTTTTTTTTTAATTGGATTTTTTTATACCACTTAGGTGGCAGACAAGCACACGGCCCACTTGATGGAAAGTGGACACCGTGGCCTATGGTCGCGTGCAAAACCAAGAGAGTCACACTCGCGCTGCCAACCCTGCAAGCATTGAGAGTTTCTGTGAGACAAAGCTAATACCTAGAGAAATTGAAGTAATAAACACCTCAACAAAGTCTAGGGAACAAGATGACCCCAATTATTTTTTTTCGTGTAAATCTTGTTTTGCAAATAACTGGCAGCAAATAAATAAAAATAGAATATAGTAGATTACAGAGTTGTTCGAAATTTAAAAATAAATTTAAATAAGTAATGATTTTAGAATATGGAGGGAAAACTTTTAAAAGTGTTTGATTGTGCAGTTTCTCTGAGGCAAAATAAAAATTATTTTTTTGATTGTAAATAACGTTTATTATCAATAATACGTCTTTTACGTATGGTTTGTGCATTTTTGTGACTGTAGTCATCATGTCACGTCGTCATTTAAGTCGCGAAGAGATGTCGGTATGCTGCAAGCTGGACGAACTCAACGCGACGTAGCGGATGCTGTCAACACCCAACCAAGCGTAATTTGCAGATTATGGGCACGCTACAGGTCTACAGGGGATGTTGCCGAACGTCACAGGGGACGAAATAGGGTTACTACCCCGCGACAAGATCGTTTCTTGCAAAATTCCGCAAGGCGGCAACCCACGATTACTGCTCGTCAGTTGGTCGCAGGCCTCCAGTCTCAGCATCAAGTGGTTATTAGCGATCAAACTGTGAGAAGAAGACTACACGAAGCCAATCTTTATGCTCGCAGACCGCTTAGGGTTCCAGCTCTTCGACGTGGAAATCGAGGTCGTCGCTTATTGTGGGCTAACGCACATTTACAGTGGACCGACCATCAATGGGCACGGGTTCTGTTTTCCGACGAATCTTGCTTCGGTTTTCATCCTGATTCGAGAAGAGTGCGTATATGGCGAGTTCCTGGACGTCGGAGTCGTCTCCAGAATCCGCAAGAAGTTCATCCTTACCAAGGT
Source organism: Eilema griseolum (assembly GCA_963662185.1). Lineage (NCBI taxonomy): Eukaryota > Metazoa > Arthropoda > Insecta > Lepidoptera > Erebidae > Eilema > Eilema griseolum. The sequence continues at coordinate 10,483,536 of OY759255.1, forward strand.
GGAACAATCATGGTATGGGCTGGAATTCGCCTTGGTGGAAGGACCGACCTTGTTTGGATACGGGGCAATTTGAATGCAAACCAATACATTCAGGAGGTTATACACCCCATGGTAATCCCTCATCGACAGCAGTTCGGTCAAGATTCTATGTTCATGCAAGATAATGCACGGTCACACACCGCGAGGGTAGTGGTCAATGCGTTAAGCGAGCACAATATGACGACGTTGGAATGGCCTGCTCAGTCTGCCGACCTCAATCCCATAGAGCATGCCTGGGATTTGCTTGGGAGAAGAGCCTTCAGTGATTCTTTGGAAAATCTGAACACTGAAGAACAACTTTTTTTACACCTTCGCAGTGTATGGAGCCATATTCCACGGACGATGATTGACTTGATCACTCATACTAAGTATGCCACGCCGTTGTCGAGCTGTTGCTAATGCTTTAGGAGGTCCTACAGATTATTAAAAACGTTTAAAGTACGGTTAATTACTGTATTTCTTACTACCTCGTTATTTTTGTGCCTAATCATAGAAGGTTGTAATACTCAATATTGGCACTATTCAATTCTTTCTTAAAAAAAAAAAATTGGTATGAAAATGTTTTTATTAAAATTAAAATTAAAAACGGTATAAAAATACCCATCTATTGATATAAAACACTCACTATTACAAGAAAGGGTTTTTAAATAAAAACTAGAAATGTCCTTGTTCCCTAGGCTTTGTTGATGTGTGTAGTATGAGAGAAGGAGGAAATTGAGAAGGGGAGATAAAGGAACGTTGACTAATTTTATTTTTATTATCAGCAACAGTACGTTTTACAATAAATAAAAAATGTATTATTATTATTATTATAAACTCACGCATATATCCCCGAAGGGGTAGGCAGAGGTGCTAGCACCCACATTTGGCCAGTTTATGTTTAGGTCCTAATGTAATAGGTGGCGAGCCTATTACCATTTACCGGGCACTTATAAACCTGCGATAAATAGGTACACACATAATTTCGAAAAGTATCGAAAAGTCATTGGTGTGTGCCATGGTAAAGCCTGGGATCGAACCCGAGACCTCGTCTCAGCAGTCCATTACCCATACCATTAGGATAATAATGTTAAAGTAAAATACAACAATCTCTAACACTCGCTAATTAATAAAACAGCATCCTTCGTTCCGCCAAGTTCGCACAAAGAGGGCTGTCATAAATACTAAGACTTTACCCGGAGAAAAGCAAAAGGTAGCCGGTGACAAGTGTCTGGACTTCCATACAGTTTACTTTTGATTTTTATAAAGCCGTGGACAGGAATTTGAACTAATTTAATCGTAATATTATTTTACAAATATATATATATATATATGACTTAGTTTATTATTTAATTGCTATTTGAATGCCAAATTGTTTTTGAATACCATGTCTATGATATATTTTTTATAAAGAATATTATATATATATATACAGCTCAGACTGAGGCATAGATACAAGCACCCTATTACGTGGGATCGATAACAGTGATTGGTGAAATGTGGGTGTTAATTCATTTTTGCCCAACCCTTCGGAGATAAAGGCACGTTAAAATTTTGCTTCTGTGGCGTAGCGGTAGAACGTTCGACTGCTACGCAGGAGGCGCGGTTTCGATTCCCGCTCAGTGCAAATATATGTATGCATGAATATGTATATTTGCATGTATTTACAAAAAAAAGAATCTAAGTATGTTTATCCGCATTCTAGATTCCATAACACAAGCTAGTAAAGCTATGCTTACCATGGGTCTAGTTAGCGTAGTGTAGAATGTTGTAGAATATTTTTTTAAATTATTTCATTTCTCCTGGTGGTAAGAACTACTGCTAACGAGATAGCCCCCAGTCTCACACATCTATTTATGATTTTACATGCCCCTTTTAAATGTCTCAGTACTGTAAAAAGAGATAAATATCTATTTGATTTCACTTGAGGTATGTAACAGTGGCAGACAAACACACGGCCCACCTGATGGAAAGTGGTTACCGTGGCCTATGGACGTTTGTAACACCAGAGGAGTCACAGTCACGCTGCCAACCCTATAAGTACAGAGTTTCTGTGCCGTCAGTGTAGAAGACAAAGCAGGACAAGCCTAACTTCCCACTGACAGCACAAATTCTCCGGTAATTAGTAGTTCCTTATGGGTCACATGGTCACTGCGTTATCAAGCCCTCACTTTATGGTAAACTAGCTTTTGCCCGCGGCTCCGCCCGCGTAGATGTCGGTTATCGCGACAAAACATAGCCTATGTCCTTTCCCAAGATCTAATCTACCCCTGTACCAAATTTCAGCAAAATCGGTTCAGTGGTTTAGGCGTGAAAGCGTAACAGACAGACAGACAGACAGACAGACAGAGTTACTTTCACATTTATAATATTAGTAAGGATAAAGAGAAAAAAAGTCGCCAAAAATCCGAGTCTTTATAGTACACCACAAAATTTGAACGTTCATTAATTAATTGCCTTTTTAACGAACGTCTGTTCTCAGCCTTAAAAACTGAAAGTTGCCTTCAATTAATCGATCCCGTTGGTCGTGCAGTTTGAAGTCATTCATTCTCCAGTGTATACCAGTCATTAGGCTAGGCAACTTAACTCCAGGCTTTATTGATATGTCTTCAACTTTTAAGTAGCTTTGCGGAGTATAATGCTTTAATAGGTTAGTTTATTGTCAATTGATAGATATAACGTAAACGCAAAAGTTCTGGGTCTTTATTGAATAGGTAAGTAACTTAACTAGTTACGATGGAAGTTTTGTAGTTGTTTTTAATGAAGTTAAGTGAAAGTGAATGTAATTAAATGTGACAAAGCACTAAAAATAGTAGGCTAGGTAAGAGACTAGAGAGATTAATAAAAAGACAATTATCAATTAATAACAATTATAATACAATAAATATAATACAAATATATAATATAATACAAAAAACAATAAAGTGTAATGGTGGGTAGGCGCTCAAAAAATGTTCCCCGCATACATCTCGACGCTCGAAGACTAGTCAAGTCGTGACCACGGGTGCTGCAACGCATCCGAAACGTCGGCAGAAATAGTAAGTTCCAAGATGATGTGGCGATGCCACATGTACCCAGCGCCGCGTACGTACGTAACTACGAATCCTACATCGCGCATGTAAAGTTCTCGCGCTGGGAGAACATATGTACATCGTCCCAACGACAATCGTAAGGCCGCGGCCCGCCAGGCGTGATCACCTTGCCTGGTCGGAGGATCCTCCCTTTGTGTTGGAGGGACATCACACCTCGTTCCTCCACAATATAATTCGCGACAAGTCTCGATACCTAGTATAATTATGAATTATAATCGAGTTATGACAAGTTAACTCAGGAGGTAGAACAGGACGGTATTTCCGTCAAATTGAGTAGTCCGACTGGGGGAGGTACCTCCGCCCAACAGAACACCACGGCCATAATAACCTCGTGTTGTGTTCCCAGTGGTGAGTAGGGTAGCCAGAGCTCACTTGAGAGTTTGTGTTGTCAGTGAGAAAACGAAAAGCTTGTCCTGCTTTGTCTTCTACACTGACGGCACAGAAACTCTGTGCTTACAGGGTCAGCAGCGCGAGTGTGATTCTTCTGTTGTTACACACGTCCATAGGCCACGGTAACCACTTTCCATCAGATGGGCCGCGTTCTTGTCTGCCACGTAAGTGGTATAAAAAATTTTAAGAAAGATGCGTTATTTACATTTAGCACTTTTATACAAGCAATCTAGCTTAGTTAAAGATGTTAGTTAATTATAATAGTTAATTTCGAATCTAAAATTCTTAAAAATTATACGTATTATTAGATATTTATAGACATGAATCTTAGGGAATCGATTTACAAGAAATATTCTGCCATGACGTTGTTCGGTTCATTGATCAAAGGTGGGTAGTATGCACTTAGCTAGTGGACACGGGTCTGGTACAACCTTAGTAGATAGCGTGAAACCTGGACCGAAGACCCTGGAATAAGATTATTTTCACCCACTACAAAAAAAAGCGGGTGAAGAGAATATCCCCAGCAATCTATAGAAAAATTTTAATTTAATTTTTAAAACATTTAAAAAACCCCCGTCACAAATAATAACCATCAAAAAGTTGAAAATAAATTGTGTATTATATATTGAATAAACTTCATGCATGTACATTTGTACACAGGCGGACTTAATGCCATAGGCATTCTCTACCAGTCAACCCAATAGGTGGTGCAGAGAATAACAAGGTAGGTGAATTATGAAAGGTAACTAGGTAAAATATATATAAATACATACATATATACTTAAATATATTAATAAAATATACATACACATATTAATATCTAACCATACATTGATCCTTTAAGCGGGGCGTGAAAAAGCATATGATGAGGCCGTCAAGCTGGGTGTCACCATTGTCACACGGTATGTGTAAGTAATGGTGACCCTCTTTTCTGGGACTTTGCCTTCAGCTTACCATCAGGCAAGGCGAAGTCTAATTGACGTGTCCTATATTAAAAAAAAAAAATTACAATGAAGTTTCATCCAATTTATCCAGCATGAGCTTCCGAACTCCCAATTGAAATGTGTGACGGCTGTGTGTGGGCTTTTCACCTGACTGACTTCACCTCACGGTATTCTCAAAGGTTTGTATTGGCGGTTATAAAGTTATTTTAAAAAGTATAAAGTGTCTTATTCAATTTGTGTAGCAGGTTTCACTGCGTGCCATCAATCAACAGTATTAACGGTATAAATTGTGGTTGCGCCGAGGTAGAAGCTGTATTTCTTGACGTGGAAACACACTCTTTCTATACCCGTCTCCTCTCCCGCACTAACCATAGAATAGGACTAGATAGCTTCCGTCCGCCATTTGTGATATAGACACTCAGTCTCGCTTTGAACTAGCCAGCGTGATGACGGACCGCGCTCGCGTCTCTCAAAAATGATTAATATTTGTTACATTTTACCGCTTCATAGACCTTTACCGATCGGATTGTGCCTCTCGTGTGTTCCTCAAGTGATCTAGTGATGCTGACGGCAGCTCCTGAGCAAGGAAGAGAAGATCCGTGTACCGGCTGCGATGAAAACACGTGTGTCGTGAAGGTTAGTGCATCCTCTCCTAATTTCTCGGGTTGCATTCATTGCTTGGATCACTCCCGCGGCAACCCGACCACCTGTCTTTTGTGTGTAAAGCGTCAATGGAACAGTTAGCTACTTCCCGCAATACAGTCCATTACCGCACTCGGCCATGCGCCACCATTTTTGGTCCTTCGAGCCGGATTCTTAGCCGTAGTTCGTATTTTGTTATTATTCTAATGGGAATGAGCGCACCGCACCTAAGTGCCTGGTTATTTTAGTAGAAAACCCCGCATCCAGACACTTAGGATTAGATTTGCTGTCCGTTCGCCGCTGGCTCGCATTGTACCTACCTAATACATAAATAGGTTAGGTATCATATCAACACTTAATCGTAGTTCGCAATTTTCGCATCGCACCTAAGTGCCTGGTTATTTTAGTAGAAAACCCCGCATCCAGACATTTAGGCTTAGATCTTAGGTATACTCAGACACCCTAGTGCATAGGCACAGTGTAATACCTAACGCATTTGGCTTTGTTTTGTTTTTTTTCAATTACGTTGTTCTCGGCTCGCGTCGTATTTGCCTAGTACCTGCGTGGGTAGACACGTGGCTGTACCTACCTCGCTCGCATCTCATCCCAATTCATACGAAAGTATTTTAATTTGAATAGATATTACGCAATACTTAATCTCGGAAATAATAGTTGAACCTAGACAGCGACCATCGCGTAGGTACGACCTTGTTGCTATGCGCGTTTGTTCAAGCGTGCATTCACAGTTGTAGGTACCTACCTACCTACGGTTATCGCTCGCGCCGCCTCGCTGCTCTGTACCGCTAAGATTAAGTCATTTCATATTTGTTATTTACCGCACTTTAGTTTGAGATTTAATTGTAAACATGTCCCCAAAGGTTGATAAGACCGGTAAGGTTCAATTGAAACTTTTATACGCTAAAAAAGAAATGATTTACTCTCGCGTACAATCGATCTATGATAATGCACTTAAAACCTCTGATTTGGTCATCAGAGATTCGTTCTTGTGTTCTATAGAAAACTTAGATAGTCTACGCGCGGATTTCGAAACCTTAGTACATGACATCAACGTTTTAGAGTTGAATTTGAATCCCGATTACTCAGTGAGTTATCAAGCCTTGTCGTCGTTTGACGATTTGTATTGTCGTATCAAACGCGTCGCTAGGAGTTTGGAGAAGCCGGCTGACCTACCCAACCCCACTCGCGACCGACCTAAGTTGCCACCAATTCAAATACCCGAGTTTGATGGTAACATTCGCAATTGGTGTCTATTTATAGATAGTTTTGAGAATACAATAGATAAGAACGATTCGTTGACAGATCACGAAAAGTTGCATTATCTCGTTGAAAAATTGACTGGTAAAGCTATAACCGTTTGCGCTGGAATTACGTTTAGTGCCGAGAATTATAATTTAATTTTAAATACTTTGAAAGCTAGGTATGAGGATAAAAGATCGGTAGCTAACGCCTATTTAGATCAGATGTTTGATTTGAAATCTATTGCGGCATGTAACGATCAAAACTTAGAGAAATTTCTAGATACTTTCGCGTCAGCTGTTCGCGCCGTAAAGAACCTAAAGATTGATGACCTCTGCGACTTCGTATTTTTGTATATGGGTTTAAGGAAATTAGATTCCGAAACCATTCGTTTGTTTGAGTCGGATCATCGCGGCAATAAGATTCCTAAGTTCGAAGACTTGGAAAGTTTTGTTCGCGAGCATATAAAAGTATTGCAGCGCTCTTCATCGAAACATGAAGGCGCGAAGATAGTTGTTGATTCTGCACGCAAAGTAGATGCGTCATCGAAGTCACTGAGGTCAACTCATACTTATGTTAGTACCGCACCAGCACGTGTACAGTCACCTGTTTGCTCTTTGTGTAGCACTCATCATTCGCAACTGTACAGGTGTCCTGGTTTTCTAAAATTGTCGCCTAGTGATCGTTATAAATTTGTTCGCGCTAATAATTTTTGTTTTAATTGTCTCGGTACTAAACACCGCGTTGTTTTATGTAATAGTAGAAATAGTTGTCGCAAATGTCAAGCGAGACACCACACTTTGCTTCATTTTGAGAATAGTAATGCCGCATCCAATGTGAGCACGGTTGGCTCGTCGAGCGGTGACACACGGCGGCCTGCGCCGCAGCCGCAGCCCGCGCTCGCGCGCGCTCCGGCCCGCCCGGTGACCGCCGCGGATGACGTCACCTTGTGTTCGTTCTCCGCTAGTGCTGCACTCACTACTGTGTGTCTTGCGACCGCTCGCGTTGTTATTGTTGATGCATTAGGTAAGCCGCGCATTGTTCGAGCGCTGTTAGATGGCGCTTCGCAAAGTAATTTCATTACTCAAGATTGTTGTCGGCGTCTTGGTTTCAATGTTGATAAGCGTTCAACCCGCTCAGTGGTGAAGGGTTTTGGAAGCTTACAGTCAGCTGTTCGTGGCACCGTTAAAACAAGGTTTAGATCTCGTTTTAATAATAATATTTGGTTTGACATGGATTCGCTCGTTATAGATAGAATAGCTGAACAGTTGCCTACCGTCCCGGTTGACACGTCTTTATTAACGAAATTTAAAGACTTGCCTTTAGCAGATGAGACTTACGCTGTTCCTGGAGTCGTCGATATATTGATCGGCGCTTCGATTCTCCCGCACCTCCAGTTATCACGTAAGGTTCAAGGGGGACCGACGTACCCCGCTCCGCACGCACTGGAAACAGTTCTTGGTTTTGTTATAATTGGTTCCGCACCCGCTTCTATGGATAGTTTTAGTCACTCGACTGCTTCGTTCTGTTGCACCGTCGAGCCGCCACTGGAGTCTACCATCCGCAAGTTTTCGCTCGGTGGCTCCCGTGTATCCGCTGAAAAACGCTTTCTTTGTTTGGAACGAAAGATGCAGGCGTCCCCAAAGTCGAAGCGGGCCTATGATGAGGTTGTTAACGAATATTTAGATAAAGGTTACATCTCACCTGCGCCTGCGGACACTGGCGGGACCCAGCCTTCGTACATTATCCCGCACCGCGGAGTTATTAGAGAAGATAAGCTTACTACTAAAACTCCGTGTAGTTTTGGATGGCAGTGCTAAGACTAGCACTTCCGTGTCGCTTAATGACATAATTGTAAATTTTCGCATTAATATTAGTAATTTTTAGCTTTTAGGACTCAACAGTCGCTTTGTGTTGGGCCCACTCTTCGCCCCATCGTTGGGACACATTCGTCGCTAATAGAGTGGCAAAATTCAATCTGAATTGGCGCCACATAATCTCTTTCACGTTGCTGGCACCGACAACCCAGCCGATTGTCTCTCTCGTGGATTGCTTCCTTCGCAAATTTTAGATCACCCGTTATGGTTTAGTGGACCGTCCTGGATTCATGCCGCGTTAGATAAGTGGCCAGTTAGTCAATTCAATCCCACTACGGTTTCCGAACCACCCGAGGAGAAGAAGCACTCGCTTGTTGTATCGGTCCCACGTGAAGAGACCCTTATTTTGTTGTTGGCTAATCGCGTCTCGTCTTGGTCGAGACTGTTGCGTTGTGTTGTTTGTTCGCCTCTGCCCTCTGCCTAGCCAGCAGTAGGCACGAGCTCCAATCTAGGTTTATATTTTAGTTGTTATTTCCCAAACCTAGATTTAGATTAGACTTTATATTTGTTTCGCATTTGTCGTTTCGAAGGTAACCCTTCAAGCCGGGGGGAATGGTTGCGCCGAGGTAGAAGCTGTATTTCTTGACGTGGAAACACACTCTTTCTATACCCGTCTCCTCTCCCGCACTAACCATAGAATAGGACTAGATAGCTTCCGTCCGCCATTTGTGATATAGACACTCAGTCTCGCTTTGAACTAGCCAGCGTGATGACGGACCGCGCTCGCGTCTCTCAAAAATGATTAATATTTGTTACATTTTACCGCTTCATAGACCTTTACCGATCGGATTGTGCCTCTCGTGTGTTCCTCAAGTGATCTAGTGATGCTGACGGCAGCTCCTGAGCAAGGAAGAGAAGATCCGTGTACCGGCTGCGATGAAAACACGTGTGTCGTGAAGGTTAGTGCATCCTCTCCTAATTTCTCGGGTTGCATTCATTGCTTGGATCACTCCCGCGGCAACCCGACCACCTGTCTTTTGTGTGTAAAGCGTCAATGGAACAGTTAGCTACTTCCCGCAATACAGTCCATTACCGCACTCGGCCATGCGCCACCAAATTGTGTTGGTTAGCTATTTAACTTTGATATACTTATGACGAAGTGCTTTACCAATTTGGGTCTCCTGAAACGACAACGCTTGAATCAAAATATTACCTCTGGTTGCGCCGATGTGGAAACTGTATTTTTTGACATGGAAACACACTCCTTTTAGATCCGTCTCCCCCTCCGCACTAACCATAGAGTAGGGCTAGCTGTAGCTTCCGTCCGCCATTGTGTGAGATGTGGACGGTCACTCCCGCTTTGAACTAGCCAGCGTAGGGACGGATCGCGAGCGCGTCTCTCAGAAATGAATAATATTTGTTGTATTTTAACCGCCTCATAGACCTTTACCGATCGGATGGTGCCTCTCGTGTGTTCCTCAAGGGATCTAGTGACGCTGACGGCAGCTCCTGAGCAAGGAAGAGAAGATCCGTGTACCGGCTGCGATGAAAAACACGTGGGTCGTGAAGGTTAGTGCATCCTCTCCTAATTTCTCGGGCTGCATTCACTGCCTGGATAGAATCCGCGGCAGCCCGGCCACCTGTCTTATTTTGTGTGTAAAGTGTCAATAGAACAGTTATCTGCTTCTTCGCAATACAGTCCACTCGCGCACGTTGGGCCCATGCGCCACCATTTTTTTGGTCCGGATCGAGCCGGATTCTTAGCCGTAGTTCGTATTTTGTTATTATTCTAATGGGAATGAGCGCACCGCACCTAAGTGCCTGGTTATTTTAGTAGAAAACCCCGCATCCAGACACTTAGGCTTAGAATTTGTAGTCCGTTCGCCGCTGGCTCGCATTGTACCTACCTAATACATAAATAGGTTAGGTATCATATCAACACTTAATCGTAGTTCGCAATTTTCGCATCGCACCTAAGTGCCTGGTTATTTTAGTAGAAAACCCCGCATCCAGACATTTAGGCTAAGATCTTAGGTATACTCAGACACCCTAGTGCATAGGCACAGTGTAATACCTAACGCATTTGGCTTTGTTTTGTTTTTTTCAATTACGTTGTTCTCGGCTCACGTCGTATTTGCCTAGTACCTGCGTGGGTAGACACGTGGCTGTGCCTACCTCGCTCGCATCTCATCCCAATTCATACGAAAGTATTTTAATTTGAATAGATATTACGCAATACTTAATCTCGGAAATAATAGTTGAATCTAGACAGCGACCATCGCGTGGGTACGACCTTGTTGCTATGCGCGTTTGTTCAAGCGTGCATTCACAGTTGTAAGCACCTACCTACCTACATAGTTAACGCTCGCGCCGCCTCGCTGCTCTGTACCGCTAGGATTAAGTCATTTCATATTTATTGTTTACCGCACTTTAGTTTGAGATTTAATTGTAAACATGTCCCCAAAGGTTGATAAGACCGGTAAGGTTCAATTGAAACTTTTATACGCTAAAAAAGAAATGATTTACTCTCGCGTACAATCGATTTATGATAGTGCACTTAAAACCTCTGATTTGGTCATCAGAGATTCGTTCTTGTGTTCTATAGAAAACTTAGATAGTCTACGCGCGGATTTCGAAACCTTAGTGCATGACATCAACGTTTTAGAGTTGAATTTGGATCCCGATTACTCAGTGAGTTATCAAGCCTTGTCGTCGTTTGACGATTTGTATTGTCGTATCAAGCGCGTCGCGAGGAGTTTGGAGAAGCCGTCTGACCGACCCAACCCCACTCGCGACCGACCTAAGTTGCCACCAATTCAAATACCCGAATTTGATGGTAACATTCGCAATTGGTGTCGATTTATAGATAGTTTTGAGAATACAATAGATAAGAACGATTCGTTGACAGATCACGAAAAATTGCATTATCTTGTTGAAAAATTGACTGGTAAAGCTATAACCGCTTGCGCTGGAATTACGTTTAGTGCCGGGAATTATAATTTAATTTTAAATACTTTGAAAGCTAAGTATGAGGATAAAAGATCGGTAGCTAACGCCTATTTGGATCAGATGTTTGATTTGAAATCTATTACGGCATGTAACGATCAAAACTTAGAGAAATTTCTAGACACTTTCGCGTCAGCTGTTCGCGCTGTAAAGAACCTAAAGATTGATGACCTCTGCGACTTCGTATTTTTGTATATGGGTTTAAGGAAATTAGATTCCGAAACCATTCGTTTGTTTGAGTCGGATCATCGCGGCAATAAAATTCCTAAGTTCGAAGACTTAGAAGGTTTTGTTCGCGAGCATATAAAAATATTACAACGCGCTTCATCGAAACATGAAGGCGCGAAGACAGTTGTTAGTCCCGCGCGCAAAATAGATGCGTCATCGAGGTCACTGAGGTCAACCCATACTTATGTTAATACCGCACCAGCACGTGTACAATCACCTGTTTGCTCTTTGTGTAGTACTCATCACTCGCAACTGTACAAGTGTCCTGGTTTCCTAAAATTGTCGCCTAGTGATCGTTATAAATTTGTTCGCGCTAATAATCTTTGTTTTAATTGTCTCGGTACTAAACACCGCGTGGGTCTATGTAATAGTGGAAATGGTTGTCGCAAATGTCAAGCGAGACACCACACTTTGCTTCATTTTGAGAATAGTAATGCCGCATCCAATGTGAGTACAGTTGGCCCGTCGAGCGGTGACACACGGCAGCCTGCGCCGCAGCCGCACCCCGCGCCCGCGCGCGCTCCGGCCCGCCCGGTGACCGCTGCGGATGACGTCACCTTGTGTTCGTTCTCCGCTAGTGCTGCACTCACCACTGTGTGTCTCGCGACCGCTCGCGTTGTTATTGTTGATGCATTAGGTAAGCCGCGCATTGTTCGAGCGCTGTTAGATGGCGCTTCGCAAAGTAATTTCATTACTCAAGATTGTTGTCGGCGTCTTGGTTTCAATGTTGATAAGCGTTCAACCCGCTCAGTGGTGAAGGGTTTTGGAAGCTTACAGTCAGCTGTTCGTGGCACCGTTAAAACAAGGTTTAGATCTCGTTTTAATAATAATATTTGGTTTGACATGGATTCGCTCGTTATAGATAGAATAGCTGAACAGTTGCCTACCGTCCCGGTTGACACGTCTTTATTAACGAAATTTAAAGACTTGCCTTTAGCAGATGAGACTTACGCTGTTCCTGGAGTCGTCGATATATTGATCGGCGCTTCGATTCTCCCGCACCTCCAGTTATCACGTAAGGTTCAAGGGGGACCGACGTACCCCGCTCCGCACGCACTGGAAACAGTTCTTGGTTTTGTTATAATTGGTTCCGCACCCGCTTCTATGGATAGTTTTAGTCACTCGACTGCTTCGTTCTGTTGCACCGTCGAGCCGCCACTGGAGTCTACCATCCGCAAGTTTTCGCTCGGTGGCTCCCGTGTATCCGCTGAAAAACGCTTTCTTTGTTTGGAACGAAAGATGCAGGCGTCCCCAAAGTCGAAGCGGGCCTATGATGAGGTTGTTAACGAATATTTAGATAAAGGTTACATCTCACCTGCGCCTGCGGACACTGGCGGGACCCAGCCTTCGTACATTGTCCCGCACCGCGGAGTTATTAGAGAAGATAAGCTTACTACTAAAACTCCGTGTAGTTTTGGATGGCAGTGCTAAGACTAGCACTTCCGTGTCGCTTAATGACATAATTGTAAATTTTCGTTTATTCGCTGTGGCACTCTCTGCAGATATTCGACAAATGTTTTTGTGCCTTGAAGTGCGCGAACCCGATCGTAGGTTTCAACGATTTTTGTATAGATTTTCACCGCAAGAACCTTTAATGGTTTACGAGTTTAATCGTGTTTGCTTCGGGCTTAAATCTAGCCCTTTTCACGCACTTCGCACCGTCAAGCAGTTGGCCGCTGACGAGGGCGATGCATTTCCTAAAGCGAGAGCCACCATTGAGACTGGCTTATACATGGACGACTTCGTGTATAGTGTAGATAGCGAGGCCGAGGCTGTCGAGACGGCCGCTCAAGTTATAAGTCTCATGAAGGCGGGTCAATTTGATCTCGTGAAATGGACGAGCAACTCGCAAACAGCGTTAGAGTCGATTCCACCGTCGCACCGATTGTCTTCGGTTAAGGAGTTCGATGAAAGTGATACGCACAAGGTGCTTGGTTTAAGCTGGTCGCCCGCATCTGATACGTTTAGTTTGAAAAGTAGTTCGACCCCGCAAACTTGTACTAAACGCATTATCCTGTCGTGTGTGGCACGGATATGGGACGTAATGGGATTCGTAGCTCCTGTCGTTCTGTACGCCAAACTACTTATAAAAGAGCTTTGGCTTTCGAATTGTGATTGGGACGACACCGCGCCCGACAACATTGCTAAGTTGTGGGCTCGCTTTAGAAAAGAACTCTCTGTGCTTGACCAAGTACAAATTCCGCGTCATGTAGGTATATCGCAACATAGTGTTGTTACGGTAGTAGGCTTCGCGGACGCTAGTGAGAGGGCGTATGGAGGAGTAGTCTATTTTCATGTCTCGAATGTAGGTAAGGTTACAATTAGCCTTATAAGCGCGAAATCGAAGGTCTCTCCCCGTAAGGTCGTCTCTCTGGCACGCCTCGAGCTATGCGCTTTACTATTGTTGGTTAGATTGATCACCTCTATCGCCAATGCTTGTAGTAGTCGCATTAATATTAATAGAATTTTAGCTTTTTCGGACTCAACAGTCGCTTTGTGTTGGGCCCACTCTTCGCCCCATCGTTGGGACACCTTCGTCGCTAATAGAGTGGCAAAAATTCAATCGGAATTAGCGCCAAAAAATCTCTTTCACGTTGCTGGCACCGACAACCCAGCCGATTGTCTCTCTCGTGGACTGCTTCCTTCGCAAATATTAGATCACCCGTTATGGTTTAGTGGACCGTCCTGGATTCATGCCGCGTTAGATAAGTGGCCAGTTAGTCAATTCAATCCCACTACGGTTTCCGAACCACCCGAGGAAAAGAAGCACTCGCTTGTGGTGTCGGTCCCGCGTGAAGAGTCCCTGGTTTTGTTGTTGGCTAATCGCGTCTCGTCTTGGTCGAGACTGTTGCGTTGTGTTGTTTATGTAGGCCGATTTTTGAGAATTTTATCTACACGCGGTCATATAACCGCCGCTGATTTAGATAAGGCTGAATTGATCATACTTCGCGAATTGCAGAAGTGTTATTTTGCTTCTGAATTTAAAAATTTAGAATTTAACAAACCTTGTAGTCGTTCTTTCCGACACTTGAAACCATTTTTGGAAGATGGACTCATTCGAGTAGGTGGTCGTTTGAGAAATTCAGGTTTAGGATTTGAACAAAGGCACCCAGTAATTCTCCCGCGTAAGGACCACGTATTAGATTTGTTAGTAGATTATCATCACAAGGTGAATTGTCACGCTGGTCCCGATTTGTTAATGTCTATTTTGAGACAGAAATACTGGATAATTTCCGCTCGTAATTTGATTCGCGCTAGAGTACACAGATGTGTACCTTGTTTTAAACTCCGCCCGCGTTTTATCGCGCCTGAAATGGCCGATCATCGCTCTTGTCGTGTTGTTCAATCCGCAAAACCTTTCGTACACACCGGCACAGACTTTGCTGGGCCTTTCAAGGTCACCATTGCTCGTGGTCGTGGCATTCGCTCCACGAAAGCTTATGTTTGTTTGTTCATTTGTATGACAACTCGCGCGGTTCATATAGAGTTGACCGGTGATTTAAGTACGCCAAATTTTATGTCCGCTTTTAAACGTTTTTTGTCGCGTCGGGGTCCGGTTAAGCGCATGTATTCGGACAACGGTACAAACTATGTAGGGGCCCGACGTAGTATTTCGGAATTGCACACATTCTTACGGTCTAAGTACTACCAAAGTGAATTCGCTCACATCTTAGCCGAAAATCGCATTGAATGGTACTTTAACACGCCTGCAGCTAGTCATTTTGGTGGTAATTGGGAAGCGAATATTAAAAGCCTTAAGTCGCATCTGTTTCGCGTCATAGGCGAACAGATTCTCTCGTTCGAGGAGTTGAGTACCGTACTCGCGCAAGTAGAGGCGGTGATGAACACGCGTCCGCTGTGTCGGACTCTATCTAGCGATCCGTCAGAGCCGTTAGCGCTGACGCCAGCTCACTTCTTAAATATGACTCCTTTAAAATATTTGCCCGCAATAGATGTTGATGACGATAGAATACACCTCCTAACTCGTCACGCTCTTTTAGATAAGATGGTCCAATCGTTTTGGAATCGTTGGAGAACCGATTATTTGCACACGCTGCAGTCACGTCAAAAATGGAATACTCCATCCAACCCAATTACTGTAGGTACGGTGGTAGTCCTTATGACTGAGAATGCGCCTCCTTTACATTGGCCTCTAGGAGTAGTAGAGGAAATTTTTCCCGATGCCCGCGGGATAACTCGTGTTGTACGGGTTAAAACTGCAACCGGATCGTATCTGCGCCCGGTTGTTCGCCTCTGCCCTCTGCCTAGCCAGCAGTAGGCACGAGTTCCAATCTATGTTTATATTTTAGTTGTTATTTCGCAAACCTAGATTTAGATTAGACATTAGTTTTGTTCCACATTTTTCGTTTCGAAGGTAACCCTTCAAGCCGGGGGGAATGGTTGCGCCGATGTGGAAACTGTATTTTTTGACATGGAAACACACTCCTTTTAGATCCGTCTCCCCCTCCGCACTAACCATAGAGTAGGGCTAGCTGTAGCTTCCGTCCGCCATTGTGTGAGATGTGGACGGTCACTCCCGCTTTGAACTAGCCAGCGTAGGGACGGATCGCGAGCGCGTCTCTCAGAAATGAATAATATTTGTTGTATTTTAACCGCCTCATAGACCTTTACCGATCGGATGGTGCCTCTCGTGTGTTCCTCAAGGGATCTAGTGACGCTGACGGCAGCTCCTGAGCAAGGAAGAGAAGATCCGTGTACCGGCTGCGATGAAAAACACGTGGGTCGTGAAGGTTAGTGCATCCTCTCCTAATTTCTCGGGCTGCATTCACTGCCTGGATAGAATCCGCGGCAGCCCGGCCACCTGTCTTATTTTGTGTGTAAAGTGTCAATAGAACAGTTATCTGCTTCTTCGCAATACAGTCCACTCGCGCACGTTGGGCCCATGCGCCACCAACCTCCGTGGCGTAGCGTTAGAGCAGTCGAATACTGCTATGCAGGGGGCGCGGGTTCGATTCCCGCTCATTGCAAATATTTGTATGCATGAATATATTTGCATTATATATTAGTATATTTGCATTGGTCTGGGTGTTTCTGTGTATAATAAGTATGTATTTACAAAAAAAAGTATCTATGTATGTTTATCCGCATTCTAGATCCCATAACACAAGCTAGTTAAGCTATGCCATGAAATATTAGGTATATCAAAGTTAAAGGGCTAACCAACTTAATATATTTTCAACTTTTTGGTGGTTGTTTTTTTTTTTTTTTTTTTTTTTTTTTTTTTATATACGACACGCCAACTTGACCTCACCTCGCCTGATGGTAAGCTAAAGGCAAAGTCTCAGGAAAGAGGGTCACCATTACAGACACTAAGTGCTACAATGGTGGCACTCAGCTTGGCGGCCTCATCAGATGCTTTTTCACGCCCCGCTTAAAGGCCCCGGGACTGTAGGAAGAAGGAAACACGTGTGCTGGTAATGAATTCCAGGTCTTGGTGGTGCGGCAAAGAAAAGAGTCTCCGAACCGCTTGGTTCTTGCTCGTATATTCTGCACAGTGTGAGGGTGACATCTAAGGCCTGCACGTGTTGTCCTATGTAGGAAAGGAGATGGTGGGATTAGTTGGAAGAGCTCGTCAGAACACTCACCGTGGTAGAGACGGTAAAATACAGCCAAGGAAGCAATATCTCTACGCATCTGCAAAGGCTCGAGGGTGTTCGTGACCTCAGGGTTCCCAATAATTCGGACCGCGCGTCGCTGCAACCTGTCGAGAGCATCTAGTAGGTATTTCGCGGAGCCATCCCAGAGATGCGAGCAGTATTCCACGCAGGAGCGAATTTGTGTCTTATAGAGAAGACACCGCTGCTCCGGCGTGAAAAAACGTCTCACTTTGTTTAGGAGTCCGAGTTTCCGCGAGGCTGTTTTGATGATGCTCTCGATGTAATTTCTGTTATTCAGTTTGCAGCGAATATCCATGCCTAGGATATAGAGATTGTCCTGCAGTGGAAGTGGCGTGCTCTGAAGAGTGGGAAGGGGAAGGAAAGAAGATACCTTTGCTGTGAACGCACAAGCCTGCGTCTTCTTGGCATTGAACTCGACCATGTTCTCGGAGCCCCATTGAGAAATGTGATTCAAGATCCGGTCCAGTTCAGTGACAAGAAGCTGTCTTTTTTCCACGATATCAGACTGTTTGGCCGCAGGTTGTCCGTGATAACTCCCGTGTACGGTGCTATCGTCTGCATAGCAATGTATGCTGCCGGTGGACAGCATGTCGTTGATATGCAGAAGAAAGAGAGTGGGAGATAATACAGACCCCTGCGGTACGCCAGCATTTATTTGCAAGAACTCCGAAGCCCGTCCATCACAGAGGACGCGGATACGGCGCTCCTGTTATTTGTGGCAGAGGTTTTTTAATTTTTTTATTTAATATTTATTTTACAGTTTTTAATTGTTCTACTAGCCAAGCTCTTTGGTTTGATACCCATATTGAGGGAGCAGTGAAAAAAAATGTAATCTGCCATTTTATGGTGGCGGCCATATTGGATTTTACATTTGTCGTAGTGCACAGTACTTTACTAGTCAAGCCTTTTCATTTGGTACTCATATTGAGGGAGTTGTGAAAAATATGTACTCCGTCATTTTGTGGCGGCATCCATCTTGGACCGATTTTTTTTCAAACATAGCTAAGAACACTCCCGCCTAATATACCTTTAAAAAAAAAACAAATCCAAATCCGTTCAGGAGCTACGATACCACAGATAGACACACACACGCATACGCACACACACACACACCCACATACACACACACAGACACGTCAAACTTATAACACCCGTCGTATTTGCGTCGGGGGTTAAAAAAATTCATAAAGATACAAAGTTTAGGTGAAACATTTTTGACTAAATAAACAGTATCACATTTCAGAGTTCCGTTCTCAAAGCGTAAAAACGGACTCCTACTGTTTACTAAGACTGCGCTGTCTGTCCCCAATAGCTATACAGCTTTAGACTCAATTTTACACCCAACTGAGATTTTTTATCAGGTAACGTTGAAACGGTTAAGGGGCTAATATTAGTAGACTTCAAAAAGGAGGCACTTTTTTTTGCTTTGGGTTTTATGTAGCTGTAAAAGATTTTGAAAGAAAAGTCTTACACGTATTTTTGATTCTACAAATAGAATAAGTAATTCAGTTATGTACTTTTAACTTGTTAGTAGGTTAGATATGCCTTACCTGTAACCGTTAGACGTGCGCAATCTCTGCCCGTCTTCAAAAAACTGGTTACAGACTGCTATTTGCGGGAATGATGAAAACCATTATCTTTCTTCTCCTCTTTGTATATCTTCTTTATTCATGTCTACGCTGTTTTTGGTATATTATGTGTGGGTGTGTGGTTGTGCCTAGTTGTAGGTACCATTTCATAATAAATTATGTTTGTAGTAAGTATTTACGTAAGTATAGTAGTATGTATTATATCTATATTTATATAATATATCAGAGCATAAATAATAATATAAAGAAAATAATATATGTATAACGGAAGCTGCCCACTGTATCTATCTATTTATCTAACGCACTCCATCCCATGGTTGCCTGGTAGAGAGTGCCTTGTGCAATAAGGACGCCATTTGTTTTGCCACAAAACTGTACCAAATTTTGTTTTTCTGTATGCATTCTCTGTGTACATACTATAAAGAGATATATTATTATTATTAACTTCTAGATTTTTGAAGTCAGTTTATCACTCCGTTTAAGTTTTAGATAGAAAACCCCGTCATAAAAAACAACCCCCAATAAGTCAAAAATAAGTTGTGTTAGTAACCCTATAACGTTGATATACCTAGTAATACATTTTTGATTCAAGCCTTGTCATGTCGGGGTCCCTAACTGGTAGAGCACTACGTCATATTTTCGGAACGATTCAAGGTCCCCGGCAATGACAACGTTTGAATCAAAATTATGTATTGCTAGGCATATCAAAGTTATAGGGTTACTAACACAACTAATTTTCGACTTATTGGGGGTTGTTTTTTATGACGGGGTTTTTTTTAATTATTTTTTCTCAAACATACACACATCAACAAAGTCTAGGGAACAAGGACATTTCTAGTTTTTATTTAAAAACCCTTTCTTGTAATAGTGAGTGTTTTATATCAATAGAAGGGTATTTTTATACCGTTTTTAATTTTAATTTTAATAAAAACATTTTCATACCATATTTTTTTTTTTTAAGAAAGAATTGAATAGTGCCAATGTTGAGTATTACAACCTTCTATGATTAGGTACAAAAATAACGAGGTAGTAATTAATACAGTAATTAACCGTACTTTAAATGTTTTTAATAATCTGTAGGACCTCCTAAAGCATTAGCAACAGCTCGACAACGCCGTGGCATACTTAGTATGAGATTGTCAATCATCGTCTGTGGAATATGGCTCCATACACTGCGAAGGTGTAAAAAAAGTTGTTCTTCAGTGTTCAGATTTTCCAAAGAATCACTGAAAGCTCTTCTCCCAAGCAAATCCCAGGCATGCTCTATGGGATTGAGGTCGGCAGACTGAGCAGGCCATTCCAACGTCGTCATATTGTGCTCGCTTAACGCATTGACCACTACCCTCGCGGTGTGTGACCGTGCATTATCTTGCATGAACATAAAATCTTGACCGAACTGCTGTCGATGAGGGATTACCATGGGGTGTATAACCTCCTGAATGTATTGGTTTGCATTCAAATTGCCCCGTATCCAAACGAGGTCGGTCCTTCCACCAAGGCGAATTCCAGCCCATACCATGATTGTTCCACCTTGGTAAGGATGAACTTCTTGCGGATTCTGGAGACGACTCCGACGTCCAGGAACTCGCCATATACGCACTCTTCTCGAATCAGGATGAAAACCGAAGCAAGATTAGTCGGAAAACAGAACCCGTGCCTATTGATGGGTCGATCCACTGTAAATGTGCGTTAGCCCACAATAAGCGACGACCTCGATTTCCACGTCGAAGAGCTGGAACCCTAAGCGGTCTGCGAGCATAAAGATTGGCTTCGTGTAGTCTTCTTCTGACAGTTTGATCGCTAATAACCACTTGATGCTGAGACTGGAGGCCTGCGACTAACTGACGAGCAGTAATCGTGGGGTGCCGCCTTGCGGATTTTTGCAAGAAACGATCTTGTCGTGGGGTAGTAACCCTATTTCGTCCCCTGTGACGTTCGGCAACATCCCCTGTAGACCTGTAGCGTGCCCATAATCTGCAAATTACGCTTGGTTGGGTGTTGACAGCATCCACTACGTCGCGTTGAGTTCGTCCAGCTTGCAGCATACCAACAGCCCTTAACATCTCTTCGCGACTTAAATGACGACGTGACATGATGACTACAGTCACAAAAATACACAAACCATACGTAAAAGACGTATTATTGATAATAAACGTTATTTACAATCAAAAAAAATAATTTTTATTTTGCCTCAGAGAAACTGCACAATCAAACACTTTTAAAAGTTTTCCCTCCATATTCGAAAATCATTACTTATTTAAATTTATTTTTAAATTTCGAACAACTCTGTAATCTACTTTATTCTATTTTTATTTATTTGCTGCCAGTTATTTGCAAAACAAGATTTACACGAAAAAAAATAATTGGGGTCATCTTGTTCCCTAGACTTTGTTGAGGTGTTTATATAAGAACACTCCCGACTAATATACCTTTCAAACAAACAAAAACTAGAGTTACGATGCCACAGACACACACACACACACATACGACGTTTTTGCGTCGGGGGTTAAAAATATTCGTAGTTTAAAAAGCATTATTTATATTGTTGATTGATAGCACTTGGTGGAATTTGTTGTTAAGAACACACATGTACTTTTTCCACAGTATTTTTTATTAAACCTGACCGGTTTCGCCTTATGGCATTCTCAAAGGTTCACTATGACAGTTAAGCACAATCTTCTATGAACATTGCTACACTCAGCCACATTACATATACTTATGGGTAGTTGTGAAATTAAGTATACCAGTACAAAATTTTTGCACAAAATTTGAGGAAATAATAGATGACCCTAGATGACTCTAAAGATATTTTAAATTTACGGCATCCTCATAGGAAACCGATCAGATCTAATAAAAATACTATAGAAATAGTGTGTTCTTAATATTTATTAAAAAGCATTTTTTGACAAAAAATAAAAGTTTATACAGTATTTAAGAGTACAAGCCATCTTTTGATGTTAACTAATGTAAAAATGAATATGTATAGGTGACTTTGAACATTTCTAACATAATATTATGTCACATTTATGTACACACAGTTCCCTGCAATAAATTTATGTCCACGACACATATCGTCATTGGCGGAGACCGACATCCGACTGTCGATAAATTATTCGTTATAATGAGGTGTCATTATAATAAAATACCAAATAAAATAATATTGTCTGCAAAAACAATGCAGAACTACCCACAGGCGTTGTGCGTTTTAGTCGGTTTGAGTCCAACATAACCTCTTCCACCTGCTCCGGTGGGGGGGTATCCGTGGGAATTTTGCGCACGTAAAAAAAAGTATCAACACATTTGTTTACTTATAAAATACTAGCTGACCCGGCAAACGTTGTTTTGCCATATAAATTGTTTCTAGAATATGAAAATCATAGGGGTCGGTGGTAAGAGGGTAAAAATTTAGTACTAAATGTATTTTTCAATTCCACATCATAAAAAAAATAACGAAAAACAATTTGTCCAAAAAGCAAAAACAAAATTTTTGGGGTGAACTACCCTTAACTAAAAATAATAATTAAAAGGATGTAAATTACGGGTTTAAAAATTAGTTATAAACCTATTCTCAAACTTACTGAATAAATATATAAAATTTCATCAAAATCCGTCAAGCCGTTTCGGAGGAGTATTTTTTTTTTATACCACTTAGTTGGCAGACAAGCACACGGCCCACCTGATGGGAAGCGGTTACCGTGGCCTATAGACGTATGCAACACCAGGGGTGTCACACTCGCGCTGCCGACCATGAAGAAACCTTCTAACGCCCCTCTTGAAGAACCTCATATTGTAGGCGCTTGGGAAAACCGTAGCAGGTATAAACACTAAAACTGTGACACAAGAATTTTATATATTAGATATTATTAGGTACCTAATTCATCTACTAAACGCATTTTTACATGATTTTGTTCAATATTCTACTTATATTTACCTAATAGTCCTACTGGTCGTGCCAGTCTAGTCGTGTCTGAAAGAGCACGTTTAGTCGCGCGTCGTCCCGGTTGCCATTCGAACGTCTATGGCCGACGTCACAGGTTGTTGGAAGCCTAAAAAGACAATAACTGGTCTAACTACAATGCTTCGTTATTACCTTTGGGTTGTGGAGGTCAAATGGTAATCGCTTCACAGAAAAGATCGAAGTTCTGCCAAATCCGCAGTTGGACTGGTAAAGCGGACCCCAGACCCCTAAGTGAAAGCTTCGGATGCGTCTGGGATTAACACTAGGATGAAGAAGGTCTAACATTGAAATTGGGTACTCCTAAATAGGGTAGAGTATTTATACTGTAGATTGATGGCACTTGGTGGAATTTGTTGTTACACATATTGATAACTCACTTGTACTTTTCCACATTACTTTATTACTTATTACACCTGACCGGTTTCGCCTTACGGCATCCTCAAAGGTTTATAATGACATTTAAGAACATGCCTATTAGAAACATTGCGACACTCAAACATATTACACATGTGGGTAGTTGTAAAATTATGTATACCAGTATAATTTTTTTCCCAAAATTTAGGAAAAAAAAATATATATGGTCCTAAATATATTTTGAATTTATGAATTAACTATTATGTATTTAAGTTAAGGGTAGAGTAAATAGGGCCGCGTGGTTTCCAGCAGAGTAGAATTTGGACCACCCCATCTCTTATCATGCGGTGTCGTACAAGGCGACTAAGGGATAGGGCTGTTTAACATCAGACAGATATATACAGCCCAGACACCGCCTGAGATGCAACGCTCGAATCAATAATAGTGCCCGGAATACGGCAATATGCTTACGCCTATTACAGGAGACCTAATACAATGATTGGTTAAATGTGGGTATTAATTCACCTCTGGTTAACCCTCCGGGGATAAAGACATGATTATATGTATGTATGTATGTAAATAGGCATGGGCCAATGTTTATCTCAGAAATATAATACTTGAGTAATGGGAACTAGATCAAAACTCCATGCGTGGGCAACTACTAGTTTCCATTAAAAACAAACCAAGAGATCAACGAAGATTGGTGATTGATATACCTACGTAGGAAATCTAGAGACTGCATGCGTCATGCATAAGAAACAGTTTATCTTGCTCGACTTCAATTGCGACCATTTAGGAAATGAAACAAAGTGACAAACTTAAAATCACTGACTTTAAGTAACTAAAATAAGTTACAACATTAAAATATACAAACAGGATCACCAAGAGCTAAAGTGCATAAATCTTTTATTTAAAGAAATGATACCGAATGGTCATAAAACAAAATTTCATCATAAATATTTGCATTCCATAAACACGTTTATTTCCACATCATTAAAGACTAGTATCGGTTTTTACGCCAGCATACAATAAAATTGTCAATGCAAGTTATAAATATGAAAATACAATTTTATTTTTGCGGTTCCAGTAACTTTGAAAACGTAGAAATAAGGTTGATTTTCAGCGTTTTTATATGACGCATAGAATGTGTACGAAAATAAATATATTTTCTGGTTTACCTGTTAGTTTTGTTTCGTACAATATTAGTTATAAATTTTGACAGTCTACTGTTACAATATATAAAGGTAGATAGATAGATAATTCTTTATTGTACACCAACAGATTTACAGTAGAACAAGTAGGTAGCATGTATACAGTTCAATGTACAATATGCAACCTTATCGCTGAAGCGATTTCTTCCAGGCAACCTTGGGGTGACAGCAATGTCACAAAAACAAAAGATATGGTGTAGTTATCGGCTAAACTAAATAGAAAATGAATGAAAAATATCATCATATACATATACTATAATACACAAATAGATATACATACATATAATCACGCCTTTATCCCCGGAGGGTTAGGCAGAGGTGAATTAACATCCACATTTCACCATCATTGTATTCGGTCCTACGTAATAGGGGGTGAGCCTATTGCCGTTTTCGGGGCACTATTGTTGCCTCGAGGCATGCATTTCTGGCTGAGTCAGGGCTGTAAATATCTGTCTGATGTTAAACAGTCTTATCCCTTAGTCGCCTTGTACGACACCGCATGTGAAGAGATGGGGTGGTTCAAATTCTACTCTACGCGGCACACAAATAGATATATAAAGTAAATAGTTCATACGTAAGAAGGGAAAATAGCGAGTGAGCACATAATTGCGAGTTAATACCTACTGTGTACAACATGATAGGTAGTGGTCCTTAACTATTAATGTATGCAATAACAAGTGTTCAGTCAGCATCAGATCGGTCTTGACTAAAAAATTGCTCAAAATGATCTAAATGCCTTGGTTTTCCCCCTTCCTGTTTACTAATTGTTATGATAATTAGTACACACCTTTAGTTTGGATGATAATATAATTTAAATGAATAACATGCTAACTATATTGTATAGTTAGCATAGTTTTATATAAATTTGTAAGTAATTGTATATTATAATAGCATATTTTATTTAATGTAATCAATTAAATTAGTTTATTAAATGAATAACATAGTTTGATTTGCTGTATATCACGTATTTTCTACAAACCCGGGTTCTTTAAGCGGGGCGCGAAAAAACATATGATGAGGTCGTCAAACTGAGTGTTACCATTTTTTCTCTCTTTCTTTTATTTTAATACACTTTTTTTTAATTTTTTTTACGTGCGCAAAATCCCCACGGATACCTCCCCGCCGGAGCCGGTTGAGGAGGTTATGTCGGACTCGAACCGACTAAAACGCACGCCGCCTGTGGGTCGCTTTGGTTGCCGAAGGTGAGGTTGACAGGCATATCCCTCGCACCCCGGCCGACCCAGGGCCATCTCTCACGATCTGGCCCTCTTCTCGGGTGTGGGGACTTCAGAGTCCCCGACTCGTCCCCAGAAACGGGGAGGCGCGCCAGGCGCGCCACCGCCGCGGCCTGCTTCTGCCAGGGTGACAGGCGGCTCCACCTGTCACCCCCAGGCCGGCGCTTATTTTAATACACTATCTATTTAAGTTTAGTCGGTAACTTGGTGTACAATAAAGAATTATCTATCTATTTCTCTATCTATCTATCTACCATTGTAGCATTGTATTTATGTATGTGATGGTGACCCTCCTTTCTAAAACTTGTCTTTCAGCTTATCATCAGGCAAGACGAAGTCTGATTGACGTGTCCTATAAAAATACTCTGGTATTAATATCATTTTGCGACTTTGTAATCAGGATCGTTCTGACGCTGACCGTTCTGGCTTCATGCAGGGGATTGTTTTATATTAACGCTTGCAATATAACATACATAAACTGCAAGACTTTCAAGTTTGTAGTATAGTTTAAACTCTGCCTTCATGAGCAGTCAGTCAAGAAAGTATTTTACTTCGTTGTGGCACGGTATGATGGCCGTTTTGACACGACTGGTTTTGCTCGTTTTCTCATTTGTGGTGTACCTAATATTGGACAAAGAACTGTTAGACGAATACCTAAATAAAAATATGGCGAGACTGGCACAGAAGAACATAAACTTCACACACCAAAAAAGTTTTTTTTAAATTATATGTATAACTAGCTGACCCACCCCAGCTTCGCCCGGGGTATATTTTGAAGCTTCATATCCCTTTGAGCCCGTATGTTTTAGTCTTCAAAATATGTATGAAAAATTGCCGGATTTGTTAATATTTATTATCAATGTTCCGCTCCCTTAAGTAGTAGCGTGATGATATATAGCCTAAAACCTACTACAGACTACCCAACACTGAAAGAATCATTCAAATCGGACCAGTAGTTCCAGAGATTAGCGCGTTCAAAGAAACAAACAAACTCTGCAGCTTTATAATATTAGTATAGAAGTAAAGAAAGAAACATAGCGTCAGTAGCTAAATGTAAGTAGGTAAGTAATATTTATTGTTCACAGAACAATTGATTACATTCAAATGTCCAATTACATGGCTTAGTTAATATAGTAAAACACAAAGTTAGGTGAAGTAGTGTTCTCCTAGCTAGGTTGCAGAGCAACCTGAGATAAGAATCTATAGCAATGGTTAAGAAGTTGGCCTTACGATCGAGAGGACCCGGGTTCGAGTGCTGGTCATTACACCACTGACGTAAACCAACTCCTAACACAAGCAATTTAGATTAACTAGGGGGGGGGGGGGGGGAATATTAGTAATTTCGGTTTGGTTCCCATAGGTTGTACTTTTCTCTAGAATGTATTTTTTTGTTAGACTAAGTGGCATACGATCATGGTGGAAATTTTCTTATATAATAATTTTTAGCGTGTTTTTTTAGTAGTCGGTGTTCAGTTTATAAACTATTTTTTTAGATAATTTTGGGGCAAGCAATAGCTATAATTTATACATATTTAAAATGTGTTAACTAAGCCCTTTCATATAATATCAAACACGGCTTATTTATCTCAAATTTATTTTTTAATACGGTATAACACCACATTCGATTCTAACAGACAACCAAGACGCTTTTAACGATACTTCATTTGTCCAGGTCTAATAAATTAGTTGAGCTTTTATGATGGAACAGATGAATCTACATACATACATTACCTGTCAAAATCATAACCCTCCTTTGGCTTCGTCGTCATCATCATCATCATGTCAGTCACACATAGCCCACTGCTGAACATAGGCCTCTCTCACAGATTTTCAGAATGACCGATCTAAAGCAGCCTCCAAATGGTTTCGTCGTAGTCAGGTAAGAATAATTTATAATGTACATATTATTTTAAACAATAGTTTATACCTGTACCAAATTTCAGCTAGATTGAATAAACTACAATCAAACATGTTTACAAAATTTTACATTTTAGTAGGATTTTTTATCGAAAATATTATAAGATACCAATAAAACTATTATTTTCAAGTAGTAATAATCAAAACAAAACAATCCGTATTTTTAAAAACCTAAAATTGTAATGACATCCAACCGCCCTCTATTAAATTTAATTATGTCATAAATAATATAACCCATAAGAATTACATGTTACTGTAAGTCAAATACACCTTACATTTCCATATAAAATACAATTTTGATATAGACCAACATTATTAACAGAATTCAGAGATAAGTAATTTGCTCTCTAGTGTAACTTATATAATATGAATGTCTCGTAAATTTGACTCGAATTCAAGACAGTTTCATACTAAGAGATTATTCTGACAATTAAATCGTCTGAGCTTGAAATTTTCGTCTATATTATATGTTTCAAGTGACGTAAAGGCCATCTTAATTTCAACTTGATACCTCCACGCATTTCTGAGGAAAAAAATGACAGACAGACAGACAGGCGGATAACGAAGTGATCTTACACGATACTTTTCACCTTTTGAGGTAGGAATGGTAAAAAAATATTGTTATAAAAAGTTCCCTTGATGTTGCACACGCCCATAAGGCACCACTTTCCATCTGTTGGTCCGCGTGCTTATCTGCCACCTAAGCTGTAAAAAAAAAAAATCGATCGCTTTACCGTTGATAATTTTCACACAACTGTAATACAATATGTCATCCTCACTCCATTATAAACTCCATAATCACAACACAATACGATAATTATGGTATTATCTATCAATGGGTTATAAGCACTGGTAGCCTAATATCTGCTCAGTGGTAGGTACTAGAATGATAATCTGTAGTATTGTCGCTAATTATGCTATTAATAATAATGATTAATCCAAGTGCTATAATTGTATCATATCTGTGGCATTCAATCTTACGTATGCTAATACTATAAAACAAACGAATAATTGAAACAGTATAACTATATTCAGTAGAGTGTATTTTTAAGACGGGCAGAAATGGCAGGTACCTTAACGGTTATAGTTACATCAAATCTTTCATAAGAGACGACGAAATTCTGTTCATTCAGATATTTTCCTTAGTTTCGTGCAAGTCTTTTAAGATCGTTTTGCTTTTTGCCGCGTGGTTTCCGGCATAGTAGAATTAGCACCACCCCATCTCTTCCCATGCGGTTTCGTACAAGGCAACTAAGTTATAGGGCTGTTTAACATGTCTGATGTTAAACAGCCGACGACACATACAGCCCAGACTCGGTCTCAGATGGCTCGAGTCAACAATAGTGCCCGGAACACAGCATTGGGCTAACCCTCTATTATGTGGGACCGAACACAATTATTGGTGAAATCTGGGTGTTAATTCACTGCCTAACCCTAAAGGGATAAAGGCGTGATTATATGTATGTATGTATGCTTTCACTATAACGGTTAAGGTACCTGACCTTATATTCCCATCTCAAACACACCTCTATAATGCACAATAATGCCAGGTGATTTCTGTATATATATCATTACTAGAGGTGCAATAATTAAATATATCAATGTAATAGAAGTGTCAATATAAGATTAATTCTGACCTCTCTGCCGGTGAGCCTCTAAGGAGGGGTCAATTGGATGTCAATGGCAGGGTGAAGTGGGCCAAAGTCTCGGATGTATCGCGCTTAGAATATTATGGTGAATTTATAGCTATGATGTTTTTTTGATAGCTATATATACCAGAGGAAAACTACGTTAAAACAGGTTTGTTCAGAAACTAGCTGTTGTCCGCTTATCCGCCCGCGTGGATGTAGCTTATAGCAACAAAACATACCCCATGTCCTTTCTCAAGGTCTAATCTACCCCTATACCTAATTTCATCAGAATAGGTTCTGCGGTTTAGGCGTGAAAGCGTAACATACAGACAGACAAAGTTACTTTCGCTAAATAATTTATACATACTTATATAAGTAATATTAAATTTACTCAACGCGGAAAAAACCAAAGTTGGTGGCCGTGTATGATTTTTCTGGCGGCAAAAATAAACCATAGATAAATAGACGCAATAGGTAATATCAAAGAGTATTTATATTGAACGAATGCCTCGAGTAGATGTTACAAATAGGTATATTGAGGCTTACCTACTCGACACAAGCTATCAATAGATTCTAACTTACTAAATAAGTCTATTAACTAAATGAATAATTCATTTAGAAAATGTATAAAACACTACGAGTAATGGAACTGTCAGTTAAAGCGATCGATTTTTGCACTACTTATTTTTGGTTCCGACTTCTACCAAACTTAAATATACCAAAGTTAAGTTTAATGGGACAGATGCAAGACGAAGAAACTTGGTCGACTTTTTAGTGCTTTAAGAGTTTCGATAAATCACTAGTTCTAAAGTAACTACCGTCGATAACAAAAGTTGCAGGTCACTAACTAATTTGAAAATGGTGGCTGCATTAAAAGTTGTTTTCGAAAGAGTGATTAATTTATTCCATCAGTACACTGTTTATTTTCGATGACAGGTTATGTGTGATTTCGGGTGAAGGTTTAGTGGTCAGAGCGTTCCTCCTGTAAGGGAAAGATTGCGGGTTCGAATCCGGCCTGAACCGATTTTTTTTTTCTATATCTTAATCTATTTGTACAGTTAGCATACTAAATGCTTTAAAAATTTCATTGAAAAGGTTATAAAATACTTTTATATGTACTGTTTTGCTTGCTTTTGTAGCTGACTATACATATAAATATCTATTATTTATGAGGAATATTAGTAGGCTTATATCAAGCGTTTCACTCGTTTGATTATTTTTGACTCGGATAAATGATTTTTTTTTTCAATCTATATTCATCCGGCTTAGACGGGTTGAAATATAATTCAACATTCATTTTTCTTTTCATTCAAAATGTCGTCCAAGAAAGTCGTGTGTCGTGGAATGACTTTAAACGCAACACTGAGAAAAAGCAAAGTGATACTATGGTATCCGTCGGTTGCATGACTCGAGACATAACCGAACCCAAATCCTCAATCAATGTTTGGACCTTTCATTTCTCTTTCAATTGTGAACCGATCCAAAACTGTTGAATCTTTTCACTAGTGCGTTCAATCAGTATTATAATTATTGTGTTCAAATCTGTCACTGGGTGAAACATGAACTATGAAAGACGAAATAGAACAAAAAGTGAACATTCAGATATTAACTTAAGGAAACAATTTCGTTTGTTTACTTCAGATGACAGTTTTGTAAGGATACTATAGGAGTAGTTTACCTATAATGAAATATTCCATTAAAAGACCTGAAGTTTCTTTTGTAAACTGAAAATCTTACTCTAATTGGTTCTCTCTCTCGGATCGAGCGCTAATTTTACTGCAAATAGCAATTGACTGGCTTGAATATATTTCTTCGCATACTATTTCCTAAGATGCAATCTCTCTCAAACTGAATAATAAAACTAAATATCCAATAAATCGATACTAAAAGGAAAGTTTACAAGTCAATATTGGAAACTTTTGAAATACCTATTACGGTGTACAAGGTATAAGCAATTGTGAGATTAGAAAAGGTGAAATTTTCCTGCTAGTTTTTGTAGCTTTCTGAGTTAAGTAGGATAAAATAAATAATGTACTTACCGTAAATCTAACATCTCAAGGAAGCTGCGCAGCTATAAACCATCAGAACGGTTCGGTGACTCTTTTCTTTGCTGCACCATGAAGTGTTGGAACTCTTTACTAGTACACGCACTTCCTTCTTCCTACAGTCCCGGATCAAGCTCTGGATCACCATTATAACAACGATGGTTTATTTAATGGTGACCTTCTTCCTGAAATTTTGCTTCCAGCTTAAAGTCATATTGACGTATCCTAATTAAAAAAACATGTGGAGTTCCACCACATTAAAACTATAATAGCTATTAATATATTAATATTATACGTGTTTCCGTCTTCCTATAGTCCCGGGGCCTTTAAGCGGGGCGTGAAAAAGCATCTGATGAGGCCGCCAAACTGAGTGCCACCATTGTAACATTTCTTAGTGTCTGTAATGGTGACCCTCTTTCCTGAGACTTTGCCTTTAGCTTACCTTCAGGCGAGGTGATGTCAAGTTGGCGTGTCCCATATGAAAAAAAAGAAGTAATAGTGCCACACTCAGCAAGTTGAATGAACTACTACCGATGACTAAGTGTTACAGAGTGTTCATACCGCGGTTATAATAACTTCGTGTTGTGTTCCCAGCGGTGAGTAGGGTAGCCAGAGCTCACTGGAGAATTTGTGCTGTCAGTGGGAAGACTAAAGGCTTGTTCTGATTTGTCTTCTACTGACGGCACAGAAACTCTGTACTTACAAGGTTGGCAACGCGACTGTGATTCCTCTGGTGTTACAGACGTCCATAGGCCACGGTGACTACTTTCCATCAGGTGGGCCGTGTGCTTGTCTGCCAAATAAGTGGTATAAAAAAAAATAAAAAAAAATAACCTTAGTATGGATGCCAAACTTCCATCAACCCATATTCCTCCACTGTTTCATCTTCCGTCACTCACGGTGAATAGAAAGTAGGTTGTAAACTATCAGGTTGAATTCATAATTATACAACGGTTTGGGACTTTTCGAAATCATGGAACTTACTATTTCTGTCGACGTTTCGGATGCGTTGCAGCACCCGTGGTCACAACTTGACTTGATGAGTCAATAAGATATAGGTTCCTTGAATATTTTATTGTTCGCGATATTTAAATTATGTGGCTATGTTTATTTAACCTCAGTAACATAACTGACTTTTATCAAAGTCCAAAGAATGAATGTAGAGGGCTTTAGGAGAAGTAGTCCCAAGAAAAAATGGATGAATGGATTCCGTGAAAGAGCACATATTATGGTATAAAAAGGAGTGACTAAGAAAATGACAACTGAGAAGTATATTCGGAGACTCTTTTCTTTGCCGCACCACCAAGACCTGGCATTAATTACAAGCTCACGTGTTTCCTTCTTCCTACAGTCCCGGGTCCTTTAAGCGGGGCCTGAAAAAGCATCTGATGAGGCTGCCAAGCTGAGTGCCACCATTGTAACATTACTTAGTGTCTGTAATGGTGACTCTCTTTCCCGAGACTTTGCCTTTAGCTTACCATACGGCGAGGTGAAGTCAGGTTGGCGTGTCCTAGATAAAAAAAATATATGGAGGAGAACGTCATATTGCGCCGATTTCAAGTATTTATGACAAGAGTAGGTAGATGATGAACTTAATTAATGGTCAACCTTTGAGAGCTTAAAAATACAGTCCACCCACAGGTTCGTCTAGGTTTCTCATTCATGGATAATACAGAGTGAATATTTCTAGCAATTAATTAGTTCAATCTCAATACGCATAGCATCCAAATTATTAAATTAAGGTCGCTTATACTAACACTACATGTACCATTGCCTGAAAGTAGTTCAGTATATGAAGAAGTACAGTCGCTATCAATAGCATAATGTTTTACCCAGTGTGGATTTCGGACTGGAAATCAATTTACAGCTTCTATCTTAGACCAACCTATCTTAAACTAGGTCAAGTTGCCAAGGTTTAAGCGTAGATTTAGCCCTCGCCGACTCTAGAAAATGGAACAAGAGTGTTCGCTCAAAGAATCTTTCAGCTTTCAGTAGAAGAAATGTTCCTGAGTTGAAAATGAATTTTTTTTACGTGCGAAATATAACAACAGGTACCAGTGGGAGAGTTTATATCGGAGTTGAGGTTAATATATCCTTCGCAACCCAGCCAACACAAGGCCATCTCTCTCAGTCTGGCCCTCCTCGGGTGTGGGTACCACGGAGTACTAAACTCGTCCTTGGAAACGCGTGTGATGCGAACCGCCGCCGCGGTTTGCTTCTGCCAGGGTGACAGGCGGCTCCACCCGTCACCCACAGGCCTGCGCTCATGGAGTGAGGAGGTCATTCTGCGACCTCCGACGCCAAGCGAGGTGTGCAAAAATGTTTACTAACGTTCTTATTAACATTAATTGTTGAACTTATATTACGTTAGATATCTTGGCCTTGGCAAGCTTATTTCTTTTTTTATAAAGATTTTATAACTACCTAAACAAAGCTTTCTACACCCAAAGTCAGCATAGCTAATTTAGGTTGTATTATAGGTTATAAAATGCGGATGAACATACTCAAATACATTTTTTTTGCATCCTATACATGGAAACAACCAAATAAAAATAAACATATATATGCATACAAATATTTGCACTCAGTGGAAATCTAATCCTCGTCTCCTACATTACAGCCGAACATTTAACCAGTGCAGTTGCCACAGAGTCATAATTAATTCATTTAAAGTCATAAAAATTTACATCACACTTTGAACGTTTCATTAACATCTCTCAAATTCATTATCTTTCTTAATACGGATACCTAATGTGAAAGAATTTCTAATTGAACTTCGAATTTATCTCAGAATTTAACCCAAACCTATTCGAACCAAAACAGGCAGTAACCCTCACACTGAAAACGCCTACCGAAATATATTTTCATTTGAAAAGCTAAAATGGCCTAACTTTAAGCAACTTCGTTAACAAGCTAATCTTAACGAAAACAAATGTTGCGACACCCCCAATTTATTTTCCTTTATTGTTTAATAAACGGAGTTTTTGAATGGACTTGCTGGATTGGAAAATCGTTTAGCTT
This sequence comes from Eilema griseolum, assembly GCA_963662185.1. NCBI lineage: Eukaryota > Metazoa > Arthropoda > Insecta > Lepidoptera > Erebidae > Eilema > Eilema griseolum. The sequence goes on from OY759255.1 coordinate 10,517,530, forward strand.
TGACAATAGGACGAAGACTATTAACAGATCAATAGTCGTTTATCCCGAAGATTTTATTTCCTCGGCATCATCTTGTATAGTGATATATCTAGGAGTTTAAAATGGTGATAACATTTTGAAGCAATTATAAAGCAGACTTTTCAAATAGATTAAGATTGGAAAACGTGTAATGCTCAAGGATGACTCGTGATTCGGTAGCTCAGCGGTCAAAGCATTCCCTCTGTAAAGGACTTGACGCGGTTCAAGTCTTGTTTGAACACTTTACATCTGTCTTGTTATATCTGTCTGATGTTAAACAGCCCTATCACTTACTCGTCTTGTACAACACCGCATGGGAAGAGATGGGGTGGCCCTAATTCTACTATGCTGGAAACCATGCGGCAATAACAGATCACATTACAAGCGTAATCAAATTAAATATTACAACACATAATCTTGCTTGTAGATAAACATCACAAACCATTCTTCAATACTTTATAATCGATTAGTTTAAATTGAATTGATATAGAAACATGATACTAATCCGATTAATTGATGACGTATCGAATCGATATAAAAAAACGTGGGTTTTTTTCAATTTGACACCTTATAAACTTTACACCTTTGAGATGGTAGATAAGAAAGGATTTAATGATCCGATTTAAATGGGTTTTACTTAAAATAACAAGATGATACGGTAAAATATGGTTCAATATAATTTAGGTGCATTTACCGAGTGGTTTTATAACTGTTACCGGCAATTCGTATAATGCAGGCATTCTATTAAATGCCTACACAATGTATGCTTATATATAATGCCCTTTTTTTTACGTGCGCAAAATCCCCACGGATACCTCCCCACCGGAGACGGTGGAAGAGGTTATGTCGGACTCGAACCGACTAAAACGCACGCCGCCTTTGGGTCGTTTTGGTTGCCGAAGGTGAGGTTGACAGGCATATCCCTTGCACCCTGGCCGACCCAGGGCCATGTCTCACGATCTGGCCCTCTCCTCGGGTGTGTGGGGACTACAGCGTCCCCAACTCGTCCGCGGAAAACGGGGGGGGGGGGGGGGGCGCCGTCGCGCCGCCGCGGCCTGCTTCTGCCTATATATATTGCCCTGACAATGTGTGAAATAAATAGATCTTGGTTTATTTTCCATTTCTGAATGGTTTAAAAAACAATAACCATGATGCCTAATACGGGAGAACCCAGTAATTTTTTTTAAACTACAATTTGTTTTTCGATAACATTTCATACATTGCCGGCTCCGCAGTCGGTATTATAAACATGTCATAGGCATTGTATCGAGTACCGCATTATACACTTTGCCAATAACATAACTAATAAAACTATGATAAAAAATTTTATTACACTTTGTAATTGAAGAATGAATAAATTTGTAAGTTATCATTATTTATCTATCATTATTATGCATATTCCGTTGTTTAATAAACAATAAGGTAGGACACGACATTCCCATTCTCATTGAGCAGCCCGACGTGAGAAGTACCTCCACCCTACAGAATACCACGGCTATAATAACCTCTAGTTGTGATCTCGACGGTGAGTAGGGTAGCCAGAGCTCGCTGGAGATTTTATGTGCTGTCAGCGGGAAGACCAAAGGCTTATCCTGATTGTGTCTTCTGCACTGACGGCACAGAAACTTTTTGTTCTTACAGGGCCGGCAGCACAGATGTGACTCTCCTAGTTGCACACGTCCATAGGTCACGGTAACCACTTTCCATTAGGTGGGCCGTGTGCTTGTCTGTCACCTAAGTTGTATAAAAAAATATAAAGTCTTCGATACTTTATTGTGTTGCCTTAATTTAATTAAGTAACACTATAAAATATCTTTTCAGCTTTTAATTAATTTTGAATACACCAAAATTAAAATGAGCTTACTTTAATTGGTGAATTCAAAATTATTTTTTCTATCGGCATTAATGTTTTGCGTGATTCTTAATACGAATCAATGGCGTGTTACACTGTGACTAATTAAACATACCAACTGATATTATTGTTCAGCTATTTTATCAATCAAATCATCAGTCACCTAAAAAGAGACATCTTATTTTCGATTGAATAATTATGATTGAACTTTATCTGTGCAAATATTGGCGAAGTACCTACGTATGTCTAACTCGATCGATCGGTTTGGTGTTATGACTCATCGCCGTCTTCGGTGGCTGAGGAATGTGATATTATTATTACCTGAAAATCACCATCTACGCTGTGATTCCCGGTGGTGTAAAATACTAGGTGATACCCGCGAGTGTTATTTAAGTGATTGAGTGTCAAAAAAGGTGACTAAAACTAAGGCTATTGGTGTAGCCCAGATTTGAGATCAGTAGCTTGTGTCAAAAAAAAGAGCTCGTTAAACGCCAAGAGGCTCACCTCCTACTGCATGGAACTGAATACTAAGATTGCTGACATGTGGGTATGTATGCATAAACATAAAGTAAACCAATATTCTATAATTTTTTTATTGGTAGAGTCATTATAAGTCGCGCGGAAGGGCAGTTGACTTCCATTTGAAGCACCAAATTAACTTTCTTGAGCAGTCGGCTGAACATTCCTTATTCAAGTCTTCGCATGTTTTAATTTTAGGATTTGGTGTGAATTTCTTGTATAGTCTTCGTGCTTGGTTCATCGTAGTTTCCTTTTTTAGTATATTTTTATTACTATCCTTTGATTGATAGTGTTTAAAATTATTTTCATTGATTTCTTTACCTACATCTAATGATATTTTGCTTTTTTGACTGTTAAAATGTTGTATTTCTTTATTGTTTTCATTACTCATCACGTCATGTGGTAGTTTTATTGTTATTTTATTATTTTGTAAATTGTTGTTTGTATTTGTAATTAAGTTATTTGTTTTTGATAATGAGAATCCTTCCTTTGGTGAATTATTTAAGCTATAAAATCTTCTTGGTTGTGAACTTCGGACATAGTTAAATTTATAATAATGCTGGAATGTATTATAATATGATAAAACATGCCCTTATCGTAACATGACATGAAAAGAAAGTATACAGCGGTTATAGTATGGATATTATCAATCAAAAGCGATAGTGGCGTTGCTTAAGCATTGGATTTATGGTCCTAAGATTGAGATTTTTATCTACACATCTAAAATCATTATCCATATTATTGTCAATTTTCTAAATAAAATTAATAATACGATTCTTTACTATTTTACATCAATACCCAATCCAATTGAGCAGTCAGACTGGGGAAGTACCACCGCCCTACAGAATATCGCGGCCATAATAACCTCGTGTTGTGTTCCCGACGGGGAGTAGGGTAGCCAGAACTCACTGGAGGGTTTTTGTGCTGTCAATCTAAAGATTAAAAGCTTGTCCTGCTTTGTCTTTTACACTGAGGGCATAGAAACTCTCAATGCTTGCAGGGTTGGCAGGTTTGGTTTTGCACGCGTCCATAGGACACCGTGACCACTTTCCATCAGGTGGGCCGTTTTCCTGTCTACCACCCAAATAATTTGTATATTTTGTCTCTTGCTTATTTTTTGCTTCATACAATTAAAGTAATAATAATTCATAAGATATATAACTCACTTGTGAAATAACTAAAATCCAATGATTTTTACCTCATAATTAGAATTTTGTATATCATTTGAAGCGAAAGTAAATACACTTTCGTTTGCAAGGAAATTATGCAAATCAAGTAATTTGTTAAAAGGAAAGGGAAACGAAAGTACTGTCAACAATTCATTCATAATTAATCTTCGTCCTCTCTCTTGTTAATCATCCTTTTATGATTGCAATTATAGAACAATTTTAGCTATCTCGTAAAAGACTTCTTGAGTACCGTGGGGCATTGTGCCGTACCACCAGCCTATTTGATACTACTAATAGAAAAATAGAGGTATATAATCTTTTGAATTGTTTTAAACAAATTCAAACTATAATAGTTTCAGATAATCGAGGTAGATATTAACTTAATTAGAGTTGCGGTGGAAAATAAAATCGTTAATATAAAGTTTAGTTAAAATCAGCAGTTATAAACCACTAGGGTTTGCCAGTGCTAAACAAAACGATCAGTTAGGTTGACACAAAATAATTTACACAATAGCTTGCATAAAATGAAAATTAACTCATTTGTTTTAGTTGGAAGAAAGAATGCAGTTAGATATATTATGGCACCTATTATAATCAAACTGTGATTTTTTCGTGGCCATAATTCACAAGTGAGTAATAGTTTTTATTTCATTTTATATGTGACTGTATAGATGGTGAATATTTTTGAAATATATAATTATCTATCTATTTATCTAATATACATCTATGGTAGTTGTTAAGGGTATTTGGAGTCATAAAAACTCCAAAAGCTGATCTAACTACAATGCTTTGATATCGCCATTGGCTGCCAGGCGGCAGTCGTTTCACTGAAAATATCGAAGATCAGGTAAATCCGCAGTTACACAGGGAAAGTGAACCCCAGACTTCGAATGGGACTGGGATTAACAGTAAGATGAAAAAGATTTTTGTAATGTCAAATAAAATTATACATCTTTTTCGATATGCTGACTCAGATCCTATAAGCTTGTACCTAATTATGTTGATTATCATACTATTCTAATCAACGGTACTCAATACAATTTAACAGTATCAAGACTTTCAGAAGTATTATTCTTTAAAGAAATTATTCTTACGTTAAAATTGGCTTCAATGCTGCCCTGAAAAGAATAATTTGAACTTAGTTTTGAAACCATACCTTAACAAGATATTTTACGTGATATTCATGATAATATTGAATAATTCAATATTCAGTAGTTAATAAATTAAGATTATAATAATAATAATAATAATAAATAATTTATTTCAGGCAATAATAGAAAAGTTACAGGATGTTATAAAACTTATTCTACGGCCCATAAATATATACCTTAAAACTAAAAATACATATAATATATCTTAACCTAAAGCACGCGTAATGACGTCGACGTGTCACGGGGCGGGGTGTCGCGAGTCGGCAGGCAATAAGAGACTAGCCGACCTGCTCCGGCTTCAACCATGGCATAACATTTTGAAAGCGAGTGTAACACCCCTGGTGTTGCATACGTCTATAGGCCACGGTAACCACTTCCCATCAGGTGGGCTGTGTGCTTGTTTGCCACCTAAGTGGTATATAAAAAAAACTCTCCTAATTTTTAAGTCTTCCAATATTGTATTGGAATATGTGGGCTATATTAATACTTATGATTACTTCTCCTCTCCCTTGCGTGATGATAGCTTCTAACCTTACTTAATCAACGGACTATTCAACACAAAAATAATATTTTAATCAAGAACTTGCCTGAGATTAACACGTTCAACCAAACAAACAATTAATTAAACAAACTGTTCAGCTTAAAATATTATACCTATATATAAAATTCTCGTGTCACACGGCTTTACTGATTTTCACCAAATATAATATGCACATTTAGTAGGTCTGAGAATCGGTTTCTATCTATTTTTCATACCCCTACGTTATAAGGGTTGTTCACCCCTAAAATTTGTTTATTAATTTTTGGATAAAAAATTTTGTTTTTATTTTTTTATAATGTGGCATTAATAAATACATACAACCCTGAATTTTCAACCCTCTATGATCAACCCCTATTTTTCTATCGCGATTTTATTTTTATTTTTAATAAACTCCTGAAATTATATTTTTTCTCAAATTGTTTTTTTTTTTGTGTAATAGTCCGTTTATCGATAAAGGTTTTAGGCTATATATCATCACGCTTCTACTTAAGAGAGCAGAGCAGTGACCATAAATGTTAATAAGTCCGGCAGATTCCCATACATTGTTTGCAAAATTGAAGAAATGCGGGCTCAAATAGGTGATATGAGGTTTTAAAATATGCCACGGGCGAAGCTGGGGCGGGGCAGCTAGTATTAGTATAGATTACTTACGATATATAGCCACAGTGTAATTAACAAATGCTTCTTCATTTTTGTTCGAATTGCAGCTATTGATTCCTTGAAGATTATTAATTAGAAAGAGTCACATTCTTTTCCTTTCAAGCACTGTACTTATTAAATCCATTTCATGGCTAATAATTAATTGGATATCTACCTTGAAATTATTTCAATAGTCTGTTTATTTGGTATTGTTATTGCTTTACTGAAACTCAAATTGTTGATATTATACGGCAGGTTGTTGATAAACATTGTAAATTATTATTCACCAGTGAAATAATATACATAATTATTAACCTTTCAAATTAAATTTTAATATTGCTATGATAGTCTGTTGTATTTTGAAGTAGCGATTTTAAGGCAAAACAGAGTTAAAGAATAGGAGGTAGGACACGGCGGTATTTCCGCCCAATTGAGCAGTCCGACTGGAGAAGTACCTCCACCCTACAGAATACCGCGGTTATAATAACTTTGTGTTATGTTCCCAGCGGTGAGTAGGGTAGCCAGAGCTTACTAGAGAATTTCTGCTGTCAGTGGGATGACTAATGGCTTGTCCTGCTTTGTGTGTGTAGAGGACACTGACGACACAGAAACTCTGTGCTTAAGGGGTCGGCAGCGCGAGTGTGGCTCCTCTGGTGTTACACACGTCCATAGGCCACGGTAACCACTTTCAAATCAGGTGGGCCGTGCGCTTGTCTGTCACCTAAGTGGTATAAAAAAAAGAAAGTTTATGCCAAGCCAGAGAAGGACGAATAGTTTCGCAATCTCTCTACTATTTGGTAGGTATAAGTTAACAGCTGCCACCCAGACAAATGGATTTTTTTTACCAGACTCATTGTGAAATAAACGATGAATGTATGAGACACGAGGCTTACGACAGTCGTTAACATTCGTCAATCCCATTATAATGATCAATCTATTGATCAATACATGGGATATTGATCTCTTCTATCCTTAGTCGCACCATCAACGCTCCGGTGGCAGCTGCTGATGACATAGCGACCAAGAAAAGGTCAAAATACGCTGCAATAGAGCCACAATATTATTTTGTGCCTATTGCGTTGGAGACTATGGGCAGTTGGGGGTCAGAGACAACGAGGTTGATCGCAGAAATTGGCCGACGTATCCACAACCAAGGCGGTGACTCCCGCGCCGGCTCATTCCTGGGGCAAAGGATGGCCATAGCGATTCCACGAAGTAACGCGGCCAGCATCATGGGCACCTTTGCACAGGGAAAGATACGGAGTGGGTTATTCGACCCGACATAATCGCGGATGTATTCCATGTATTTTTTGTTTTAACAAAAACATTGACATTGTCATTTGACATTATAATATTGTATTTTGTAATTATATTTCATATAATAAATCTATTCTATTCTACAAATACATTGCCATATATAACCGCGGTAACCTAGTGGTATGGGTAATGGACTGCTGAGACGAGGTCTCGGGTTCGATCCCAGGTTTTACCATGGCACACACCAATGACTTTTCGATGCTTTTCGAAGTTATGTGTGTATTTATCGCAGGTTTATAAGTGCCCGGCGAGCCTATTGCTATTGCCTATAAACTGGCGAAATGTGGGTCTTAGCACCTCTACCTTCGGGGATATAGGCGTCAGTTTACGTTACGTATATTGCCACTAAAGAGACTAGACTTATATGGAACGCTTGGTTATAATATAAATAATAATAAATAAATTATTTAAAACATTCTTTCCGCTTTACTTTTCTTCATATAAAATGAGATTTAAACTCCCTCTAAATCCTTTTTAAAAACGTTAAGTTTTAAAACTGCCGTTGAAATTAAGTTATTGAAGTAATAATGTGAATGAAAGTAATGATGTGGACAAAATCTTTGTTGCTAAATCATGTTAAATTTCCTGCTTCCTCTTTGAAATATAATCAATAAGTTTATTTAGTATAAAACTGTTTTAAAAATGAAACACGTCTTTTCTTTTATTTACGTGCGAAAAACCCCCACGGATATCCCTTTCCCCCCTCCTAAGCCGGTGGGAGAGGTTATGTTGGACTCGAACCGCCTAAAACGCATGGCGGGTGCCATCAAACAGCGCCACGCGTTATATCCCTCGTACCCCGGCCGACCCAGGGCCATCTCTCTCTAACTGGCCCTCCTCGGGTGTGGGAACCACAGAGTCCCCAACTCGTCCTCCTCCGGAAATGGTACGTTGCAAACCGCCGCCAATGAAACACGAATATAAAACCAAATTGATACAATTTTATCTTCTGTTTATACACATTCTAGAATCTTAATCACAACAAACCTTTTAGGTTTTGTTGATTATGAGTCTAGATAGCGTTTTGTAGAATGTCGTGGAATATTTATTTATCTTCTATATTTTTGGGTTTAAATTGTGTATGATAAATTCGATGCCTAAAGTTGCAGTGATCCTCTTTTTCTCTATTTAATTTTTGTACCTATATATTGTATAGTTAGCATAGTTTTGTATAAATTTATAAGTAATTGCATATATTTTTTCTGTATATTATAATAGCATATAGCCAAACTAAACTTCGTAGTCTGAATTGATCTCTTCATAACAGTATTGATATTTTTAGTTAAGTAGGTACCACAGAATCACCCAGAGATGAGAACAGAATATTTTTCTTGTTTTACAGGGTCTTTTGATGTAGGTCTCGATGTAGTTTTTTTTATTGCAGTTTGCTAATCAGATTGTATGGGCAAACAAATAAAAACATAGGTACGAGTATTATAAGAGCGAAAACAATGTTAAAAAAAAATTGTCAATTTCATTTTATAGTATTAGATTTTTTATTACAATAATATATTTTTTCGAATCTTGCACGAAATTTTGTATGAAAGAAAATAACTTATTGTAGAGAAAATATCTTTATTTCTTAACTTCAAATTCCTTGTGCTCAACGAAAATACCTTTTTGATTTAGATATAACGGATGATGCATTTTAATGCACATTTTGCATTTTTGTTCACAACCTGTGTGACAGTCATTTTCTAAATGTTCACAGAACCTGTGCGATGTATCTTTTACAGGAATTGTGGTACTTCTCATCCCTATATGCATTATATCTTCACTGATAGCACTAGCATCAGCTAATGAATCACCAGTGATTGTGGGGTCTATGAATGGCGAGATAGTTCTCTTATCAGCCTGTAAATATAACAGTTAATTTTATTTTGTTAATGTGTTAATGTTCTTTTACTATTCAAAACTACGTGTAGGTATTTGAAGAAAACTAATAGCTTTCCCTTCATAGTGATCGAGGCACTAACTCATTGGACGATATTGTATGTAAAACTATAGAAAGAAATGGATAGAACATAACTGTACTCCTGGTTAATTCTACTAATCACTTTTCTGCTTCTCTGAAGGTACAATATCTGTTCTTCTGATCAACCAACTATTTTTGAAAATAGAATAAAAAAATTGAAGAAAACTTTTTAAAATTTGACTTATGTTAAACCTAGATTTTTTTAAAGTGCGATAAATCCCTCTCCGCCGGCACCGGTGGGAGAGGTTGTGTCGGACTTGAACGGACTCAAACGCACAACGTCTGGGGTCGTTGTTAGTTGCTGGAGATAAATTTGGCAGGCATATCCCTCGCTTTGCGATCAACCCAAGGCCATCTCTCTCCCTCTCTGTAGCTCTCCTCGGGTATGTTAAACCTGGTTAAAATACGAGCAGAAAATAAATTTTAAATTCTTACGTTAGAAATTGAGCTGGCCTGAAAAAAATATGTTTTAAATTATTTCTCAAAAGATAATCTTTTCATCATATTTATAGTTAAGGAGGATGTACCAGATTTTCGTACTTGCACACTCCGTCCCTTCAAGACCTGGCTTGTTTTTCTGCTGCTTCGTATGCTTTGCTTTAGTCATATACCTACTGTGTATAATTAACTAATTTTATTAAAAGTTTTCATATGTATCTATAGTAACCTACTAGATGTTACATTACAAGTACATCAACGTCAATTAAATTTTCTCCCGATTAATAAAACAAAGGATTCTAGATAGGAAGATTTTTTTAAACCACTTCTGTGGCAGACAGGCACACGGCCCACCTGATGGAAAGTGGTTACCATGGCCTACGGACGTGTGTAACACAAGTGGAGACACACTCGCGCTGCCGACCTTGTAAGCACAGAGTTTCTGTGCCGTGAGTGTAGAAGACAAAGCAGGACCAGCCTTTAGTCTTCCTACTGACAGCACAAATTCTCCAGTGAGCTCTGGCTACGCTGCATTATGCTTATGTTTCTCTAACCAAAATTTTATTTCTGCAGTGAATAACAATACCATTTAAAAAATATAGTATGTACATCATCAATAATTCTATTGATAAAGTACCCTTTCTTAACACTGGTTCTGCTATCATCATTATTCTTAACATTTTGCCAGGCTGCATCTGAGTCTTTCAAGTCAGAACCTGCTTATTCATTCTCTTCCTTTTGGTTTTGGCTTATATAGCTTTTATATATGTGAGTGATTGCCGTCTGACATCAAACTCTAGAGGAATATCTGCACCAAAGCTTCGTCCACCAATAAGCAAATGTACTGGCTTTTAGGTAGATTAGCGTGAACCTCAAAGAAATTGGTGGAGTTCCTGCAATGATTCTTTTATCACAACTGTAAAAGATTTAGATTTACTTACAGCGTATAAAATTATTACAACTATTTTGAGATACTTCATTATGGGTTTACTAATAAAGAACCGATATGATACTAGTATCATCAGAGTCCTGCAAAACGATATCGGTCGCGATAAAGAATTATTCGCATCACAATTTAATTACGGAGTGATTACGTAAGAAATTGACTTGTGCCATTCATTGGCTTGCCTTGTACGATTATTTTTATTATGAGCAGCATTCATCCTCGGATCCTTTATGCAACTTACTTGAGGTAGACTTTCAAGATCTTTAGGGCCCAATCTCGCCTCACCTGCAAAAGCTGTTACACTGGCGGACGCGGCACTTGGTTATGTTTTCACAACAATGGCTCCAACAAAATAAAAGTACGCTAAATCATCAACGATTCCTGAACTCGAAAGTACTTGCATATAACTGATAAGCAAATGGTTCACCTGATGGAAAGTGGTTATCGTGGCCTAGTCGATGTGTGCAACATCAGGAGAGCCACATCGTGTGACTTTTCTAGCTTCTGGACCGTCAGTGCAGAAGACAATGCAGAACAAGCCGTTGGTCTTCCTAATGATAGCACAAAGACTCTCCAGTAAACTCTGGTTACACTATTCACCACTGAAAACAACACGAGGTTATTATGGCATACTCCCTGGCAATCACACCCCCACCGTGTTCCAGTAGGAGGGGTAGACCTAACAAGTGCTGGCTTGACGTCGAGAGTGAAGTGCATGCAAATAGTCTACCATGGACTGGGCCATGTGGAGTAGTAAGAAGAGTTCATGGTGAAGGCCTCGGATGCGATAATGACTAACTCAAGAATAAAATTTCTTTCAGAAACCATTTATTGTACACCATATCAAAATATATTTTATATTAATACGTAACATTTTTTTTTTGGACATAAGACGCGCAAAGGGCGAAAAGCAATTCCCTTAAATAATTGCCTATCTATGCCAGTATTCACACACTTGCCCTCTTACATTACAGATTGAATGACACTCCACCTCAACTCTTTCACATTCTCTTTTTGAAATTAAAAAAGCTCTTTCTGTTGTTGGTACTGTAGGTATTGTTTGACTAAATTCAGTATGTTCATCTGAAAAATCTTCAACAGCAAATCGCATATTCGGAAACTCATTAGGCTTGAGATCACGTGAAGAGACTTTTGAATTAGCAGATACCTGTAAAAGTTATAACTTATAAATGTTTCGATATTGTAAACCTTACATGATTTAAATTTATACACGTATATTACTCGCTATTTAATTTATGCCTCACTAGTTGATTGTTTGGGTTTTAAATAACAAAAATAAATTGGATTTTTTTTATTTATTCTTGGAAAATAAAAACAATATTCTTTTAGGTGATACAAGTCTAGGTGCTATTCGCTTAAGTGATATTCAACTACGTACTACACACCATATATTCTTAATAAATATAACCATAAACTTAGTTATGTTTTCTATTTATTTTTTCTACATGAAAGGACTTGTGTTATAGTAAGAGCTATGAACAAAATTAATGTACGAGTTTTTTGGAAAAATATTTCATTTGATTTATGAGGGAAAGATATCTTGTATACTTTATTTCTCCATGGCTAAAAGTAAAATATTAACGTTGCGTGTCCATTACAGACTTCGTTTATATTCATATTCAAAATATTATCAGACCTTTTGACAAACATAAAGTGCAATTTAGGTAAACACCACAATAGAAACATTTCTTTGATATTTTTATAAAATTTCACTACAGTTTTTTTATTAAAATAAATATAAAACAACCCCAGGCATTAGAGCTAACCACTCTGAGTCCTTTTTCAACGGGTTCGTCTATGAAGTAACTGTCATCTGACCTTCACAATCCACATGCGAATTCGAAGTTCTGTAGTTAGCCAGTTGGTCAAGACGTATAGGACTTCAAACTGAACATAAATGAATGCCCCACACATTTGAACACTCAGAGAAGATGTCAAAGTTCAGCCAAACACACAATTAGAATGGAAAAGTGGATTCCGGATTCCGAGGTGAACGCTTCGGATGAGATCAGGATGGATGGACCGGCAGGAATGAAGAAGAAGACTTGGACCGACGTATAGTGCTCTATGTAGCAAGAAGTGGTCTCAGTATCTTAAAAATGGTCATCCATCTCATTTCATTGCAAGGTCAAGCATACTAGCCACGTCAGTTAAGACTGACGTGGCTAGTATGCTTGACCTTGCAATGAGCTTACTATTTTACAAGTAAAAACTAAAGTTTCACTTATAAACATGATTAGCTCACAGGCTTTGAATGAAAAAATACCAATGCTTTTGCACAGTGGTTGATATTAGGTGTAACCTTGGAGAACTCTAACAAACAAGGCCCTAATGACAAGGCAGAAAATGTCGCATACTCACGACAGCCAGCACCGTCATAGCTAAGAGAGAATCCTTCATTTTCACAGGCATATTATTTGCTGCTCAGAAACGAATGGTGATTAGATAAGATTTGTAATTATGGAATTTCAAGGTGTAGTAGATACCATGAAATCAAAGATAATAACTTAGCTGTCTTCTTTAATCGCCAAATGATGTCCTCAATACAAATGACGAACTATCTTTAAATATCCATTTTAATTTTTAATACTCAAATGGCGTTTGCTATGCGTAAGTTCACCCCCTAGCCAGAAGGTCGGATTACCTGAAAAAGGTGGCTGGGACAGAGTGGATGCGGAAGGCAGAGGATTGGATAAAATGGCGCATATTGGGAGAGGCCTATGTCCAGCAGTGTACTGCGGTGGGCTAATTGATTGATTAATTGATGCGTAAGTGAAAGGTTAGGTAAGGACAGTAGTAGATAGCGGCATACTGTCTCTGCCTACCCCTTGAAGTAGAAAGATGTAATATGTGTATGTACGAGCATAATTCAGATGCTTTATTATTATATTTGATTTGAATTGTGTAAACATTATCACAAAAGACGAATAAAGTAATGTAATATTTGCATGCCATTACTGGTGATAATACATTGTAGTTATCTTATTTTTAGCGACCAACTTATTACGACTGTATTATGCAAATAAATGAATGAATGAATAAATAAATAATTCTTTATTTATAAATCCTGTCCTATCCTGACTAACTAGATCTATCCTACTTCCTACTAATATTATAAATGTGGGAGTTTGTGCAGATGTTTGGATATTTGTTATTCAATCACTTTCTAGGCTGAACAAAGAACAGAACAGTCCAAGTGGGATTCAAATCCCGAACTCTGAAGCCTGAACAGATCTGAATGATATTTAGAATATGGACAGTTTGTAGTCTGAAATAGCACATAGGTTATTTTTACCCTGGGAAAAGTTTCCCAAGAATTGCGGAAACGGAATCACAAAGCTTCGGGCAAGAGCTAGTAGCATTATAACATACATATACAGGAGTTATACATACAAGAGTGTGAAAATTTACCACGTTATAAGTTTTGTGGAAAATGTATGTCTATTTGTTTAGGACGCGAATGTTAGCCACAAATCAATGTGGGTGCTGATATCAGGGTTGTACGCAAAAAAGGTTTATGTTATTTATGATGTGCCTACTGTATGTTTACCAGTTTAAGTGATTTTTTTTTTTTTTTTTTTTTTATATAGGGCACGTCAATTGGACTCCGCCTTGCCTGATGGTAAGCTGAAGGCAAAGTCCCAGAAAAGAGGGTCACCATTACTTACACATACCGTGTGACAATGGTGACACTCAGCTTGACGGCCTCATCATATGCTTTTTCACGCCCCGCTTAAAGGACCCGGGACTGTAGGAAGAAGGAAACACGTGAGCTGGTAATGAATTCCAGGCCTTAATGGTGCGACAGAGGAAAGAGTCTCCGAACCGCTTGGTTCTTGATCGGATGTTTTGCACCGTGTGCGGATGACATCTAAGACCTGCACGCGTTGTCCTGTGTAGGAAAGGGGAGGGTGGGACTAATTGGAAGAGCTCATCAGAACACTCCCCATGGTACAAACGGTAAAATACAGCCATGGACGCAACATCTCTACGCAGCTGTAAAGGTTCTAGGGTGTTCGTGATCTCGGGATTCCCAATGATGCGGACCGCACGTCGCTGCAACCTGTCGAGAGCATCTAGTAAGTACTTTGCTGAACCATCCCAGAGATGCGAGCAGTACTCCACACAGGAGCGAATTTGTGTCTTGTATAGAAGACACCGCTGCTCCGGCGCGAAAAACCGTCTCACTCTGTTCAGGACTCCGAGTTTTCGTGAGGCTGTTTTGATGATACTCTCGATGTAGTTTTTGTTATTCAGGTTGCAGCGAACATCCATGCATGCATGCATGCCATGGTGGGATAAGAGTTGGAAATTGTAACAAAACCCGGTCAATAGTGCGCTAGTGTGTGCAATATAGGGTTCTGTTTTTTGTTTATACCACTTAGTTGGCAGATAAGCAGACGGCCCACCTGATGGGAAGCGGTTACCGTGGCCCATGGACGTATGCAACACCAGGGGTGTCAGATTCGCGCTGCCGACCATGAAGAAACCTTCTGATGCCCCTCTTAAAGAACCCCATATTGTAGGCGCTTGGGAAAACCGCAGCAGGGAGGTCATTCCACAGCTTGAGTGTGCGTGGGATGAAGTTTTTTTCATACCGTACGGTGCGCATCGTCTCAGGTCGCAATGTGTGAGTACTATATTTACCTATCATAATAATGAAGGCAGAGAAGAGAGCTCTTATTTTTCATAGGGCAAGGTAATATGATTTCTATTTTAAATTTATAATCCAAATCTTTTATTGGTGGGGGGAGGAAATGGGTTGGGGAAACTAGCTTTCAAAAAAATAGCTTAATATTTCATAAAAGGCGTTCCTTAAAAAACGAATCCATTTTTTACGTGTGAATTAACCCCACGGATATCCCGGAGTAGGTGAGAGAGGTTATGTCGGACTCAAACCGATTAAAACGCACAGCGCCTGTGGGTCGTTGTTGGTTACCGGAGTTGACAAACATATTCCTCGCACTCCGGTCGACTTAGAGTCATTTCTCTCGATCTGGCCCTCCTCGGTTGTGGGACGTATACGTAATATTTGAAAAATGATCAAGCTTTGGATAAATGGGCATACCAAAACTATTAGAATGTTAAAATACAACAAATAAATATCTCTAATACAAAAGTGGTAGTATAATCGGTGGTATTTACGCTAGGCGCGATTTCTTCCCGAGAACCCCAATGAACATTTGTGTAGTGTATGGACGAACAGATTTGATTAGTAATGAAATATAACACACACTATATTGAGTTCAAAACCCTGGAAAGGAATTCTGATTAGTCAAATTATGCCTACAAAACATATAAACTAGCGTATGATTGCGGACAGCTAATTGCAGATGGCGCCAGCATTTCTGTATGAGTAAGTTCATTGCGGTCTGATTTTATTTATAAATTGTACAGCGAATATCGCGTCCACAAAATGATAGCGCGATTTTATATACGCAGTAGCTAAAGGCGGTACCACACCTTGTTATACGCTATATTTGCTGATAGTATAAAAAATAATTTACTAAAAATTGTCATATGTCCTTTAAAATAATTGGGTAAAACCTTTCGATTCTTAAAGTAAATTTCAAGTTAAAGTAAAGTAACAAACGATGTAAGTAAACATAAAATATTTGTCAAATGAGCGAATAAGCACTCCAAACTTCTCCGTATTCGATACAATAAGGCGAATAACTCATCACGAAGCGCGAATCCGCCATAACAACGTTTGCCTGTTTTAACGTATATAATTTTATTATGTTGAATATACGTCACTGTTTAAAAATTAATACTGTCTTTGAATAATTATAATATTTTGGACGAACTACAAACGTATTATCAATCAATCAACTATCCCACCGCAGTTCACTGCTGGACATAGACCTCTACCAATGTGCGCCATTTATTCCGATCCTCTGCCTTCCGCAACTTATAATGCTAAGTTTAATAGAAGTTCTAGAATGCGAAAAAATGTTAGTTTCAACATTTTTTATAACACACTACGGAAACACTCCTCTTTTCTTAGAGTCAATCCCAGTTGCTTTCACCTCAGAGTCTGTGATTCGCTTTAACAGTCTAACTGCGGATTGAGCTAAACATAGATATTTTCCGTGAAGTGACTGCCATCTGACATCCCATTAGCGATATCGAAGCATTGCTTGTAATTAGACCAGTTGTTTTAGGACTCGTAATATCCGTAGCGACTGCCATAGGCGTTAGTATGGCAGCCGGGACCGACGGCTCAACGTACTCTCTGACGACCAGACCAATGTAAACACTGAGCGGGGATCGAACCCGCGCCTCCTGTCACGCCTCAGAGGCTCTCACATAAACACCCTAACAAATACAAATATACATATACATGCATAAAAATATGTGTACCTACTTAAAAATCAAACCTGCCACCTCTCCTCTGTACCATTAAACAATATTTTCTTATTAATATAATTTTCGATCATGTACCTACCTACATTTCTGTTTAAGTGTTGTGTTTTTCAATCAATTTAATTAGGCGCTACGTTTTCTCTTCAGTTTCCGCAGTACATAACAAGGTATATTACTTACATTTCGCCTTCCCGGAACATCCACTATGCTATTTACAAGCTACATTGTACAGCTAAAAGATTCATAAGACAAGTGCCACAATAAACGTTACAATATTATTTGTTGGAAGATTTCTTATGAGCATATTACCTGGAAGTTATTAGTTCCAATTCTACTTTCGTAAGGATATCCTTGTTTGTGTTTGTAGAAAACAAGGCTTGAGGCTAACACTACACTTGACAGAAAATTCATCGCAGATATTTTGGGTTCGAATTCCAGAACATATTGTTGCATAAACTAAGGCATATGCTTCCACTAGACGAAAAAGTCACTACAGATCTTATGCATCTGAAGTATATTTGCAAATTTAGGGTTAAAAACCCTGTATATTTTTTATACAATTTAGATGGCAGACAAGCACATGGCCCACTCGATGAAAAGTGGTGACAGTGACCTATGAACGTGTAACACCAGGGGAGTCACATCCGTGCTGCCGATCCTGTAAAAACAGAGATTTTCTGTGCCTTCAGTGCAGAACACAAAATAGCGAGAAACCTTTGGTCTTCCCACTGATAGCACTAAAACTCTCTAGTGAGCTCTGGCTACCCTACTCACCGCCGGGAACACAACACAAGGTTATTATAGCTGTGATATTCTGTAGGGTGGGAGGTACTTCCCTAGTCGGACTGCTCAATTGGGACGGAAATACCGTCGTGTCCTACCTCCTAACTAATATATTTTAATAGCCCTATCAAAATTCAAGCAAACCATATCTTATGATAATGGTTATATAACAAAATCATGATGATGTTCATAATATCGAACGGTGGACGAAATGCCGAAGTTGTGTTTTAAATTTACAGTAGTATAATGGCCAGATTTCGAACCGCGAATCTCTCAATAGTTGAACCAGCTCCTTAAAAATTGAGCTAATAACACACACATACATTGTTAAATTACTTTTCTTAAAAGTAATCAATCCATAAATACCTTTAAAGTATTATCATTTACGTCTATCTGTCTCTCTATCTATCTAGCAACAAGAAACAAATCAAGTAACATAAATATATAGAAACACCTTTGTGTGCATTGTCACTTACAGCCCGAGATCTAATAGACATGATTGATAAGCATACAATACTTAGCTTACCCTGTTATGCTCTAATAAATTGAAAACTATTTCTATACAACTCAGGTAGCAAACATGCACACTTATAGAATAAGCGATTTTTAGCGGTTTCTCGATGTAATGTACATATATACAGTCACGCCTTTTTCCCAGTGGGGTAGGCAGAGACTACAGATTTTTTTCTTTTTTTTTACCACTTAGTTGGCAGACAAGCACACAGTCCACCTGATGAGTAGCGATTACCTTGGCCTATGGACGTATGCAACACCAGGGGTGTCAAACTCGCGCTGCTGACCATGAAGAAACCTTCTGATGCCCTTCTTGAAGAACCCCATATTGTAGGCGCTTGGGAAAACCGCAGCAGGGAGGTCATTCCACAGCTTGAGTATGCCACTATCCTGGTGTACATACATATATACTGTTTCTCACTTGATTAATCAACTCCACCGCAGCTATACTTCTCAGACTTCTCATTTCCACAACATTCAATTTACTTTCATACTTCTTCTTCAATACACAACATTCACTACTATACATACGTGTAGGAATGAGCTACTATTCTAAGTATGGATGTAATGTTCGTATTTAAATTGAGATAAATTAGCTAATGAATTTTTTTATCTATCTTTTTTGACACTAATTGGTTGGCAGACAAGCACACAGCCCACCTGATGGAAAGTGGTTACCGAGGCCTACGAACATGTGCAACACCGAGGGAGTCAAAATCGCGCTGCCAACCCTATCTACATAAGAACAGCGTCCCATTATGTATTATCCTCTGTTCCTAAGATTCCTATACACTATTTTGTATAAGTTATATGGCCGCCTCTGTGGCGTGGCGGTAGTGAACGCGACCGCTTTGAAGGACCTCCCTGCTGCGGTTTTCCCAAGCGCCTACAATATGGGGTTTTCCACGAGGGGCATCAGAAGCTTTCTTCATGGTCGGCAGCGCCAGTGTGACACCCCTGGCGTTGACTACGTCCATAGGCCACGGTAACCGCTTCCTATCAGGTGGGCCGTGTGCTTGTCTGCCAACTAAGTGGTATAAAAAAAGCAAAAAGGAGGCGTCGGTTCGATCCCCGCTTAATGTAAATATTTGTATGCATGAATATGGGTATTTGCATTGGTCTGGTCGTGCCTCGGAGAGTACGTTAAGCCATCGTCCCTGTTGCCATACGAACATCTATGGTAGTCGTTACGGGTAGTAAGAGACTTAAACAGTTCTACTATTCTAACTACAGACCTTCGATATCTCCAATTGGTTGTGGAGGTCAGGTGGCAGTCACTTCACGAAAAATATCGAAGTTCAGCCGCATCTTAGTTAGACTAGAAACCAGACCCCAACTGCGTTCGGAAAAGGCACAGAGAATGATGGCACCGAGGGATATGCCTGTCAACCTCACCTTCGGCAACCAAAACGACCCACAGGCGGCGTGCGTTTTAGTCGGTTCGTGTCCGACATAACCTCTCCCACCGGCTCCGGTGGGGAGGTATCCGTGGGGATTTTGCGCACGTAAAACAAAAGAAAAAATAAAAAAGAACGATGGCACAATTTTGTATATAATATACTGATCCCTATATCCTGATTCCTATTTTGGCACATAGAGCATTTAGAATTGGCACACAAGATCGTTGACATGTAGCATGTTGACCTAGCAGTCGTATAAACTGATGCGACAATACAAATATATCTATTTGAATTGGTTTGGGTGTTCCGTCTATTTGCTTAGAAAATGATGTACCATGTATGTACCTAACATGTTATATTCATGCGGGAGTTGGACCTGTGACCTTTGATGTAAGTAATATTCTATAGTATATTAGGACATACACACACAGACCCAAAGTTAGCTAAATTAGTTTGTGATATGGGCTTACGAATGCGGGTAAATATTCTCAGAGATATTTCTTATTCATTCAGTTATGGGGCACCGTCAAAATAAAGATTATAATAATATTATTGAATATGATAGCTTATACGTAAATAATAACTATACAAAATGTATTTCACAAAAATATGTATTTTAAATGATTTATTTACACAAAATAAAATTGAGACTTTTTTATCTGTATTTCACATGAGGCAAGCCGCATAAAATCTGTCCACAGTTCACATGACGTAATAATAAAAATGTTACTTAGCGTAACGGAAATTATAGTTGGTTGAAATCTTCGTAGATATTTTTTAAATGACGTCACGCGCAGAATTTCACGTGATCGACCGTTTCTCGCGCACTTTTTAAGGTAACAAAGTAAAAATGTGTATTTTTCTAATTATTAAGGTTTTCGGGAATATGATGAATTGCAACAAGTATTAAACAAATGTCTAGATCTTTTAAGATAGGTTTCCGAAATTTGTCAAAAACCCAATTATACATAGACTGGGCTATACATAGACTCCTTGACCCAATCTAGAACAATAATAAAACAGCGTTATCTAGAACCAACCTTCTCAATGAGGTATTGAAAAAAAAGGGCAGGCCAGAAGTACTCGAAACCGGGGTACTTGCAACAAAAGTTTAATGACTGTAGAGAAAATAGGCATGAATACCTAAGTGAAGTTCCCAAGAAACAAAATTCTGACTATTATAACATATTTATTTTCCTGAAAGCAATATGTTATACCACTTAGGTGACAAGCATTTGGCACACCTGACGGCAAGTGGTAACCGTAGCCTATGGACATGAGCAACACCAGGAGCATCACATTCGCGTTGCCGACCCTGTAAGAACTTTCTAATGCCGTTCTTGAAGAACCTCGTATTGTAGTTGCTTGGGAAACCACGGCAGGGAGTTCATTCCACAGCTTAAACGTGCAAGGGTCTAAGTTCCTGTCATACTTGTGCTGTTTCAAATCCCTGCCCGCGTATTATTAATACGTATACCTAACTATGACATACTTATAAATAAAACTAGCCCTCCACCTGAAACTCCGCCCTCGTGGATTTCAGTTAACGCGACATTTGCTTATGTTTTCGGTCATACTGAATCAATTGCGATTGCACAAGACAAGACTATTTACACAAAAAAACTGCATCAAAATTCGTTCCGGAATTTTATGTCTGTCGCGGACCGACAGTCAAACACACAATAATACATAATAGTAAAACATATAATATGGAATATGGACATAATTGAAGGCCTAATTAACATTGAAATAAACACTAATGAGGATTGAACTGTTTATTGCTTAATAAAGATGTTATAATTTTAACTTTTAGGTATAAAACATGGTATGTAATTAACTTTAACTATCCACTGAATACGACCACCATACAACAGGTAAATTAATATGTATTCACTAACATCCAAATTATCAGAGAGATTATGTATTAATTCTGGAACGTTAAACAGTAAAATAATACATCGTTTATATAGGTATTTAAACTATCATGGTCACTCACATCAGTATCAAAATAATTGGGATATTTACTCCAGTTCCTACGTGATCATGGTGCTTGCAACAACGCCGAAATATCGGAAACTCGAAACAATGCAATTTGGTAAATATCCCGATTATGTTTATACTCATATATTGTTTAATTTAGTTTTGTGAATAGTATAGATAATAATCAATCAATCAACTGACCCATCGCCGTCCAATGCTGAACTAGGCCTCTCCAAATGTTGGGAGGCTTTGGCCTATCAATAAATATCAATTTTGAATATGAAAACTACTAAATTTATATAATTTTTGAGGACATTCTGCACGCTACTATTTAATCACAAAGTAAAATTAGCTTAACTAGCTTATAACATGGGTTCTGGATTGCAGCTAAACTTTATTATTTTTTAATTAAATATCGACTAACATACTTTTCTACTTACATACAACATAAATACCTAGACTAAGTAGTACAAATATTCATTTTATCTCAGTTGAACGCTCTCCCACTACGCTGCAGAAACCATCTTGTCTTTTATTAATACGTTATTATTTATTAATAATAAGGACTGAAACCGCCATCTCTATAAAAAGTGAGGTTTCTATAAAAAAGTGATACACTCTGACACACTGGTGAACCAAAGGCTTCTCCACAAAGTGGCCCCTAGTGCAACTGCTTTGTGCTCTTCCCATTGTCTAGAGCCCTCTGTGCAACTACAAAGAAAATTTTATTTTTAAAGCGTTTATAGTCTATGCAATTAAAATACTAGAAGTGACAGTTTAAAATGATTATTTTATATATTTATATTATATTTAGTGGTATGTGTAATGGACTGCTGAGACGAGGTCTCGGGCTCGATCCCAGGTTTTACCATGGCACACACCAATGACTTTTCGATGCTTTTCGAAGTTATGTGTGTATTTATCGCAAGTTTATAAGTGTCCGGTTAATGACAATAGGTTCACCACCTATTACATAGGGACCTAAACATAAACTGGCAAAATGTGGGTGCTAACACTTTTGCTTACCCCTTCCGGAATATAGGCGTGAGTTTATGTTATGTTATGTATTTTATACATCCAGACTATCTTCTGAAATTGATATCAGACGCATGTTGAGAGCACACTGGTACTTTTCCACAGTATTTTTTATTTCTTATTAGAACTAACCGGTATCGCCTAACGGCATCCTCATAGTTTGAGGATTCTCAATATTTGTAACAACAAATTTCACCAAGTGCCATTGTGTTCCCGGCAGTGAGTAGGGTAGCCAGAGCTCACTGGGGAGTTTTTAAACTGTCAGTGGGAAGACCAAAAGTTTGTCCTGCTTTGTCTTTTACACTGACGGCACAGAAACTCTTATGGTTACAGGGTTGGCAGCGTCCCCTTAGTGTTGCACTCATCCATAGGCCACGGTAACCACTTTTCATCAGGTGGGCCGTGTGCTTGTCTGCCAACCAAGTGGCATAAAAAAAAACAACAGTATAAATAGTCTGATATCTGATGGATCATTCGACGTGAAAAGAGAACCGATCCAATGCTGCTGGATCTTTTCGTTACTGAATTCTGATGTGTAACTTTGTATGAAATAGATATAATGAAAGACAAAATTGAACAAAAAGTGAACCGTCTGATATCGTTTCACCTTTTCACAGTGATGATCTCAGTTGCATCTAAAGTTTTCATCTTAGAGCCCTTATTCCGCCTTCTTCTCCTTTTCAACATTCAACTCCCGCCTGACCAACAGAGCTTTAGAGGAAAGCTTACAGCGGAGCTCTGTCTGCCAATCATCAAACCTGTTACCCGATAGGTAACAAGTTGGTTTAGATTTTGTAGAATTTGGTGGAAAAAAATCGAAACAAAACTTAAGTAATCGACGCATTAGAGCCAATTTCTGCAACAAAAATGCATTTCTTATAATTCGTAGGATTTTTATGGGTTTCCTATTGTGTGTTTTACAATGTTGAGTTGTGGGAACTACATCAAAATGTAATAATCCTACAAGCCTTTCAATAATTCTTCTAACTTTATCTGTACGTTGGGAATAGTTAAAAAATCGGTTAAGTGAACGAATAAATTATATATTTTTTTAAATTCTTGTCCGTCTGTTTATTCGCTATTGATGCTAAAAACTGCTAGACATATTTTGATGCGTTATTTGTTAGTCAGATAGTTATTTTTGTGGTCGCATCTAGTTACTTATATAGCCCTTCCACTTGTCGTTCCCGGTTTGAGAGGAAACTAAGCGCTTGTTACTTTAGCGACGATGGCATAGCGATATAGAATTGTTAGTTTGTCATATAGTGCATCAGGCAAAGGGTGCTTGTGTCATACACATTCAACACAGCTTTGTTTTTATAATTGAAATAAACAGATTATGATGTGAGGGTTGAAAAACATTACTTTATTAGTATTTCAACTTCCACAGTTTCTTGATTCACACATGTTCCTAATAGGAGGGGTTAACACAAAAAGTCCTAGTTTGACATCGAAGAGGATGACATGCATGCTAAAGATCTCACCACCATGGACGTCTAAGATTGTATAAAATGGTGAAGTGAAAGTGAAAAAGCTACAAAGTGGACCCTAAGCTCTATACAACTCAGGTAGTAAACATGCACACTTATAGAATAAGCGATTTTTAGCGGTTTCTCGATGTAATGTACATATATACAGTCACGCCTTTTTCCCAGTGGGGTAGGCAGAGACTACAGTTTTTTTTCTTTTTTTTTACCACTTAGTTGGCAGACAAGCACACGGTCCACCTGATGAGAAGCGGTTACCGTGGCCTATGGACGTATGCAACACCAGGGGTGTCACACTCGCGCTGCCGACCATGAAGAAACCTTCTGATGCCCCTCTTGAAGAACCCCATATTGTAGGCGCTTGGGAAAACCGTAGCATGGAGGTCATTCCACAGCTTGAGTGTGCCACTATCCTGGCATACATACATTTACACACTGTTCCTCACTCGATCTGTCAACTTCACCGCAGCTATACTTCTTATACTTCTAATTTCCACAGCATTCAATTTACTTTCATACTCCTTCTTTTTCAACACTAACCATTCACTACTGTACATACGTGTAGGGATGAGCTACTATTCTACGTATGGATGTAATGTTCGTATTTAAATTGAGATAAATTAGCTAATGAATTTTTTTATCTATCTTTTTTGACACTACTTAGTTGGCAGACAAGCACACAGCCCACCTCATGGAAAGTGGTTACCGAGGCCTACGAACATGTGCAACACCGAGGGAGTCAAACTCGCGCTGCCAACCCTATCTACATAAGAACAGCGTCCCATTATGTATTATCCTCTGTTCCTAAAATTCCTATACACTATTTTGTATGGCGGCCTCCTCTGTGGCATGGCGGCAGTGAACGCGACCGCTTTGAAGGACCTCCCTACTGCGGTTTTCCCAAGCGCCTACAATATGGGGTTTTCCAAGAGGGGCATCAGAAGCTTTCTTCATGGTCGGCAGCGCCAGTATGACACCCCTGGCGTTGACTACGTCCATAGGCCACGGTAACCGCTTCCTATCAGGTGGGCCGTGTGCTTTTCTGCCAACTAAGTGGTATAAAAAAAAGCAAAAAGGAGGCGTTGATTCAATCCCCGCTTAATGCAAATATTTGTATGCATGAATATGGGTATTTGCATTGGTCTGGTCGTGCCTCATAGAGCACGTTAAGCCGTCGGCCCTGTTGCCATACGAACATCTATGGCTGTCGTTACGGGTAGTAAGAGACTTAAACAGTTCTACTATTCTAACTACAGACCTTCGATATCTCCAATTGGTTGTGGAGGTCAGGTGGCAGTCACTTCACGAAAAATATCGAAGTTCAGCCGCATCTTAGTTAGACTAGAAACCAGACCCCAACTGCGTTCGGAAAAGGCACAGAGAACGATGGCACCGAGGAATATGCCTGTCAACCTCACCTTCGGCAACCAAAACGACCCACAGGCGGCGTGCGTTTTAGTCGGTTCGTGTCCGACATAACCTCTCCCACCGGCTCCGGTGGGGAGGTATCCGTGGGGATTCTGCGCACGTAAAACAAAAGAAAAAATAAAAAAGAACGATGGCACAATTTTGTATATAATATACTGATCCCTATATCCTGATTCCTATTTTGGCACATAGAGCATTTAGAATTGGCACACAAGATCGTTGACATGTAGCATGTTGACCTAGCTATCGTATAAACTGATGCGACAATACAAATATATCTATTTGAATTGGTTTGGGTGTTCCGTCTATTTGCTTAGAAAATGATGTACCATGTATGTACCTAACATGTTATATTCATGCGGGAGTTGGACCTGTGACCTTTGATGTAAGTAATATTCTATAGTATATTATGACATACACACACAGACCCAAAGTTGGCTAAATTAGTTTGTGATATGGGCTTACGAATGCGGGTAAATATCCTCAGAGATATTTCTTATTCATTCAGTTATGGGGCACCGTCAAAATAAAGATTATAATAATATTATTGGATATGATAGCTTATACGTAAATAATAACTATACAAAATGTAGGTATTTCACAAAAATATGTATTTGAAATATTTTATTTATACAAAATAAAATTTAGATATTTTTTACCTGTATTTCACATGGGCAAGGCGAACCGCATAAAATCTGTCCACAGTTCACATGACGTAATTATAAAAATGTTACTTAGCGTAACGGAAATTATAGTTGGTTGATATCTTCGTAGATATTTTTTAAATGACGTCACGCGCAGAATTTCACGTGATCGACCGTTTTTCGCGCACTTTTTAAGGTAACAAAGTAAAAATGTGTATTTTTCTAATTATTAAGGTTTTCGGGAATATGATGAATTGCAACAAGTATTAAATAAATGTCTAGATCTTTTAAGATAGGTTTCCAAAATTTGTCAAAAACCCAATTATACATAGACTGGGCTATACATAGACTCCTTGACCCAATCTAGAACAATAATAAAACAGCGTTATCTAGAACCAACCTTCTCAATGAGGTATTTAAAAAAGAGCAGGCCAGAAGTACTCGAAACCGGGGTACTTGCAACAAAAGTTTAATGACTGTAGAGAAAATAGGCATGAATACCTAAGTGAAGTTCTCAAGAAACAAAATTCTGCCTGTTATATCTTATTTATTTTCCTGAAAGCAATATATTATACCGCTTAGGTGGTAGACAAGCATTTGGTACACCTGATGAAATGTGGTTACCGTGGCCTACGGACATGTACAACACCCTGTAAGAACCTTCTTATGCCCTTCTTGAAGAACCTCGTATTGAAGTTGCTTGGGAAACCACGACAGGGAGTTCATTCCACAGCTTAAACGTGCGAGGGTTCCTGTCAAACTTGTGCTGTTTCAAGTTCAACAATCAAGTTCAAATATGACATACTTATAAATAAAACTAGGCATCCGCCTGAAACTCCGCCCTCGTGGATTTCAGTTAACTCATTTGCTTATATTTTCGGTCATACTGAATCAATTGCGATTGCACAAGACAAGACTATTTACACAAAAAAACTGCATCAAAATTCGTTCCGGAATTTTATATCTATCGCGGACCGACAGTCAAACACACAATAATACATAATAGTATAACATATAATATGGAATATGGGCATAATTGTAGGCGTAGTTAACATTAAAATAAACACTAATGAGGATTGAACTGTTTACTGCTCAATAAAGATGTAATAATTTTAACTTTTAAGCATAAAACATGGTATGTAATTAACTTTAACTATCCACTGAATACGACCACCATACAACAGGTAAATTAATATGTATTCACTAACATCCAAATTATCAGAGAGATTATGTATTAATTATGGAACGTTATACGGTAAAATAATACATCGTTAATATAGGTATTTAAACTATCATGGTCACTCACATCAGTATCAAAATAATTGGGATATTTACTCCAGTTCCTACGTGATCATGGTGCTTGCAACAGCGCCGAAATATCGGAAACTCGAAACAATGCAATTTGGTAAATATCCCGATTATGTTTATACTCATATATTGTTTAATTTAGTATTGTGAATAGTATAGATAATAATCAATCAGTCAACTGGCCCATCGCCGTCCAATGCTGAACTAGACCTCTCCCAATGTTGGGAGGCTTTGGCCTATCAATAAATATCAATTTTGAATATGAAAACTACTAAATTTATAATTTTTGAGGACATTCTGCACGCTACTATTTAATCACAAAGTAAAATTAGCTTAACTAGCTTATAACATGGGTTCTGGATTGCAGCTAAACTTTAGTATTTTTTAATTAAATATCGACAAACATACTTTTCTACATACATACAACATAAATACCCAGACTAAGTAGTACAAATATTCATTTTATCTCAGTCGAACGCTCTCCCACTACGCTGCAGAAACCATCTTGTCTTTTATTAATACGTTATTATTTATTAATAATACGGACTGAAACCGCCATCTCTATAAAAAGTGAGGTTTCTATAAAAAAGTGATACACTCTGACACACTGGTGAACCAAAGCCTTCTCCACAAAGTGGCCCCTAGTGCAACTGCTTTGTGCTCTTCCCATTGTCTAGAGCCCTCTGTGCAACTACAAAGAAAATTTTATTTTTGAAGCGTTTATAGTCTATGCAATTAAAATACTAGAAGTGACAGTTTAAAATGATTATTTTATATATTTATATTATATTTAGTGGTATGTGTAATGGACTGCTGAGACGAGGTCTCGGGCTCGATCCCAGGTTTTACCATGGTACACACCAATGACTTTTCGAAGTTATGTGTGTATTTATCGCAAGTTTATAAGTGTCCGGTTAATGACAATAGGCTCACCACCTATTACATAGGGAACTAAACATAAACTGGCAAAATGTGGGTGCTAACACTTTTGCTTACCCCTTCCGGAATATAGGCGTGAGTTTATGTTATGTTATGTATTTTACACATCCAGACTATCTTCTGAAATTGATATCAGACGCATGTTGAGAGCACACTGGTACTTTTCCACAGTATTTTTTATTTCTTATTAGAACTAACCGGTATCGCCTAACGGCATCCTCATAGTTTGAGGATTCTCAATATTTGTAACAACAAATTTCACCAAGTGCCATTGTGTTCCCGGCAGTGAGTAGGGTAGCCAGAGCTCACTGGGGAGTTTTTAAACTGTCAGTGGGAAGACCAAAAGTTTGTCCTGCTTTGTCTTTTACACTGACGGCACAGAAACTCTTATGGTTACAGGGTTGGCAGCGTCCCCTTAGTGTTGCACTCATCCATAGGCCACGGTAACCACTTTTCATCAGGTGGGCCGTGTGCTTGTCTGCCAACCAAGTGGCATAAAAAAAAACAACAGTATAAATAGTCTGATATCTGATGGATCATTCGACGTGAAAAGAGAACCGATCCAATGCTGCTGGATCTTTTCGTTACTGAATTCTGATGTGTAACTTTGTATGAAATAGATATAATGAAAGACAAAATTGAACAAAAAGTGAACCGTCTGATATCGTTTCACCTTTTCACAGTGATGATCTCAGTTGCATCTAAAGTTTTCATCTTAGAGCCCTTATTCCGCCTTCTTCTCCTTTTCAACATTCAACTCCCGCCTGACCAACAGAGCTTTAGAGGAAAGCTTACAGCGGAGCTCTGTCTGCCAATCATCAAACCTGTTACCCGATAGGTAACAAGTTGGTTTAGATTTTGTAGAATTTGGTGGAAAAAAATCGAAACAAAACTTAAGTAATCGACGCGTTAGAGCCAATTTCTGCAACAAAAATGCATTTCTTATAATTCGTAGGATTTTTATGGGTTTCCTATTGTGTGTTTTACAATGTTGAGTTGTGGGAACTACATCAAAATGTAATAATCCTACAAGCCTTTCAATAATTCTTCTAACTTTATCTGTACGTTGGGAATAGTTAAAAAATCGGTTAAGTGAACGAATAAATTATATATTTTTTTAAATTCTTGTCCGTCTGTTTATTCGCTATTGATGCTAAAAACTGCTAGACATATTTTGATGCGTTATTTGTTAGTCAGATAGTTATTTTTGTGGTCGCATCTAGTTACTTATATAGCCCTTCCACTTGTCGTTCCCGGTTTGAGAGGAAACTAAGCGCTTGTTACTTTAGCGACGATGGCATAGCGATATAGAATTGTTAGTTTGTCATATAGTGCATCAGACAAAGGGTGCTTGTGTCATACACATTCAACACAGCTTTGCTTTTATAATTAAAATAAACAGATTATGATGTGCGGGTTGAAAAACATTACTTTATTAGTATTTCAACTTCCACAGTTTCTTGATTCACACATGTTCCTAATAGGAGGGGTTAACACAAAAATTCCTAGTTTGACATCGAAGAGGATGACATGCATGCTAAAGATCTCACCACCATGGACGTCTAAGATTGTACAAAATGGTGAAGTGAAAGTGAAAAAGCTACAAAGTGGACCCTAAGCTCTGAGTTCACTTCGGTCTCAGATGCAATCACGAAAATATGTCTCTACGATGATGATGGACTATCATGGTCACAAACATTACAATTGGAGTTATTGAGATATCTACCGTGTCCTTTTGAGTATCCGATATTTCAGAAGGGTCATTATTCCGTTTGCTGACTGCCGTCTGACCCAAACCCCATCGTTTTCAAATAAACCTTCAGACGCGTTAAACACATTTTGAGTGAAAAAAATTAATGGGAATTACGTCATTGTCACCGAACACTAGGGCATCACGTCATATCAATAATAAAATTCGAAAATTGCTTAGGTTTATCTTCTATCGGCAATCTCCAAAAACTACCCCGCATGTTTTTTAGAGTTCCATACGTCAAAAAGAAAAAATCCTTATAACCAAAATTCAACATCTTCTTCTTTTACCCTTCCAGCGGTAGTCTAATGACATAATGAATGTAATGACCGACTTACACACATGAACTAATTACAATAATGTCTATTAAAATTTAATAGTAAAGTAATATCTTGATCTATCGTGATATTCCTAAATATCACATTATAGATAAAGAGCCTTAAATTTTTGTCGTATTGCGATTTCATCATTATTTATATTCTGTCACTCAACTTTAACCGTACAGTATCACTCCATGCTGCCTGCGGAACTATCTAGGGATTAATTCATCACTTATGCTGTGATACTGATAGATCGCCTAATCTTAGCTAATTCGGTATATTCAGCAAGAGATTTAAATAAGTAGGGTATTATTTTCTACATTAAATTATGGCACAATTTTCTTTTTATATAGTACACGCCAACTTGACTTCACCTCGCCTGATGGTAAGCTAAAGGCAAAGTCTCAGGACAGAGGGTCACCATTACAGACACTTACCTCAGGACCTCAGGGTTCCCACTAATTCGGCCCGCGCGCCGCTGCAACCTGTCGAGAGCATCTAGTAGGTATTTCACGGAGCCACCCCAGAGATGCGGGCAGTCTTCCACGCAGGAGCGAATTTGTGTCTTATAGAGAAGACACCGCTGCTCCGGCGTGAAAAAACGTCTCACTTTGTTTAGGAGTCCGAGTTTCCGCGAGGCTGTTTTGATGATGCTCTCGATGTAGGTAGTTTCTGTTATTCAGTTTGCAGCGAATATGAAAATGTAAAAATGTGAAATATACTAATAATGTCCGCGTCTTAAGTCTTCACCAAAAAGGATAGAGACTCTCTCAAACATTCACTCGTGTTTCGCATATTCTAGTTGTTTTATTAGATTTACACTATCCAGCCCGTACCGGTGCATAATTTAGGTATATAAACTTTCCACCGTGATCGTGGTGCTTGCAACAGCGACGAAATATCGAAAACTCAAAACAATACAACATGGTAAAAACTTTAATACGGATCTACGTAGTACGTTGTAATTGGTGTTTAATTGTTTTTGTTGCTTGACTTTCTTTTAAATATAAATTCACATAGTAGCACCTATTACTGAAGCATTTGTACACCGGCATGACTACGGCTAAACACGCTGGACATTAACAAAACTATTGACCATCTTGCATGCATATGTATATTGTCACGTGTTTATACAAATAAATGATTTGATTTGAATTGATTTGATTTGATCTACGGAGCCAAACCAAACTGTAAACCACAATGCTCTGAAGTAGGTCTTTCTTTTGTTGGGTTGGCATAACAGCGGCAATTGCTCCGATAAAGGATAACCTGGGTAATTGCCCCAAACGATACTTATCTGGGTACTTAACCGGGTTTTTTTTTTTTTACGTGCGCAAAATCCCCACGGATACCTCCCCACCGGAGCCGGTGGAGGAGGTTATGTCGGACTCGAACCGACTAAAACGCACGCCGCCTGTGGGTCGTTTTGGTTGCCGAAGGTGAGGTTGACAGGCATATCCCTCGCACCCCGGCCGACCCAGGGCCATCTCTCACGATCTGGCCCTCTCCTCGGGTGTGGGGACTACAGAGTCCCCAACTCGTCCCCGGAAACGGGGAGGCGCGCCACGCGCGCCACCGCCGCGGCCTGCTTCTGCCAGGGTGACAGGCGGCTTCACCTGTCACCCCCAGGCCGGCGCTCATGGGGGCGGAGGTCGTTCATCGACCTCCGACGCCCGAGTTGCCTTCGTACGCGGGCAGCTTGTCTTGCGATCCTTCGTCGCTCCCGCTGCCGCTCCCGCCCTGCCTCCTCCTTCACGAGCATTACTTGCTCGCAGAAGGAGGCACCGGCCGCCCACGCATCCGCGCAGCGAACCATCGCCGCGAGCAAGGTGGAGAGCGTGAGAACCCTCACTCCCAGGGCCGCCACAAGCTCCCGCCTCGGCGTCTCCCACGCCGGACACTCGGTGAGCGTGTGCGGACCTGAGTCCTCGCTCGCGTCGCAGTGATGGCACTCGGACGTTGGCTCTTTCTGCATCCGACGCAGATACTTTCCGAAGCATCCGTGCTCGGTGATCATCTGCGTCAGACGGTACGACAGGCTGCCGTGTGGCCTCTCTAGCCACTCCCCCATGATGGGTCTTACCGCCGTTACTACGGCGTGCCCTGCGCCTGGTTGCCCAAGTCGTATCTCCCATTCCGCCACCATTTCCCTGTGGAGCCGGGATCTCACGGCCCGAATTTCTTCGGGCTCGGGATCGTGACCCCGCTCCCGCGCCGCCCTTCGGAACCGGTATAGCGCCGAAAGGCATCTCGCTTCCAGGATCCATGGTGGCGATCCGGCGAGGAGACTCGCCGCGTTGAATGATATCGTGCGGTACCCCCTTATGATGCGGCACGCCAACTTCCGCTGCGGACGCTGCAGTAGAAGCATGTGCCGATCACTCAGGGTGTCCGCCCACACGGGACACCCGTACAGGGCCATGGACCGCACGACACCCGCGTAGAGTCTCCTGCAGGAGTCCTCCGGGCCCCTCAGGTTGGGCAGTAGCCGCGCCAGAGCGTTGGCTGTGCCCGCCAATTTCGGGCCCAGACTTCGGAAGTGCTTCCCGAAGTCCCACCGGCCGTCGAGCACGAGCCCCAGATATTTCATCTGGGGCTTGATGCCGATGAGAGTGCCTCCCACTGTGAGACTGGAACCAGGTGGTGGCGTGCGCCGAGGTCCAAGAAAGAACATGGCCTCGGATTTATGCAAGGCCACCTCAAGGCCCAGCCGCCGGATCCGTTCCACGACTTGAGCAACCGCGGCCGTGGCCCTCAGGATCGCTTCGCGGTGTGTAGCCCCGCTCGCCGTCACTAGCGTGTCGTCCGCATAGCACGTGACGGCGGCGCCGTCCGCAAGCTCACCGCGAAGCACCCAGTCGTATCCAATGTTCCACAGTAGCGGCCCGAGAACCGATCCCTGTGGAACACCGCACGACATCTCACGCCGACCGACGCCGGTCGCACTTGGGTAGATGACGGCTCTCTCCGTCAGGTACGCCCCGACTATGCGGTGGAGGTAGAGAGGCACACCGTGGTACACGAGTGCCTCCCCGATGCAACTCCAGGGCAAGGTGTTGAACGCGTTGGAGATGCCCAAGGACACCGCCAACGTCACCTCACCCCGGGCAACTGCCTCCTCCGCCAAAGTCCTCACGCGCATGATGGCATCCACGGTGGACCGCCACCGGCGGAAGCCATATTGGGCATCCGCCAGGTCCGGCCCCCTACCAGAGAGGTGCTCGACGAGGCGCTTCGCAATAACTCTTTCAAAGAGCTTGCCCACCTCGTCGAGCAACACAATGGGCCGGTAGCCGGACGGTTCGTCCGCCGGGCGACCCTCCTTTCGGATGAGGACCAGTTTCCCCGTCTTCCACATCTTCGGAAACTGGCTCCGCTCCAAGCATGCGCTGAGGAACCCTCTCAGCCGGGGTTCGAGACCGTCTTCTCCCAGAGCTAGGACCCACGCGCGGCCTGGAATGCCGTCGGGTCCCGGGGCGGTGCTCTTCTTGGCTCTAAGCCTTCGCACCGCCAGCTCCAGTTCTACCCAAGTGACCTCGGGGACCTCGTCGTCAACTACCACACTGGGCGCCACAGGCGACCGAGGTGGCGGAGTCATCTGCGGCGGAACGTGTTCCGCTCGCGCCGGGAACAGGGACTCGACCACTCCACCGAGCAGAGCTGGCTGGAGAACCCGGGTCAACGGTGGGGCCCGGGGGCGCAGCTTTCCTCTTACCATAAGGTAAGGCCGCCCCCATGGGTCCCGCTCCAGCGTCTCCACGAGCTCCTTATAAGCCGCGGCTTTCGCCCGCTTAATCTCCGCTCGGGGGGCATCTCTGGCCTCCCTGTATCCCACATGAAGCTCCGCCACTCGGGGCTCCGTATCCGCGGTTCGGCTACGCCTCCTACGGAGTCTGGTCCACCGGCGGTGCGCGATCACGCAGGCTTGCCGTAGCCTCGCGATCTCCGCAGACCACCAGTAGACCCGACGCCTCGGACTATAGGGTGGTGCCCTAGGCATACCCGCATCGCAGACACGAGTCATGGCCTCCCGGAACCACACCGCCTCATCGTCGAGGGTACTTAACCGGGTTGTCTTTTATAGACTAGAGGAGCCATTTACAGGTATTCTTATGAACCTTGGAACATTATACAGAAGCTGTGTTAGTACCTAAATATTTTTTTTTAGTTAACCGCTAGTAAAAAACATTTTGATTTTAGATTACACACTAAAGTTCACTGCTGGACAAAGGCCTCTCTCAATGCTGGTAGGCTTTAGCGTACTGTTTCCACGCTGGCTTGACGGGTTGATGCAGAGTTTTCTTTTGACTTATCCTTCTCTCGCAATAATATCGCCTGCCTATTTGTCCGAGAGGCCTCTTTCGACACCCTTAATTTAAATGGTGATAAGATTTTTTTTCTTTTTATATAACTTAGGTGGCAGACAAGGTCACGGCCTACCTAATGGAAAGTGGTTACCGTGACCTATGAACATTTGTGTAACACCAAGGCAGTCACACTCGTGCTACCGACCCTGTAAGAACAGAAATTTTCTGTGTCATTAGTGCAGAACACAAAATCAGGACAAGCTGTTGGTCTTCCCACTGACAGTATAAAAACTCTCCAGTCAGCTCTGGCTATCCTACTCACCGCCGGGAACACAACACGAGGTTATTATAGTCGTAGTATTCTGTAGGGTGGAGGTACTTCCCCAGTCGGACTGCTCAATTGGGACGGCACCGTCATGTCATACCTCCTGTTAGAGATAAAATCAAAGAGGATTATAATAATTACAAGTAATATTAATACTACTGCAAAAATAATCATAGTTTCGAGATAAGTAAAATTGATTCTAGGAGATCTCTTGACTGTAACATATAAACTAGTCTAGCCTGCACACAGCCTAGACAGATTTCCAATAATGCTAAAAGACAGATATCAAATAAGATTTTATATACATTCACCATTGCTCCGAACGGGGTATTCGAATGTCAAACGTCTCTAAACTTGACTGTTGTAGTTCCAAGAATTCGGTACAAAAAGTATTATATGTGAAAATATTTTACTGACGATTCACATTTTATTTTTTAATTTCATGCTTTACGTTGAAACATTTACGTACAAACATTTATCCTAAACATATCAGAGTGCTTTTTTATGTCAACTTAGTAAGCATACAATGATTATATGTATATTATCTTACATTTTATCTTTTTACAAATTCTAAGATTACTTTTACAATTGTTTTAATCCTTTATTAAAAAATATTTTACATTATACAGATAGCTTAACTGAGCCTTTATTATGGAATCTAGAATATGAATAAACGTACCTAGATATTTGTACTGTAGATTGATGGCACTTGGTGGAATTTTTTGTTACACATATTGATAACTCACTTGTACTTTTGATTCATATTGATTTGAAGTAATATGGAAAAGTACAAGTGAGTTATCAATATGTGTACCTAGATATATTTATTTTGTATTTTATTGTGACACTCCAAAGTTATAGTGCCTACTTTTCATTGTGACAACCATGACACTTATTTAAGTTTCTGTGCGTAAAGGAGTCAAACTATTATTATAATTTGGTAAGAGGTAGGACACGACGGTATCTCCCGTCCCAAATTGAGAGTCTGGGGAATTGGGGAGGTGCCGGTATGCTTGTCTACCACCTAAGTGGTATATTGAAAAAAAAGAACTTCTGGTAGACTTTTAGATAATAATACTTTGCTACTGCTATTTCGTCAACTTGTTGCCCGCGGTAACTTGAAACAGTGATTTTGTTCCCGCAACTCATAGGATCCAGGGATAAAAAGAAGCTTAAGTGTTACTATAATTATTTTTTATACCACTTAGGTGGCAGACAAGCGGCCCACCTAATGGAAAGTGGCCACCGTGGCCTATGGACGTGTGTAACACCAGAGGAGTCACACTCGCGCTGCCCACCCTATGTCAGACTTTCTGTGCCGTTAGTTAATCTATTTGTGTACAAAATTTCTGCCGGATCCCTTCAACTGCAAGACTAATACACGTTACACACATAACATAACATAACATAACATAACATAACATAACATAACATAACATAACATAACATAACATAACATAACATAACAGGGGTAAGCAAAGGTGCTAGCACCCACATTTCGCCAGTTTATGTTTAGGTCCACATGTAATAGGTGGCGAGCCTATTACCATTAACCGGGCACTTATAAACCGGCTATAAATACACACATAACCTCGAAAAGCATCGAAAAGTCATTGGTGTGTGCCATGGTAAAACCTGGGATCGAACCCGAGACCTCGTCTCAGCAGTCCATTAACCATACTAGGCTACTTAAGTAGTATATTAAAAACAAACTACTGGTAGGCTTATAGATAATAATACTTTGCTACTGCTACTTCGTCAACTTGTTGCCCGCGGTAAGTTTTCCCCGCTACTCATAGGATCCAAGGATAAAAAGAAGCCTAGGTGTTAGTATGATCTATTCCTGTACAAAATTTCAGCCGGATCCCTTCAGCTGCAATACTAATACACATAACACACATGGTGTACACAAACCCATACACGCTGACAAACATAAACCGCTGACAAATGCTCGTGATTTACAAAGTGACGACCCTTATGTTACAACAAACTTTTAAGACCGCAGAACAAATGTACGCAATTGACAACTCCCAAGTTTTGATAGAATATCATTTGTCATGCTATGTTTTTAAATGTATTGCGGATTTGCTGGATTAAATGGCGGCCATTTATCTCCGTGGTACGTAAATTGGCTTTTAGAATTATGATTTTTGAAATCTTATCTCATGTTATTTTAATTTATAGAACACGCTAATCGTTTTAAATTACTTTTGCGTGGATAGTAATGGAATGTTATTTGTATAGTCTACAATTATTTGTAAAAAGGTTTGCTAGCAACTGTTGTATTTAAGTCTTTTATATTTAAACCAATATATTATTGGGGGCCCAAGAAAACATCATCTGTGAGCTGATACAATTACTTTTATTTTCCATCTATAATATAAATATGATTCGTTAAATGTGTTGCTAAGCGCAAATCTCGAAAGCAGCTGAACCGATTTAGCTTATTATTATTTTAGAATATTCATTGAAGTACGAGAATGGTTCTTACGGAGAGAATTGCTGAAAAATTTGCCTTAAAAGGAAAAAAAGGCCTAACACTGTTATATACGTCCATTCAAAAGATTCGTAATGATACTTAAAAGTCAATTTAAACTTTAATACCATACCATGAAGTTTAATTATCAGTCGGGAGGTTCCGAGAAGGAAAAACAATTCTGTCAGTATGTCTGTCTGTACATTACGCTTTAACACCTAAACTGCGAAACAGATTTTGATGAAATTAAGCATAGAGGTAGATTAGACGTTGTGAAACGACATAGGATATATTTTGTCGCGATAACCAACATCCACACGTGCGAAGCCACGGGCAACAGCTAGTACAAAATAAAAAGAGAAATAAATATTTTAAAACATTCTACACAATACTATCTGGATCCATACTAAGCATAGCTTAACTAGCTTTTATTATAGATTCAAGTAATGTTTTTTATTATTGCCAAATGTGTTATATTTACAACTAAGTCGGTACAAATACTTAATATTAAATTATTTATCAGTAGGTATTATTAAATTGTGATCTACAGATTGTATTTCTAAATATTAATAGATCAAACACAATTTTCTCGTACCTCATCAAACATGTTCTATCAGATTGCGATCAAACAGTCGCAAGCATACATTTCAAGGATATCAATTTGAATTTTCATTTCAATTTGACAGTACTTTGAAATGTAAAGCCATTTGTGATCATACGGTGATATTTGATAGATAATTAGTGAAATTCACTGTATCAATAGAATCGGGCATGACAGTGTTCGGTATAAAGGGAATATCGTAGTTATATGTATGTGTGTCATGCTTCGTCTATAGG
Source organism: Eilema griseolum (assembly GCA_963662185.1). NCBI lineage: Eukaryota > Metazoa > Arthropoda > Insecta > Lepidoptera > Erebidae > Eilema > Eilema griseolum. Next base: position 10,556,014 of record OY759255.1, read on the forward strand.
ATAAAATATTGATGAAGGAGAAGAGAATATTGGGTTAATTTGTTAGAAATTGGAGTTCTTTGAATGGGGAATGAGAAAGAGAGAAAAATGAAAGAGTACCTAACTTTCGAAGCTGATACTTTGCGCTGGTAACACCCAAAAACTTTTATTACAACAAATCTTATTTGACACGAAATAATGCCTAAATACTAGTTTATTTGTCTTATATAGTTTTTTTACACTTAATGTATTTTAAATCTTTGCTAATATTTACATTACTAAAAAATAATAATTAAATTAAACAAAAGTTATTTTAACTTTGATTTATTTTAGTCACTAAAGTATGTAAAGAAGCCACCGCGTGGTTCCCGGCAGAGTAGAATTTGGATCTCCCCATATCTTCCCATGCGGTGTCGTACAAGGCGAATAAGGGATAGGGTTGTTTAACATCAGACAGATTTATACAGCCCAGACTCCAGACTCAAACCAGGCTTGAGTCAACTTTAGTGCCCGGAAGACGGCAATAGGTTCACCCACTATTACGTGGGACCGAATTCATTGATTGATGAACTGTGGGTGTTTATTCACCACTGCCTAACCATTAGGGGATAAAGGCGTGATTATATGTATGTATATTTGTAAAGTATAATATCCCACTCAATGCAAATATTTCTAAGCAAGAAAAAATCTATTTTCATTGGTTTGGATATTTTTCTGCCTCGGACAGCAAATTAAGCCGTCATCCCATGTTTTCAGAGGATCATCTATAGTAGTCCTTATGGGTAGTTATAGCCATGAAAAGTCCGATAACTAGTCTCATTATCAGAGTACAGTGGTGTCGCAGTTAGACTAAAAAAAATAACCCCGGACGCAAAGGGATAGGGCTCAGATATGATAAGGACTAACACAAGGAGGATAATTGATTTTAATATTGTACATACATACATATATACATACATTATGATAAAGTACATTCGCGTTCTCACCCTCGTAGTATACTAAATACATACGTATAATCACGCCTTTATCCCTGGAGGGTTAGGCAGAGGTGAATAAACACCCACATTTCACCATCATTGTATTTGCTCTCACGTAATAGAGGGTAAGCCTATTTTAATATAGTAGTTCCAAATAAAAAAGACTGCTCATTTAAAAGTATAAATACAAACAAATTTTTGATCCTAAAAGGCTTGTACAACAACGTCCAAAACAAACGGGTCACAGTTAGCGAAACGAAGTTAGAACTTTGTGATAAAATTGCCTTTTGGGACTAAAACGGGTCTTCAGGCCAAATAGGGATAGTTAGTAGCTAGCCTTATACCGAATATTCTAAATTAAGTTTGAACCTTTTGCAATTGAATATACCATGACCAAAGTGAAAAATATTTGTATTCGAAACAAATACAATGTTGTGAACTTTATGTTCTTTTTTTTACCCGACTGCCTAGAAGGGTTATGTTTTTCGCGAGTATCGTGTTAGTAGGTGTGTATGTATGAATGTGTAGAGAAAACCACGGTAGCCTAGTGGTATGGGTAATGGAATGCTTCGACGAGGTCTCGAGTTCGATCTCAGGTTTTACCATGGTACACACCAATGACTTTTCGATGCTTTTTGAAGTTATGTGTGTATTTATCGCATGTTTATAAGTGCCCGGTTAATGGCAATAGGCTCGCCACCTATTACTTTGGGACCTAAACATAAACTGGCGAAATGTGGGTGTAAGCACCTCTGCCTATCCCTTCGGGGATATAGGCGTGAGTTTATGTATGTACATACATACATATAGTCAAGTCTTTATCTTCGAAGGGTTAGGCAGAGGTGAATTAATATGTGGTAAATGGGGTGGCCCAAATTCTGCTCAGTCAGGAACCACGCAGCTATATAGTTATGCTATATATTATAACAAATAAGGAGAAAATGTTAATTTAAAGTACATCCAAGTGTGAAAGTGTCTGTTATTATTAATGAATGATGCGCGATATGGTTGTGTATGAACTAATGCTATATACTAGGTATTATATTAAAGCAAATTATATTAAAGTGGTTAACTACTCGTATTATGTATTTCGTAGGTAATTGGTTGTCTTGTACCAAAAAAACCATTTTGATTATTGTAATACAACAAAATGTTATAAGAATCTTTCTTTATATTCAAAGCGTCTAAAATGTCTGCCGACTATACGATAAAAGTTTCCCTTTGTTCGACATTTTCACAAAAAGTTATGCCTATTTGTTTAGGACACGGGAATTCTTCACCAATCAATGTGGGTGAGCAGATCGGGTCGTATAAACAAACTAGTTTCACGTCAAAGTTTACTAAATTGAATGTACCTATGTATTTTTCTAGTCAACCACAACAGCTAGCTGGTAGAACAGTTCCTTGACAAGCGGGAATTTTGCCAGCTTTCTTCTAGAAGGTGGGGTCGATGGGGCTTTCTATGGCTCTGGGTTAGTCGGGATGTACGAGGGATATTTTTTTGTATACCACTTGGTTGGCAGACAAGCATACGGCCCACCTGATGGAAAGTGGTTACCGTGGCCTATGGACGTTTGTAACACCAGAGGAGTCACAGTCGCGCTGCCAACCCTGTAAGTGCGGAGTTTCTGTGTCGTCAGTGTATAAAAGCAGGACAAGCCTTTAGTCTTTCCACAGACAGCACAAATTCTCCAGTGAGCTCTAGCTACCCTACTCACCCCTGGGAACACAACACGAAGTTATTATAGCCCCGGTATTCTGTAGGCTGTAGGCGAGGTGTCTGCTTGAGGCTACCTCAACCCCGGCTACTGATGGCTCAAGACGGCCGTGCGGTTTTGGTTGGTTCGAGGCCTTAATAACCCGTTGACGCGGGGGGTATCTGAGTAGATTTCCGCACGTTAAGAATAAGGTGGGTAGTCAAACGGTAATTGCTCTCTTATAAATCGTGTTTGAAAAATCAAGAGGTTATTAAAGTAATAGGCAGTACTCGGGTTCTAAATTGAAAGCCGGGAAAGGGGTTAAAATGTTGATAACAAGTGGACAACAATCATTCATCAATAAGTATAATATGTAGATTCTAGCTTATGGTGGGTCCTAACATGGCTATTTGTGTTTGTTGATTTGGCTAAATATTTTACGTATATGCGAACATGCATGTATTGACTAACACAATTTACTTCATAAGTATTCACTTTAAAGAGGTGTCAGATGTGAAATATCACATTTTGTCTACTGTTAAAACGTACTCTATTGGCCGTAAAGATTTTAAAAAACTGAATAACTTGTCAATTGTGCGTATTTAGTTTTGGTCATGTTTGTCAAATAGGCAATTATGCAAATTAATGCTTTTTCAAATACAATCAATCAATTAGCCCACTGCAGTCCACTGCTGGACATATGCCCAATGTGCGCCATTTTTTCCGATCCTCTGCCTTCCGCATCCAGTCTGTCCCAGCCACCTATTTCAGGTCGTTTGTCCGGTCCTATCTGGCTAGAGGGCGTCCTACCTTTCATTTACCTTCTTGCGGTCTCCACTCTAGGACTCGTTTGCTTCAACGGCCATCGGTCCTTCAACAAACGTGGCCAGCCCACTGCCACTTCAACTTGCTTATTCTGTGACCTATGTCGGTAACTTTAGTTTTCTGTCGGATAACCTCGTTCCGAATTCTATCCTTCAGAGAAACTCCTAACAAAGCTCGCTTCATAGGCCGCTGCCTGACTTTTAAGCTATGGCCTAGTCCCACTGTAAGTTACTGTTTCAAATACACTGTCCATAAATGTTAATTGCTTATCAAATATATAATAAAATACGAATAGCTATATGTAGTGCCATCATTACAAGTGGATTTGGCTTGACCGTAAACGTCTGAGTATGGGACTATATGGCTCATATGGGCCTATATAGTCCATATGGCGGTTCTGTAGCGTAGCCGTTGAGTGTTCGACAGCTACGTAGGAGGCGCGGGTTCGATTCCCGCACAGTGCAAATATTTGTATACATGAATATTTGCACTAATCTGAGTTTTTCTATGTAAGTCGCGCGCCTGATATCCATATCAGGCAACACGATGTCCGTGCAGTGCTGCAATCACTCGATGTCCGGAAAGCCAGTGGTCCGGATGGTATTCCAGCGGTAGTTTTGAAAAAATGTGCAGCGGAGTTGTCTCCAATGCTTACGCGCCTGTACCGGCTGTCCTACAGTTCGGGTACAGTGCCTTTGCATTGGAAAGAGGCGAATGTTCAGCCGATTCCCAAGAAGGGGGATCGCTCGGAGCCAGCCAACTATCGACCCATAGCCAAAGTGTTCGAGCACATAATTAACAAACAGCTCATGCGGCACCTAGAAGATCACTCCTTAATTAATGACCGGCAATATGGCTTCAGACCGAAACAGTCAACGGGTGATCTTCTAGCATACGTTACCCATCTTTGGGGTGAGGCTATGGACAAGCACGGCGAGTCACTGGCAATTAGTCTTGACATCGCCAAAGCTTTCGATAGAGTCTGGCACAAATCGCTTCTTTCCAAGCTACCTGCCTTTGGTCTGCCTTCTAGGCTGTGCAACTGGGTTGCTAGCTTCCTGCAGGGGCGCCGTATTCGCGTCAGGCCAGGGGTCCGTCTTATCACCCACTCTCTTTCTTCTGCATATCAACGACATGCTGTCTACCGGCAATGTTCATTGTTATGCAGATGATAGCACTTTACATGGGAGTTATCATGGACATCCTGCGGCCAAGCAGTCAGATATCGCAGAGAAAAGGCAGCTTCTTGTCACTGAGCTTGACGGGATCCTGAATCACATTTCTCAATGGGGCTCTGAGAACCTGGTTGAGTTCAATGCCAAGAAGACGCAGGCATGTGCGTTTACAGCAAAAGTATCTTCTTTCCTTCCCCTCCCCACTCTTCAGAGCACGCCACTGCCACTGCAGGACAATCTCAATATCCTAGGTATGGATGTTCGCTGCAACCTGAATAACAAAAATTACATCGAAAGTATCTTCAAAACAGCCTCACGAAAACTCGGAGTCCTGAACAGAGTGAGACGATTTTTCGCACCGGTGCAACGGTGTCTTCTATACAAGTCACAAATTCGCTCCTGTGTGGAATACTGCTCGCATCTCTGGGATGGTTCAGCAAAGTACTTACTAGATGCTCTTGACAGGTTGCAGCGACGTGCGGTCCGCATCATTGGGAATCCCCAGAATCACGAACACCCTAGAACCTTTACAGCTGCGTAGAGATGTTGCGTCCATGGCTGTATTTTACCGTCTGTACCATGGGGAGTGTTCTGATGAGCTCTTCCAATTAGTCCCACCCTCCCCTTTCCTACACAGGACAACACGTGCAGGTCTTAGATGTCATCCGCACACGGTGCAAAACATCCGATCAAGAACCAAGCGGTTCGGAGACTCTTTCCTCTGTCGCACCATTAAGGCCTGGAACTCATTACATGCTCACGTGTTTCCTTCTTCCTACAGTCCCGGGTCCATTAAGCGGGGCGTGAAAAATTATATGATGAGGCCGTCAAGCTGAGTGTCACCATTGTCACACGGTTTGTGTGAGTAATGGTGACCCTCTTTTCTGGGACCTGGCCTTCAGCTTACCATCAGGCAAAGCGAAGTCCAATTGACGTGTCCTAAATAAAATAAAAAAAGTATAAAATTATATTTTATATATCATTGAATATAGTGACGCCCGTAAATCCCTACAACAGTTGGCAGAGGCGTGCCCACATTTCAGCAATTATGATTTTCAGTCCCACGTAACAGGGAGCGTGTCGACAAGTAGACACTTTATCATGGACTGTATGTCTACTGTTGTATAGAGAACGACTTGATCTTTTTGTCACCTTCTCCGACATCCACAGGAAGAATTAATAAACATAACACTTAACATAACATAAACTCACGCGCATATCCCGGAAGGTGTAGGCAGAGGTACTAGCACCCACATTTCGTCAGTTTGCGAGTCTATTGCCATTAACCGGGCACTTATAAACCTGCGATAGATACACACATAACTTCGAAAGGCATCGAAAAGTTATTGGTGCGTGCCATGGTAAAACCTGGGATCGAACCCGAGACCTCGTCTCAACAGTCCATTACCCATACCACTAGGCTACAGCGGTCTAATTCCGTGGAATTAATACAAAACTAACTTATTTCTACTAAACATATTTTCTTATTTTAAATAGATTCCATTTGATTAATATATCTCTCGTCATCAAGGGCGTCTTACAAAAATACTTTTAAGGTAACATTAAGCGCCGTCATAAAATATCACATATAATATAATGACGTCAGTAGCTCATACAATACGTCACACCGTAATATGGCGGATCCGTGGTATCTGGCAAATTAATATGACAGTTGAGTATGGAAATAAATTAAAATATGAATATTTTAATTGGATTCCAATTGATTGTGGTGCAATGAGTAAAACGCGCTATTAATTTTATGACGTCACATGGTGACATGACGTTGATAATTAATGAATGTTGAGTGATTTTCGTAAATGGTATTCTTTAAACGTATTTCTAATTTTTAACGGAACCTAAATATGCTTACCATCCTATTCTGGAAATAAAGTTGGCATATCATCTCGGCGTGCAAACTTCGAGGACACGACCACGTGATCACAGCCGACGCCAGAACCTTGTCTGGCAATCTGCTGGTGTACTGGCGTGCAGGTTAAGTTGACCCAAGTCTTCAAGAAGGGTTCTTCAGGGTCGACAGCATGAGTGTATCGCCCTTGGTGTTGTATACATCAGTAGGTCAAGGTAACCACTTCCTATCCGAGGCCGAGAGCTTTTCTGGCATCTAAGTAGTAAGAAAAGCCCTGAAGATATTGATGGACTCTAAAATTCATCAATTTTAATCAAACATAAATAATTCATTAAAACCTATTAATAGCTATTATATTTTTCACATAGCATGGGTACGGTGACATTTGACTAATTCCATTTCATGCATGATTCATTTCGAAACAATTTACCTAACGCGGAATACAGGAAACAACACTTAATACGAAGATAAAAAGAAAACTGTTTTATTTTGCATTTTTAACTTAAAACTATTTTTATTTCTCCGTAATTATTTAAACTTTAAATATAAACATTCCAAATACATAATTCTTGATGCGTGAATCGGAACAGGTTGCGTTAGAGATTGACATAGTAAAATCGTTATAATCGATAAATTGTCGAATAAAGTATCATAAATCGTTAGTTGTATTTTTAACTAAAATACGATTATAAAATATAATTATGTAATAATAAACTTTAAACAAAGCATTTTTTCTTTGTGGAGCTTTATTATAATATAGCAACACTGCTTAAGCATGAGCTGGCAGCCATCTTGTTATATCAACTCAGTACGAGTGCGTCTGCCTTGTATGCGGTCTGTTTTCTTTGTTTTGAGCTTGCGTGGTGTTTTTGTTACTTGTTTTTGTTATTGACTATCGTTGTGCTTTGTTGTTTTCGTTACCGTTTTTTGTTATTGACTTTTGTTCTGTTATTTTTTTGGCAAAATGTCAAAAAGAACGAAAAAGACTGTGCTTGGTAGTCAAGCCCGTGAATTTGTAGTTCGATTGCGGGATTACTTTGAGCGGGAACGTGAGAATGGCGGAACGCTATTGCCTGTGTCCAACGTTTTGGATCGAGTGGCAGATGCGTTAGACATTGGGCGGAACACGGTTTCTCGAATCACTCGAGAAAAATATGGTGCTCACCATACAGAAGGAAATAAGTTATCCACCCCTAATAAAAAGCGAACCAAAAAGGCATCTGTAACAGATGTAGACAGTTTTGCGGCCGATGCTATACGGAGCCACATTTATAACTATTACCAGAATAAAGAATTACCGACGCTTCTAAAGCTGGTCAAGTCTTTAAAAGATGCTGATTTGTTTACTGAAAGTCCTACATCCTTGTGGCGCGTATTGAAGGACATTGGTTTCCAATTCAAAAAAGTAAACAAAAGAAAAATTGTCATGGAGAGGGGCGATATAGCACTTGCGCGGGTTACCTTTTTGAAAAAGGCTAAAGCGATTACCGATTGGAGCAATGTCGTCTTCCTGGATGAAACTTGGCTGAATGCCAATCATACGGTCGGTAAAATGTGGACTGACGATACACCTCATGCCTCGACCAAAGTGCCAGAAGGAAAAGGGGAGAGATTGATTATTTGTCACGCAGGCACATCGAAAGGATTTGTAGAAAATGGGCTACTTGCTTTTAAATCGAAAAAGACGGGAGAATATCACGAAGATATGAATGCGGAAGTATTCACGGAGTGGTTTCAAAATATGCTTAGTAATTTAGAAGAACCCAGCACAATTATTATGGACAATGCCCCATATCACTCCGTGCAATTGAACAAACCGCCGACTTCTTCCAATAAGAAGAGCGAGTTGATCGAGTGGCTCCAAGCCAATAATGTGGAAGCCGATGAGACGAAATTAAAGGTGGAGCTAGTGAAGCTCGTAAAAATGCACAAGCGCCAAACGACATACAAATTAGATATGATGGCAAACGAATATGGTCACGAAGTCCTGAGGCTTCCACCGTACCACTGTCAGTACAATGCCATTGAATTAATTTGGGCCCAAAGCAAAGGTAACTTGTTTAACCATAGTCTATTTACATACTGACAAAAATATGATTATGTTTATTACTTGAATTCTATGACTCAATTTGTTTTTTATCTTGTTTCAGGATACGCTGCACGAAAAAATACAGCTCCGCCTTTTACAGCCACAAAAATGATGGGGTTATTGAAAGAGGGATGCAAAAATGTCACTGGCGATGACTGGAAGAAAGTAGTGGAGAAAACCAAAAATCTAATCTTACATGACTGGGAGCGAGACATTAGAATAGACTGCATAATTGATTCCCAAATAATTATTCACGTCGACGAGTCAGATGACGATGATGATGATGATGATGATGATGAAGATGATGAACATGTTTGATTTTTAATAAATAATTAAACAGGTTATCAATTTTGTTTTACTTTTTTTCTTCAAAATTATTAGTTAATAGAATCGATTTCTTCTTCATTAATAAATGATCTCGATAAGATATATAATCGATTTTATTTCATGCGATTTTATCTTGACTACATCTCTAGTAACTTCAAATCCCAAACGTCACCGTACCCATGCTACGTGAAAAATATTGTAGTGTAGCAGTATAAAAATACCCTCGTAAAGTGTAAAATAACTAGTGTAGCAGTATAAAAAGAGCCTTCTGAAGTGTATAATTTCCAGTTTCCGTGAAACATCTATATTATACTCCTGCGAATTAAAAACTCGACTCAGTGTTGCTACGTCAACAGGTGAGGCCAGACCATCCATTAAATGTGAATACGTCGGTTCACTATTTTTGTGCTTGCAACTTCAATTTGTTTGAATGTAGAATGTTAAATGGATATGTAATTTATTTTCTTTCTTTTTTTAAACTCAATTCTGTTTTTGAAATAGGGCAGGAGGTTTAAAAAGGTCACTGTATTAGGATAATATTTTATCTTGCGGCGATATTTACACGAAATTAGAATCAGCTTGGTAACTGAATTGTAGTAATTATGCATATATGAGTGACCATTTAACTAATTTTATGGGAATCTACTGAGATCTATTAGAAATTCATAAAGTTTTAAGCAGAACCGCTCAATGTGAGGTGCAGGATTTGACGTTTATGACATGCGTTAACGACTATCATATATGCCAAATCATAGACATATGTCATTCTATTCTACGATACGCCGGTCAACAAATTGCCACTTGTCTAGTGAGGCAGGTAGGCCACTGCAGAGGTTGTCAGAAATCAATTATTACAAATATTAATATCAGTTATGTATTTTACGTTGAAATATGAATATTGAATTCATGTGCAACTATTTTCATTAAATCCATTTACATTTTACCACAATTCGTAAATATAGTTTTGATTCAATGAGTAAAATTCAAATACATTTCCCACAATGTCATGCGACTGTTGAATGCAAAAAAGAACTATTAATATAATTATAAAAACCTAAACCCAGCTACAGAAAAATCACGTTCTAAAAAGTATTAAACAAGAAAAAAATCTCAGATTTCGTGGTAGTATGCCACTTTTCCTTAGAACGTTTTGTTAGATAATATGGCATACGACCACGGCTGTACTAGGTTTTTCTTGTTTAATACTTTTTATAACGTGATTTCTCAGTAGTCCGGTTTTAGTACTAAACTTATTTTTTTATTTATATAATTTTGGGGTAAGCAATGTGTATAATTTATACATATTTGAAATTTGCTAATTAAGCCCTATCAGTTGATAGCAAACACATGTTTATCATGTTTATCTCAAAGTTAGTGATACGTTATGTAGTCTATTACCAGAAAGTTTTTTTTTTATATGGACACGCCAACTTGACTTCACCTCGCCTGATGGTAAACTAAAGGCAAAATCTCAGAAAAGAGGGTCATAAGAGGGTAATAGGTATATAAACACATACATAGCCTGTTAAAATCATAACCCTCTTCTTGTTTCGCCGTAATCGGGTAAAAAATAAAATTAAACCCGCTCTTGCTTTTCACAACTGTGTGGCGGGTAGTGCAACAATCGGTCGTCAGATTTAACTGACACTGCAAGTCACCGTGTCGCTCTTTGTGACTTTTTCATTACAATGCCGAGCCTGTGTTGACACAAATTTGAATTGTTGGAAAATTCAACGTACAATTTAGTATAACATTTATTTTGAACTAACTTTTGCCCGTGATTCTGTTCGCGTTACGTTCGGAATATATTAAGATATATTACTGCTGTAACTCGATCCTACGTGTTATACCTACTTTCATATATTCATATTGTGGAGAAAGTTTATTTTGAGTGACTGACTAATACTGAATATTACTTACCGTCTTACCATAAAACGGGGTGTATAAATAGAAATAAAATGTTCCTTAGATTTTCTTTAATGTATGTTGTTGTGTAGCCAGAGCTCACTGGAGAGTTTTTGTGCTGTCAGTGGGAAGACTAAAGGCTTGTCCTGATTTTGTATTCTGCACTGAAGGCACAGAAAATGTCTGTTCTTACAGGATTGGCAGCACGGATATGACTCCACATGATTCATACGTTCATAGGTCACGGTAACCACTTTCCATCAGGGGTGTATCCCACTATTTCTATTATGTATTTCTATTGATAGAAATACTGGGCCTGATTCAGACTGATTGTCCCACTATTTCTATTGCTGTCGGCTGCGACAAAAAAACGCTGCATCAGTTTTTATGACTGCGTGCACTTAGAAACTATTTTATTTATTTCCTCTTTAGATAAAACCTCTTGATCATAGTTCTAGTTAAATTACGCCCTCTTCTTATTACCTACCACTCTCCTCATTAATCAAGGGCACTGATCAGAGAAATAAATAAAATCGTGGGGCTTATAGGATTAGTCTGAGGTAATATGTAGACTTGATAACTGTCACGGGCCTCACAATTTAATTTATTTCTCTAATCAATGCCCTTGATTGATGAGGAGAGTGGTGTGATGACTAGCAGAGAACCAACGGAATTAATCTCTCCGTGGCGTAGCGGTAGAGCATTCGACTGCTATACAGGGGGTTCGGGTTCGATTCCCGCTCAGTGCAAATATTTGTATGCATGAATATGTATATTTGCATTGGTCTGGTTGTTTCTATGTATAATATGTATGTATTTACAAAAGAAAAAGTATCTAAGTATGTTTATCCGCATTCTAGATCCCATAACACAAGCTAGTTAAGCTATGCTTACCATGGGTCTAGATAGCGTTGTGTAGAATGTCGTGTTATTTATTTATTTATTATTTTGCATACTTACTTAACTTCTTGTTTTCTATTTACCTAACTTGAAAATTTCATTAGACTAAATAAAATACACGTTACACTCGCCCATAGGCCACGGTAACCACTTACCTTCAGGTGGTGCTTGTCTGCGACCTAAGTTGTATAAAAAAAATATATATAAAAAAACTATTTCTTTTTTTTATAAATCTCATATAAAATTACATTACGGCTCATGATTGCTTCGTCCGTCTAGTCTCTCGCGTTAACACTGTTTAATTACATTTGAGTGCGTAGCTACGCACACAAACAATTTAACTCGAGCGCAATCATTTTGTGAAATGGCTCTTATCTATGAATTATTTATAAAATTGCAGATTATTAATTTGTTCTTAATTTTTTTTAATACCGAGAAGTCGTGTTTTAATTTTAATCTATTCATCAAAAGTTGTATACTTTTCAAACAAATAACAAATAACACAATTTTTCTGCGTTTTTTTGTCGCAATAGAAATAATGGGATATAATTTTTAAAAAACGTTAGTCCCACTATTTCCATTTTGTATTTCCATGGAAATACTGGGATACACCCTCCATCAGGGGGGCCGTGTGCTTGTCTGCCACCTAAGTTGTATAAAAGAAAATCTCTTATGGAAGTTTAAGTATCTATACAGGTAAAGTATGTAGTCGGTTCGATTCTTGCTCTGGTGGGGGGTATCCGGGAGGATTTCTCGCACAAATGAAAAAAAATATTTACACAGGTTTTTGATAATTTGTGTTCAATATTACTTGCCCATAGTTTCACTTGAATGAAAATAACCACGGTTTTAGCTGGCCATTTTATTTCTATCTATCCATCGATTTCTCTTCACCCTGTTTTACCCGGCATTATTGATTTCTGACAACACTTATAATGAACAAATTTTCAACCATAGACAAATTCTTTTAGCTGTCATTTGCGTTTTGTTATTCCAAATGAGACGCGTTTATAGTACACCACGTTTTATTGTGACTTGTATTCTCTTTGAGGCTTAATGTGATGATGAAGGTCCAACGGGACAAAAAGTATCCTATGTTCATCTCCTGGTTCTAAGCTACATTCCTACGAATTTTCAGCCAAGCCGTTCTTGAGCTATTAATAAGGTTACATTAACACGACATAACATGACTTTATTTTATATTTATAGATGTGTTATATTTTCTAGAAAAACGTTGTACATTAAGTTGTAAAGGTTTTTAAGCTTCGTGTATTTTTATGTAACTATTTGAGTTCAATTCAACAGATAGCAGACTCACTGTCACTTGATTTCCCAAGATCCTGGCTTGGCACCATATACATTCACAATATACTTTTTTTTTTTTTTTTTTACGTGCGCAAAATCCCCACGGATACCTCCCCACCGGAGCCGGTGGAGGAGGTTATGTCGGACTCGAACCGACTAAAACGCACGCCGCCTGTGGGTCGTTTTGGTTGCCGAAGGTGAGGTTGACAGGCATATCCCTCGCACCCCGGCCGACCCAGGGCCATCTCTCACGATCTGGCCCTCTTCTCGGGTGTGGGGACTACAGAGTCCCCAACTCGTCCCCGGAAACGGGGAGGCGCGCCACGCGCGCCACCGCCGCGGCCTGCTTCTGCCAGGACACAATATACTTATATTTGAATGAACTACATGTCTGTGGTTTCCGGCAAAAAGTCGGGTGTTTCTGGCAGAGTAGAATTTGGGACACCTCATCTTCCCATGCAGTGTCGTACAAGGTGACTAAGGGATAGGGCTGTTTAACGTCAGACAGATATATATAAAGCCCAGGCTCAGCCTCGGATGCGTGGCTTGAATCAAATTTCCCGGAAGACGGCAGTACCTAGTAGTACCTATTTCGTGGGACCAAATTCAATTATTGGTGAAGTGTGGGTGTTAATTCACCTCTGCCTAACCCTCCGGGTGGTGGTGTGGTCATGGAAGTCATACGGCAGTCGCTTCCCAGAAAATATCAAAGTTCAGCTGCATCAAATTGGACTGAAAAACCGATGCCAACAGAAAAAAATAAGGTAATGATGAAGATTTGAATTGCTTGCGGTTGGGATAAAAAAAATTAATCGATGTAAAACTATTTGAAAAAAAACCTCATATAAAAGTCTGACAAGGTTAAATATACCTTTATTACTAAATAAATATCGTAAAAGCAATCATTCCTTTAATGTATACGGATGATAGGCAAATAAATCGGCTCAAGTAAATACAGGGTATCATGCTTAGTCGAGTACACACTCCGATGAAATGTAAATAAACAGGGACCGGCTGTAATTTGGTATCAAGAAGCGTTTTTTTTTTTGTAAAATTGCTTCCTGCCCTTGAATTGACTTCTTTACACATTTAAAATTAAGCACCGTTTTTGCTCGACTGCGCTTGCGAGGGTAATGTTTTACGCACATAATATATGTATGTATGTAGTTTTGTTTGTTCCCCTCTATAGGTCCAGCGGCTGAATGAATTTCGATAAATGGGATTTTCATCATCATTAAAGGTTTTCATCTCCCGAGGCGAGTGTCCTAGGGTACATAAAATGTCCGGCCGGGGTTTGAGGGATATGTCTCAGATAATCTGACCTCCGGTAACCTGCGGCCCACACAGTCAGCGTGCGTTTTAGTCGGTTCAAGTCCGACATAACCTCCCCCACCGGCCTCGGTGGTGGGGGTATCTGTGGGGATTTTGCGCACATTAAAAAACAGGGTACACAAGACAAAAACGATAGCCTGTCTAGTGATATAAGTATTATACAGATCGTTATATTGATTTTGGCAAGCAGAAAAAGTCACCAGTATGTTCTACATAAATGTGTGTGCAACAAAACTCGTTTCCTCACTCACACACACTTATACACTTGCAAATTACAATTGATTCAAAACCATTCGTATTTATTTATCATCAGTTACACTTTCTTTAGTAATAACAATAATGCATAAAATTCTTATTACTGGTATATGAACGTAGTTTTTGTTAAATTCTTGTAAGTCTCCGTGACCCCAGGGTTTACAGATTCGCTTTTTAAGTGATAAAATCCTGCAAAGTTTTGAGTTCGAATCCTAGTCAAATTTTACTTTTTGAACTTTTAAATATTTGTATATCTTCATGTTATTTACTTACCTATTAAGGGAATGTTGAGGTAACATCACAAAAGTATCTTGATATTTTAGTTATTTTTTTATAGCAACTTAAATCAGTAGTATTTTATTATTACTGAGCGAGTATTGTTGCACACACATTGCATTAATGTTTCTCGTATTGGAATTTATGCTACCCTCCTTCTCATGATTAAAATAACATGATAATTTTATTTTTAACTGTCAACAATTGGATGCATTGTGCTTTCCACACGGTTAATTAACAACTTAAACGTTCTTTAATATCACAAACAAAATAAAGAACAAAAACAAAACTATTTATTAACGTAAACGACTACATCAATATAGTAGCGGTTCGAACTCGCTACCTTCGAAATGTCTTTACGCCTGTAATACCACTCAACTACGTGAGCCTGTGCTAAAATGGTGAAATTTACTTTCTCATTCGATGGCAGGCAAATCACTCACACATATTCAAACGTTCACGATTCACGAATATTCACGATCATGCACACTGGCACACATAAACGTATTACACTAATACGCCTTTAACGATGACGCACACATGTGACTTCAAAGCAATGAGTTATTGTTGTGTGAACACACATATGTAAAACATACGGGTGCTTCCACTTGACCCAGATCATTAATAGATTTTATTAGATGGATAGGCTATCTTTTTTGTCTTGTGTACATAAAATGTAAGAAAAATTTGTGTTGTCAGAAAAACTAATATACTCATATTTATTGAGTAGGGTATTAAAATGAAAGTAATTAAATAGCGCACTATGCAGAATATACGAGCAAGAACCAAGCGGTTCGGAGACTCTTTTATTTGCGGCACCACCAAGACCTGGAATTCATTACCAGCACACGTGTTTCCTTCTTCCTACAGTCCCGGGGCCTTTAAGCGGGGCGTGAAAAAGCATCTGATAATGCCGCCAAGCTGAGTGTCACCATTGTAACACTTAGTGTCTGTAAAGTTGACCCTCTTTCCTGAGACTTCGCCTTTAGCTTACCATCAGACGAGGTGAGATCAAGTTGGCGTGTCCTATGTAAAAAAAAAATCATAACTATAAAGTTAGAAATAAAATAAATTAATAAAAAATAATGAAACCCGATTGCTGTAAAAGATCGCAACAAGTTTGACAGCAGACGGTACCCATTAACTTTCTTACCGTTTATGATTAGCATATGGGTACCGCGTGCTATCAAACTTGTTTTGTACTTTAACAGCAATCGGGTTTTTTTATTTTTTAATAATTTATTTTATATCCTTTTGCAATATTATAGTGTGATAGATAGATATAGTGATAGCCTCAGATGAATCTAGGAATCACACTAAATTGGAATTATCATCGATTTTGCATGATTCCTCCGAGGCTTTCACTTATGATCCCGGTTACGTTTACTCATTCTCCTCCTTTAGGTTTCGCTTATATAGTTTTGTGGAAGTCACTGCCGTCTAATCTCCGAAACTCAAAAAAAAAGCTTACATCATAGCCTGTCCGTTGATCAGATGGTTGACCAGTATGCAGGTGAGATTAGCTTGGTCTCAATCTTTACATAAAAGTATATACATACATATAATCACGCCTTTACCCCCGGAGGTGAATTACGGCTTCCGGGCACTTGCTGACTCGAGCCATGCATCCGAGTCTGATTTGAGCTGTATATATCTGTCTAATGTTAAACAGCCCTATCTCTTAGTCGTCTTGTACACATCGGAAGAGATGGGGTTGTCCAAATTCTACTTTACCAGGAACCACGCGGGTAAACTTCATGGAGCCCTAAATGACGGTTATAATAATATAGGTAAATTAACATATAGGTACAGACATTGAGTTTTATATATACTCTATATATTACAGATGACTGCAAAGTTCAACTGAAAGGTTAACAAAATTAATGAAATTGTGAAACACAATAATTAATATGTTTGCATATTTTGTTTGCTCATTCTTTGTTGGTTTTAAAATGTGACAAGCATGAAATGCGATTATTTTATTTTGATATCTTTATTCCCTTACTTGATATTTCATTTAATGAATTACATTAATAAATAGACTTACAAAGACGTACGATGTATAATCAAATACGTACCTACCTATTTACAATTAAGTCTTAAACTAAAACCGGACTACTGAAAAATTACGCTCTAAAAAGTATCAAACAAGAAAATATCAAGGAATGTATTGTAATATAAAAATATAAAAATAAATTTTCTTATTTGATACTTTTAGAACGTGATTTTTTAGTAGTCGGGTAGATCTCTCAGAGACACGGATGGGTAACAATGTGTTCAGAAAGTGGTTATTGATTCTAACACTGACCTGGGTAGTATTATTTAACCTTGCACCTTAACCTCTACAAAAGCGTTATATATTAAGTTTATGGTTATAACATACCACAGACAGTGCAAAAAGTGGCATTAAATTTTTTCATTCACTCTGCAATAAGACTTTGAATTTTGGACATTAACGGTTTTGCTTTAAAAGCTAAAATTTCAGAACTTCATTAAAAGTGGTGACCCCGACGTGTAAACAAACGAACAAAAATAGGTTCAGAAAAATGTTGGCGAATTCCCATGGATCGATCTTCTAGGCAGTCGGAACTACGAGCAACTCAAGAGTACATAGTACAGCACAGCAGCGTAGTACAGAAGTTCAACCTAGCGTAGCACTGCACATACCGCAGCACTGCACAGCTTAAAACGAAGCACAATCTAATTAAAGAGGTAGTATGGCAGTCATGGATAGGCGAGACGTGATTTCTACAAGAAAATAAAATTGTACAAACAGAGTAACGTACAGATTAGGAAATCACGTCCTCTGCCATAACTAATCTGCAAATTTGCAGTATCCACAAACGTGACACATCTTGCCAGCCCCACTACAAAAACTATTGTAAATATAAGCTTCAGTCATTAGATTAAAATAATCAAATAAGAGTCGGCTAATAAATAGATAACGATACTTTGGTACCTATCTTATTATTCACCTCCGCAATAGCTGTCATTTTATATCTTCAAAAAAACCTATGATTATTTGTACAAAAGAGATGGGTAAAACGAATACAATTTATATACTTTCATCTTATAGTCGTATGTAAGTGTGATAGAATCCTATTTATTTGCTCACACAACTCAAGATAAGTGTATTCATAATGGTTTCTAGCAGCAAATATGGTTTGTTTGCATCAAAGTTCGAATATTTGAGATGATGAGATTGAAAGTAAATAGAGTTGATCTTAAGAACTAAATTGTAAGTTATGATTGATTTCATTTCGAAGTTTAAGGTCTGCAAATAGATATTATTGAAATGTTTCATAGGCAAATAAAACGTGATTGATTGATCGAGAGCGCGCAGCGTCTCTATTTAATTGTGGCAAATTTGCTTTTATCGTCAGTCTGTTTGTACTCATGTAAAAGTCGTGCCTTTCAATTGTTATTAGTACACGAGTTCAGTGATTTCAATAGCTTCAACTAACTGAGACGTGGCAGTAATTCAGTTTTCTTCTTTGTCCGAGCCCTAATCTATTTAAGCATTTACAGGATCATCTGCCACCTGACCCCGAGATAAATGCCTACGCCCAGAGTCTAATCCTTCAACCAAAAGGTTTACTGGCTTGTAACTGGAGTTTGCAGGGACCAGAAGATCTTTATATAGAGCCCCATACAACCATTTTTTCAATTCAGTGTTCGTATTCAAAACTACATTTTATAACTAACATGTTAAAAAAATCTATAAAAATCGATACGAAATCTCGTAAATCATCACAAACGTTAACCCAAACCGTACAATTCCATAACATTTTCCCCAATATCACAGCTGTATATCACCGATCACTTCAGCTAACAATTCGCTGACTAACAAATCCTCGAAAACTCCTAAAATATCTTGGCAACAAGAAAAACTGCATCCGTAAAATCTGTGTGAGATATAAATCATTTCCTATAAGATCCTATCAGATGAAGAACCCATGTCACTGTACGTTCGCTATGTAACAGATTATAGAACAAATTGCTTTTACGAACCCTTGCGGGGGTTTGGGGCGTGAATTCTAGTATTGTGTTTCTAAGAATATGTCTTCGTTCGAGGTGGGGCAACAAAATTCTCTTAGAGTCAGTGAATATAAGATATATGGAATAGACAGAGATATGGACGTCATTATTAAGTACGAGTGAGCTTTGCTAGCGTGGATGATGGTTATCATATCTCCGGATGTCGTATCTCCGGTCCGTCCGTTTTTACAATGATGAATGTTGCGATGAGCTCTTCCACTTAATCTCACCGTCTCCTTGTTATACAAGACTAATATTACATAACATAAACTCACGCCTATATCCCCGAAGGGGTAGGCAGAGGTGCTAGCACCCACATGTCGCCAGTTTATGTTTAGGTCCCAATGTAATAGGTGGCGAGCCTATTGGCATTAACTGAGCACTTATAAACCTGTGATAAATACAAACATAACTTTGAAAAGCATCGAAAAGTCATTGGTCAAAAAAAAACTTTGAAAAGACATTGGTCAGTGCCATGGTAAAACCTGGGATCGAACACGAGACCTCGTCTCAGCAGTCCAATACCCATACCATTAGGCTACCGCGGTACAAAACTAAACGCAGGGCTTCTAAGCTTCTAAGCCCTACGTTTAGACTATGAAGAACCAAGACATCAATGTCACCCTCATACGGTGCAAACAATAACATGGAGAATAAACCAAACGCACCATAAAGTTATGGAATTGTTTACCAGCACACGTTGTTCTTTCTGTCCACAGTCCCGGGTGCTTTAAGCGGGGTGAGAAAAAGCATCTAATGAGGCCTTCAGGCTGAAAGCCATCTCGATATCTATAATGGCGACCATCTTTCCCGAGACTTCAGACGAGACTAGGTATAAGCTTAGGGGATTATCATTCAGTTTTCATCAGACGAGGTGAACTCATACATAAGTACTACATTACACATATACACATATTAAGAATACACTAATGTCCTTTTTTCACAGTATTTTTTTTAGACCTGATTGGTTTCGTCTTACGGCATCCTCAAAGGTTCACAATAACGGTTAAAAACTCTTCTATGAAATTTTCTTTCAGAAGAATGTTCTTAACTTTTATTGTGATCCTTTGAGAATGTCGTAAAGCGAAACCGGTTAAGTCTAATAAAAAAATACTTTGGATAAAGTACAAATGTGTTCTTAATGTGTAATAACAAAGTGCCATCAATCAACAGTATATATATAGTATCCTATATTGAACAAACCATTCAACTCCAAGCCAATTAGTCGTTTTCCACAGATTTCTTAACATTTAAAAGTCAAAGAACAGTAACTGTAACCAGTATCAAAAGATTCCGAATAGAAAAAATAATAAATAAGCAAACCTCATTTACTTTTAATTTTTTGTTCCCACTTCATTTGCAGGGAGGGATGTTTTAAAGAAATTCTACGCTGCAGTAGCGACCCTTGTCAGTGTAATGAGCCACCCAATCCCCTTATTGTGCTTTGGCAGGATTCGCTGAATGTTGCTTTTTTATTTAGAATCTAGTTCTGGCGAACTGAAAGAATATTGTCGGCTAAATGAATGCTTTAGTTGCTTAATTAACTGAGAGACAGTTCATTTAATATTAACTTCGAGGAATTTTATAATATCTTATGATAATGATGAGAAATAAATTGATGAAGTCAATAACCGCAATCTAGAACTTAGTGTTGCTTATTCATCAAATATTAATTTCTGTAATGGTGGATCTCCACATATCATTGTTTATAATTATATTATTTGTTAAGTCAATATCTTCTAAAGCTACATAAAGGTACGAGCCAACTACATACAGTAGCAGCATCCAGCAGATACGGCGCGATCGGCAGCGGGAGCGACGAAGGATCGCAAGACAAGCTGCCTGCGTACGAAGGCAACTCGGGCGTCGGAGGTGGATGAACGACCTCCGCCCCCCATGAGCGCCGGCCTGGGGGTGAAAGGTGGAGCCACCTGTCACCTTGGCAGAAGCAGGCCGCGGCGGTGGGGCGCGTGGCGCGCCTCCCCGTTTCCGCGGACGAGTTGGGGACTCTGTAGTCCCCACACCCGAGAAGAGGGCCAAATCGTGAGAGATGGCCCTGGGTCAGCCGGGGTGCGAGGGATATGCCTGTCAACCTCACCTTCGGCAACCAAAGTGACCCACAGGCGGCGTGCGTTTTAGTCGGTTCGAGTCCGACATAACCTCCTCCACCGGCTCCGGTGGGGAGGTATCCGTGGGGATTTTGCGCACGTAAAAAAAAATGCATCCAGCAGATACAGCGTACCATGAAATTTACTTAAATGTGAATTTATTTTATTTATACCACTTGGTTGGCAGACAAGCACACGGCCCACCTGATGGAAAGTGGTTACCGTGGCTTATGGACGTGTGCAACACCAAGAGAGTCACAATCGTGCTGCCAACACTGTAAGCACAAGAGTTTTGCACAGAAACAAGTCTGCTTACAGTGACGGCACACGTCAGTGTAAAAGGCAAAGCAGGACAAGTTTTTGGTCTTCCCACTGACAGTACAAAATCTCTCCAGTGAGCTCTGGCTACTCTACTCACCACTGGGAACACAACACAAATATTGTTTCTTCTTCATTTTAACTTCAATTCTAGTCGCATTACCAGTCTAACTGCGGATTTGGCTGATTATCAATATTTTCCGTTAGGCAATTGCCACCTGACCTTCAGAACCCAATTGTGATTTTTTTATACCACTTAGGAAGCAGACAAGCGCACGGCCCACCTGATGGAAAGTGGTTACCGTGGCCTATGGACGTGTGTAACACCAGAGGAGCCACACTCGCGCTGCCGACCCCGTAAGCACAGAGTTTCTGTGCCGTCAGTGTAGAGGACAAAGCAGGAGGACAAGCCATTAGTCAGTGGGACCACTGACAGCACAAATTCTCCAGTGAGCTCTGGCTACCCTACTCACCGCTGGGAACACAACACGAAGTTATTATAACCCCGGTATTCTGTAGGGCGGAGGTACTTCCCCAGACGGACTGCTCAATTGGGTGGATATACCGCCGTGTCCTACCTCCTATAATTCGATTTTATATCGAAGCACCGTAGCTAGATCATTTGTTAGACTTTTTAGGGCTCCAACTGCCCGTAATGTCTGTTATTAATGTTCGTACAGGAACCGGGATCGACGGAGACGGCTTAACGTCCTCTCCAAGGCACGAACAGGCCAATGCAAATATCCATATTTTTGTATACAAAGATTTGCACTGAGCGGGGTTCGACCCCGCGCCTCCTACGTAGCCCGTGGTAGTAATCTTGTGAAAATGTTGTTTATTTTTTTTAAATTCATTACGAATACTCAATGGTACCTTTACCCTTATCGAAGTTTAACAAGTAATGTCAAATCTATTTAACGCTGTTTTTTTTTCTGCTGTATGCGGTAGGCTACGATATCATAGCATATGACTGGAGCTCCTAGGGTAAAAAAAATACATTTAAGCAGAGGTGAATTAACACCAATATGGCACCAATCGCAGGTTTATAAGTGCCCGGTTAATGGCAATAGGCTCGCCACCTATTACATTGGGACCTAAACATAAACTGGCGAAATGTGGGTGCTAGCACCTCTGCCTACCCCTTCGGGGATATAGGTGTGAGTTTATGTTATGTTATGTTATGGCACCAATAATTTTATTCCGTCCCACGTAATAGGGGTGAGCCTATTACCGTATTTCGGGCACAATT
The DNA here is from genome assembly GCA_963662185.1 of Eilema griseolum. Lineage (NCBI taxonomy): Eukaryota > Metazoa > Arthropoda > Insecta > Lepidoptera > Erebidae > Eilema > Eilema griseolum. The sequence goes on from OY759255.1 coordinate 10,578,636, forward strand.
GTTGACTCGAGTCATGCATCTGAGGCTGAGTCGGGGCTGTATATATCTGTCTGATGGTAAACAGCCCTATCCCTTAGTCGCCTTGTACGACACCACATGGGAAGAGATGAGGTGTTCCAAATTCTACTCTGCCGGGAACCACTGGTGTTAAAAAAAAACGTGTGAATATACAGACATTCGTCCATCGGTACAATATTTACATTACAATTTAAATAAAGCAAAATGAGTTTTTTCATTCTCGTCATATTAGACTGCGCGAGTAATGAATGGCAAATATTTATATGAACGTGAATAGTCATACAAAGCATTATACGCTTTATCACGTTGATATAAGACACAGTTTCTCTTAGAATTTTTTAAGAGTGAGCTTTGTGTTAAAAATATTTGTTCTACTCGCTAAAATTTTTGTCAGAAAGGAAATTAATGACACAGTCAACAAATTACATGGATCCCTCGTTAAGCTAATCAAAGTTTACTGTTAAAAGCCTCCGAAGTGAAAACCTCAAAATACACACGTCCATACATTTTTATATCACTTAGATGGCAGACAAACACACGGCCCATCTGATGGCAAGTGGTTGCACCTGATGGTTACATTCATAATATTCATACATACATACATATAATCACGCCTTTATCCCTGGAGGGTTAGGCAGAGGTGAATTATCACCCACTTCTCGTCCCATGCGGTGTCGTATAAGACGAATGAGGGATAGACCTGTTTAACATCAGACAGATATACACAGCTCAGACTCAGACACAGATAGAAGGTTTGAGTCAACAATAGTACCCGGAATACGGCAATAGGCTCAACCCTATTATGTGGGACCGAATACAATGATTGATGAAATGTGGGTGTTAAATTACCCCTGCTTAACCCTCCGGGGATAAAGTCGTGATTATACGTATGTATGTATAAATCTACTATTTGGCCTGTAACAAGTACAATATTAAATAAGAAATGTTCATTTCAGCTTATACTCGTCATTAGGATAGGTTGTTTTTATACCACGTAGATGGCAGAAAGCACACTGATGGAAAGTTGTTATTGTGGCCTATGGACGTATGCAGCACCAGAGAAGTCGCACTCGTGCTGCTGACCCTGTAAGAATAAAGAGTTTCTGTGCATCAGTGTAGAAGACAAAGCGGGACAAGCTTTTGGTCTTCCCACTGACAGCACAAAAATTCTCCAGTGAGCTCTGGCTACCCTACTCACCGCTGGGTGCACAACACGAGGTTATTATGGCCGCAGTATTCTATAGGGCGGAGGTACTTCCCCAGTTGGACTGCTCAATTGGACGGAAATACCGTCGTGTCCTATTTCTTAGCAATATTATAAACCGAGCAGATATACCAATCCTTCTGTAGAAATCTATTATTTGAATTATGCCTATCTATGTAGATAATAATTTATTATAAAATTGATTGTTTGCTGAGGTGAGAGACAATTTCTTAATGGTGATAAAGCAATTATATGTGTAAATAGGTTTTCTCGATACAGGTTTGCCTAATAAGGAAACCACAGATAAATCTAGGTTAAGTTAAGTGGGTTTTCTGCAGAACGTTTCTCATTAGATCATAACATACTTATTACACAAAACTTGGTCAGAGTACCCAAAATGACTATAGTTGTTCTGTTATGAATTTGTGTACCTATGTAACATTTTGCATCAATAAATATTTCTTCATTTTCGTGATATTATAATACTCTTTATTACGAATTTCTTCATACAAAACATAATATAAACTTGTGTATAAATTATGAAACATAAAAGTGAAATACAGTAGTCCACATAACATAAGTGTTCAGGCCTAGATGCCTAGGAAGCACGGATTACTTTGCTGATGCTTTTGGTGATGGATCTGGTGGTGGGGTGGCCTTAGGAGGTCTGAAAACAAAATAAAAGTGTAAACTTTAAGAACGAGGGCATAGAAATAAAGATAGTAAGGACGAAGTACTTTATTCAACCGAGACAGACATGGCAGTTTAAACCATAATCAAACTTTGCTGAGCTACTTTTTCTGTTCTACTTTTTCCATGCTGGCCAGACGGGTTGGTACAGGGTTCAATTGTATATTCAATTATATATATATAATAAATAAATAAAAAAATTCAGCCAGCCACCAGTGATATCGTCTGCATATTTTTCCATTAGTTGCTTTTTAAATAAAATGGGGTGGTGCTAATGCTTGTATTCCTTCTCCGTCCCCACAAAGTAAACGATAATATGAGTAAGAATCTTGGTTACGCTCTTGCAAACCGTATTGGTTACCTTATAAATCTTTACACAGCAAAGATTGCATGGCGAGGAAGCAATCCCTGCTGGTGTTAATATTTGTTATCAATTTTCTATTTTAAATTAATGTTGACTTTAGACTATGACGCCACCGTCATTCGTTTTGTTGGGATATATATATGTACGTGTAAATGATTTATTCAAGATATGAATGACGCTATACAAGTAAGTACTATTCTAATATATTTAAGTTCCTATGAATTTTGATTCGAAATTTTGACTACTCTGAAACCTTTAAATATTGCCTAATAAATAATGAATATAATAAATATATTCCACGACATTCTACACAACGCTATCTAGACCCATGGTGAGCATAGCTTAATTAGCTTGTGTTATGGGATCTAGAATGCGGATAAACATACTTAGATACTTTTTTTTGTAAATACATACATATTATACATAGAAACACCCTGACCAATGCAAATATACATATTCATGCATACAAATGTTTCCACTGAGCGGGAATCGAACCCCCCCCCCCCCCCCCACCCCCCATAACAGTAGAATGCTCTACCGCTACGCCACGGAGGTCGTAAAAACTAATGTTATAATCAATTTAAAATTGTTATCAAGCATCAAAATTTACAGTTATATTATATTTATATTTATGTAATACCTATTTAATTTGGTTTGGTTAAGTAATTAGCGATCATGTTGTTAAGGTTGTGTATAATTATAATATAATAATAATAGAAAATATTCTACAACATTCTACAGATCTCTATCTGGACCCATGCTAAGCATAGTTTAACTAGCTTGTGTTATGGAATCTAGAGTGACACTTTTTTTTTGTGACTACATACATACTCCATACATACATAGAAACTGCCAGACCAATGCAAAGATACATATTCATGCTCACAAATATTTGCACTACGCGGGCATTGAACTCGCGCCACCTACTCAGCAGTCAAACGTTATACCGTTCTTCTATGAGTTATGAGCAGTTTTTGTGGAGGTAACGTAAACACTTTTATGTGGAAGTCAACGAGGAATCACACATTGTATTTTAGAAGAATAGAATAGAAGAATAGAAAAGAAGAATAGAATAGAAGAATAGAATACAAGAATAGAATAGAAGAATAGAATAGAAGAATAGAATAGTATGAATAGAAACTTACGTTGCTGCATTAAATGGTGTTTTATATTTGATATTGTCCAGCCTCCACGCTGACATCTTCGTTGGTCGAACTAATTTAACTTTTTGGACAGTCCTTGGGCTAAAATCATAAAGGTGTAAAATAAAAATATGTAAGCTTCGCAAACTTTACTAGTAGTGATGATTCAAGTGAAAAAAGAACACAGTTATTTTTATTAAAAAAAGATAGTTTATTTCTGAAGAATTGTCCATAGTTACAAAGTAGTCATCCATCGATAAATAATCATAATCATTAATAATACTAGAAATAGTAATGCAATACTAAAATATTGAAAACAAGAATATGACAAGAATTGTAACGGAAATTAAATACATGGATATTTTCCAAGCCATCTTGGTTTACTACCTATGCCTTACTCATAGTAAGTAGTAATAACCATACTGATAGTATTTCAATATGTCTAATATCCTTCAGTGCTTATAATTTGAGGCCTTACTTTTGTCGTGTAAATAATTTCCTAGAAAAAAATTAAAAAGATGGTACACTGCTTACCTTATTTTAACATAAATGGCATAGACATAAATTCTTTGCTCAAACTTCTCGGTACTTTCTTTCTTTTGTCAAAGTGTAATTTAGGCACTGTATGGCTTATTTTGGGTATTTTGTGACCAATATCGGACATTTTATCACCTAGGTCTGATAACTTATCACCCAGTTTAAACTTTTTTTTACTGTTCCCGGCATTAAACATAAATGGCATGAACATAAATTCTTCACTAAGACTCCTTGGAATTTTCTTTCTTTCGTTAATGTGAACTTTAGGTAGTGTATGGGGTATTTTGTGACCAATATCGGACATTTTATCACCTAGGTTTGATAATTTATCACCCAGTTTAAACTTTTTTTTACTGTTCCCGGCATTAAACATAAACGGCATGAACATAAATTCTTTACTAAGACTCCTTGGAATTTCCTTTTTTTCGTTAATGTGAACTTTAGGTAGTGTATGGGGTATTTTGTGGCCAATATCGGACATTTTTTCACCTAGGTCTGACAATTTATCATTCAGTTTAAACTTTTTTTTACTGTTACCCGCATTGAACATAAATGGCATAAATATAAATTCTTTACTAAGACTCCTTGGCATTTTCTTTCTTTTTTTAAGATGTAGATTAGGCATGTTCTGCCTTATATTCGGTAGTTTATGACCAAAATCAGACATTTTGTCACCTAGGTCTGACATTTTTTCGCTTATTTTAGGCATTTTTAGATTTACTTGTGGCATTTTTAGATTCATTTCCGGCATTTTGACCCTCATTTTTGGGACTTTTAAGCTCACGTGAGGCTTTACAAAATTCACCGTTGGTACTTTTACGTGGAAGGCAGTGTGCAATCTTTTTAAGGAAAAATATCCTTTTAATATAAACAATTGTATCTAGAAAGTTAAGGTATCTATTTGTTAATACTTACGTGCTTAAAATGTTTTTTGTGGCTTTTGACACTGGGCGTCTAGTTCTAAAATTGTATTTTTTCTTCCTGGAAAATAATGAGTTGGTCCATTTTAATATCTATATATATATTTCATGTTTATAATTATAATTATACTATAATTATAATGGGTTCTTCAAAAGGGGCATTAGGAGGTTTCTTCAGGGTCGGCAGCGCGAGTGTGATGCTCCTGGTGTTGCACGAGTCCATAGGCCACGGTAACCACTTCCCATTAGGTGGGCCGTGTGCTTGTCTGCCACCTAAGTGTTATAAAAAAAAAAGACAATATTAATGAAAATGTTAAAAGGCTATGTGGTGGTACTATATGACATAGAAATGGGAGCTGAGAGCTAACTGCCAGATTTTATCAATCAAACTAAATTAAACTTTAGTAAAACGAATTTCCAAAACGGTCCAAAATTCTACCAGATCAAGTTAGATCACGGGGAAAAAAAAATTGTGTAGTGGTGAGCGCTGAATGACATATCACAGACGTAAGTATTCCCTCTTTATGTACTAGTATCCATGGAAGGTCAAAAAAACTTAACTCACTGAAAATTATCACTGCTACTACCCATGTGGCACAAATCTGATTGAACTAAGAACTTGCTTAGTGACAGTACACGTGGAAGTCTTATAGCTTGCACGTATTGCTAGACTTTACAGTGACAATGGTTCCGAGATCTCAAAACTAATCGAGTGTACTATTTTAAACTATAATCCGATTGGTACTAAAAATTTCATTCATATGTATACATAATAAGGTACGTACGGTAGGTACCCTACAGTAGTATAAAGAAGCAAAATATCTTACTTTCGTTGAGGATAATGTATAGTAACCCCATTAGGAGTAACCTTCTGCTTGCAAGGGCCATCGTTACCACATGGACATCCTCCCTTGCAAACACCTTTAGGTAAGGGCACAATCCTGCAATAAATATTAAAAGTGAAATATATTTATTAAACACTATAAAGTTAATAGATATGAGAAAACCTTTGCAAGTAAATGTTTCAAAGCTAGTTGTATTAGAGGAACATCTCTGTGATATATGTCAAAAGCTTTTAATCGATATAACATAATTTCTTTCACACACCTCTCACCTCACCTCTCTTTTCACCTACTTCTTCAGCTCTGATTACTTTTCTACTACTTTCAAATAGGAAAACTCATCAAAACTTCGAGTCCGTTTTAGACCTAAAGTCTAGGTCAAAATCAGACAAATTGAAGGACATGCCGCACAAAAATAAGTGACAGTTTTTAGGTTAATTATAACCACCATAGTCACTCAATGGTTTCAATTGTCGAACGTCTGGCATCCGTTGGTCCGTCTTTGCAAAAATCACCGGGAACAAGCCAAAACAAAATCACGAATACAGTAAGCATCGTGTGTCGTGAACGTGATCGAGATCCAATTCGAGTTTGTAGTGAGAGTGAAAATCCTATCTGCGCGTAGTATAAGAATTCGAAAGAGGGTAGATCGACATATTTCCTCCTAAAAAGTATTTTTTTTATTTATTTTTTTTTTATATAGGACACGTCAATTGGACTTCGCCTTGCCTGATGGTAAGCTGAAGGCAAAGTCCCAGAAAAGAGGGTCACCATTACTTACACATACCGTGTGACAATGGTGGCACTCAGCTTGACGGCCTCATCATATGCTTTTTCACGCCCCGCTTAAAGGACCCGGGACTGTAGGAAGAAGGAAACACGTGAGCTGGTAATGAATTCCAGGCCTTAATGGTGCGACAGAGGAAAGAGTCTCCGAACCGCTTGGTTCTTGATCGGATGTTTTGCACCGTGTGCGGATGACATCTAAGACCTGCACGTGTTGTCCTGTGTAGGAAAGGGGAGGGTGGAACTAATTGGAAGAGCTCATCAGAACACTCCCCATGGTACAGACGGTAAAATACAGCCATGGACGCAACATCTCTACGCAGCTGTAAAGGTTCTAGGGTGTTCGTGATCTCGGGATTCCCAATGATGCGGACCGCACGTCGCTGCAACCTGTCGAGAGCATCTAGTAAGTACTTTGCAGAACCATCCCAGAGATGCGAGCAGTATTCCACACAGGAGCGAATTTGTGTCTTGTATAGAAGACACCGCTGCTCCGGCGTGAAAAATCGTCTCACTCTGTTCAGGACTCCGAGTTTTCGTGAGGCTGTTTTGATGATACTTTCGATGTAATTTTTGTTATTCAGGTTGCAGCGAACATCCATACCTAGGATATTATATATTATATAGGCGTGCTCTGAAGAGTGGGAAGGGGAAGGAAAGAAGATACTTTTGCTGTAATCGCACATGCCTGCGTCTTCTTGGCATTGAACTCAACCAGGTTCTCTGAGCCCCATTGAGAAATGTGATTCAGGATCCCGTCAAGCTCAGTGACAAGAAGCTGCCTTTTCTCTGCGATATCTGCCTGCTTGGCCGCAGGATGTCCATGATAACTCCCATGTATAGTGCTATCGTCTGCATAACAATGAACATTGCCGGTAGATAGCATGTCGTTGATATGCAGAAGAAAGAGAGTGGGTGATAAGACGGACCCCTGGGGCACGCCAGCATTTACCTGCAGAAACTCCGAAGCTCGTCCGTCACAAAGGACGCGAATACGGCGCCCCTGCAGGAAGCTAGCAACCCAGTTACACAGCCTAGAAGGCAGACCAAAGGCAGGTAGCTTGGAAAGAAGCGATTTGTACCAGACTCTATCGAAAGCTTTGGCGATGTCAAGACTAATTGCCAGTGACTCGCCGTGCTTGTCCATAGCCTCACCCCAAAGATGGGTAACGTATGCTAGAAGATCACCCGTTGACCGTTTCGGTCTGAAGCCATATTGCCGGTCATTAATTAAGGAGTGATCCTCTAGGTGCCGCATGAGCTGTTTGTTAATTATGTGCTCGAACACTTTGCACAGCACTGAGGTGACGGCTATGGGTCGATAGTTGGCTGGCTCCGAGCGATCCCCCTTCTTGGGAATCGGCTGAACATTCGCCTCTTTCCAAGGCAAAGGCACTGTACCCGAACTGTAGGATAGCCGGTACAGGCGCGTAAGCATTGGAGACAACTCCGCTGCACATTTTTTCAAAACTACCGCTGGAATACCATCCGGACCACTGGCTTTCCGGACATCGAGTGATTGCAGCACTGCACGGACATCGCGTTGCCTGATATGGATATCAGGCATCGCGTGGTCACTGTCGGGTAGTGTTGGTGGCTGTGTACTACAATCATCGATTCGGGAGTTGGCCGCAAAGAGATTAGCCAGCAGATTTGCCTTCTCTTGCGGCTCATGGGCCAGGGATCCATCAGGGTTACGCAGCGGAGGCAGCGAAGGCTGACAGAAGTTGGCTTGCACGGCTTTAGCCAGTCGCCAGTAGCCACGGCTTCCCGTGGGATGCATCACTAGCTCTTGACCAAGCCGCGCTATGCGCAGGGCATCCGCTCTGACGTAGGCCCTTCTGCAGACCTTTGTGGCTCTGTTGTACGCCGCCTTGAAGTGGCCCAGATTGGGATGGCGCGTGGCGCGCGCCCTTACCCAAACGCGGTACGCAGACTGTTTTTGTTCAACAGCTTCCGCGCACTCGCGCCCAAACCAGGGGCGCACACCGCGGTCTCCGGTGATATCGGTGTATGAGATATAGTATTCCATACCCAGACCGATCTCACCGGCGACAGCAGTAGCACAATCCGATGGGTTCTTACCTTCAAAGCAGCGCTCAACCCACGGGATGGACGCAAAATAATCACGAAGTCCATCCCAGTCCGCTGACGAGTAGTGCCAGAGACGCCGCTTCCCCTGCACGGGTCGTGGGGGCGCTATAATAGGCACCGTGGAGCAGACCAGGCAGTGGTCGGAGTTGCCTAAAGCGGCTCGCACCGATACACTGTACCGGTCCGGATCACTCGTCAGCAGAAGGTCTAGCAGAGAAGGTGCTAGGCCCGACCTTCTTGGTATCCTAGTGACCTCGTGCACCAATTGGGTCAGGCCGTGCGCCAGAGCAAATGCGTGGGCGGCTCTTCCCGCATGGTCTGTTTTGGAGGAGCCCAACCAGATCTCGTGGTGGGCGTTAAAATCCCCCAAAAATACCATTTCGGCATTCGGAAATCGCTCCTGCGCATCATCTGCCGCCTGACTCAGATATTCAAAGAGTCGAGTTGTCTCAGCATCTCCTGTATGGGAACGGTAGAGGCACACATAGATCTGACTCGTAGGGCCATGGTCTACGTGTACCCAAAGGATGGAGAAGGATGGGTCCTCTAGGCAGCGCAAACGGCGACAGCAAACATCCGCCCTAACAAACACGCACACCCCGGCTTTTGCACGAAAACTTTCCTCTAGAACATAGCCAGGGTAGAGCAAGTAGGTCGTGTCGTCAGGGCGGTGTATTTGCGTCTCCGTTAGAAAAAACATGGCAGGTTTCGCCGTCTCTAGGTGTTGGTGGACGGCGTTGAGGTTTGCATGGAGCCCACAGATGTTAGTGGACTCCACCTCAAATAGCAAGCTTTTGGGAGTGTGACGAGCCGCTGTGTTGCCTATTTCTCTAAATTGCGCTGCCATGAGTTTGGGTGGGAGAAGGCGTGAAAAAAGAGGTGATTGCCGCCGCAGCACCGTGTGACAAAGCGTGAGATATTGGTTTTATCTATGAATGTGAGGCATGGTGAGAGCCGATGCGCCGAACGGAAGGGCCCCCGTACCCCCCCGAGTATGGTCGCCGGGCTCCCAAATCCGGTCACCAACCGGCACGACGAACCATATCGGGATTATGCGCGGCCTGGTGAGGCAGCCTCCCAAGGTGGTTAACCCCAGTTGGGCCCCTGTACTATACCGCGGGCGGCCAGCGGCACCACCGTTTCTACAGGTCTCCCTGTTCGGCGCATCGCCCCGCGCCATCCCCACTAGACTACGCCAAGACCCACTGGTCCCACTAGTGCTGCGACAACCATCACCTCTGCCCGGCTATGCACTTGCTGACCCCTGAACACAATCCAACCGAGATTGAATTGCTATGGAGGGTTTTTCGCAATAGTGCACGGTGGTACCTACCCGGTCGAAACTTGAGACAAATTTGTGCCACCAAGTTTCTACCACCAGTAATAATATGATTATATGATTATATATATAATTATATATATGATTATATATATAATTTTTCACTGTTCACCGCCAATACTCTAGTTCCTCCATGATCACGGTGCTTGCAACAGCGCCGAAATATCGGCACTCAGAACAATACAACATGGTCAATGTCCTGATAACTTTAATACTAAAGTGACAATTTATGCTATTGCTAAAGAATCATCAAGAGTAGTTCCGGTCGCATCCCAGGACTTCACTTCAAAGTCCGGTGTCAGCTTTCCGATTTTTATCTACTATTTTCTATTTCACACAAACTTAGGCATTCATGGTAGTGAGACCATTGGTACGTATGTCATTTCCTATGTAAGACTTTCTACCGGGACTCGATAGAAGTTGAAAAGTTTGTGATCCACGTAGCCTGGCGGTTACCACAGAACATGGCTGTAATATGCGAAGGCCAAAGGTGCGAGTGAAAGTAATTTTAATGGTCCAATAAACAGTTTATAACAACTCACTCTTTCTTTTTAAAAACTTTCCATTTTGGTTTTTCTGTTATAACATATCGTAAGTTTGATAAACTGAAACAAGAAGACCAAACTAATTAATCTGAAATTCAAAATCCTAATTCAAACACGAACCTTTGGACTGTAAAATAACTTGCTTAGATAGCTTTGTAACAGATCAAAACCGATTTAAATGTTTTGTTAACGTAACAAGTAGGGTCATTAACAAAGCGTTGTATCTTCGCCGAGGTCAATGAGTTTTTTTTCTTTCATTTGGACGTTAAATTTAAATGGCAGTCGTTCCCATGAAGTTGGCTGATTTTGACGTTTTGGTTGCTTTTCAGCAGGCAGGTCAGACTAAAGATAGTGGTTGTCTCATTATTTGAGGTTAAAATTATTTCCAAGTACCCGAACTACATTCAAGTCAATGGTGTTCACATTTACGCAGAAACCAGTGAGCTTGACGTGAAAAATTGACATTTTATAAATTGACAAGTCGTGACCACGGGTGCCTCAACGCATCCGACACGTCGGCAGAAATAGTAAGTTCCATGATTTAATTCGCGAGAAGTTCATAGGTCATGGTAACCACTCTCCATCAGGTGGGCCGTGTGCTTGTCTGCTACCTAAGTTGTATAAAAAAAAGTCCCTTGTATAATTAATTCACACCGCGACAGTTTAAAAATGAATTCAATTCGTTATGAATAGTTTTGTTTTAAGTTTGAACCTTTGTTAGCCTGGTATGCATAACAGTAAGATATTCTTTCTTCTTTAGATTATGATATTCTGCTTCGCCGTACCTACCTGGAGTTGCTAGTCGATTCATCAATTCTCTTTCTATGGGAATAATCCTTGCTGTTCACCATTCCCATCTTAGAAAGATCTGGTGTCCCTCTTGAGATTATCGATATCACCTGGCACATACATATGATTATGATAACAAATTTATGTGTGACAGCTTCATTAATGAAATTATAAATCACACTGATTTTGGTATAAAAAGCATCTTGGTATATTTTTATTTAGTTATTTTCTCTGGCATTGTTTATGCACTTGATTTTTTTTGACATAAAATGTCGTATTTTTTTTGACATTTTATATTGACAACATATTTTTTCTTTTCAGTTCTTACTAACTTGTCACTGATAGTAAGAAGGAGCGTTAATGTAACGTTTGAATTCAATGTTTTATGTCCTTCTATACGTTTGGATGTGGGAATGTAAACGCTTAGCGACAAACATTAGTCATATTTATAAAGTGCTAACAAATGTCAGTGGCTCCACGTGGGTAAAATTTTGATCACATTGTCGCTAAGCATGGATACCTACTCCCAGAATAAAAAGTGGCCTGTGTTATCCAGATTTACTGTAATTTATCACCGTACCAAATTTCAGGCAGATCTAAACAAAATCAAAAAGAAAATCATACAAAAAATCTTCAAAAACTTTCACATTTATAACCGGCCGCAAGAGTCCCACGATTGCGGGGCCTAATCCCAGGCCATGTCATATTTGCTTTCCTACTTAAGACCCCGTCACCTGCACTACTTAAGACCTCTGTAATGCGACGGAGAACGCTGTTGCTGTGGCCAAGTTTTGGGTCAATAAAATTTTAATAGCAGAGCACTATATACTTGTCCTGGCTATTGACTTGAAGAAGACGAAGAAGTCTGCTTATGATATTATTATAGTAGTGCCTCGGCGAGCACGTTAAACGGCCGGTCCCGGTTGTCTTAAGTACATCTATGGCAGTCGTAACCGGTAGTTGAACTCCTCAAAAGTCCCAGTAGTCTAACCGCATAACTTCAATATCACCAGATGGCTGTGGAGATTAGATAGCAGTCGCTTCCAGGAAAATATCGAAGTTCAGTCACATCTTAGACTAGAAAGTCGACCTCAACCAAGTTTGGTAAAGGATCAGAGAATGATCAAGATGATGATTAATATTTTATTCAGCAAACTGTTGCCTACAGAATGATGACACCATTTGTTACTATTACACCATTTTCTACTTCTTCTTCTTCGTCTTACAGGCTATGTTATGTTCGCTATTGGTTGCGCCGAGGTAGAAGCTGTATTTCTTGACGTGGAAACACACTCTTTCTATACCCGTTTCCCCTTCCGCACTAACCATAGATGTAGCTTCCGTCCGCCATTTGTGAAATATAGACACTCAGTCTCGCTTTGAACTAGCCAGCGTGATGACGGACCGCGCTCGCGTCTCTCAAAAATGATTAATATTTGTTACATTTTACCGCTTCATAGACCTTTACCGATCGGATTGTGCCTCTCGTGTGTTCCTCAAGTGATCTAGTGATGCTGACGGCAGCTCCTGAGCAAGGAAGAGAAGATCCGTGTACCGGCTGCGATGAAAACACGTGTGTCGTGAAGGTTAGTGCATCCTCTCCTAATTTCTCGGGTTGCATTCATTGCTTGGATCACTCCCGCGGCAACCCGACCACCTGTCTTTTGTGTGTAAAGCGTCAATGGAACAGTTAGCTACTTCCCGCAATACAGTCCATTACCGCACTCGGCCATGCGCCACCATTTTTGGTCCGGATCGAGCCGGATTCTTAGCCGTAGTTCGTATTTTGTTATTATTCTAATGGGAATAAGCGCATCGCACCTAAGTGCCTGGTTATTTTAGTAGAAAACCCCGCATCCAGACATTTAGGCTTAGAATTTGTTGTCCGTTCGCCGCTGGCTCGCATTGTACCTACCTAATACATAAATAGGTTAGGTATCATATCAACACTTAATCGTAGTTCGCAATTTTCGCATCGCACCTAAGTGCCTGGTTATTTTAGTAGAAAACCCCGCATCCAGACATTTAGGCTTAGATCTTAGGTATACTCAGACACCCTAGTGCATAGGCACAGTGTAATACCTAACGCATTTGGCTTTGTTTTGTTTTTTTCAATTACGTTGTTCTCGGCTCGCGTCGTATTTGCCTAGTACCTGCGTGGGTGGACACGTGGCTGTACCTACCTCGCTCGCATCTCATCCCAATTCATACGAAAGTATTTTAATTTGAATAGATATTACGCAATACTTAATCTCTGAAATAATAGTTGAACCTAGACAGCGACCATCGCGTAGGTACGACCTTGTTGCTATGCGCGTTAGTTCAAGCTTGCACTGGCAGTCATAAGTACCTACCTACCTACGGTTATCGCTCGCGCCGCCTCGCTGCTCTGTACCGCTAAGATTAAGTCATTTCATATTTGTTATTTACCGCACTTTAGTTTGAGATTTAATTGTAAACATGTCCCCAAAGGTTGATAGGACCGGTAAGGTTCAATTGAAACTTTTAAACGCTAAAAAAGAAATGATTTACTCTCGCGTACAATCGATTTATGATAATGCACTTAAAACCTCTGATTTGGTCATCAGAGATTCGTTCTTGTGTTCTATAGAAAACTTAGATAGTCTACGCGCGGATTTCGAAACCTTAGTACATGACATCAACGTTTTAGAGTTGAATTTGAATCCCGATTACTCAGTGAGTTATCAGGCCTTGTCGTCGTTTGACGATTTGTATTGTCGTATCAAACGCGTCGCTAGGAGTTTGGAGAAACCGGCTGACCTACCCAACCCCACTCGCGACCGACCTAAGTTGCCACCAATTCAAATACCCGAATTTGATGGTAACATTCGCAATTGGTGTCTATTTATAGATAGTTTTGAGAATACAATAGATAAGAACGATTCGTTGACAGATCACGAAAAATTGCATTATCTCGTTGAAAAATTGACTGGTAAAGCTATAACCGTTTGCGCTGGAATTACGTTTAGTGCCGAGAATTATAATTTAATTTTAAATACTTTGAAAGCTAGGTATGAGGATAAAAGATCGGTAGCTAACGCCTATTTAGATCAGTTGTTTGATTTGAAATCTATTACGGCATGTAACGATCAAAACTTAGAGAAATTTCTAGATACTTTCGCGTCAGCTGTTCGCGCCGTAAAGAACCTAAAGGTCGATGACCTCTGCGACTTCGTATTTTTGTATATGGGTTTAAGGAAATTAGATTCCGAAACCATTCGTTTGTTTGAGTCGGATCATCGCGGCAATAGGATTCCTAAGTTCGAAGACTTAGAAAGTTTTGTTCGCGAGCATATAAAGGTATTGCAACGCTCTTCATCGAAACATGAAGGCGCGAAGATGGTTGTTGATTCTGCACGCAAAGTAGATGCGTCATCGAAGTCACTGAGGTCAACTCATACTTATGTTAGTACCGCACCAGCACATGTACAATCACCTGTTTGCTCTTTGTGTAGCACTCATCATTCGCAACTGTACAGGTGTCCTGGTTTTCTAAAATTGTCGCCTAGTGATCGTTATAAATTTGTTCGCGCTAATAATTTTTGTTTTAATTGTCTCGGTACTAAACACCGCGTTGTTTTATGTAATAGTAGAAATAGTTGTCGCAAATGTCAAGCGAGACACCACACTTTGCTTCATTTTGAGAATAGTAATGCCGCATCCAATGTGAGCACGGTTGGCTCGTCGAGCGGTGACACACGGCAGCCTGCGCCGCAGCCGCAGCCCGCGCTCGCGCGCGCTCCGGCCCGCCCGGTGACCGCCGCGGATGACGTCACCTTGTGTTCGTTCTCCGCTAGTGCTGCACTCACTACTGTGTGTCTTGCGACCGCTCGCGTTGTTATTGTTGATGCATTAGGTAAGCCGCGCATTGTTCGAGCGCTGTTAGATGGCGCTTCGCAAAGTAATTTTATTACTCAAGATTGTTGTCGGCGTCTTGGTTTCAATGTTGATAAGCGTTCAACCCGCTCAGTGGTGAAGGGTTTTGGAAGCTTACAGTCAGCTGTTCGTGGCACCGTTAAAACAAGGTTTAGATCTCGTTTTAATAATAATATTTGGTTTGACATGGATTCGCTCGTTATAGATAGAATAGCTGAACAGTTGCCTACCGTCCCGGTTGACACGTCTTTATTAACGAAATTTAAAGACTTGCCTTTAGCAGATGAGACTTACGCTGTTCCTGGAGTCGTCGATATATTGATCGGCGCTTCGATTCTCCCGCACCTCCAGTTATCACGTAAGGTTCAAGGGGGACCGACGTACCCCGCTCCGCACGCACTGGAAACAGTTCTTGGTTTTGTTATAATTGGTTCCGCACCCGCTTCTATGGATAGTTTTAGTCACTCGACTGCTTCGTTCTGTTGCACCGTCGAGCCGCCACTGGAGTCTACCATCCGCAAGTTTTCGCTCGGTGGCTCCCGTGTATCCGCTGAAAAACGCTTTCTTTGTTTGGAACGAAAGATGCAGGCGTCCCCAAAGTCGAAGCGGGCCTATGATGAGGTTGTTAACGAATATTTAGATAAAGGTTACATCTCACCTGCGCCTGCGGACACTGGCGGGACCCAGCCTTCGTACATTATCCCGCACCGCGGAGTTATTAGAGAAGATAAGCTTACTACTAAAACTCCGTGTAGTTTTGGATGGCAGTGCTAAGACTAGCACTTCCGTGTCGCTTAATGACATAATTGTAAATTTTCGCATTAATATTAGTAATTTTTAGCTTTTAGGACTCAACAGTCGCTTTGTGTTGGGCCCACTCTTCGCCCCATCGTTGGGACACATTCGTCGCTAATAGAGTGGCAAAAATTCAATCTGAATTGGCGCCACATAATCTCTTTCACGTTGCTGGCACCGACAACCCAGCCGATTGTCTCTCTCGTGGATTGCTTCCTTCGCAAATTTTAGATCACCCGTTATGGTTTAGTGGACCGTCCTGGATTCATGCCGCGTTAGATAAGTGGCCAGTTAGTCAATTCAATCCCACTACGGTTTCCGAACCACCCGAGGAGAAGAAGCACTCGCTTGTTGTATCGGTCCCACGTGAAGAGACCCTTATTTTGTTGTTGGCTAATCGCGTCTCGTCTTGGTCGAGACTGTTGCGTTGTGTTGTTTGTTCGCCTCTGCCCTCTGCCTAGCCAGCAGCAGGCACGAGCTCCAATCTAGGTTTATATTTTAGTTGTTATTTCCCAAACCTAGATTTAGATTAGACTTTATATTTGTTTCGCATTTGTCGTTTCGAAGGTAACCCTTCAAGCCGGGGGGAATGGTTGCGCCGAGGTAGAAGCTGTATTTCTTGACGTGGAAACACACTCTTTCTATACCCGTTTCCCCTTCCGCACTAACCATAGATGTAGCTTCCGTCCGCCATTTGTGAAATATAGACACTCAGTCTCGCTTTGAACTAGCCAGCGTGATGACGGACCGCGCTCGCGTCTCTCAAAAATGATTAATATTTGTTACATTTTACCGCTTCATAGACCTTTACCGATCGGATTGTGCCTCTCGTGTGTTCCTCAAGTGATCTAGTGATGCTGACGGCAGCTCCTGAGCAAGGAAGAGAAGATCCGTGTACCGGCTGCGATGAAAACACGTGTGTCGTGAAGGTTAGTGCATCCTCTCCTAATTTCTCGGGTTGCATTCATTGCTTGGATCACTCCCGCGGCAACCCGACCACCTGTCTTTTGTGTGTAAAGCGTCAATGGAACAGTTAGCTACTTCCCGCAATACAGTCCATTACCGCACTCGGCCATGCGCCACCAGCTATGTTCTACCATATGTGGTGTACAGATTGACACAGTTATGACACATTATTATGTGGGACCGAATTCAATGATTATATATTTAACCAACTATTGGGTTAAATATATGGCATATATACGTCTTCCAGGCACTATTGTTGATTCGAGCCATGCATCTGAAGCACAGTCTGTTCTGCATACGTCTGTCTGATGTTAAACAGCCCTATCCCTTAGTCGCCTTTTATGACAGCGCATGGGAAGAGATGGTGTGGTCCAAATTCTACTCACCGGGAAACCACGCGGCTAGGTAGAATGCGGCATATAGAGCTCCTTACCGTACTTAACATTATAGGTTATTATGATTAACTTTTGTTAAGTAAACAAGGCCCATAAAGTTTTTGCCGATCTTTGTGGGACTTTTCTCCACCCTAAGAATATAATTGTAGACAACTTCAATCGGATTCTATCATGCAAACTCCTTACCAAAAACTCTAGGTTAGGATTCTTCATTATATCTTTCCAAAAATTGAGTCACTGTTCTCTAGATACTTTGTGAATAAATCTAGGTTATTGGTTGACTTGGTTTTAATAATTAATTTGTTGTTTAACTAAAAGCATAACTTTCACAAAATATATAAATTAATTAAACATCAAACTATTATAATAAAAAATATATGATTACTTTTCAAATTTATACAAAACTATGCTAACTATACAATATGTATATACAAAAATGAAATAAAGAAAAGGAGTTAGAAATTGGTAATTTAGGTTACAGTCAGGTTGTAGGATTTGTTTTCACGAAACTTTTAAGCTAAAAGCTAGGATGGATCAATTCATCCTTGTTATATATACACAATATTTATGACACAAATTTATTAACATTACGAAAATAATTTCAGTCAACTTTGAGTTATACTTCATCATCTCGCCTTTATACATGTCATTTATGTGTACAATAAAGTATTAATAACATTAATAATGAAATACAATTGCGAATGTCAATTATTAATTGAAATAATAAATACCTAATAAGTCACGATAGTATTTATTAACGTGGTTTATTTCTATCTTCACTAAAAATTTTACAATTGCGCGCATTTTTTTCAATAACATCGAGTATTACTTTTGAACAAAACCAATTTCCATTAAACAAATAAGTTATATCAATGAATGTTTCGATAAAGTCAATGTTTAATTTCTGTATAGCTCTTGCAGTGTTCGAATTCTTTTGCAACAAATACCAAAGCTTGTGAATAAAATTACTATTTTAACGAAAGTAAACATTAATTTTGTGATTTTATTGCAAATTCTTGGCAGGCCAACGGATTTAAAATAAACCACACTTAATTTAGTACAAATATCAAAGAGTAAAACAAATAAAGTTTAAAGAGGAAAGAATTACTCTTTGAACTCTCTCTTGTTTGTGAGCAGTTCAAAAGGTCGGATTTACTTCTAATTTTAAAAACTTATCAAAGATCCTCTTATTCTTCATTTTAGCATTATTCCCAGTTGCATTCGAAGCTCTTAAATCGGAGTCGGGGCCTACTTTTATAGTCTAACTACGGGTTTTTCTGATCTTCGATATTTTTCATAAACCGACTAGCATCTGACCTTCAGAACTCATTGGCAATATCGATACTTCTATAATAACTTATTACAGATTTAAAAAAATAATAAGAATACATACATACATACATACATAAAATCACGCCTGTCTCCCATAGGGGTAGGCAGAGATCACGGATCTCCATTTGCTACGATCCTGACATATTACTCTCGCTTCATTCACTCTCATTACATTCTTCATGCATGCTCGTCGGTTTAGAGTACTCCTGACCTGCCCCTTTTCTAAAACTTCCCCGATTTGGTCCAGGTATGTGCGCCTAGGTCTTCCCCTTCCGACGGTACCATCCACACTCGCCTCATACACCTGTTTCGTTAGTCTTCTTTCATTCATTCTCTCAACATGACCAAACCATCTCAACATTCCTCTCTCAATTCTCATCACTACATCTTCTATCACTCCACATCGTTCTCTTATCACGCTATTTCTCACTCTATCTTTCAAGGTCAAGCCACACATACTTCGCAACGCACGCATTTCTACTGCATTCACTCTACTCTGATGCTTTTTCTGCCACACCCAACTTTCACTACCATACATAAGAGTCGGCACCAATACTCCTCCATGTACAGCCAGTCGTGCCTTTTCGGACACTTTCCGGCTGCTCATAAAGTTGTGTAGTGCCCCATTCACTCTATTTCCAGCCATCACTCTCCTTTCAACATCTTCTTCATGCTTTCCATCTCTCGTAAACAATGTTCCCAAATATATGAACTCATTCACTTGTTCCACTTCTTCTCCATCTATACAAATCCTACACTCTGTCACGCATTCATCTCTTTCAAAAACCATAACTTTTGTCTTACTAACATTCACTTTCATTCCTTTCCTCTCAAAAGCTTCATGCATAGTTGTTACCATCTCCTGCAACTCATCTGCCGATGACGCCAGTAAAACCTGATCATCAGCATAAAGAAGACATTTGACGAGTAAATTCTTCATTTTTAAACCACATTCTTTATCTTTCAAATCTTGCAAACAACTGTCCATGAATAAGTTAAACAGCCATGGTGACGCTACACATCCCTGTCTAACCCCCTTTTGGATACTAAACCATTCAGTGTATGACCCATGTATCCTCACGCAAGCTCTGGAGTCCTCATAGAGAGACTTCACAGCTCGAATAAGGTTGCTGCTCACCCCATACATAGACAGTACCGACCAAAGTTCATTCCTCACCACTTTGTCATAGGCCTTTTCCAAATCCACAAATGCGCAATA
Source organism: Eilema griseolum (assembly GCA_963662185.1). Classification (NCBI taxonomy): domain Eukaryota; kingdom Metazoa; phylum Arthropoda; class Insecta; order Lepidoptera; family Erebidae; genus Eilema; species Eilema griseolum. Next base: position 10,598,510 of record OY759255.1, read on the forward strand.
GACCTTTTGACTCTTGGCCAAAAATTTCTCGGCTATGCTTCGCAATGAAAAGACCTGATCCGTACATCCCATTCCCTTTCTAAAACCCGCTTGTGCATCCCATATTTTCTCATCGGTTTCTTTCATAACTCTCTCAATCAACACTTTCGCATACAGTTTGCCGACGACGCTGAGTAGGCTAATGCCCCTGTAGTTTTTGCAGTCTTGATGCGAGCCCTTTCCTTTGTAAAGTGGAACTATAACGGCCTTACACCAATCACTTGGTACACGACCGCTAACCCAACATATGTTGAAAAGGCGGCACAACTGACTTGCTACAAGGCCCTGTCCAGCCTTCAGCATCTCGACTGTCACCTTATCATATCCCGCTGCTTTACCAGCTTTCATACTTCTTAATGCACTCACAACTTCATTCATACTAATACCACTTTTATCAGCATCAACATAGTCATCCATCACCACAAACTTTCAAAATAGTCCTGCCATCTTTTTAACACACATTCCTCACCTTTTACAATACTTCCATTCTGGTCTCTAATAGCGTTCAGCTCGGAGCTCTGTGTTTCTCCTCTGGCTAAACGAATGGACTTCCAAAAGAACTTAATGTTCGTCTGGAAATCCCCAGATAACCTTTCATCAAACACGTCTTTTTGTTCCTTTTTCTTTCTAGCAATCACTCCTTTCACTATCCCTTTCAGTCTTCTATATTTATCTTTCGCTTCATCCACATTCTCAATTGTAGCTTGCTGCATTCTCTCATTAGCTCTGACTGAGAGCCAGTCAAGCCACGCTTTCTTTTTCTCACATACCAACTTTTGCACTTCTTTATCCCACCATGCATGCTTCACCTTTTGCACTTTACTTCTTTTACTTATACCACATACTTGGGAAGCCACACTCACAATCTCATCTTTGAATACCTTCCATAACTCCTCAATCTCACAAATACTATCAAGATCATGAAACCTTTCAGTTAATTTGCTTCCATACTCCTCTCTCACTTTATCTTCTTGCAAATTTTCTACTTTTATTCTTTCTAGAACACTTATGGGCTCACGCCTTCTACGTCTCCATCCTTTAAAGAGATCACTTATACGGCACATAACCAAAAAGTGATCTGTATGGATACCCACACCGCGATATACCCTAGCGTCTAGAATATTTTTTCTCAATCTTTCATCCACTATTACAAAATCAATCATACTTTTACTGACATTCTTCGCTTCTCTTGTATACATATGAATCCTTTTATGTCGAAACATCGTGTTTGACACACAAAGGTTCCATTCCAAACATACTTCAAGCAAACCTTTACCATTTTCGTTCACTCGTTCATCTCCGTACTTGCCAAGAACCCTTTCAAATCCATCTCGTTTCAGTCCTACCCATCCATTAAAATCACCTAGCATTATTATTCTTTCATTATCCTTACATTCTCTTAATACATCTCTTAAACTCTCCCAAAACTGTTCTCTTTCTTCTTGTACTTCCTGGGACGTATTCGTACCGGAGTCTACAGGAGCATAAACCCCTACGACAAAAATACGAGTGAGTCCCACTTTCATTCTCATCCACATCAGTCTAGCATTCACACATTCGAATATGTTCACACACTCAGCCATTCTAGCAGATAGGATGACACCAACTCCCTGGCAAGCTCTGTCGGTATTGGGTACTCCCGACCAGTACGCGGTGTAGGGAAGAATACAATAATAAAATAATATTAATGTTCTACAACATTCTTCACATATCTACCTAAACCCATGGTAAGCATATTTTAACTAGCTTGTGTTATGTAATCTAGAATGCGGATAACCATACTTAAATACTTCATTTTTTTTTTGTATATACGTACATATAATACATAGGAACACTTAATAAACACAAATAATTCAAATAGTTTATATCAATATCAATCCTAACGAGATATTAGAAGTAGGAATCTTCAACAGCATGTCTTACATCATGACAGCAGAAGAGATTTTAACTATGATGACTTCACCTCACTTTTCAAAGTTATTTCAACCCTTGTTCTTAAAATACAAATTATTTTAATCTATTTACATAAAAAAATGGTTACCCAAAAAAAGTCTTTACCTTTATTACGTATCCAACTATCCCATCAATTGCGGACTCCAACTATGAGCAGAATGCAATACTTGTAAGGCGGTATTCTCTGTTTTGATAGCATACGACTACCGTTCGAGACTCTTATGAAATGGTTCCTACTAGCTGTTCTCGATTCAAATACAGATGCAGGTAGATGCGTCGTAAATATTGCTTGGAACATATTTCTTGAACCTAAAATGTGCCCAAAATGTACTCTGTACGCGCAGTACACGTTTCTTGGATGTATAATACGGGGTGCTACTACGGTGGACGAACTGAAATTGATGAATTTGAGCATAGATTGTTGCACAATAAGTCATGCGCTCAAGGGGCTCGTTTGTCCCGCGATTTAGTTCCAACAAACGTATCCCAAGGTATAAGATAATAAATTCCAAAATAAAATCCCATTTCTACCTATATTATGCGACAAATTATCTGAAGATCATAAAATATAAGATTTAATCAATCAATTAATAAGGTTATTGCAGTTCACGGCTGGAAATAAGCCTCTCCCAATGTATATTATTGCCTCCGATCCTCCGCATCCAGTCTGTTCCAGTCACCTTTTTCAGGTCGTCAGTCTATTTGTCTAGAGAGCATCCCACCTTCCATTTACCTTCTCGCAGTCTCCACTGTAGGACTCAGCAGACAGATGTGGCCAGACTACTGCCACACTAATTTCTATTAATCGTAAATAATGAATTATACTATAAAAACAAAAACTCCAAACAATATAGATCTAAATTCCACTATTATTTTCAAAACCTTCAATTATAATGAATGTATGAGACTCACTGAAGCAAACTCAATTAGCTTAAAATCCAAGGATTTATTATTAGCCAATAAAATGGTTTATTACCACCAAAGTCACTCTATTATCACAATCCTATTAAAATCTCAAACTCTCACTATATTATTGTACTATCTTTACCATGACGTTTATATTATAAAATGTGATAATAATTTGTACTGAAATGATGTACATCTCTCCGTAATAATCAGTGTATTGAAAGAACAATTAAGTTCAGTTTCGTGAGCCAATAAAACAAAACTGAAAAACAGACGTAATATTTTTTATGTGAATCTTTATGTGATAAATTGTAAAATAACAATGCGGATTAAATGACACACAAGTGACACTTAAACCGCTTTCGAGTTCGAACCGATAGTAGTGATCTCGACCGCACTCAGTTTTATCACCCGATAGATTTTCCGAGCGATTTCAACAAACAAACGATTCAGAATTTATCGTATAATGTGCAAACCGTAAGATTTATCGTTCATTTACTCGTATCATAATGGCGAAGCGAATTCGCTTCGAGTTAAATTGTACGGATAAAAATGTATTCATACGTGGTCTCTTTGGTTTCTTAAAGAGACTTACGTGACGGCGCGTGGCTTATTTTGAGTTTGTGTTTAATTACATTATTAATGTCTGGTATTTAAAAGCTCAAACATACAAATAATTGGTTAATTGAGTGCTTTGTGAATTTAATTTATAGTCAGTGATTTGTATCGGGATATTTACTGTGTTGTATTTTTGTAATGTGAGTAACTATGATAGTTTAAATACCTATATACATACATACATATAATCACGCCTCTATTCCCGGAGGTTTAAGCAAAGGTGAATTAGCACCCACATTTCACCTATCATCGAATTCGGTCCTACGTAATAGAGGGGGTTAGCCTATTGCCGTCTTCCTTGCACTATTGTTGACTCAAGCCATGCATCTGAGGCTGAGTCGTTACTGTATATATTTGTCTGATGTAAAACAGATCTATCCCTTAGTCGCCTTGTACGACACTGCATGGGAAGAGACGGGGTGGTCCAAATTATACTCAGCCGGGAACCATCTATACCTAATGTTTCTTTTAATCGATTATATTTCATTTTGAAGACACTCTTACTTAAGAGCAAAGTACTTCTACTCGAACAGGGTGGGAATACTCCCTAAAAAGCACTTAGATACTACTGGATATAAATAATCACGTTGAACAGTTCAGTGAAAGACTTTGAATTGCAAAGATTAGTGGAATCATAGCAGAATCATATCAAAAACTAAATAAAAAAGACTTAAGAAGTCTTCTTCTTCATTGAAATGCTATTGCCGGGTTGAGTCTGTTGAAAGAAATTTTAAAGCACCTAGTACGCTATTCATATTTCTATCTTAAACGATATGAATGTTTGAGGCTGATCCTCGTTTCAGATCTTCGTCTGTGAGTCACCAAGTTAAACAGTTTTAAACTCGTCTATTTTTCAAATGGAAAATAAAAATTATATGTATTTTATTGGATTGGATTGGTAGCCTAGTGGTATGGGTAATGGACTGCTGAGACGAGGTCTCGGGTTCGATCCCAGGTTTTACCAGTGCACACTGACCAATGACTTTTCGATGCTTTTCGAAGTTATGCGTGTATTTATCGCAGGTTTATAAGTGCCCGGTTAATGGCAATAGGCTCGCCACCTATTACATTGGGACCTAATCATAAACTGACGAAATGTGGGCAGCACTCCTACTCCTTTTGGGATATAGGCGTGAGTTTATGTTATGTATATGTTTTATTGAAATAGGATAAATGCTAGATCCCCATAGACTATTGATCTTAAATAGTATTCATTTAACATAATAATACAGCGTCAAATCAAATGAACTAGCGCATCACAGTCCACTGCTGGACTAAGCCTCAACCAATGTTGGGAGGCTTTGGCCTACTGTTAGTACAGGGTTTTATTTTGAGTGTTCCTTCTCTAACAGTGATATCATCTACGCATGTTTCCATTAGTCGCTTCTTATGACAGCCTTCGGATGAGATGGGGTGGTGATACTTATCGTACATTACAATATAGCACACACATGTTTATTTAAGGAAATATTTTGAATAACTTCGCATAGACATCTAACAGTAACTTTTCATTTTCATTATGTATTCCTAACATGATTCCTACAAACAATGTTTTGCACAAGAGATCTGAGATAAGTCACTATTTGAAGATGGTTCAAATCATAACAGCATGATACGGTGACATTGACAAACGCGGTGCCGCGAGAAATGCGTGGCTTAAGGCACGAAAGATAAGCGACTGCTTATATACGAAGTTATATTTAAATTTTATGTTAAGTTAACATAGTAGGAGGTAGGACACGACGGTACTGCCATACCAATCGAGTAGTCTGACTGGGCAAGTACCGTACAGTACTCCACCCTACAGAATACCACAGCTATAATAACCTCGTGTTGTATTCCCGGCGTTGAGTAGGGTAGCCAGAGCTTACCGGAAAGTTTTTGTGCTGTCAGTGGGAATACCAAAGGCTTGTCCTGATTTTGTGTTCTGTACTGAAGGCACAGAAAATCTATGTTCTTACAGGGTCGGCAGCACTTCCCATGAGCGCCGCGCCGGCCTGGGGGTGACAGGTGGAGCCGCCTGTCACCCTGGCAGAAGCAGACGACGGCGGCGGCGCGCCTGGCGTGCCTCCCCGTTTTCCGGGAACGAGTTGGGGACTCTGTAGTCCCCACACACCCGAGAAGAGGGCCAGATCGTGAGAGATGGCTTTGGGTCGGCCGGAGTGCGAGGGATATGCCTGCCAACCTCACCTTCGGCAACCAAAAAGACCCACAGGCGGCGTGCGTTTTAGTCGGTTCGAGTCCAACATAACCTCTCCCACCGGCTCCGGTGGGGAGGTATCCGTGGGGATTTTGCGCAAGTAAAAAAAAAAAAAAAGGGTCGGCGGCACGGGTTTGACTCCCCTGGTATTATACACGTTCATAAGTCACGATAATCACTTTCCATCAGGTGGGCCGTGTGCTTGTCGGCCACCTAAATTGTATAAAAAAGAAACCATATACCGTTCTAGTCTGGTAACCAGTTTTGGTTAGAGTGGGATTATGATAACTTGAATTGGGAAAATAAGTTTGTCTGGACCTGAATTCTAATGCAAGCAAATCAATCTTGATTAATATGATGTGTCTACATTGAAATCATCCGAGGCTTTCATCTTCAAGACTCCGGTCCATTTATCAGCTGTTTCTCTTCTACTTCACCCGGTCTTCGGTATCCCTGGTATTTAGACGACTGTCAAACGTGTCATCCTATAGGACTTCAAGCGAGCATTTCTTGAGTTTACTACTTTTAATGAGGCCTTTTTTTTATACCACTTAAGTGGCAGACAAGCACACGGCCCACCTGATGGGAAGTGGTTACCGTGGCCTATGGACTTGTGCAATACCAGGGGCGTAACACTCGCGCTGCCGACCCTGAAGAAACCTCCTAATGCCCCTTTTGAAGAACCCCATATTTTAGGCGCATGGGAAGACCGCAGCACGCCTGGTCATAGCCAGATAATTGTATCCACGACTCTCTCAGCGAAAGCGATTCTCTTGCAATTTCGTCAGTACATATAATCAACAATAATTTTGTTAATTCAAGTGAAACTGTTATGTCATCACATTGATTTCAACCACCTTTAATTAAACAATTGTATTGAAGCGATCCATTCGCAGTGCTGACCTATTTACTCACAATACCACAGGAACATTTATTAATTATGTTTTGTTTATTGAACACCCATATTAAGTAGGACATAATGTAACTACTTTGTATGCAAGCCATTGTTCGCTTACAAATTGTTCAGATCTATTTTGAATTATGATAGCTTTATATGAGTCATACAATTTGGTTAAAATTTTGCTAATACAAGAAGGAGAGGTCTAAAACTTTACCGACTTCCTTGAGGTCAGCCAATCTTAACATCTTTGTAACGTGCAATGAGGAAAACGAGATAGGACACGACGGTATTTCTGTCCAATTAAACAGTCCGACTGGAGAAGTGCCTCCACCCTACAGAATACCGCGGCTATAATAACCTCGTGTTGTGTTCCCGGCAGCGAGTAGGGTAGTCAGAGTTCACTGGAGAGATTTTGTGCTGTCAGTGGGAAGATCAAAAGCGGACAAGTGCTTTGTCTTTTACACTGACGGCACAGAAACTATCTGTGAAGATTGGCAGCGTGAGTGTGACTCTTTTGTAACAACAAGAGAGTCACACCCATGCTGCCAACCCTCACAGAAAGTTTGCAACAGCACACGTCTTAAGGCCACAGTAACCACTCTCTATCAGGTGGGCCGTGTGCTTGTCTGCATCCTAAGTGGTATAAAAAATATGAATAGAGACCCGCGCTTTCACCTTATCGTGGGACACTGTGGTGAAGCTGCGATAATCTTAGGTACCATGGTCTATCATGAGGCGTAGGCGCATTACGAATAATCCCGTTTATTGTCATTGGCTAATGCAGGGTTTATTATTAATTTACAAAATAATTTCACAACATTTACGGATAAAATATAATTTAAGAATGAATTAAACCATACAATAATGTGTTACATTTCCTAATGTGCATTCATTTATGCCTTAGAACCTCCTAATAGGAAAGCTGCTTTGCATCATCGCAGTTATGTATAATTAGAGCTAGATACGATGACCTATGGCTCAGGGAACCTATTACCTACAACCTACAATAAATTGCCCTATGTTAGCTTGATATTGTGAAGACAATTATATGTATGTATGTATTAAATTATGTATATTATATGCCAATATTTACATGTAGGTATAGTTTTGAGTATCATTTTAATTAATGATAAGGATTGATCATTATTGGTACAAAAAAACAGCAAGGCGACGTGTCGATGCTTCCCGTGACCAAAGAGTTGGCCTCTTTTTCGCACAACGGATTGGTATTGCCATCCAGCGGGCCAATGCCACCAGCCTTTTGGGCATATTACCAGTCGACATCGTTGGGTAGGAATTTTTAGATGCTTGAACCTTTTGTATTATATTTTATATTCTTATTAATATTAGTTTATATCTTTCTACAATAACAAAGTGGATCATTGTAACGTACATAAATTATTACATTAGGAACAAAAATATAAGGATTGACATTCCATGTGACAATGCTGTCAGCCTTCTTGGAACGTTACCGGTCGGTCATGATGCGAAGGAATTTCATGACGCATTCTGTATATAAATTATTTTTTTTGTTTTAATTTAGTACATATACATACCTACATTATTAACAATTGTGTTTACAAAACCATCATTCTATCAGTCGTACGCCTTCTTAAGATTAACGGATGTAGTACTTGCGCTGCCAAACGACAAGTTGGGTGATCAGATTACAGTGGCTCCCAAAAAAGTCAAATACGCTAAATAAAGAGATAGAGTAAGAAGTTCTTAAGTATGTTCTTTGTTCAGAAACCGGAACTAACAATAGTGATGATGGAGACTCTGAATTCAGAATCATTCGTGGGTGAAGTCGCGGACAAGTATTATATAAATCAGTAAATATTTTATGATAAATTACTAAAACACTACTATGTTATAATATAAAAGCTTTAGACCGCGCCTCCGTCCGCGTGAATGTGGGTAATTGCGACCAAACATAGCATGTGTCCTTTCTCAATATTTTTTCTACCCTTATACTAAATTTCATCAAAATTGGTTCAGAGGTTTAGGTGTGAAAACGTAACATACATACAGACAGAGTTTCTTTCGCATTTATATATATAAGTAATATTTACTTGGTTATCACGATAAAACATAGCCTATGTCCTTTCTCAAGGTTTAATCTACCCTTATATCAAGTTCTTCACGACTTAACCACTGAGTATAACATACAGACAGAGTTACTTTTGCATAATATAATATAATATTATAGTATGAATAGTTGTATGTAGCGTAAGTACAATATTGTGTAGCTAACTTTTATAAATAAACCAACAATTTATCCTTTTCAGAATAAACTATAAACATACATAGTTTAACCCAAAAACGCTGTAACCTAAAAACTAATACATTTCTCTCAAAGTATGACTATTTGACATGTTGGGGTTGTCCCCAGCGGTCTTACAGAGCCCTTTATGTTTTTGGAGATATTTGCCTCGAGGGATGCCGGAGGACTTTCAGAGGCGCTATTTATTATAGCTCCGGCTGTGTTCAGGTCAAATTGATGGTTATCTTTGAAGGTTCTTTGTGTATGGTTTGGGCGGTTTAAATTATGAGTGTTCTAAGGCACGGTGAAAAGATTTTTGCTGGTATTATTTTGTGTTTGAACGGTGGATATTGATAAAAGGCTACGAGTATATATAGGTATGTAGCGTAATATGATATATATCGATACAAAAATATGTTGCCACCTAGATCAAAACAAACATTACTCATCTTAAAATATGCATCGTTTAACCAGTCTGTAATACAAAGTCTAGAATATAGATAAACATCGTAGGTATAATTTTTGTCCTAAATACATACATTACTGTACAGTTTATGAAGCCGCGTGGTTCCCGGCAGAGTATCTCTTCCTATGTGGTATCATACAAGGCGACTAAAAGATAGGGCTGTTTGTCATCAGACAGATATACAGCCCAGACTTAGCCTCAGATGCATGGCTCGAGTCAATAGTAGTGCCCGAAACATGGCAATAGGCTCACTCACTATTAGGTACGTAGGACCGAATACAATGAATGGTGAAATGTGGATGTTAATTCAACACTGCCTAACCCTAAGGGACAAAGGTGTGATTACATGTATGTATGTATGTACTATACATACAAACTACCAGACTAATACAAACACATGTAAAATGCATGTGTGGAATGTGCGGGAATCGACCATGCTATCTCTGACTAAACAACCGAATGGTCCAACACTGTGTTCACCAAAAACAAAAAGTTATTATGACAGTGGTATTTTATAGAATTCTTCGATTTTCTCAGAGCTATGTTTTTTTTATACCACTTAGTTGACAGACAAGCACACGGCCCACCTGATGGAAAGTGGTCACCGTGGCCTATGGACGTTTGTAACACCAGAGGCGTCACAGTTGAACTACCAACCCTGTAAATACAGAGTTTCTGTGCCGTCAGTGTAGAAGACAAAGCAGGACAAGCCTGTAGTCTTCCCACTGACAGCACAAAATCTCCAGTGAGCTCTGGCTACCCTACTCACCGCTGGTAACACAACATGAAGTTATTATAGCCGTGGTATTCTGTAGGTATATGTTCCTTACATCGTAAGTTCTATACAGCCGTCTCACATCTATTAATCCTCAACTTCGGTCTAAAGTTCTATTAACGTTAGTCAAGGTTAACTTGGTATAATTCCTTTGCTCAACCAACGTTAATTCCTTAATAAACGGAATCCAGTTTATTTATTATCCAATGTTCAAACTACAGTCAATTTAGCCCCTTATATTATATTCACGTGCGATGATTAAAATAATATTTTATACTTTCGGATTAACTTTCAGTCCTGACACAATGGACGCGCGCCGCGAATTGCATTTTTATCGATGGAATATTAAAATTATTCAATCGGCTTTAGTGCACGTTGCATTTTTTTTTAAAGTGCTTGTTTAGTAACAGTCGTGGATGAGACTCAAACCCAGGACTTCTTGATCGTAAGCTAGAACTACCGACGCTATACAAAGATGAAGCTTTTTTTTATGTCGGTCACGTTAATATTGTTGTATAGTAAAAACCAGAATTCTGCGATGATAACTAAAATGACCAATAACTATAGTGGGCCTAGGTTGGTAGTATAATTACCAAGACTAAAACTCGCAACCTCTCGATCGTAACGCTGATTTCTTAAATGATGAATATTCTCAATAGCGAATATATCTAAAGCAGTATTTTTATGATAATCTGTGATATATGTTTTTTTTTATATAGGACACGTCAATTAGACTTCGCCTTGCCTGATGGTAAGCTGAAGGCAAAGTCCCAAAAAAGAGGGTCACCATTACTTACACATACCGTGTGACAATGGTGACACTCAGCTTGACGGCCTTATCATATAATTTTTCACGCCCCGCTTAAAGGACCCGGGGCTGTAGGAAGAAGGAAACACGTGAGCTGGTAATGAATTCCAGGCATTAATGATGCGACAGAGGAAAGAGTCTCGGAACCGCTTGGTTCTTCACCGGATGTTTTGCACCGTGTGCGGATGACATCTAAGACCTGCACGTGTTGTCCTGTGTAGGAAAGGGGAGGGTGGGACTAATTGGAAGAGCTCATCAGAACACTCCCCACGGTACAGACGGTAAAATACAGCCATGGACGCAACATCTTTACGCAGCTGTAAAGGTTCTAGGGTGTTCGTGACCTCGGGATTCCCAATGATGCGGACCGCACTTCGCTGCAACCTGTCGAGACCATCTAGTAAGTACTTTGCTGAACCATCCCAGAGATGCGAGCAGTATTCCACACAGGAGCGAATTTGTGTCTTGTATAGAAGACACCGCTGCTCCGGCGTGAAAAATCGTCTCACTCTGTTCAGGACTCCGTTTTGATCTATTTCCTTTGAAATCTCATAAATATTCAGAAATATACGTCTGAATTAACAGAACATGTTAAAACTATTCATTAGTTTTTGGAATACCTTCTAATTTAAAATAAATATAAAAAAGAATATCCGTTCCATAATGTCAAGGAAGAAAGGAACCGTGGCTCCGATTTTACCCACTTTGGGAAATCGTTTTTTTTGTAAATAACAATATTGGCCAAACCGGCATAAAAAAATATTCATCTTTGTCATAGCGTCGGTAGCTTAGTGGTTAAAACAAACACTTCGGAAACAAAGTATTACAAAGGGAACAAAATAAATACAATATGTCACGTATTCGAATTTATTGAAAATATAAACCGAGCGAAAACATATTTTTATTTCGCATTTCCCCCTAACAAAATTTTCCTTGAGTTAGAAAATAAAATCACAACATATTTGAGCTTTGTCTATCTTAGCATTTTCCGGAATACCACGCAAACGATAAAAAAATGGACATACTTAGTATTCGCCTCATTAACATCTCGAGGATTTGGATTGATTTGAGTTACTACTACGATGATTCTTATACATCCGAGTGACAATCTCAGTTCCATCCAATACCTAAAACTTGGATCCTGGAGTCTGCTTTACTACGATTTGGTTAATTCTAGCTTTTATAAAAGCGTCTGCCGTCATTACTCCTAACTTCGAGAGGAACTTTTAGTAACGACTCTTGTTGGAGACCCATAAGCCATCAACGAGGTACTAAAAAAACATAGTAAATAGTATAAATTAAGTATCATGCTCGCTATTTAGCAATCTTGGTTAAGTTAGTTTAATATTTAATGTCAAGCATTAAATATTAAGTTTTTACATTAATATTTCACTATTTATACTGTTGATTGATGGCACTTGGTGAATTTTGTAGTTACACATATTGATCACTCACTTGTATTTTTCCACATTACTTTTAATATATGTTAGACCTGACCGGATTCGCCTTACGGCATCCTCAAAGGTTTACAATGACATTTAAGAACATTCCTTTCTAAACATTGCGACACACTCAAGAGTTTGGAAAAGTACAAGTGAGTTATCAATATGTGGATTAATATTTTACATTTTATGTCTCAGTAATAAGTATCGTATTACTCCGGAAAAGTTTTAGATTAGCCCTTATCATTACACTTTTCATATGTGTAATTAAAACAAAGAGTCCATAATTCCTACCACTGTCCTGACCTTTATACTACAACGACATATTACTTATAACTACAAGTTGCCTTTTACTAACACTACAAAAACTGTCGTGAACATTGTTCTGTTGTGTTGTAACGTAACCTAGTTGTGTCTCAACGTAAATCAGTTTAGCCAACGCCGACGTCGGCCCTCGCTGTGAATGTGTCACGAGCGCCATTCGGCCGTGATTTTGCACCAATAGGGCTCATTATCGTTTCACTATCGCTGTCTGACTGTTTAGAAGATGGATTTACGATTTCTTGACTAAGAACAAATTGGTGGAGTTAATAAGGATAGTTGATTTGTTTTATTTATATTTAAGAATAAGAATAAGAATAAGAATAATTTATTTGCCTTTAAACATGGTCACATAGGTCTTACAATATGTATGAGTACAGCATGTCTAGCCGCAATCTGCAGCATGCAAATTTTTCAGTCTTCACAAATCGAACAATTATTATATTATAATACTAAACATCACAGTCATCAATCATTGCACTTACATTACATTTATTATAAAATTATATTAAATTATGGAATAAGTTGTAACATTATAAATTATCTACTAATATTCATATTATCACAATACAATAGGTATAATTAATATTAGGTATACTTATCTATTATCACAACTACATTACCGATTGAGCTTATCCCATAGAATTTGGTAACTACAAAGTAACACAGTAATGTCAACAATATAATTATTATACCCATGACTACTTCTTATTATACCCTACTACTATCTAGTTTTACTTGTTACTCAGGCATTAATTTATTATATTTAATTTTTATATGTCATAAACTCTTTCATTGTGTAAAAACATCTATCTATTAGCCATTTTTTTAAGGATTGTGTAAAGCGTGAAACTGGTAACTCTCTTATATCTTTTGGTATTTTATTAAAAACTTGGACACACATACAGAAACTATTCTTTTTATATAAACTAGTCGACATCATGGGTATCAAGAGTTTACTTGGGTCTCTAGATATAAACTTTTTAGTCTCACAGGCTTTTTCAAATAGTTGTGGGTTTTTTTTTACGAACACGCCAATCTCGTGAACGTAGATTGATGTGAGGGTCAATAATTTGAGCTTTTTGAAGAGTGGCTTACAGGAATCTAGAGGTGCGGCCCCACAAATCGCCCTAACACATTTCTTCTGCGATATAAACACTTTATTTATGTCTGTAGAATTACCCCATAATAGTATTCCATATCTCAGCATGGAACCTACATATCCATGATATGCCATTAGCGCCGTTTTTTCATCTGTTAGTCTCCTCGTCTTTCTGAGTGCGAATACGAATCGGTTTATGCGATTAGATACGTTATTTATTTGGGCCTTCCAGTTGCAATGGCTGTCGAGTGTAATACCCAGAAATTTTGTTTCGCTTGCCTCTGCTATATCATAACCACAGAAGTTAATGTTCAGATTGTTAACGTTATTATTATAATTTTTAAATTGCACAATATTGGTTTTTTTTAAGTTTACATTGAGGTTATTTACTTTTAGCCATGTTGTTATTGAATCGATCGCCTTTTGCAACTCCATTTTGTAGTCTTCACTGCTATTTTTGTTCTGTGTAACTATTACTGAAATATCGTCCGCGAACAACGTGCATTTGTGGTTCGTTACCTTCGGGATATCATTTATATAAATTAAAAACAGCAACGATCCTAGAACACTGCCTTGGGGAACCCCGACTTGATTTTTTTCATATGGAGATCTATATGAAGTGACAACTCGTTCTTCGTCTTCTCGAGTAATTTCTACACATTGTGTCCGTTCCTTCAAGTAGCTTTCCAGCCATTTCAGACATACGCCTCTTATACCGTATAGCTCACATTTGTGTAGGAGTATTTTATGATCAACAAAATCGAAGGCGCTGGACATATCAAAGAAAATCGCCGATACCATCTTTCTTTTATCCAATGATTCGGTAACGCCTTTGACCAGAGAAAACGCCGCTAGGGTGGTCGATTTACCTTTTTGAAACCCGTTCTGTTCTCTTATGATTATATCATGTTTATCCAGAAAGTTGGTGATCCGCACGTGCATTAACTTTTCAAAAATTTTGGAAAATATGGGTATCAGTGTAATAGGTCGATAATTATTTAGCTCATCTCTATTAATTTTTTTATATAGTGGCTTAACTATAGAGGTTTTCAGTTTGTCGGGAAATGTACCTTCCCAGAAGGAGAGGTTAATTAAGTGACAGAGTACTTCCGAGATTTCAGAACAGCAGCTTTTTATAATTTTTGTAGAGACCATATCATAGCCAACTGCGCTCGTATTTCTTAACATTTTTATAGTTCTACTGACCTCACTCTCGGAGCAAGGTGTTAAGAATATGGTTGAGTTGACTTTGTTAACTAGATCATAACATGGAGTAGTGTCTCTTACTGTTTCGTGTTCGGCGTTCGTTTTTGAAATATAAAAATTGTTGAATGCACTAGCAATCTCTGTTGGATCAGTTATTGAACTTCCATTCCAGGTTATTTGCTGTATATCCGAGTGAATATTTACACTGTCAAGTTTATTGCCAATAATCTCCCATGCAGCCTTACACTTGTTTTTCGCATTATGAATATGTTTACTATTTATATTCCTTTTAGAGGCTATAATGCATTTTTTAAATAGTTTATTGTATCTGATATAATTTATTCTATTAGTATCACTATTGTCCTTGTAACACATGTATCTTAATTTTCTTTTTACATTAGAAGCTTTCTTTATACCCTTTGTTATCCATTTTGGGGTCGTTATATAGGATTTAATTTTAACTTTATTTACGGAGAAACATAGATCATAAAACATAGTAAAAGTGTCATGAAATAGATTAAAGGCGTGATTACAATCTAATTCGTTTAGTACTTCCGACCAAGATAAGCTTGATAAACAATTTTTGAATGTTTTTATATTATCGTCGTTATAATCTCGCTTGAGCACATACACATTAGGTGCTTTACTTTTTTCTTGTTTAGCATGGAAATCTATACTCTGAGCTGTGTTGTGGTCAGATAGACAGAAGTGGTGCAGCTCGCCTACCACGCCCTTCATGTTACTGAGAATTTGATCAATACATCTCTTTTGTCGGGTGGGTTGGGTGATATGTGCTTTAAGATTATAGTTCAGAATCAATTCCTTGAGTCGATTCGATGAGTTGCAATTTTCGAGTATATTTATGTTCAGATCTCCAGCAATAATAATTCGCCTATTTTCTTTAATGTCTAATTGGTGCATTAAAGTGTTTAATTTATCAAAGAAAATATTTAAGTCCGCACCAGGTATTCTATATACACATACAATTATACACTGTAATGAAGGTATCTCAATTCCACAGCATTCAAATGTGTTAACACTAGCCATGCTTCTACATATCTGTATTGGTCTGGATTCCAACCCTTGGTCAACCAAAATGCATACCCCACCCCGTTTTTTGTCCTGTCTAGAAAAAGAACTCGCCAGCCTAAAATTATGAATTCTTACGTTATGTTCATCTCCATGCAACACAAAAGTCTCAGTGAAGCATAATATCCGAATTACTTTCTTTTGTAATCTAAGCTGATCTAGACATATTTCTATATTTTCTATTTTATTCAAAAGCCCTGCTATATTTTGATGAAATAATGTAATGAGTTTAGTGTTAATTCTAGGTTTATTAATTATATTATTATGATGTTTATTATCACAGAAAAAACGCGTCAGTGTTCCTAGGGTTCACCGATCCCTTTTCTGTTTTTACAGGCGGGAAGTAGAAGGGTATGGTACCCCTCCTTGGTTGTATGGAATCTGAATTCGTACTTTTACCTATATTTATATTTCTCTTATGAGCCAAATTAGAGGGTGCACAGTTCTTTCTGGATTCTATGGAACCCGATAAAAGAGCACCATGTTGCGCATTTTGTTTCATAGGAAAACTTAAAAACTGCTTTTTGTAATAACTGGAGTCTACCATTAAGTTAATTTTATAGCACACAGTCGAAATATAACTGTATTCAGAACCATATTCAGTTCCTACATTCAAGAATTCACAATTAGCGAAATTATTGCAAATATTTTTTAAACTACTATTTAACATAGTTTCGTTTAGTGATTTATTTTTTAAAACATTCAATACTACAACGTTAGTTTTCTGTATAGATTTTAGTAGCCCTATTAGTTCGTATAAAATCTTATTCGGGTTGGTATCATCCTCCCCAGTACAAATGATCAAATAGTTGTCGGTTGACTCCTGTAATTGTGTACAAGCTTTCAATATTTCTGCTGTAGTTGCATACGGTTTAACAATGGATGATACACGGTACTTCTCATATTTTGTATACATTCTAGAGTGAATTAGCCTCGATGCTAGTCCTGAGAGCTGCTTACCTCCTACTATCAGTATTTCGGGATTACCTGTGCTATTTTTCTTGCTACCACTGGCTAATTTGTTGTCAAGAGTGTTATCCGCTGCTTTCTTATCGCCATCTATTGACAATCCTGTAGAATTAGCTCCCTGTAGATCCATTCCCCTTTCGTTCTGTGAGTTCGACTTCAGTTCACCGCTTTCCCTTATGTCCTCTACATCATCAGTGCTCAAATTTGCAAATTTTGGTATTTTTTCTTTATTTACATGCAGTCGCCGACGTTGTTTATTTTTTTTTAGGGAACTACTCATACTTGGGGATCCCATACAAATTTCCTGAAGTCGTATTATTTGTGTAGCCTGTTCAGTGGCTTGCTGCTTTAACGTACCATTTTCTGTGACTAGCTTTTCAATCTCTGCGTGAGCTATCTCTAATTGTTCCCTTAATTTTGTAATTTGTTCCTGATATTGGGTTGATTCGTCATTGTATCTTGTAGACAGGTCAGGCCAGCTTCTACCCATATAGTCTAGCTCAGATTCAGTGGACCTAAATGAGTCATCCAATGTTCTATCTGCTGATTTGTTACGCTTTTTTTTACTTATACGGAATGTAATATTCTGTGATTCCATATTGACACACATTTGTCTACTAAGTTTAACTGGTTTGTGGTTTATTGTAGTTATTTATTTATTTATTAAGATTTACCAACATTTGTTTACACTGTTACAAGCTACAGAAATTACATTAAGTTATAGTCAGAATTTTAATTCGATTCCAGATTTGACATTAGCTACTGTTATTTTGTGAAATAATGATACCACATATAATAGTGTATGCCCGAATAAAAGAGATAGTATATTTCATAAGAAATGAAATTCCATTTCCATTAAATAACCAAACACCCGTAAAATTATACGCCAAAAATCTTAAAGATTTGAAAGCACTGGACCCACCTGTGGAGCCGCTTAACCGGACATACCCGGATACGGCTATGATTTACCCGGATTACGCCCGGGCAACACCCGGTCACGGAGACTAGCCTCCGTCCGGTAGTCAGAGTTCGTGTCGATTCGTTTTTTAACGGAATTCCATTTTATGAATGAGTAATAATTGGTTTCGGAAAAAGTATGAAGTCTTTTATTTTATTTATTGACAGTAACGTTGCTACCTTTTTTGTATTTTTTTATTTGTTTTAAATTTAATTTGTAGCATGTATTATTTTATTGTTTACTTAATTCAATTAGAAACACATTTTTTCACCATAAGCTGCCACTATTTTAAATATGTGCCCTATTGAAATGGAAGTATAGGTATAATGATCATTTCACTTTATTTTCGAGAATCTTTTCCAAGAACTTCTATTAAACTCAGTCCACTGCTGGACATAGGCCTTTCCCAATATTGGGAGGCTTTGGCCTACTGTTTCAAGCTTTCATTCTCTTGCAGTGATATCGTCTGTGTATTTTGCCGTTTGTCGCCTCTTAAGACACCCTTCAGATGAGATGGGAAATAATTGAAAGGTAACTGAACGAAAATTTAAGTGAAAATGAGGGATATTATTACAACATTGATATTGGCTCAGTTGAGCACCATAAAAAGGGACATCACACTGACCCATAAAGCATTTCAGATAAAATAGTATTAGCGAATCGTCCCTGGGGTAATATATGCTATCAAAATCACTTAAATTACAGCCTTAGGCACTATTTTATGCCTTATCAGAAGAGCTGTGGCCATTATTGGGACCTTTTTTGGAAAAAAACTTTATAAACTTTTGATGAACGGTTTTCAACTTATTATACTTGATGTTAAGGTTTATTTTTCTTTTGGACAGTGATGTCATATGTCATAAGAGTGTCTTGTTAGACGGGGTCCGTTCGGGCATCTGATTTATAGGTATCGCTGTGAATCACTGCTTCAGCTCAATAGCCTTCGTAAGAGTTTATTTTTGTCTTTATTTATTTTGGGGCTGCTGTTTTATTAGATGTGCTAAGAGTACCTACATTGAGACCAATAGACACATAGATTGCAGCCATGTATTAGCTGCATTCCATTCAGACAATTAGAGAACATTGTCGAACTCGCAAGCAATACAACAGATAAATTGCATTGATTTTTGTTTACGTTAATTACGATATTTTCCCATTTTCTACTCCTCATACTGTCTACTTAGATGCTTTGTTAGTAATTTAAAAATATATATCAGAACACAGAATGTATATTTCACAACTTATAATAATAAAATATTCACTGCAAAATATATTAATATTTGAAAAAAAAACACTGAAAAAGTTTTCAAATGCCGACGTGCGTCCAGTAACGACGGCCCAACCAATTTAAATGTAAATGTTTTTGTGCGCATAAAAATCGACAATTATTGAACGTGGTAAATCAATTATTTTTCTCATTGTAAACCTGATTGACTGGGAACTTTTATGAATCAAACCCTTTAAAATCATAACAGGAAAATGAAAGCAATAGCTGGTAATGATTTTTTGTGTACCTTTCGTGTTTGGGGTCCCATTAAAAACTTTGGGGTACAAACCAATCTCTGGCACACCTGCTGGACAACGGATGAAGCACAGAGGCTTTCTTGTTGTTTATTTCTTTTATTCTTCAGACTTTTTATCGGATCATCTAACTGAAAGTTATATTGACATTCCCGTCCCTTTCAATCATTCAATCAATTAGCCACTTCTGGACATAGGCCTCTCCCAATGTGCGTTAACTAACAATAACCCTACTTACTTAGTCTCCGCTATGTGGCAATGAGTAGTTAGTGGAGTTGCACCAAACGTCACCGTTGCTGTATGAAAATCAAAATTTAAAGTGTTGCTATTACTGCAGTAAGTATTGCTTTTTCATTTACAGTCAGATTCACAAAGGTAAAACCTGCTGTGAGAAAAGAACATAAACATTATTATTTTTATTTTTATTTATTATATTCTTTTTTGTACGCCAATTACAATATTCATATTACAGAAATTGAGAAGACAAGAGCAGTACAAAGGGCGGCCTTATCGCTTTACACAATTTCTTCCAGGCAACCTTTGGATGGAAATGTATGTTGGTTGGAGTTGGTTATTCCACTCAAGTTTCAACTCTTTTTTATACCACTTAGGTGGCAGCAAAATTTCTTTAACGCATTATTCTGCCTATAGTTTGTATTTCGTAAAAAATAACTTCAAACCGATTAAGATAGGAAAAATCTTGAATCATTTGAGGCGGGTTTCGCATTCGCCAGGTTTCCCTTACAGGGGGAATGCAGTGACCGCTGAGCCATCAAGCTACGCCTAAAATCATCCAAATCTTCCTATATATATCCGTCTTACGCCGACGGTTTCTGACGGTACTAACTCGGTTTGAATAGTTGGCAATAGGCTCGCCACCTATTACATTGGGACCTTTTTTTAAATATGAAACACGTCAATTAGACTTCGCCTTGCATGATGGTAAGCTGAGGCCTACTTAAACATACACTGGCGAAATGTGGGTGCTAGCACCTCTACCTACCTCTTCGGGGATATAGGCGTGAGTTTATGTATGTATGTGAATAGTTAGCATACAAAGAAACTTATTTATAAAAGCTCTTATTCAACTACAAAAGCTGCACCCAAGACTCAGATAAACATAATTTATTAGCAAGATTAAGTCCAATTGTTTGGTGCTATGTCAATCTAGAACGGGAGATAGCGATCCTATCCGATATATGAACCTTTTTCTTTGGGTAATTAAAAGGTTTGGATAAAAGTAATGAAAGATTTCATTGATAATAATGTTTTTTTGTTGTTGGATTCTCCAGTGGGACTAATATTGAAGTAGTACAATATTATACTACAATATTCGTTCGTACACACTATATACTAATCACTTGGCCTGTTATTTAGTATAAGTTCGAGTTTCGTCCCCTGCTTCTTCTTTAGCTTAGACAAATGTGATGTGGCTCTAGGGCAAACTTCAGGTTCTGATAAAAGTTGTTTGAGTTTGAGTCGTTCAATCCCCGCGAGAAATATTTGTATGCATGAATATAGGTATTTACATTCATCTAGTCGTGCCTCGGAGAGAGAGATTAGGAGGTAGGACACGGCGGACTGGGGAAGTACCTCCACCCTACAGAATACCGCGGCTACAATAACTTCGCGTTGTGTTCTCAGCGGTGAGTAGGGTAGCCAGAATTTATGCTGTCAGTGGGAAGACTAAAGGCTTGTCCTGCTTTGTCTTTTACACTGACGGCACAGAAACTCTGTACTTACAAGGTTGGCAGCGCGACTGTGACTCCTCTGGTGTTACAAACGTCCCTAGGCTACGATAGCCACTTGCCATCAGGTGGGCCATGTGCTTGTCTGTGGTGTAAAAAAAAGCACGTATACAAACATCTATGGCAGTCGTTACGTGTTGTTGGAGCATTAAATAAAATCCAACAACTGTTGTAGAACTTTTTTACGTCTCCAACAACACGTAAAATCTACCGTCAATTAGTAGGTGTGTACCGGCCTCAAAAATCTTGGTAGTGCCCTCTGGGGCACTTTTCTCTATATACCCTGTAAGTGAGTACAAGCTTTCTGCGTTGCAGTCGCGTTCACTACCGCCACGCCGCACAACCTGTGCGGTCACCTACTGTAATATTATAATTGTGAAGATGTTTCAATGTTATCATTCTCTTACGGTAGATTTGATGTAGTGACAGATTATAGTCTGAAATAACGCATAGGTTTCTTCAAAATATTGCAACTAAGATATATGTTATAAGTTAATCAAGGAAATTTTATTAAGTAAGTTTTATTTTATTGCATTTTTTCCTGCCTACTTAATAATTTGCCACACTTCAGTGTGACGTAGTAAGGTTATGATACGATAGTGACCTTACAAACTGCCACATAACACCTGTCACCAGAAAATTCATTAATCAGAACACTTGCGTGTTATACTTGTCATGTTATTATATTAAAATAAAGCTGCCTGGAAGAAATCGCTTCCAGCGATAAGGCCGCCCATTGTACATTAAACTGTATATGCATGCTACCTACTTGTCTCTGCTATAAATGTATTGGTGTACAATAAAATATTATCTATCTATTTCTGAAATAACATACATAATTTATTTGACCTGCGTTCACTAAAAACATATAAGCACTATTACAAGTTATAAGCTAGTAGTTTTGTGAACAGTAGACCTCGAGAGCACCTTTTGCCACAATTTTCTGGTACCATTAATCAAAGTTAATTTACTTAAAAAAAAAACATTTAAAAAGCAATACATATTTTGTAATTTTAAACAGCACTGGATATTTCACCAATATTAATGATTATCCATTCTTAAAAAAACGCATCAGCAAACTTCCCCCTTCTCTCTTCCATTTACCCTCCAATCAAAAAAACTCTACACAAAAGTTGTATTTTAAATCAAACAACGTGTGTGCCAGGTTTGGTGAAAATTGGTTTAGAAATGCTCTCTCTAGATCGGAACTGATAAACAACTAGACATATAAACGAGAGCAAAATCGGCCATCTTATCAAAACGGAGCGCAATTATTAAATGTTAAGGTATGGATGTAATAAAATATAGATATTTGGTTGGATGTCTGTAACTCAATCACAGAGAAACGGCTAAATAAATCTGGCTGGAATTTGCCACAGGGATAAAATTGCAAGCTGAAGTAATATATACAGGCGTCATTTTATCCCTGGAATCGGAACCCATACGAGTATTAATATTACGGGTAGTTCAACGCTTGTAGATATTGGCATATTAGATAACAATGTTATATTAGTATTTGCCAATATTCTAATCAAATATTATATTATTTAAGTCACATTCTGCGGCAATTTTGGTAGTAGCGGCGTATAAAATGCATACAGATACTTAAAGATGGTATTCTGGGTACGGTAGACCAAGTAGTCTATAATGAGGGGCTAGCACGAACTAGCGCTAGTGGCTAGTGTTAATGGCCTAGAATAATGATCATGAAGTAAAAGAATCAATGAAAATATGAATTTCACAATGAACAGTCCGAAAAAATTCCTAATGCAGAAAACTTTTTTTTTTATACCACTTAGGTGGCAGACAAGCACACGGCCCACCTGATGGAAAGTGGTTACCGTGGCCTATAGGCGTTTGTAACACCAGAGGAGTCACAGTCACGCTGCCAACCCTGTAAATACATAGTTTCTGTGCCGTCAGTGTAGAAGACAAACTTTGCATACTGAAGTGCGCAGGAGTCGATTCTTTATAACCTTGAAAAGATTGTTTTATTTTACGATCAACGATTAATTTTCTCTAATCACACCACTATTATTGATAGCTTAGTGTCGGTAGCTTAGTGGTTAAGGAGTCGACCTTACGATCAAAACGTCTTGGGTTCGAATCCTATTATCGACGTGAACAATTTAGCTTAGCTGGAGAGGTTAGAGGGAATGTTAGTAATTTAGATTCTAATATCACTTCTTCTAATGATCACATCGAGCTGCATGAACCAGCTCAATTCATTTTTTTTTCATACCACTTAGTTGGCAGACAAGCACACGGCCCACCTGATGGGAAGCGGTTACCGTGGCCTATGGACGTATGCAACACCAGGGGTGTCACACTCGCGCTGCCGACCATAAATATTAAATTTATAAATATATTCACGGAATAATTATATTTGTATTCTGTACGGTATTTAGGTACCCATAATAAACATGTAACAACGTATTACTCATGTAATTGCATAACATTTCCTCGTTTTCATGATATTGTTGTGATTAATGTTGGTTTACCGCTTCTATGAGTTATAGCGCAAATATAAGTAAATTTAAAAAAAAAAACTATGAATTTACATCACTTTTTTCCATTCGTCGCATCCGAAGCTTTCACTTCGGTGTCTGGGGTTCGCTTTACTAGTCTAACTGCGGATTTGGACTGAACTTTGTGACGTCCATTACCCAAAGGCAAAATCAAAGTCTTGTAGTTAAACCAGTTGTTTGATTTTTTTTAGTATTCCTACCACCCGTAACGACGGCCATAGTTGTTCGTATGGCAACCGGGATCGATAGCTTAACGCAACTACCCATAGTCTTATATAAATATTTGCACTGAGCGATGATGGACCCGCGCCTCCTACGTAGCGGCCGCGTTCACTACCGCTACGTCACGGAACCTGTCTGGGCATCACACTGCACAAATGTATATCGACCATGTAACAACCTTCTAATGTCCTGTTCTGTTCGAGGTTCTGTTAGATTTCAGCAGTGCTTTTGATTCGGTTGATTTTGATGTCATTTTAGGAGATTTAGCTTCTCTTAATGTTTCATCCTCTGCGATTGCGTGGTTTAAATCGTATCTTGGGGGGCGCTCGCAGTCTGTCCGCTGTGAAGAGGCTTCCTCTGAATGGTGCAATTTGACTGCGGGCGTCCCACAAGGTGGAGTACTGTCTCCTCTTCTCTTCTCCGTTTTTATAAATGCTATTACAAAGGTAATTACTTCTCACTATCACCTCTATGCAGATGACCTGCAGCTGTATCGACACTTCAAGGTTGAAGAACTGACTGAGGCTGTGACGGCTATCAACAATGATCTTGTTAACATTAGTCAATGGGCTAAATCTTTTGGGCTTCTGGTTAACCCAACAAAATCGCAAGCAGTCATTGTTGGTAGCAGATACATGTCGAATCTTTTAGTTCCCCAGTTTCTTCTACAAGTTCTCTATGATGCTACTTCTATTGCTTTTTCAAAACATGTGCAAAATTTAGGTGTCTATGTAGACTCAAATCTGGCATGGGACGTCCATATTGCAGATTATAGCAAAAAGTTTTACTGCTCCTTTCAATCTCTCAAACGTCTCCAGAAATTTTTACCATTTCAAACTAAAGTTACTCTTGCGTAATCTCTTCTGCTTCCACTTTTAGACTACGCTGATGTCTGTTATTTTGATGCAAAGCAGGAACTTCTTAATAAACTTGAAAGACTGCAAAATTTTGGTATCCGCTTTATTTTTTGTCTTGACCATGTTTCCGAATTTCGGGCAAGGCTGAGGTGGTTACCTATTCGCCACCGTAGAGACTCCCATATTCTCTCTCTTCTCTACTCTATTCTTTTTAATCCTGATTCGCCTGCTTACTTACGAGAACGCTTTGAGTTTCTTGTCTCCAGGGGTAAACCCTGTCGCACTTCCTCAGCACTTCTTCTTCGAACCCCTCCTTACTGCTCCAGCCGTTACGATGGCTCATTTACTGTTCCCGCAGGAAGGTTGTGGAATTCGTTGCCTCACTCGGTACGCGATAGCATTTCTTTGAACGTATTCAAGATCAAAAAAAAAAGAAAAAAAAAAAAAAAAAAGTAAAAGAACTGTTCCTCTCTCAAACTAAATAAATGTGTGTTATTTAATATTATAGTAATATATGTATTATCTATTGTATATTTGTGTAATTGAATTATATACAAGTCGGTATATATGTAATATGTCTGCTGTATGTATTGTACATGTATAATATTTTTATTCTTAGTATGTATTATATGTATTTTACTGCTGTTGTACACTTGGTTCTTTTTTAACATTTTTTTTGCACTTTTAATCCCTAAAGGTTTGCTGTGAGAAAACTCAATATTGAGTTAAGCTTGCCTTTGTACACCAAGATGTATTTGTTATTACCTGTTGATGTATTATTTTCTTGTGTACAATAAAGAATTAAAGAAAGAAACCAACACCGTAGTCGCTTGAAAAATTCTCAACTGGGAGATCATCATCATTCTACAGTTTTAGTGTGCGCGGAATGAACTGTGCGCACCGTTTAGGTGATATTACCTTGGCCCCGAAGGTCAAACAAAACGATTCGAAAAGGCTGACTAATTTTTTTGATAGTGAACACCTCTGAATCGTTGCAGATGTGTAATGATGTTGCGTCCTTGGCAGTGTTTTACTCTATGTACCATGGCGAATGTCCTGATGAGCTCTTCCAATTAGTCCCACCATCTCCTTCTCCTTTCCTACATAGGACAACACGTGCAGGGCTAAGATGTCACCCTCATACGGTGCAGAATATCCGATCAAAAACGAAACGGTTCAGAAATTCTTCTCTTTGTCGCACCATTAAGGCCTGGAATTCATTACCAACTCACGTGTTTCCTTCTTACTACAGTCTCGGGACCTTTGAGCTGGCCGTGAAAAAGCATATGATGAGGCTATCAAGGTGAGTGTCACGATTAATATGGTATTTGTATGTAATGATGACCCTGTATGCTGAGACTTTGCCTTTAGCTTACCGTCAAGCGAGCCGAAGACTAATTGACGTGTTCTATATATAAAAAAATATATATATATTTCAATTTACCTGTATAATTCTCGTAACTAACATCCCAAAACACCTTAAGTTACTCTATACGACGCTAAAAGCGAGATAAAGTACTATTCTCTCTCCTTAATAACTTGCTTTTAAAATGGACATTAAGTAGCTTTTCAATCCATTTTATCTCCAGTCCAAATTAAAGCGGAAATTATTAGATGCTTTTTTTAAAAGCACCTCCAAAATCTGAGTGAAATAATTTTACAGCAACATTGAATAAATTGACTGAGAAACAACAATAGCCCAAAGCTTTCAGGCCAATGTTTTTTTTTCAGGTGTTGTCTAAAACGGCCCATTTATCTATTGAATAGCTCGGTGAAAAAAATTGTCTTTTCAGAACTGTCAGGGTGTTTGTATTATGTTATTAAGGCTACATCATGGTATTTAATGCTCTAGCGGCTTTCAAATTAATTAAATTTGTCTGAGGTCTGATTTTTTAAAAATATGAGTTTGTTGGAGCTTCTTTGTGAAAGAATTAATGCTGACTAAAATTAATCAATGTCAAATAGAAAATGTCGTCGAACCTTTGCTAAGTTCCGAGGGGATGTTGAATTCGAAGTTATTCATGTGGTAGGCCATGAAAATCCCAATGACTGTTGCAATGAATACTGTTCCAAAATTCTAAGTACGTAGGCATAATTTTACTTCAGAAATTTACTTTAAGAAAAATCTTGAAGCAAATTTGATATCATAGACACCATATGCTTCGAGCAGTACAATCGACTAAAAAGATAAGATAAGATAAGTGGACAACTTTTCATGCAACTTTATATAAAAACCTGTAATATTTCCTTTGCCGACTGTACAACTCAGATATAGCCATTTTATCTACTTCATTACGAAGAACTTCACTATATCGGAGAATAGTGTGGCAACTTATTAGTTTCACAACAAACAAAGTCGACAGCAGAAAATCAACGACAATTTTAAATGCATGATTATATCTTGTAAACTCTACTAATGAAGTTTTAAATTGAGAACATAATTGTTTTATACTACCTTGAATATATTCCAGAATTAAAAATAAAACAATATAACCTACAATAGCAGGTGCTGGGGAAATAACATACGTAGTAAGATAAGCTACTTACTCCATAAGCTTTTTCTAATGGCTTCAGCTATAGCGCCGGAGAAGGAATACAGTACAGCCGTTAACCACGTTTTCTTGGTACTGTGGTTTAATTATTGGAATTATGGCTGTTAGACTGACTGTTTGAAACTTATCAGATATATCATAAATTCAAATATAAGCTATTTAAATTTTGGTTGTTACGAAGTCTAAAAGCAAATTTTGATTAATTTTGTAATGAACTTTAAAACATATGTTATTCATCGCAAAGTTGTCTAATTAGTCGAATCCTTTGTGGACATGTTTTGATATCACAAAACAATAATCTAACATTCATAAGTAAAAAAGTAAACTGTATGTAGCTACCGGAATAAATATTTATTGCTTATTTTTACGTTGTCAAAATTATAAGAGTTGGCAGAGTTCCTTTGATTGTTGGTAACACGAATGACTGACAATATTTTTGTCAATATACTGTATCTACGCAGAAAGCATTAATTAACTCTCTTTGGTTATAGTACGAGTGACAATTGCAGAAGTGCGCCAACTAGCTCATTATTTTAAGCTTATTTTTTACGGGCTAGTTATCATTTTTTATACAAAAAGAATGAATAGCAAAACTACTCACTACCTTTTCATCTACACAAATGATAGGAAGCCTAATATCATAATAGTACACGAAACCAGTAGCGCATCCTACCCACTGGGCGTACATACCTTCCGTTCGTATTAATTAATTGTCACTATCAACATCAGATAAGTCTGTGTCTCAAAGAATGTGTGTGAAGAAATTCGTCGATAAATTGTTATGGACTTATAGAATTTTTCCAGATCGTTTAATAGTGAAATCGTTTTGTATATCTGTTGGAGTATATTGGTGTATCGGTTTCGTGTCACTGAGAATATATTCTTAAACGGTATGTACTGTTTTATACCAGCTATCAGACTGATGACATTCTTGTTTTATTCAAAACTGTTTGGGAGTTCATAGGTAATCATTGTTAGTATCTTTTAAGTTAAAACTCTTCTAGTTAAAAGTGCTTTTGAGTTTTGATTACAAGAAAAAATAACTATTGAGACAAAAATCGAGTCCGGAAGTATGGCTATCATTCATTTAAAAGAAGACCTCAAAAATATTCCTACAATCAGAAGCAATCAATAAAAATAAATAACTTGAAAATAATGTGCAAAACAGTGAAATAGAGAATAGTTTTTTGAAGTCGTTTCTAAAACAGACAGCCGCGTGTGTAGTTCGAAAATCATTTCCAAATGACCGCATCCAAGATTGTTGATCTCACTAATTATTATCCAAATCATGGCAGTAACTGGTTAAAGGCAGAGATAGCTGATTCCCGCGGGTCCTCTTGTTTGTTTGTCGGTATTTTACACCCGTATTCTAGGACGACAACCAGATCGGAATCTCTCAGTTCGTGATTCAGAGTTCTGAGTACCATTCTTGTATACGGGCCTTCATCACATTGCGATAAAATTCACGGCAGATTTTAAACCTGATTAAGACTTTTCTTATAAGAAGTTGCATCAAAATCTGTTCAATGGTTTCTTGCGTCGTTCGCGCATCATCAGACAAGAATTCCAAAAAAAAAAATGGTTAATCATTCAGTTTCAGATTTTATATTTTGTAACATCTCTAATGAACAGAGAAATAATTAACAATTTTATAATAATACTAGCTGACCCGCTTCAGATTCGCATGTGTCTTATTTTTAAACCGCATATCACCTCTTTGAGCCCGTATATCTATTGTTTTCAAATAATTAATGGGAATTAGCCGGAATCTTTTACATTTATGTTCACTGTTGCGGTCCCTTAAGTAGTAGCGTGAGGATATAAAACCTAAAACCTTCGTTGATAACCGGACTATTCACCACAAAAGGGTATTCTCAATTCGAACCAGTAGTACCTGAGATTAGCGCGTTCAAACAAACAAACGAACTCTTCAGTCTTATAATATTAGTAATACTAATATTATAAAGCTGAGATAACATGAGCAAGTTATAACACAATTATACCTGTTTCTACCGGGGTCAATGTTACAACGATGTTATCGCAATGGTCATGTCGTTTCAGATGCGTCTTGATTAAGATGTCATTTAGATAAGCTTCTTTCGAGGGAGTGACAGCCATTGATAAATAATTACTGACTGATTGGTTTTTTCGCATCGCAGACTACTTTGATATTAGTTTTTTTCATTACTTCTTCACTTACTAGGAAACTGTCGTCAGACTGGACTAAGAGGACCAAGTAAAGAAATTAAGCAATTCCTCACATAACCTCAGATCAGTTTTAATATACTACGTTGATTAATAAATGCTAAGGCAATGTTTATTAGTTTTTAATATTGTGTGTTGTGTATGTATGTATGTAGGTTCATCTGTTCCCTCATAGCACCTCAACCACTTGTTAAACCTGGACAAATGAGGTATCATTAGAAGCATCTTAGTCGTTCGCTGGTTATAGATTATATGAGGTGTCATTGAATCTAATGTGGCGCCCTCTAGCCGTCATAAAGTACTGTGTTAAAAAAATAGTTTGTTATAAATATGTCGTGTCCGAAATTAACTGAATGGCATTAATAAGCACATTTGAAATATGTACAAATTATAATTATTTCTTGCCCCAAAATAAAATAAATAAAAAATAAGTTCAAAACTAAATGCCAACTACTGAAGAATCACGCTCTAAAAAGTATTATACAAGAAAATATCAAAAATAACAGTGATCGTATGCTACTAAGTCTATCGACAGCCTCTGTGGCGTAGCGGTAGTGAACGCGACTGCTACGCAGGAGGCGCGGGTTCGATCCCCGCTCAGTGCAAATGTTTGTATGCATGAATATGGGTATATGCATTGGTCTGGGTGTTTTTATGTATAATTATGTATGTATATACAAAAAAAAGTATTTAAGTATGTTTATCCGTATTCTAGATTCCATAACACAAGCTAGTTAAACTATGCTTACCATGGGTCTAGATAGCGTTGTGTAGAATATTGTAGAATCTTTAAATAAAAATTTAATTTAAGTCTAACAAATAGCAATATTTAAGTGAAATGAAAAATTCCGTCCCGGTTTTAAATAGAATTTCCAGAGGCACAAGGCCCTCTGTGGCTCAAAACTTAGCAAATTGTATAAAGCATGTCGTTACTGTGAACTCCATATCGGCCTGGGAGCAATTGTTAACCTTCCCTTATAGAATATTACACATAAAAAACAATAGTACATAAAGTTCTTTGACAACCCAAATTAAAGAAAACTGTTCTAACAATATATATCATTTTGAATCAAAATTAACTTATTCCTACAGCTCTCAACGGAGTAAATACAAATTTGTAGAAAATAAAATAAGGGAAGGTGATATCAGGGGAGCGTCGAGGTTACTTTTTAGCAGCGATGTGGTGGCACCTTACTCTCCAGACACACTCGCGGGTCTGCAGAGTAAGCATCCACCGGCATCAATTGATCTCTCTTTCCCAGAACCACCAAAAGCTGACACAGAATATCTCAGTATTTCTGCCAAGGACGTTTTCACAGCCGTTTGCTCCTTCCGGAGTGGATCTGCTGGCGGTCTCGACGGCCTGATCCCCCAGCATCTTAAAGATTTAATGTGCCCGAGCGCTGGGGAGGCTGGTGATGCCCTTCTGAAGGAGTTAACGGCCTTAGTGAACCTAATGCTCTCCTTCAATGTGAACGAAAATATCATTAACATTTTATACGGGGCCAATCTATGTGCTCTGCGCAAGAAGGATGGTGGCATTCGTCCCATTGCCGTAGGAAGCACCTTACGACGTTTGGCATCCAAAATATGCTGCAAGTACTATAGTACCGAACTTGCAACAAAATTCCAGCCCCTTCAACTCGGTTTCGGTTCGAAAGGGGGCTGTGAGGCTGCCATACACGCTCTTTCGACGTACCTTGGTAGCGGTGAAAGTGAGGTCATTTTGAAGGTTGACCTGAGGAATGCCTTCAATTCAGTGAATAGGGATACCTTGCTGAGCCAAGCAAAATTAGAAACCCCTCATATAAATAAATTCCTTTGGCAATGTTATAAACACCTGACGAAATTAGTTTATAAGGATCATCTTTTGGAATCAGCAGTCGGTTGTCAGCAAGGTGACCCTTTGGGACCAGTGATCTTTTGTCTAGCAATACATCCCATCATACAGCAGATAAATTCAAAATTCAACAATTGGTACCTAGACGACGGAACCCTAGGGGGTGATGTGCAAACAGTTTTACAAGATTTAGAACTTATAAAAAATAAATTTCAATCCATCGGCTTACAACTTAACTCGGACAAATGTGAAATCTTTATCAGCGACACGACAGACAGACCCTCGACTATAGGAAAATTTAACCTCGTAACTCCAAATATCAAAATTTTGGAGAAAGCTTCACTGCGCCTTCATTCATTTATCGAAGAAAAAATTCAAAATTTTGAATACATCACAGATCATTTGCAAAAAATAAGTGTTCATTCCACCTTTACTATACTTCGGTTTTGCCTTTTTGTCCCTAAATTTACTCATGCACTTCGGGCATCCCACTTTTGGCAACATTTGACACTTTTGACAAAAATTGACAACATTCTGCAAAACACACTCAGCACAACAATGGGATGCGTCGCTCTGCAGGCTGGTAAGAGATAGCTTAATACACACATCTTCCCATGTTACAGAGCGTGCGCGCCTTCTGGCTGTGGGGGGAATGGGAGTCAGGCCTCTGGATTCAGGCACTTCTATCGCCCAACATAGGTACTATGTTGGACAATACTACTTTCCGCCTTGCCACTTGCCTTCGCTTAGGAGCGCCGTGCGTTTCTCCGCATCATTGCCACTGCGGTGAAGCTGTCGACAGTCTTGGGCACCATGGCTTTTCATGCAGCAGAAGCGCGCCCAGCGTATACCGCGACACGCCTGCATCAACGACATTATCCGCCGTGCTCTAGCTACCGCTGGCGTGCCAACCATTCGTGAACATAAAGGGATGGTGCGTAGCGATGGCAAGAGACCGGATGGTATGTCATTGCTACCTTGGAAGATGAGTAGACCTTTGGTGTGGGACGCTACGTGCGTCGACACTCTTGCACCTTCACATCTTTCAAGCACAACAGGGTGTGCCGGTGCTGCTGCTGCATCTGCGGAAAACCTCAAACGGAAATACTGTAACCTAACAGGAGATTATGTTTTTGAGCCGTTTGGTGTTAAAACGTTAGGGACGTGGGGTCCAAGTGCTTGGTCTCTATATAAAGACTTGTCAAAGCAGCTGATCGACACTACGCGTGACCAGAAGGCTGGTTATTATCTTGCACAGAGGATAAGCATTGCCATTCAACGTGGCAATGCTGCCAGCCTTCTGGCTACGTTACCGGTCGGTGATGATGCGGAGGAATTTCATGACGTATTATGTATGTATTTTTTATGTTTATTTTATTTTAGTGTATTTTAGTAGCTATCTAATAATAGTTTTAGTTTTAATTTTCAATTGAATTGTATTGATTTGTATATGTTTATATTAAATAAAGCACTGAACTATAATAAAAAAAAGTCTAACAAAATAATAAATTCTAGGGAAAAGTGGCATACGACCACGGCCTTCCTTGATATTTTTTGGTTAAATACTTTTTAGAGCGCGCTCTTTCATTAGTCGGGTTTTAGTTTTAAACTTTTTTTATATATGGATTCATATAATATTACATGATACTAGATTGGACAGTCACAATCTCCTAAGCTAAATACATTTAAAAAATTACAAGAGAAATAAAACAATATTAATTTAAATTCATGAATAATTTCACTATGACATATTTACCTACCTATCGAATATTAGAATGACAATAATTTGTGAATTTTATTGGCAACACAAAATATTGGTCCAATCGTCAATACTAGGTGCCAAAAAATTATAATATTTTAAACTCGTAACCGATATTAAAACGTATACAAAACTTAAAAACCATGTAGGTGCAAAGCCCTTTGAGAACAATCACGCAATTCTGAAAGATTAAACACCCTGAAAATGACCTACGCAATATATTATCCTTTATCCAATTCCTAGTTTACCGCGAACCCATTTGCCCTAGATTAAAATTGATACAGGCTTGAGGCAAGACAGACATTAGTTAGATCAAAACAAAGCCTATTTCAGGCTGGTAGACTCATAAATCGTTAGAAATCAACCCCTTGTTTATTTCTATGCAAATTCATCCTTTGTTATCAGGGCCAAACAATGAATCTGATATCCCTACTGAAAATTAAACTTTAAGATAAGGATCACAAGGTTCAGTTTCGGGATTAACCTTTGTTTTTTCTGTATACATGATATGGAATCGTAGTACTGCGTTCCTTTTGTTTATTTTAGCGAAAATGGTTCTTATTCCGTAATAGATTCAGTTGTTATTTTGTGTGCTGTGTTAAATTTCATGACTTAATTTTTCACCTGTAAAAATATTGAGGAACAAGTTGCTTGCAATTGTTTTGTGTGTTTCCGTGGTTTGGGGAGTAAATAAGGACACGTAAACAACGAAATGGTTCTGCCTACAGTCTCGTGGGAACTGCTGAATGTATGAGCCGTTAAATAAAATTTATGTTAAGTGTTACAATTGCATTCACCTCTGGATCTGTGTTGGTACTACTTGTAATATCTGCTCTATAGCGCACAACATTATTTATGTACTGAATAACAGATAAATATATATTAATATTATTATATACATTATTAGTAGTGTTATCCTTAACCCAGCCAGATAAGCTGTATTACTTGTGTAAGGAGTAGGTTCAAGGGATTAATACCTATATAATGGCAAAGATTCAAACTCGGTGCCGACGCCGCTACTTGCAGTAGTGTAGTGTGCTGCACAATAATAGTATTAGCATAATAACAACAATATTTTCATCAATGACTCGTTATACAAGAATGGACTTGTTAGTCTTATTTCTTTTCTCGTGCCTCATTTCTGTAGTCAGGTATACATCTTGCATATATTACCTATGTGTCACAGCCGCCATTTCCCGCTATTAATCTGTATTAATGGCGAGAACGGGATCGTGTTCAAAACAGCCAAAACCCCTCCAGGGGCAGTTTAGTTCACCATCTATTTTGCCTGCGGGCTCAATTGACCACGTTCAATTATTTTTACAGTCAATACAGCTCCAGTCTCTAGCGCACTTTATACTATAGTTTCACAGTTATTCTGACGTACAAAATTTCCAGTAATAGTATTACTAGCGGATTTCAATTAATCAATTACCCCATCGTAGTCCACTGCTGGACACAGGCTTCTCCCAATGTTGGGAGGCTTTGGCCTACTGTTTCCACGCTGGCCAGGCAGGTTGGTACACCACCCGCTGTGGAGCCTCCCGCGAAGGGGTTATATCCTGGTGTGTCTGGACATCGCCTAATTAGAAGACGGGCCCGCACCACACCTTGCGGGTCAGCGCTTGGGTGATCCGTCGAAGAGTGCGTAGAATTTCCAACGGTTCACTCACTAAGTCGCGGCGTATGGCACACGGCAGGTTGTTTTAGTGTGGTGAGAGCCCCACATACCCGCGTGGTTTCCCCGAGCCAGCGGAAAATTTTTTTCCTGCCTAAAAAAAAGAGTTTTATTTCGAGGTTTCCTTCTCTTGTTGTGATATTGTATGCGTATTTTTTCCGTTAGTCGCCTCTTACGGTACCCATCGGATGAGATGGAGTGAGGTGATACTTGTATTTTTTATCCGTTACCACACAGATACTAGTAGATTTACTTGGGATTGCGTCTCTCTCCCGCAAGGATGAGTTCTAGCTGTAGCGGAAGCAACCCCGTAAAGTGTTGCTTGGAGGCGTTCAACGTATCCCTCAAATTAGCGGAGGCACAATGGAGAGCAGACAAGAGGTGGACTGATTCTCCGAGCGTAAGCATAGGGATAGATTGGGTAGATCCAAGTAGTAATAATTTCACGTCGTTGAAGATGAAATATGTATTGGTTTAACTACCGTGAATGCACAAGCCGGGTGAAGGGGATGATTATAAATTGGAAAGTTCTGTTGGAGTTCGGGACTACAGATAAGAATTATAATTATTATCATTTGTTAATAGACCGCGGTAGCCTAGTGGTATGAGTAATGAACTGCTGAGACGAGGTCTCGGGTTCGATCCCAGGTTTTACCATGGCACACAGTAGTGAATTTTTGATACTTTTCGAAGTTATGTGGTATTTATCGCAAGTTTATAAGTGCCCGGTTAATGGAAATATGCTCCCCACCTATTAAATTGGGACCTAAACATAAACTGGCGAAATGTGAGTGCTAGCACCTCTGCCTTCCCCTTCGGGAATATAGGCGTATGTTTATGTTATGTTAATAGAAATGTTTCAACGTATGACATTTCTGATTAGGTTTTTTCACCCAAGATCAAAAAATGTCACATTAAAGTACGTGTTTTTATTTTACCAAACTGAGTTCTCATTGCTCGCATGCCCATCCCTTGTTTATTTAGTTAAAAACAAATACTTTCAGCTGCAATCACAGGATTGGATCGACTAGATCTATTGACAATAAATTGTGTAACGAATGTTGGATGTTTAAAGTTGTACAAATTGAAATCTTTTGCTGTAAATATTTAGCTGGAAATGGGAACATTGCACAAATTTTAATCACTTTTTTAGAATTAACTCATATGATGGCGTGAATCAATTGAATCAATTTTGACAAAAGTATCTTACTTTTTATAAATTCTGTCAAGAAAATGCAATATTGAGTGTACACACAAAACACGAATACTTTTAGAAAATTAATGTGTACTATGTATGTATGTT
This sequence comes from Eilema griseolum, assembly GCA_963662185.1. Taxonomy (NCBI): domain Eukaryota; kingdom Metazoa; phylum Arthropoda; class Insecta; order Lepidoptera; family Erebidae; genus Eilema; species Eilema griseolum. Next base: position 10,634,739 of record OY759255.1, read on the forward strand.
TTTTTTCGCATGCTTTCCTAGTTGATGATTAATTCTAAAATTCATACAAAGTATCAAAATAATTGGGATATTTACCATGTTGCATTGTTTTGAGTTTTCGATGCAACATGGTAAATACCCCGATTATTTTGATACTGATGTGAGTTGATGAAAGTAAAAGAAAACTTTGTATGAATTTAGGTATTTATCTAAACTATCATAGTTTAAATAAATACCTAAATTCATACAAAGTTTTCTTTTACTTTCATCAACTCAGGTCTACCTTCCTTCGATAGTGTGGGGTAAATCATCTAGACTCAATTACGCTGGTGGTTTGTTTTCGTTTGTATGAATAATGACATGGTAAATAGTCAGTAAAAGTAACTTACTTTAAGCACTGGACTGAGATTTTTAAAACTCTAGAAGTGCGGACAAGGCCCTGATTCTGCAAAGTTCTAAATTAAATGAAAAGAGTTCACTCCAACTTTTTATTCACTCTGCAAGATGTCATTTAATTTTAGACATTACTGTTACGTCGTTAGAGTCTAAAATGAAATGGCATCTTGCAGAGTGAATGAAAAGATGTAATGATTTTTTTTTAATTTAATTTTGAACTTTAAGCTACATATATCAATAATGTCTAAAATTTAAAGTAATTTTTTGTAGTATAGGTAGTATAACAGTTTTGCTCTGACAAAATTAGCATAATATCGGGTCTGGTCGGGAATCACACTGTTACTAAATTACAGTACATAGTGTTTTATACTGTAGGTACCTATAAGACAAATATTGAAGCAAACGTCGCCAAAGGTTGTATGGGGGAATGTTGAGTGCTCAAGATATGGCTCAGTAGTTCTTTGATCAGGGCATTTTCCATTTTTCTCAGAAATGCATGGAAGTAACAAGTTGAAATTCATACCTCATACTCAGGTCTGTAACGTTTTCAAACTATACAAAAATGAAACTTCTAATCTCCACGCGACTATAATATATTGTGGGTTATATAGCATAAGTTCGTTCCTGGATTCAATTTTGTACGGAACTCTCGGTGCGCGAGTCCGACTCGCTCTTAACTGACTTTTATTTCAATATCAAGTAGCCTATTACATCAAAAGTTAAGTACCGTGCTTACTTTTACTATGTTATTCGGCCTTTATCAAAAAGTTGTATTAATTTCGTTGAACTTTAGCCTATTTTCAAAGAAACCCTAATAAATCATTGAAAGACAGAAAGTCATTTCATTTTGTTTATACCAAATCATGGAAATCAAATATTCGGGTGAATCCAAAGAAATTAACTTGGTGAAATATTTACTAATTTATTTGTTTAAAAGTTGGAGGATTTAATTTCCTTCGTAAACAGGGCGTAACAGAAACACGTGGATTTGGTTAGCGTACTGTGGAAAGTGATGGAGTGACTGTTTTTGTATATTATTCATCAGAGGGCAGACATCATTTTAAGTTAAAATAACATATTTTTATTGTGCACCATAAAAGTTGAATGAAATCTAAAAGCAATAAGTATGCTCTATTCAAATCTATTAATAGGAGAAAGTCCGACTGATCTAGTCAGTTATGGAGGTCAGGTAGCAGTCGCTTCACGAAAAACATCTAAGTTCAGCCGCATCTTAGTTAGACTAGAAAGGCGACCCCAATTTTGTTGGGAAAAGGGTCAGAAAAAAATGAGTACAAGAACGTAAGCATCATAAATTCGTTGCAAAGTTTGATGTAGGTATACCTACGCGTGCTTACGCTAATAGTACCACGTAAATTGATAATCATCGTAGTGCTATTGCTTCATTGTTGTTTAGGTTTTCATTATTAATAAACGTCCTTCGATCCCACAATGCACCATTTTAGTAACCGTTTCAATTAAAAGTAAGTTTAAAAATACAACAAAACGCTTCGAGACAATCCGTACTAAATTCTGCATTTGATTCACTAGATGCCAAATATGGCCGTGATAATTGACTGATTGATTGATTGATTGATAATATACTGGGATACTTATTACTAAGTCATGGATACAGAATATCTATTTAGAAATTTTACATGTATTTCCATTGTACGTTTTGTAAAGTATTATTTTAATTTTGCTTTTTATAAAGTTCTAATAAAAAGATAAATCAATTTAATACCCTATTAGCTCAACAATATGTATAGGTATATACAGCTGGTGTCTCGTCACCTTTTTTATCATTATATTGAATCAAGTTGAGTAAATAGGCAATAATTGACAGAGAACGTGTTTCCGGGAAAGTGAAAGATTGATCGCGAGCTGAATACGATTTCTCAAACTAGAGTTAGGGAGATCAATAATAGGTTACAGGTTAAATAATTGGCTATCGACCAAATTTTATCCAGATCTGTTCAACTGTTTGGTCAAACAAACATACATCCAGATGTTTCCACGAATTTCCACATTCATACTAATATTATAAAGGTGAACTCGCTAATCTCAGGAACTATTTATTAATTTATTTATTATATACTTTATTGTACGCCAATTACAATATTCATGTTACAGACATTGCGAGAACAAGAGCAGTACAAATGACGGTCATAAGACTTCGCAATTTCTTCCAGGCAACTACTGGTTTGAATTGAAAAAATATTTTTTTGAGAAATCTTTTATTGAGAAACTTTATAATCACCAATTTTACTTAAGGGAGCGAAACAGTAATCACAAATGTCAATAAATTCGTCAGATTCTCATACATAATTTGAAAACTAATAAATTGCCGGCATTTATAACCATGAGGTTTCGAATTATGCCACAGGCGAAGTCAGGCCGGTTAGCTAGCTTACATTGCGTATAGTACCCCTGGTCTTGCGTGGGTGGCTAAAAAGGGTGAGTCGCGGATAATGACGTTTCAAAACCATTTTGATATAACTGGCTGTATTATTCTTAATCGTCAAAATCTATTCGGGTATATAAAAATTAAATGTCAATCAAGGAGTGACTTTTAATTAAAAAAACGGACGTCCTTTTTAGACGTAACAGGAAAATGGCGGGCAATCCCACTGGTCGTTTTACTAAATGTTACTTTAATCTCCATTTAGTATGATAAAAGTTGTTATTTTTTTGAAGACTTATTTTTAAAATTGACTTTTGCAGTGATGATCAAACTTATCACTGTAAATGTTTTTATTTATTTTTATATAGGACGCGTCAATTAGACTTCGCCTTCCATTCTTATCTTCTATTTATATTATATACCATCTCTTACGAATCCGCGGTAAAATAGTGGTAAGGGTAATGGACTGCTGAGACGAGGTCTCGGCTTCGATCCCAGGTTTTACCATAGCACACACCAATGACTTTTCGATGCTTTTCAAAGTTATGTGTGTATTTACAGCAGGTTTATAAGTGCCCGGTTAGTGGCAATAGTTTCGCCACCTATTACATTGGGACCTAAACATAAACTGGCGAAATGTGGGTGCTAGGATCTCTGCCTACCCCTTCGGGGATATAGGCGTGAGTTCATGTTATGTTGTCTTACGGATGAATTTCTGTCTCTATTCCTGTAATCCATATGAACTTATTTCAGGGAAGTATAGTTTTATCCTAGGCCATAAATCTATCCCTGTATCAAATTTCATTCTAATCCGTTAAGTCTAAGTTTATGCGTATTGGAGTAATAAAGTAAGAGATTGTTGTGTAAAACACAACATAATTAATTCTAAATATGTTTTATAACAGAACACAGCTGATACCGTATCCATATCATTACTTAACACTTCGCTACCTCACTTTCACTATGTATTTTTATTTCAAAGCCAAATGTAAAAGTTAAAAGCTCCATGAGGCCCGTCTAATTAAGAGGAATTTGTAACGCTGACAGACTTTCAACCCTTCAGCGGTTCGGCGGAGGGAATTAATTCATCCGGGGCCTATATGACCGTTGGCATTTAATACGACTCTGCAATTTCAGAGAGGCAATTTGAGAGCGAAAAATTTAATGTGTTTTGGCCTCAAATATGTTTTTAATGCAATTTGGTAATTAGAATATGTTACATTAGGGGCTATAAAATGTTGAAGTTGATTTTTATCAGTTGGTTCGATGAGTTTCATTTATTCGTTGAGTAGGTACTTCGAACATACCATTAGTAGGTAGGAAGTTTTATGTATAGGCATTGCTTATAGGTGTGGTGATATTAAGAAAGGTCTAGTGGGTGTACGGGGTCCACTTAGACTATCAATCTCACCTACAAGCCGATAAACTTGCTGATTGAAGGATAAGGCTCTGGCGCAGGCTGTTCGCTGCATTCTGAATAACAAAAACTACATCAGGAGTATCATCAAAACATCCTGGCGTAAACTCAATGTCCTGAACAGAGGAAGACGCTTTTTCGCTCCTGCGTGAAATACTGCATGCATCTCTGGGATGGCTCCGCAAGCGCAGCGATGTGTGGTCCCCATTATTGGGAATCCTGGGCACGCTAGAGCCTCTGCAGATGTGTAGAGATGTTGCGTCCTGGGCTGTATTTTACCGTCTGTACCATGTTGAATGTTCTGGTAAGCTCTTCCAATTAGTCCTACCCTCTCCTTTTCTACACAGGACAACACGTGCAGGGCTTAAATATCATCCGCATAAGGTGCAAAATAACTCAATAGACACTTTCCTTTGACGTACCATTAAGGCCAGAAATCCATTGCTAGGTCACGTGTTTTCTTTTACGTGCAGTCTTGGGTCTTTTAAGCGGGGCGTGAAAAAGCATTGTAAAATGGTATATATGTGTAATGGTGACCTCTTTCTTGAGGCTTTGCCTTCAGCTTACCATCAGGCGACGAGAATTCTTAAAAGAAACCGCAGAGTTGGAAGCTCTGATGGCAGAGACTCTCTTAAAAATCACCATACCCGAATTAAAAAGAGGGAAGTAGTAAGTGGAGCCCACGCTCTTAGGTAGAAGCCTCTTATGCAGCCGAGAGGCAACGTTAAGAAGTTTTAAGACCTGTTCTAATTAATTTAGTGTTGAGTAAGACCCCATTTAAAGATTACGTCGAGGGTCGAGTTAACAGATTAAATAAAAATTGACTTTATATTAATTTTGAGATACAATAAATACTTTATTTCAGAATAACAAATTTAAAAAAAATTAGAGGTTTCTTCAATTTAATTAAGGTATTTATTGATAAAATTTCCTATGAATACTCACGTCAGACATCGGGGGTTATCCTGTCGGATTGAAACTAAGCAAATCCGCACCTTACCTCATCGTGGGCATTTCTCAATATTATGTTAACGTCGCGTAAGGCAATTCCTTCGCCCCTTGGCCGATAGAAGTATCATAACTTGTGTTTATGTTCAACATTTATAGTAAAATGATTATAGAGCGCATTTTCTTTCATTGAATTAAGTAAATTTACTTTTATTGAATACGTGAGCGATTTCTCTTTTTATTCCAATTTGCGGCACGAATGGTATTATTGCCTATTTTTTTTCATTTAAAAATAAAAGGGTTCCTAGGCAGGTCCTTCAGCAGGAGGGTTTGTCGGATGTAAGTTTGGCGAGAATTAAAAAATTATGACCCTCCTATGAAGTTGTCTTTTTAAAAGATTTAAATCTTTTTTAAGATTTAAAACTTTTTAAAATTAAATGATTTAAAAGATATAAGATAGATGTCGGGAACAATTTGCCTGTCGTTATAGTCGGTGGCCGAGATTTAGTTGGAAGGGTTTTCCATTTCTACTTACCACGACTTGCTAGACTTGGTTGCAACCACAGATGCTGCTTTGTGACTGTAAATTTTATAGTAGACAGTGAGGTAATCGAAGTGATACGTTTGACAATCGTAACTTGAGGGCTTTAACATAAATTACTCCTACTATCATAATAGTAAAACTTTGTGAAGATGTTTGGTTGTTTATTACGTTTATTACACGCCAACTTGACCTCACCTCGCCTGATGGTAAGCTAAAAGCAAAGTCTCAGGAAAGAGGGTCACCATTACAGACACTGTTACAACGGTGGGGCGTGTCCTATATAAAAAAATGGCTTAACGATTCTTGTCAAAATTTATTTCAGGCATAGATTATATAGTCATACTGTCTGCCTTATAATTATTATTGACCACTATTGACAGAGCTATATTAGTACAGAATATTACTTTTTCGAATTTTGCAATTTCTACTTTCATTACAAAACGTTGTTATAGTAATGTACCTATTAGTCATTTTTATCATATCTTAGTCAATTCAAGGAAATCAAAAAAAGAAGAATATGCGGTGCTTTTGTTTTAGTTTATTATTCCAAGTACAGTAGGAAAAAAGAGTAGTGTCTGAAATTTTCAGCCGGTACAAATAACCGATACGATTAACCGAGAATGCCAAACAAGTACTATGCGTCTTTATATTATGTAGTATTGTAACAATAAAGGAATACTTCTGTTAAGTAGTATTTACTATTTTCAATATTTAAAGTATATTTATCCAGTAATTATATCCCTTCGGATGCGATTAAAAAACTTCAATGAAATGAAACTACTTTTTAACGAATTTCATCGCAATTAATTTAGTATATTTACGTTTAGCCCGACATTTTGACTAATTTTCAGCAGTTATGGTCGCGGGGTGATTAAGCATGGTAGTTGTCACATAGTTTGAAGTGTCAGTTATCTCAAAGATCTTCGATGAATTGTTGGTGTTACAGTTTACGCAGAATGAGCTCACTGTGTCGTTAAGTCTAACTGTATTTTGCCTTTGCTTAGGTGTAATTAAATGGATGACTGAGGCCCAGGTCTGTGGTGCGCTCCAATCATCTTCTGTAATATGAAAGAAGAAGGAAAAGAAAAAGCATTTATTTAAGAACACACAACGTACAGAGAGTAAGACAAATATATAAACATAATAAGGCAACATAATAAGAAAACGCTCACTGCACATCGTGCGCACCCAAATGGGCCACCATCACAGCATGAATGCCCCGCACGCCAGGGTATGCAAAGCGCTGGTTTTCAGATGGCGCTGCTAGTGGCTCTGCCGCCACACAAAACGAGTCAGTGACGCATATTTGAATGACCTTTAGAAAACATCGTTTAAACATCACTTTATGAAACATATCTATCTACTATATTTTCGAGAACGTAATGTATATGAGGAAAAATATGTCAAAATATACAAGAGACATAATATAGATACCAGACACAAAAACAATCTTATAGTCTGTGATAGTAAACTTCAAACAATTAGTCATTCTTTCTAGGGCTACCTAATGAAATTATGGATTTACCTGTGAATGAATTTAAAAATGTTAATGAGTAAAATGTGCCAAAAATCCAAGAATACTAAAATGATAAACAAGCTTAAAACTACGCTACTGCGCTACTCAAGTAAATTATTATATTTAGACTAAGTAGTCTTAGTTAATGTTTGAAAATAGATGAAAAAAAATGACCGCTGAATTTCTTGCCTGAGTCTTTTCAGGTCAGGGCCACGTTTCAAACCGGTGATCCATTTGCTAAACTAGTATTTCTTATTCCTTTTTATATCGACATTTTGTAAGTGCCGAGTTAATGGTCTATGCAGAATAAATTATTAATGTCTTTTGACTTTGACTTTTGAGGTAAATTAAAATACATGTCCGTTCCTTCCATTCAAAATAAGATACATTCATTTCATTGACCAAATGAGCTATTCTTTTGGACGTCACAATAAGCTATAGAGGATAGAAGAATTTCGCTGATCAGCCAAGTAGTAGTATGAAGACTATTATTAAGATATCTATAGATACTTTTTTTTTCTTTTTACGTGCGCAAAATCCTACCCACCGGAGCCGGTGGAAGAGGTTATGTCGGACTCGAACCGACTAAAACGTACGCCGGCTGTGGGTCATTTTGGTTGCCGAAGGTGAGGTTGACAGGCATATCCCTCGCACCCCGGCCGATCCAGGGCCATCTCTCACGATCTGGCCCTCTTCTCGGGACTACAGAGTCCCCAACTCGTCCCCGGAAAACGGGGAGGCGCGCGAGACGCACCACCGCCGCGGCCTGCTTCTGCCAGGGTGACAGGCGGCTCCACCTGTCACCCCCAGGCCTACGCTCATGGGGGCGGAGGTCGTTCATCGATCTCCGACGCTCATACTATACATACTAAATTGTAACTAAAGTAAGATCTTCTTTAATTCTTTCGGTACCCTCATTACGAATATTTATGTTGACGCAAATAATATAAATCAGTCTTTTAACCGTTCATCTCATTGTGCTAAAAACCTCACTCCTCTGGCGTAATTAAGTAACAAAAGCTAAGTAATTATGCAAGAAACGAAACAATCTACTAGGCAGATACAAGGATTAAGAGATGATGGAAGGGCCTAAAATAATCTTAAAATGAAAATGACTTTTTTATACCACTTAGATGGCAAACAAGGCCCGCCTGAAGGAAAGTGGTTACCGAGGCTATAGAAGTATGCAAAACCAAGGGAGTAATACTCGCGCTGCCAAATCTGTAAGCACGGAGTGTTTCTGTGCCGTCAGTGTAAAAGACAAAGCAGGACAAGCTTTTGATTTTCCTACTGACAGCACAAATACACTCCAGTAAGCTCCGGCTACCCTAATCACACCGGGAACACAACATAAACATAACATAACATAAACTTACGTCTATATCCTCGAAGGGGTAGGCAGAGGTGCTAGCACCCACATTTCGCCAGGTTATGTTTAGATTACAATGTAAGGTGACGAGCCTATTGCCATTAACCGGGCACTTATAAACCTGCGATAAATACACACATAACTTTGAAAACACAACACAACACAAGTTTATTATTTTCGCGGTATTCTGTGGGATGGAGGTAGATACTTCCCCAATCCGGTATGTCGGTCAGTTAGGATTATCCTTGAAATGCATTATACTTATGTATAAGATCATCTAGTGTTGATCCTCGTTGCATCCAAGACTTTCACAGGAGCTTGGCTCTCTACTTCTACTTTTCGTGGTTTGACTTTTAAGGAAGCGATTGCCATCAGTCCTCAAAATCCAGACAGTAAAGGACACTAAGCTTCAAAATACGAGCTTTGAATGCATTTAAATATGGTAGGTATTCAACCTTATATCATAAATTGATTCATTGATCTCCTTTTGACCTTTCTCTCTGTATACCCAAACCATCTCAGCACATCATTTTCTTTCTAAGCCAGATACTAGATACACCAGCATACCGCAAAGGAGATAAATCTACACCTTTTCATAATGAAGTTGTATGGAATAGAATGCTATACTTATCTCTTCTGCCATCTGTACACTATATTATGTCCAATTTATGTTGCCATATCCAGTATTCTAGATCTAGTTTGGCGCTATTTTGCTAGTGACATTGGCGGTATGGGTTAATTCCATTAAAAGATTAACAAACCGCAGGAGCGCTGAGATCGCCGTACAGTACATGCAAATGAGAGTTAGCGATGCTTATAGCGAGGAGGTATTGTTACTACATGTATATTTTATACCATGTCGAAATTTTATACATTGTATTTAATACATCATAATCTTGTAGGTGTTATATGCACATACACTTACAATTTGTATACTATATCTAGTGTATGTGCATCTGACACCCAATATTAAGATTCCCCTAACCGATGAGCATGACAATAATTATGAAAGTAGAAGAAGCGAATAGACTTCTAATATTTGGGGCTTAAACTAGTCTAGTCTATCTTGACCTTCACTTCTAGAATACAATCTAAATAATGCATACATACATACATATAATCACACCTTTATCCCCAGAGGGTTAGGCAAAGGTGAATTAACACCCACGTTTCACCAATCATTGTATTTGAATCCACGTAATAGGGGGTGAGCCTATTCTCGTTTTCCGTGCACTATTGTTGACTCGAGTCATGCATCTGAGACTGAGTCTGGGCTGTATTTATCTGTCTGATGTTAAACAGCCTTATTCCTTAGCCCTCTTGTACGACACCGCATGGGAAGAGATCGGATGGTCCGAATTATACTCTGTCGGTAACCACGCGGTAATAATGCGGTAATAATGTATACCCAAATGTATAAACTTAAACATTACAATTGAAGGGTTCTTGGGAAAAATTTGACAAAGCATAGCTAACTTGCTAAGAAAATGCACGTTGAAAAAAAAACTACATTTCTATTGTGTATTCTTCAAATAAACGAAGGTCGCGTATCTAGATGTACGTTTTTGTGTTTAGTATACTATTGTGGCAAGAATAATAAGTCCAATAGATTAACTGGACAATACATTGTAAATTTGGGGGTAGTTCGATCACAAGAGATTGGCCGTACCGCGTGCACCACCTGTCAAACAATTCAGTCTCGCTTTGATATTCGCAAGAGTTGAAACTTGCGCGCCTCCTCGTTTCCGGGGACGAGTTGAGCCGTGTTGGGGTGCGAGGGATATGCCTGTCAACAATACTTTCGTAGGCGCTGTGCGTTTTAATCGTTTCGAGCTCGACATAATCTCTCCCACTCGGTGGCGAGGTATTCGTAGACTTTTTGAAAGTAAAAAAAAGAGTAGGAACTCTCAGCAGCTCGTCGCGTACAAGCAACTGCTAGTGATTACGTGCGTATCCTGATACCTGGAGCAGTTGGTGGCCGCCATCATCGAAGTTCAAGAAAGCAGCGCACGGTAAGTGATCTTATTTGCCCATGTACCTGTTGTTGCCTAACCCCGATTGTTCCTACAGGATTGTCCAGCATAAACGAATTGAATTGATACGCCCTTCACGATATTAATCGTAATAGTTCTCAACCCACACCGTGGGTACGGATACATACGCGATACGCCTGCTCATTAGGTACCCAGTTATTGCTTCATAATCCGCAAGTATACATGAATAATATTATTACTTCTCATTGAATAATAATTGAATAACTTCGATAGCAAAACAATAATAAGATCAAAATTATTTCGTGTGTAAAATTCACTTTTTTAGAAAATGAAAATAGCATAGTTCAAAGTAAAAAGTTCACTTTATAATAACGGAATAATATTATTCTGTTATGTCTGTAAATTACACTTACCTACCTACAAATTTATTATTATATTCATGATACCGATAGCTTTGCCTGCGTAGAACACTGCTGTTTCAGAATTCGTCAGGTGTTATGAAGTTTTATTTTTATTTTTAATTAACCGCATAACCATCTTAATTAGTGGTATAGTAAAAACGGCTTTCAGTACAAAATCAGCACTGTCGTAGTGTATTACTTATTGTTGACAAGGATATCCCTCGCACCACGACATAGCTCAACTCGTCCCCGGAAACGAGGAGGCGCGCAAGTTTCAACTCTTGCGAATATCGAACCGAGACTGAATTGTTTGACAGGTGGCGTGCGTGGTACGGCCAATCTCCCATGATTGAACTACCCACATACTTACTCATTTCAAGTAACTACCCCCAATTTTACTATGTATTATCCTGTTAAGCTATTGGACTTATTATTCTCGCCACAATAGTATACTAAACATAAAGACCTACATCTAGATACGTGACCTTCGTTTATTTGATGAATACACAATAGAAATGTAGTTTTTTTCTCAACATGCATTTTCTTAGCAAGTTAGCTATGCTTTGTCAAGTTTTTTTACTGAATACATTTCATTTTAGTAATGGCGTCACTAATATAAACAGTGACTATTTTTTATATTAGTGACGCCATACCTAAAATGAAATGCAGCGGACATCAAATATTTTCTTTAAATAGATTAGTTAGTTGTTGTCCGCTGCTTCGACCAAGTGGATGTCAGAGCAATCTATTGCGAATTAGTGTCACAAATACCCGAAAAGAAATAAGGAATTAGCCAATGATCAGAGATCGAGAATAAATGTGGGTAATAAAAGAGCTATTATTGTTATAACTCAACGTATTACTGGTACCTATCCTATCTTTATTAGTTATAAAAACATCTAAGAGTGAAACGAAATGAATGGATATGGAGCGTCTAATTAGAAGTTATTTTAACGCAAATATAGGTATAGTCTAATCTGGGGTAAAATAATTTTATTTAAAATCTTTCAATAGTTTTATTTCAATTTATTCAATAGTTTATAATAATTTACAACTGCTTATAGTAAATTACGAGTATATATAGAACTATACTATACAAAAATGAAAAAAAGAGGTGAAAGACTATATAGAAATACATCGATAGGGTTTCGACTGGAGCAACCAAAAGGCCAAAGATTCCGGATAAATGTCAAGGACGTATTCTGCTCCAAGAAGATAGTGCTTTTCTTATCAAGGACTTAATTAGATCAACCAAAGTAATTAAGTATCATAAATTAGCAAATGGACGTACATCACAAATCTTTCAGGGATATGTGTCTTAACATTTATAAATATGTACATACCTACATACGATAAACAGGACTAGATAACATTTTTATTGTGTTGGCAGCCAGCTGGACCCCGGATTGCATTCTGAACACACTTTGGAGACCAGGGCCTTTACGCATGCTCTTTAATTCCTTATATTATTAATTCCTTATAGTAATTTATTCTAGCTCTTATAGCAACTGCTAATGACTTTCCAATCTCAAAAGCAAAACATTTTCTTTAATCCAAACTTTATTGGTTTGAGTCAAGTTTTTATCGACGGTTATTCGTAAATCAACAATTCAAATGCACCATATCGATAACTAAATCTATACATTATTAACACATCTCGCGCAATGGATGTTCGAATCAATAGATAAACGATCGCCGACCATTTGTCGTTGCTAATAATACCCCTCTCTGGCAGACATTGACAAATGATCTACCGATGCCTGCCTGTCAACAAGTCCATCTTGCAATTTTTTAACAAAGATGGTAGGATAATGTTCGATCGTTGTCTTTGGTAACTTAATCAGAAATCCATCAATATCAGTTTCTTTGAATTTGTTTTTGAAACTTATTTCATCGGCTAATGTCGAATTTGGATACGATTAAAGAAAAATCTTTAGAATGTTCGAACTATATTTTCTAAATAACTAATATTCAATTTCATATATGAATATCATCATTTCATACATGAAACTAGTCAAATGTATGCTGTTAAAAAACAAACATTATAAACATAACTTATAATATTTAGAAAATGCATATCAAGAACTTTTCCTTCTCTCGAAGGTAGTTAATCTACTGAAAAGAATGATTGAAAATTATATATTCGTCAAGAAGGCTATTTAACATCGGACGGATATATACAGCCCAGACTCAGCCTCAGATGCATGGCTCGAGTCAACAATAATGCCCGAAATACGGCAATAGGCTCACCCCCTATTACGTGGGACCGAATACAATTATTGGTGAAATGTGGGTGATAATTCACCTCTGCCTAACCCTCCGGGGATGGAGGCATGATTATATGTATGTATGTATATTCGACATGATTAATATTCAACACTAAGATGAAAAAAGAAAAAAAATTATAAGGACATGGAATTTAAACAGAAAATTTTTAAACTAAAGTGTACATTAAAAACACTTCATTCGCGATACATTTAATGCTCTTAAAAAAGTCCATTAGCCCATCGCAGTCTACTGCTAGACATAGGCTAGTCCCAATGTTGGGAGGCTTTGGCATAATTTTTTTTTTATTATTATTGTTGTGACATTGTGATTTTTTTGTTTTAAAATGACTGGCTTGAGTCCTAACGACAGTGAAATTGGTTGTGATTGTCTTGTATCCCGTAATAGGTATTATTATTTCAATGCCACACGGCAGAATGTGCTGTACATGTGAAAATTATAAAACCTGATGTTGTAACCATGTTCTGTGAAATAAAGATGATTTGATTTGTTTTGATTTACTGTTTCTACGCTGGTCAGACGGGTTGGTACAGGACGGTTGGTATATTTCGAGTTTTCTTTCTCTCGCCGTTATATCGTCTGCGTATTTTTCGCCTCGCATGACACCCGCCAGATGAGATGGGGTGGAGATACTTGTATTATTTTTCTGTTACCACACAGATAAAAAAGTATGTAACATTAAAAAAGTAGTAAATGTCTAGCACATTGATGTACTGAAAACAAATCTGAATTTAAATCGTGAGGTCTGAGATTCAATTTGCAATTCTGGCCAAGTGTTATTGGATTATTCTGTGAGATTTACAGAAACCATCCCGAAGTTTACAAATGGACCAGTCAGTTGATAATGGCTTTCGGAAGATACTGTAATTGTAAAATGCTGCCTATTGTATCTTTAGTACAGCCTGGTGAAAAAAAAGGTTAAAATATTTCAGTTTCATAAATTTGTTACAAATATTAAAATGCTGTCTAGAACGCAAACCTTATAGGATCACTTCGTTGTATGTCTGCCTGTCTAGCGCCTCCTACCAGGCTAAAAGCCTTTTTTAAAAGTAAAGCAAACAGTAAATAATTAAAATATGCACTTGTCACGGTTCCTGAAAGTGGTGGGACTGATTTTTTAAATTGTAAAGGAACATAAAATCTGGATGATTTGAAGTCATTAGTATGATATCTACAAATAAATGTTGGTCAGGTGGTGTGAGTAAACTTGAATAAATATTCTATAAACACTGAAGTAATTCATTGTTAAAAAATCTCCAGTAAATTTTGTAGTGGATTACAATCTATTATTTAAATTAGTTTCAAGTCCAGACTCATGACTGAGTATTAAACAAGAAAACGCTTAAGCTTAAAATATAATTAAAATATGAGATCTGCTACTCTTTTCAAAGTGAGATCTCAAAAAATGGCAACTATGCAAATTGTGATGGAGATTAATAGTCAGTTCGAATTTTCGTGTAAAAATTGTCAAATACTTTTTTACAGAAGGGGCCCAAGATGCTTCCCTGTGCAAGTCTATAATGGTGTACATATATCGCAGAATCGATTTTCTTTCCAATATCCCTTCATTTTGACAAATGATGCTGCGTCTTTTTGTTGGCATTAATTTTACTTTTAGGCACTTTCCCAAAATTGCGTGTCACTTTTTACTTATGTTACGTAAAATGTTTGTACATTGAGTACTAATGAGTTCATCAAATTATAGCAATTTGTTATCAACATAGTATGGTTATAACTTTAATCTCACCTTTTAGTTCGGAAATACAGTAAAAAAAGTCCTTTTGTAATCAAAGGGGTACAAAACAGTAGTATAATGTTGTATATTTTTGAATAAATATGTAACTGCAAAATTTTATATTCTGGACTATTACAATAAAACCTAAGAAAAATCTTAGTAATTCCTTCTACCGATCCTGAAATTGAACGTAAGACCCTTGATTTCATACAAACAATAACACAAACTTACTCAATAGAGTAGATGAACTAGTCAACAATTACTGTACTGAATAAAACATGAAGCTTTTGGTGGGCAAGTATTGCAAGCGTCCAAATACAAGGAACGGCACACCGAGCATTTCCGTTGAAACTGAACTAGCTGCCCGAATAGAGAAATACATAAACTTTACTATGTAGCGATAACAAAATAGCAAAGGCATCGGTTTACCAACACCACACAGTAAACTACAGATTGTACATTCTTCAACATAAACTTTGAGCTTCGATTATAGTTTAACAAGAATACTGGTAGAATATTGTGATGTAAGTTATGAGTAATATGACAGACAAGTGCATAACTTAAAGACTACAGTTAATTCTCTCAATCATCGATCAACAAGGTAATAAAATTTGGCTTTGAATCGACAGCCTCTGTAGCGTGGCGGTAGAGAACGCGGCCGCTACGCAGACGGCACGGGTTCAACCCCGCTCAGTGCAAATATTTATATGCATTGATATAGGCATTTGCATTGGTCTAGTCGTGCTTCGAAAAGCATGCTAAGCCGTCGGGCCCGTTTACCATAATGAACATCTGTGGCAGTCGTTAGGGTAGTTGTAGTCCTAAAAAGTTCAACAACTGGTCTAGCTGATATACCGGGTTGTGGATGTCAGATGGCAGTCGCTTACAGAAAATATTGAAAAGCAGTCAAATCCGCAGTTAGACTGGCAAAACGAACCCCAGACTCTGAGGTGAAAGCTTCTGATGCGACTGAGATTAACGCTAAGATGATGAAGAAGAAACGTGGAATTTAGAGCTTATTTCGTTAGTTAATACATACATACACTTTAAAATTCACACCTGTAAATCCCTGAAGGGGTAGACAGAGGTGTATTATAACTATGATTTTTGGCTCCTTGTAATGGGGACGAGCCTATACTGTATAGCGGACACTTTGTCATAGGCTGTATGTTTACTTTCGGGTGGAGAAAAGCACTCAAACTCAACTCACTCAAGTCACTTTCTATGACACCCACAGCAATCAAAGTCAAAAATCATTTATTCAGCATAGACCATTAAATTGGAACTTACTAAACGTCAACATAAAAAGATATATGAAAGACTAGTTTAGTTAATGGACCACCTGTTTAAAACGCGGCCATTTTTTCGGTCTATTTACAGACATATACTTAGTCTACTTAGTCTATATACAAAAATTACTTGAGCATAGTTGAGCGAGCAACTCATTTCCAAGCTTGTTTCAAGCGAGTATTCTTGGATTTTATAAAAGCCTTTGTGGCATAATTTACTTTTAATTACATTTTTAATTTCCACAGGTATATCCCTAATTTTATTAGGGAGTTTATTACGAGTAAAAGGCATATAAAGTTGTATACCTAAGTAATAGATCAGGTAGCCCTATTCTACGCCTATGGTAAGGAAAACTAACAATGAGTAATGAGTAGATAGATAGATAAATAGATAGATAATACTTTATTGTACACCAATAGATTTACAGTAGGACAAGTAGGTAGCATGTATACAGTTCAATGTACAATGGGCTTCTTACAAAACTTAGTAGTGCTAATATTTTAAAGGGAAGACCTTTCGCCTGACTGTTTCATCAGCTCGAATCCAAAACTAACAAAGTAAGAACTATGAAATTTAAACAGTAGTCCATCCATGGCCTAAGCAAGCAATAAGACACTGTTTTCGAAAATTTGAATGTCAGTTCTAGAAGTTTCAAAGTTCTGCTTTGGGTAAAACTCATTGATAGCGAAATTAGGTACGTAGAGACCATGAAATAAATACTGATGCTTATGACAGAAAAATATAAGTAATAAAGCAGGTGTTTCAGCATTTTTCATTCATTAGTTAAAGGTATGAAAAAGGTCAGTCAAATGCGAGTCAGACCCGCGCACCGAGAGTTTCGTAACATAAACTACATAAATCGCATATTTTTATGTGTTAACTTAGAAGTTTGATCTTTGCATTGTTTCAAAATGTTATAGATCAGAGTAGTGGTATAAATTTCTGAGTAATACCTACACGCATTTCTGAGGAAAAGGTCTCTACAGACAGGCAGACAAACGGACAGACGTATTACGAAGTGATCCTATAAGAGTTCCGTTTATTATACCCTTGTGGGCTATGGAACCCTAAAAAAAAGGTTGACTAAAAGAACCAAAATAAGTTTTCATATACAAAAAGTCAGTCTACCCCTAAGCAAAGAGAGACGAGTGACTACTCAGAAATACAAGAACATATTAATATGTATTTAATTAACGATAGAAGTGTATACCAACACCAATATTCTGCCGTATTTAACCTCTTCATTCCATCCTTTCAATTCCTTTGAGGAAAACCAGGTCGTTATTATATTTCCATATAATCGCATTATTTTCCGCAGCCACGCTATCATGGAGCGCTTTCCATATGTCTCTATATAGATAAACTCTATTGTAATGAACTGGCGAGGAGAATCTTATGTTGTGTAATATATTCTCTGAGAGAGGTTTTTGCGTGACTGAGTGGATTATACTTGTATATGAACTTTCGATTTAATAACGTTTATGTAGGGCTTGTTTGTCTGTCCTTTTATCTTTTCCGTATGTTTGGTGACTTGTATGTTATGGTTTATGGTCTTAAAATTCAAAAAAGGATGGTTCACCATTATCATCCAAGCGAGTATCTTAGTAGCTTTCAAAGCTTATATGTTGGAGCCCAGGGTTTGCTTTCCTACTTTTCATCTCAGGTACTTAAATATATATTTAAGTTCATTGGTAACAGCTATTTGTAAATCTTGTATCAATTCATCTTTTCATCATTCATTATTGGAATCATATTAGGATAATAAATTGGAATAGCCACGTGGTTTCCGGCAGAGTAGAATTTGGACCACCCCATCTCTTCCCATGCGGTGTCGTACAAGGCGACTAAGGGATAGGGCTGTTTACCATCAAACAGACTGACCCCCTATTACGTGGGACCAAATACAATGATAGGTGAAATTTGGGTGTTAATTCACCTCTGCCTAACCCTTTGGGATAAAGGCGTGATTATACATATGTATGTATTAGGATATTATTTAGGAGTTTTTACACGAAATTAGAATCTGCTTGGTAAGTGAATTATTGTGATTCTGCTCATCTCACCATTTTACGAATTTTATTGGAATCTTTTGTGATTTACTGAGCATTCATAAAGTTCATTTGTTTTCCTTTTTAGCAGAATCGCTCAATGTGGCCTTTTTTGGACTCGTTGATTGCATCCACTGATTGTGTTTTGAACTTCATCAACTTCCACTCTCCTACTTTCTTTTGATCATGGATTTTATAGGAGCGACTGCCCTATGATACTTTAACCGGTAACTTTAGCTTGAACCCTGAAAATCTTTATAGGTTTATCATACAAGCAAAATTCACCGCATGAGTGGTAATCAAGTCTTCGCTATCCAGCACTTTCAGCCCTTACAAGGATATCACAGCATGCAGCGGCCGCTGGAACCTGGTAACCCTTCGGCCACGCCTGCATCTTAAGGTACATAGTACATGTACTCACGGTCCATGAAAGAAGAGGACATCTCTCCAGTCTACGTAGTGGTACGTCAATAAAACAGTGAGCGGTAAACTGCTTTATTAAAGACTAAATGCAGATACCCTACATAACATAAATATAAACATTTATCTATAATATGTATCTACTAAACCGTACCTACTAAACCAAAACGTTACACGTATTATTCACCCCAATACACTGGGGACTTACCTCGCCTCATCTAAGATTCGCCCCGTCACTGCCGAGGACTCGCCTCGTCTCACTGGCGGCTCACCGAGCATTCACCTTAACGCTTCACGCCACATAATCACTGGCATTACACTGCAGGACCGCAACACATAGCACTCGCCCCGCGTTTTCGTGACCAGTACTGTAGTAGTCTCGACTCACTGGGACTAGCAAGGAAGACTGTTCCGTCATTGGAATAAGCAGCGTCCAATTCCGACGAAACGGAACTACTCAAAATTGGCACTGGCAAGCTCATCAATAGAGCTAACACAGCTAACTCATCGTAAAAATCAACCTCCGTTCTTGGAGGGGAGTGATGTGGCGATACCACCTGTACCCAGCGTCATATCGCGACGGCAGGCCGAACTAGGACATCACTAGGAATCCTGCATCGCACAAGTGAAGTTCTCTCGCTGGTACATCATCCGAACGACAGTCGTTGGGATTGTCGTTGGAATAATGTATAAAATTCCAACAATTGTTATAAAAAGATTTTTTTTTATAAATTTATGCATCTTCCCAATGATTGTTATAAAATATTCTAATGGTATAAAACTTTGCTTGATCTAACCCGGTACCTCTTGCATAAAAATTGTACTTAAAATTATTACAACTACAAAGCAGCATTTTCACAATCTATATCAAGAGCTCTAATTACGACTATTTGTCAATATGCATAATATATATCGAATATAACCCCTTTATGGCACAACCCCTGAGGAGGGTTTCAACAAATCATAGCATTGGTAAGGGTGCTACGAGGTCTTTGTGGGGGGATCGAATTAAACAATTAACGAGGGACTGTTTGTATGTCATGTTTGGTAAATTTTGGAGTCGCAGATTCCTACCGAACAGAGATATTTGAGTAATCATAGTACTCGTCCCTGAAGCCATAACCTATTAATTGAAGTACTAAGTTTAGTGAATAAAATAACCAATAAGATAGTAAGTGGTTATTGGACAATAAATGCATGGTCGTCAATTTAAGTCGAAGACACGTCGTAGTATCCATATACTACATGTGTACCAATTTAATGTGGTGATTAATATTTATAGTCATCATGCTCCGAGGCGTTTATAACATATGTGTTCGCATAGCAACAGACATCAACGACTTAACGTGCTCTCTGAGACACGACAGGGTCCTATTATGTTGGCCCTAGGTCGGCCGGGGTGCGATGGATATGCCTGTCAACCTCACCTTCGGCAACTAAAACGACCCACAGGGGGCGTGCGTTTTAGTCGGTTCGAGTCCGACATAACCTCATCCACCGGCTCCGGTGGGGAGGTATCCGTGGGGACTTTGCACACGTAAAAAAAAAAAAACAAATAGTCCTATTATGTTAAGAGTGATCACAATTCTAAGACTATCCTACCTGGTATTGCTTAACTTGCAATGTGTTTACTTTACGGGCTACCACTGAACCACGAGCCCCTTTGATCAATGCTTATAGGAATCTCACACAAACATCAACCTAGTATACAGTTGTTACAGCGAATAAACTCTCCAAATATCAGTCAGGTACAGAGCAGCAGTTCTGCTCAGATTCCAACGTGAAAATCCAATAGCGTGTATTTGTTCAGACTACACAAACGCGTGCTTCCCGGCTACATGAATGCGTGCACCCATATAACAATGAAAATGCGTGTCTCTATAGATATATTGCACAAATGCGTGCCGTTCTAACCTCACCATAGATATATACAAACACGTGCAGTGTAATCTTGTTGATTGTGCACTACCGCGCTGTGCGATTTGACAAACTCTCTCTGTGGGACCGTTTCGGTTTCCCTAAATTTCGAAAACATAGTGCTCGTATTTTGAGCAAAACGTGTACTTGGGTAAGTAATGAATGTTTAGTTTTATAGCTGTGTGCCAGCTATATTTTAGTAGCAAATTACTATTACAGGTTTAAATAATTTCGCAAAAAAAAGATAGTCGAAAAACTCTAATGGAAAGCGGTAATCTTTATCAGTCTATAGGTAGGGTTTATAATTTCTGACATTGAGTCTATGTACCTTTAAATAAAAATGGGCTTAAGAGGTACTAAGTAGTTTTTCAGAGAGTACTTAAATATTTAGGGATAATGTTATCATATTACACAATATTACGGGAAATAATTCACTTTTTTGTCAATTTAGAGTAGTTATCTTATGTTTCCCTTTGATGCTTACTAGTACCGTCAGCAAGAGAGCTCTCGTGTATTTCTTATCATAAGCTAAGAAAATGTACTAAAACGAATTATATTTCATATATCTGAACAGGGACGTTCTTACTCATAAGAATACCTACTTTTCTGTCATAAACATATGATAGTAGAAGTAATTTTCATCAGCATTAATGATATGTCACAGGATAAGTAATTCTGTAGTTATTTTAAAAATATGTATTTCGTACAAACTAAAAACTAGCTGTAATTATTTTGCGAAATAATGAATTAATATTTTAATTATTGATCGAATTGTTAACTTAATAATTTTACCGATAATATAGCATGATAGTCAGGAAATAAAATTTATAATAAATATTTTCCTTTCTGAATACTAGAAAAATATTTTTTTGCTAGCGTTCCGTGAAATCAGAGGGTCACCCCACTGCATAACATCGTAACTTATACATATTGCATTACGCAATACTTGAATAGATACCACAAACACTGGGCAGGAAGCAGTGGAAATTTATACACCCTCAACATACATACCTTCTCGTACATTCGATATATACAGGATGGAAACTTAATATTTGAAGGTACCCATTGCAAATTTTTTTTATGCAGTTTTTTTTTATAATAACATAACATAACATAACATAAACTCACGCCTAAATCCCCGAAGGGGTAGGCAGAGGTGCTAGCACCCACATTTCGCCAGTTTATGTTTAGGCCCCAATGTAACAGGTGGCGAGCCTATTGCCATTAACCGGGCACCTGTGATAAATACACACATAACTTCGAAAAGCATCAAAAATTCATTTTTTATTTTTTATTTTATTGTTCAATTCATCACACACATCTTACAAATTTAAACCACCCGCTTAAACCATAATGGTTTATATGCGAGCGTGAGTTTGCCTAGTTAGTGTTTGCCATGGTGTGTGCCATGGTAAAACCTGGGATCGAACTCGAGACCTCGTCTCAGCAATCCAATACCCATACCTCTAGGCTACCACTGTCAAACGTATATATATATATATATATATACACTACTAATTTTTAATTACCAGAGAAACTGCAGGGGCTGATATGGAACGTATATACTTCAATATATATGGAATAATACAAATACCCCACCATACAAAAAAACAAAGTTATTAACGTTTTTAAAATCTCAAAATACGTGCTTAAAGAATAGACACCATTTTATTTACGCACGATGTGTGTGTGAATAGTAAATAGGTCATCAATGAACTTTTAACTTTCATCGTGAACTTTCTAGTGGCAGTAATTTTTTAATACCGTGTTTAATACAAGTTTGGGTGAACTGAGTAAACAATGGTAAAACCACAGCAACTTTTAACGTAATTCAGTAGTTTTTTTAAGTACCTTATCAACTGGCAGGTAGGTGTAGGTACACTAGGTACCTATTATAGAACTTGGAATAGTAAATTAGCTTAAGGATTAATTTCTGTACTTAACACGTGCAAGACTTACCCTACAAGTAGGTACTTTAATTGTTGCTCGAAATGTCCTCCGTCATTTTGAATACACAAACGACCCCGCTTTAACAAGTTTGATTTTAAACTTAGGAGAATCTCTTTGTTGACGAATTTCATCGAAGGCGTCAATTATCCTTTGTCGGAGGTCCTCACGGCTGTTGGGTTCACTGACATACACTCTACGTTTCACTTCACTCCACATGAAAAAGTCCATTGGCGTCAGATCCGGGGATCGAGCGGGCCACGCGACTGAAGCTCCCCGTCCAATCCACCTGCCTTCAAATTGCGTATTGAGGTAGTCTCTTACCGCGATCTGGTAGTGGGGTGGAGCACCATCTTGTTGGAACCAGAGGTCTCGCAAGCTTGCGAGTGGAATATCATCCAACATGGTTGATACCATGGTTCTCAACAGATCCAAATAGGTTTCACCCGTTAGACGTCTCTCGATGAAGTATGGGCCCACGATGTTGTCATTTAGGACTCCAGCCCAAACGTTCACGCTAAATCTGTGTTGAAACGAATGTTGTCGCGCCAACTTGGGATTTCTTATTGACTACCAATGTTCGTTATGTTGGTTGAAAAGCCCGATTCTTGTGAACAAACATTCGTCACTGTAAAGGACGTTGGTCTCCGGGTGAAGGATCACCCAGTTGCAGAATGTAATCCTGGGTGCTCGGTCGATTGTTGTCAGTTCTTGAACCTTTCTGTAGTGATAAGGGTGCATACCAGCCGAGTTCACAATTTTCCAAGCACAGTGCTGGCTGATGCCAAATCTACGTGCCGCATCGTTTGTACTTCGTCGCGGATCGTCCTCAAAAAACTCGAGTACTTCGTCGTACAAGTTCTGCGGATAGGCGGGCCCCGGCCTTGTGCGTGCGTCGGTACGTGAAATGAGCCGTGATCTAATAGACGTTGGTAGACGCTCAACATCGTGGAGTAATTTGGCTGTCGGGCATTCGGGTAGAGATCACGATACATCCGTAAAGCGGCACTCACATTTTCACCGAATAAAAAATAACTACGTAACATTAATGTGTATTCGCGGTCGGTAAATTGGTACGCCATCTCGATAGTGCCGATAGTATTGATTAGGATGCGTGCGCGAATCGAGACGTCACAACCGGAACTGCATTTATGATTTAAATTTTATTAACATCAAAGAGATGCCGCCGGCTTGACGACACGTGTAAGGCGGTGCGGGGAGGGGTGGTCGCACGCGCCGCCCGCCTTCAAGGACAGTAGTAGAATGATAGAAAGAGAGAGTGCTTGTTTATTATTTTATCAATGACTTCTTTGTGTGATTTTGTTTTCGTGAATTAGTCATATTCCATTGAGAAAAATTTTGTACGTCGTGAACATAATATTAGGTGGTTTTAAGAAAAAAACTGACATACATACTTTATTCATTTTTTTTTGCATGTATGTGTTTAGTATCGAATACCTATACTTCGCCAAAATTTTTCTGGTAATTAAAAAATTTTCGTGTATATATATAGGCACGTCAATTAGACTTCGCCTTGCATCTATTGTGACAATAACAATGACATTTCTTGCTTGTCTCTTCTTGACTTGTCTTGACGGCCTCGTAATATACTTATTCACGTCCCGCTTAAAGCTTTTTTTTAAACTTAATGTAATTAGAAATTTGACTTTTACTGTTTTTACTATGGCATAAGCAAAAATTGTGAATAAAAAACAACATTACAGTTTATATTCTTATTTTGTAATTTTACATATTAAGCAAATTTCAAATTTACGAAATATTAATTCTAGACACACTAGACGTTTCCACCCTGTATATTTATATACAGTCACCCTGTACAATCAGTTCTTGTGAATAGGGAACGTAAGGAGGGGAAACTTGTCCGAAGGGATCAATTTTTCAGTTCTCCGACGCAATTAGTGAGAAAAATCAATAAAAGTCTTGGAAATGATGTTCACCCTAAGCAAAATGAAGTAGAATAAATATTTCGGAGAGCTTTCAGAAAAACTCAACACAAATTAGTTGAAGTAGGTACTTCCTGTAGTTGAATATATTTTTTTATTCAGACTCATTAAGCTATGCCTTGCATAAAATTGATTCTACATAATTGTTCAGGCATATTTTTTGAAATATGCCTGAACAATTATGTAGAATCAATTTCATGCAAAATGTTCTATGTCATAAAAGTATAATAGAAAAGCAGATACATATATACAGACATAGATTTGACATTAATATATTAATAATAGTAGTGAGGGTAATTGTGCATATATAGACTCCTCCAAGACTTGTGGAGGTCACAGGCAATATTTGATGCAGGTACTTTCGGGGGTTGGGATATCAAACCGCAGTCAAAAAGGGGCGAAGGAGTAAAGAGCTCCTAGATCAAAATTTCGAGTGCAACAGACAACAATGATACCTTGTGATAGGAAATTATAGTACCTAACATAATCTATATAAATAAATAACATAGAAATGTTTGTTTGTTTCTTAAATTTAAAAGAAAAAACCAAATAAATCTAATTATAGAGTAATATTTCACAAATAAAATACAATAACAGTTTTTTTAATGAAAATATGTATTTAACAAATTTATACACGATACCACGATAAGTACTTAAAACAAAGAAACAATTTTTATAATTATTATCTGCCTGTCTATTTATTTGTAATAGCTAATTTCGGAAGTGACTGGACTAATTTTGACGTAATTTTTACTACAGATAACTTAAACAAAGTTTAAATCCAAACCAAACAAAGGTTAATCCGGACAATCTAAGTGTTATTTATGACAACACACATAAAAATGAATCCCTCTATAATATTACGCACGTAGCAGGTATTATTACAAAACCTTTCCTAATATCACTAACGAAGTCCTCATTTAATAATATTTCATCCTTCGGCACGAGTCGAGTAAGCTTTTTATCAAGGTGACAATTATTTTCAGGATCAACGTAGCTGTCAATATGGCCTCGCCATTATGAACTCGGCTCGCAGATGTTGTTATTACGATCGTGTCAGCCGTTTCTGTCTTATATTCTCTTATATTGGTATATTGCGAGGTTCTAGCGTATGTATTTTTGTTAGAACTAATTAGTTTGGTTTATCCCTTTTCGTTTGTCGATTCTTCATATTTAATACAAGTTTTCTATAGATTATAAAATGTGTGTCAGAAATCATTCATGGTTAGATTGAAATGGGTTCTAAGTACAGGTGTAGAATGTTTTTTATATATTAAATACTGAGAGAACTATAATAAAATTGTGCTATATCAATGATATATTATAAAGTTCAGATATACGTTATTCATACGTCATCATTTGTCGCCATTTTAGACCGTACTCTAAAATGGCGACAAAAATGATGACTTTTGTCATTATTTTATGCACTAATTAGGGACGCGACAGAGCAGTAAGGAAAGAAAATACATATTAAATAATAAATTCGTTATATTAAAATTCATATAAATTAATAATATTGACGTGTTATTAGCAAGTAGCTAAACTCAGTGTTTACGCTATTTTTGAGAGCCACCATGTGGTATCTATTAATTATAATTAATACGATATTGTGCTCTATACTATATAGAATCAATAGTATCGTAATTGTGTAGTTATAAATAAGATGTGCTCTCATCATAGGTCCATAAAATGACATTATTAAACTATTACATCACAAATTCAAGAAAATTAAATACCACTCGCTAATTAACAACAAAATCACAGAAACTATAACACTTACAAACTTGAAATTTGGCAGCTAGGTTTTTTATAGGGTGTAGTTTATTTATTTATTTTATTTATTCATTCATTATTCGCAATATAAGCTTACAGTTTGCACCAAAGCACTTATATTTTGTCAGTTACAAAAAAATTACATCATACAATACATTACATAGATTATATTAATTAAATAATTAAATGGCACATTCCTCGAAACTATTCAAAACTTCAATATTATAAAATGAAATACATCAATGTAATCATCCGCTATGAAGGAATTTTACAAAACTCCACCTGTAAGGGGATAAAACAAGGCCACGCGTATGAGTCGTGGGTAGTCGCTAGCTAAAATACTTATGAATGATTCATCATCCTCCTGCCCTTATCCCAAGATTATTTGGGGTCGGCGCAACATGTGTTCCTTTTCCATTCATCTCTAGTTGCAGTCATTTCAACATTCACTCCCTTCTTAACCATGTCATCTTTCACACAGTCCATCCACCGCATTTTAGGCCTCCCTCTCCCCTTGTAGCCATCCACTTCCATAGTTAGTACCTTCCTTACGACGTTACTTTCATCCCTACGCATTACATGCCCGAACCAGGACAAACAGTTATGAATGATTAAATAACAAAATGATTCAAGTACTCAATAATAATAATCAACATACCATCGATTAACCAAATTATTACTTAACAACGGAAAAGGCAGAAGGTATCGTGTAACAAAAGGTTTTAGATCCATACGCCTCGAATGCGGCTCTAATGAAGGGTTGAAATAATTGTCTGGATTATTTTGGTTTTAATTTTACATGCGCCTTGAGACCGACGTATAGGGTCTGACAGACCCAAACAGACCGTTCATGTGGTGATCATTTAATCCTTTGAATTAGACATTACTGTCAAGTTAGTGTTATTCTTTTTTTTTTAAGTCAAGCAGGCCCTAAACTGTGCACAAAGTGATATTTTACTGGTGGAATCGCTTTGAAGCAAATTCTTGTAACTCTTTTTACATACATACATACATAAAATCACGCCTCTTTCCTATTGGAGTAGGAAGAGTTAGGCATACACATTTCACTGTTATACATACAAACATACATACATATAATCACGCCTTTATCCCTGCAGGGTTAGGCAGAGGTGAATTAACACCCACATTTCACCAATAATTGTATTCGGTCCCACGTAATAGGGGGTGAGCCTATTGCCGTATTCCGGGCAGTATTGTTGACTCGAGCCATACATCTGAGGTTGAGTCCGGGCTGTTATATCTATCTGAGTCTGATGTTAAACAGTCTTATCCCTTAGTCACCTTGTACGACACCGCATGGGAAGAGATGGGGTGGCGCTAATTCTATTCTGCCGAAAACCACGCGGCGGCACTGTTATACATACAAATATATGCCATAATAAATAATAATATTAATAATAAATATTCTACAACATTCTACACAACGCTATCTAGACCCATGGTAAGCATAGTTTAACTAGCTTGTGTTATGGAATCTAGAATACGGATAAACATACTTAAATACTTTTTTTTTGTAAATACATACATATTATACATAGAAACACCCATACATGATACATCTATTTTTAGTGTGCGGAAATTTCCTCGGATATTACTGGAAAGACCGACCCGAACCGACTAAAACCTCATGCCATCTTGGGCCCCAGATACTCGAGTTTAAGACCTTGCCTACCCAGGGTCATGTCCAATCTCGAGAAGCCCCCCCCCTATCCTATATCCCCTATACTAGACATTTAGTACACATAGTGAACACATCAGAACATGAAAAATACAACTGGACACATCCGCAAACATAAAGCCCGTATAAATTAATTATACAGAATGACTGCAGACTCTGGCGGATGTAATTAGCTGGGACACTGACAAAACTTTTAGGTAGCTTTTAAAGTTCTGTCAGCGGCTGGGAACGGTCGTCGGGCTATGTTACAGCTAACTTAGAAAAGCTCTGGCATGTTACGAAAAATATCGCTCCATATTTTGTATCATATAGAAGTTTTTATGTTGTAAATTGGCTTCATTTAAGTTGTGAATTAAAAATTGTTTAGTCCTTTGGTTATAGTGAAAAAAAATTCATGAATAAAGGTTACTATAAAGTAGATGAGTATCTTGATGATTTAAATGCATGGTCAACATAAGTCTCTTGCTTGCTCGCACAAAATAAATTGTAAACTAAAGCAAATAGAACTAACCTACCGAAGCAGCGAAAGAATCATTTTGCAATGGTTTATTTTTACATTATTTAATATTTTTATATTATTTCTTGACATAATTGTAAAATCTTTACGTTCATAATGTACTCTTTGTATTCCTAAACTGAATAAATGAAATTGATTCTTTGATTCTTTGATAAATATAGAACTGAATAAATGAATTTGATTCTTTGATGATATATATATAGGTTTAATGCCTTGACTGGTCCTATATAAATGAAACTTCTATTCAAACATAAGAATTTTTGTTATCTCTTCAATCAAGTTAAATTGCTTATGTTAGAAGTATAGTGTAATGGACAGGTTTCGAACCGAGACGAATAAATTTGACATTAGTATCTAAAGCAACAAACAATAACTTTTTGTGTACAGTTGCTAAGATAAGGGCTTTTAAGGGCTTAATAGGTGTAAAAACTAATGTTTTCACTTCTGTGACTATTGTACTTTATCTTATTTCACTTTTAAGTTGTAGCTTTTTACATATTTCCAAGGTTATTAACTTTTTACTATGACCTCTGCGTATGAATCTATATCCATCTCATAATAAAACTATGTAGGTATTATTATATATATATATATTTTAATGTATTAAACATAAAGTTGATTAGTTTTAACAGAATTTTTATTTTATGTATATTTCAATATATATTTCGAAAACTTACTGTTATATATTATATATCCCAATCTTAAATATAATATATATACAGCTGAAGGCCTATAAATGAGAAAAAAATAAAATTGATTAAGATAGGAAAAGTTTGATCGGTTCAAGCAGGATTAGAATCCGCAATCTTTCGTTTCATTCCTCCTTCATTCATTGATTTTGATAGTTTGTAAGAATGTCGGTAGAAAGAAAGAAAGAGAGAAAGAAAAAGCATTTATTTAAGAACACACAACGTACAGAGAGTCAGACAAAAATATAAACATAATAAGGCAACACAACAAGAATACACTCACTGCACATCGTGCGCACCCAAATGGGCCACCATCTCGGCATGAAAGGGTATGCGAAGCGCTGGTTGTTGTTCAGATGGCGCCGCTAGTGGCTCCTCTGCCACGCAATACGAGTCTGTGACGCATTAGAACACAACAACAGATCTCAGAACAATAAAACACTTAAAAATGGCGACATAAAAAGAAAGACGGCTCAAAGGCATATTTTATAGGAGAATTTGGTTAGCTTCAGGTGTGGTTCAGTAATTCAGTGGTCAAAGCATTTCCCTGTAAGGGAAAGGTCAGAAGGTTTCTTCATGGTCGACAGCGCGAGTGTAATACTCCTGGTATTGAATACGTCCATAGGCCACGATAACTACTTCCCATCAGGTGGCCCGTGTCTGCCACCTAAGTGGTATAAAAAAAGGTCACGGGTACGAATCCCGCTTGAACCAATTCCATTTTTTCTATCTTAATAGATTGGAATAGTTAATATACTAAAGGCTTAGTAAAAATATTCAAGGAAACTTCAAACCAGAATGGCTACTTAAAGACATTATTAATAATGACTTTATTAATCAAATTGACTTATGCGTATGCGTTCCCTTTTCCCCAACATCCTAACTTAATAGTTCAAACTTCCCCTGTATTTATTTAAAGCGCCATGCTGGAAAAGTTTATATATTCCCTAAACGGTACCATTAATGCACAAAGTGAAATCACATCCATCCCCTTTTTTAATTCGGCTGAAGCTTCGCAGCCCCTAAAGGCAGTTAGCCGGACTAGCCTTTGGGACAAATTGAATGGAATATATAATCTGATGGGGAAGATTAACTTGCTGGACAGCTTGCTTTAGTTGATGAGTCGGAAACTTTTACGGTGTGAGTGGTTTTGAGACAAAGTGGTGATTTGTAATAAATCTCTTGTAGAGACGAAATAATAATGCAACAATCCTTTTCTGTCTTTACGAATGTTTTTGTATGTTCTTAGTTTTCCTAAATACAACTGAATTATTGATCACAAATTGACATACGCAGTTGTTGTTTATTTTATATACCAATTAGGTGGCAGACAAATACACGTGGTTATTGTGGCCAATGCCTCTCTTGAAGAAACCCATATTGTAGGCGCTTAAGAAAACCGCAGGTTGAGTATGTGGGATGATTGTATCTTGGAAGTAAACTTGAGTGAAGATTTTATAAGCGCACTGGTAATTTACATTCATTTTATTTAACTTTATTATTTACTTAACAGTTACATTGCATTTTTACAAATAAATGATATATTATGTCCAAAGGCGAGCATAACTCAAGGTCGAGTTATCTTCCAGCGAATCCGGAAGTGCAATGACAGGCAAATCCCCGCGGGTGCTCACCCTTCCCCGTTTGTGCCGGCGGGGAGGTTATGTCGGACTCGAACCAACTTAAACGCATGCCGTCTTTAGGTTTTTAGTTGCCACAGAAACATCTCTCGCTCACGCTGACAGACTTAAACCTAGACATAGATCTCTAAAGATATGGCCTCCTTCGGGTGACCCCACTATGGACCTGCTCTACAAAAACAGATTGTACTTAAACCCAATTTCGTCATGAAGGAGTATCGAAAAAATATTGTTAACGTTTTAAAAATTAAATATACATTGTTGCAAGCTTGCTGATGAATAGGCCATTTTGTTGTATCTGTGCAAATACTCGCAGTTGGTACAAGAATAACCGGAAATAATGTGTCGCAGATTCTCCGGGACGATGGTACGCCTGACGTAATATGTCAACCGGTACCCTCCTTCAGGATGTATTTCCGATGGTCGTCCGTTATAAGCTTTGTTCATAATTGTGAGGACAAAACCTCTGGTTTCTCCAAAGAGGTTTGTTACAGTCAGATATTTATTTGAATAAATATACTAGGAAGTTTTACGTAACGCTATCCAGATCCAGTAAGCATTGCTTAACTAGCTTGTGTTATGGATTCTAGAATGCGGATATAGGTACTAATACTTAGATGCATTTTTTTGTAAATAACAAACAATTATTATACGCAGAGACATCTAAACCAATGCAATCAGACATGCCTGAAAATATTTACGTTAAGCGGCATCTAATTGAATGCTCTACCGCAACGCCAAAGAATTCATCAAGTATTTTGTTTGAAATGTTTTTGGTTACTGTGTGTTTACTGCCAAATGTGTCCTTTATTCGCCTTCAATGACACTCTTAAGAAAAGATGGGGTGGCCGATTCTACTCCACCGAGAGCCAACTCGGCAATGTCTACTCATTAAGTACAACTAACTATAAAACGACTTAATTAACTCTCACAAACTCCAAAAAAGCGGCTTAAACAATCCGTTTCCACAATCCCCTTCTAAATCTGTTTACTTTTACATAGCCCTTCCTTGGAAATCCCTTTAACAAAGCGACAATTATGTTCCTGATAAGACAAAAAATAATTTAACAGGGTTTGAGTTGTTCCCGTAAATTTTAAGGGTTAACTCTCACTGAGCGGCCAGTAGCGGCCAGAATTTGTCGCGAGAAGCTTGCACAAATATTGCGATTTGGCGTCTCACGGTATCTTGTACTCAAATGACTTTGAAATTTATTGTAGCAAGATTCAAAATGCCCTGTAATACTTTGGTTAATTAGCCTCGGAAATAACATTTAACTGTCGGTCTCAATTGTTATACGAACATCTATAGCAGTCTTTTGCTGGGGGAGTGGCTAGAGAGGCCACACGGCAGCCTCTCGTACTGTCTGACGCAGATGATCACCGAGCACGGATGCTTCGGAAAGTATCTGCGTCGGATGCAGAAAGAGCCAACGTCCGAGTGCCATCACTGCGACGCGAGCGAGGACTCAGGTCCACACACGCTCACCGAGTGTCCGGCGTGGGAGACGCCGAGGCGGGAGCTTGTGGCGGCCCTGGGAGTGAGGGTTCTCACGCTCTCCACCTTGCTCGCGGCGATGGTTCGCTGCGCGGATGCGTGGGCGGCCGGCGCCTCCTTCTGCGAGCAAGTAATGCTCGTGAAGGAGGAGGCGGGGCGGGAGCGGCAGCGGGAGCGACGAAGGATCGCAAGACAAGCTGCCCGCGTACGAAGGCAACTCGGGCCCCCCATGAGCGCCGGCCTGGGGGTGACAGGTGAAGCCGCCTGTCACCCTGGCAGAAGCAGGCCGCGGCGGGGGCGCGCGTGGCGCGCCTCCTCGTTTCCGGGGACGAGTTGGGGACTCTGTAGTCCCCACACCCGAGAAGAGGGCCAGATCGTGAGAGATGGCCCTAGGTCGACCGGGGTGCGAGGGATATGCCTGTCAACCTCACCTTCGGCAACCAAAACGACCCACAGGCGGCGTGCGTTTTAGTCGGTTCGAGTCTGATAACCTCCTCCACCGGCTCCGGTGGGGAGGTATCCGAGGGGATTTTGCGCACGTAAAAAAAAAAAAAATGGCAGTCTTTTGCTCTACACACACATACACACACCCACACACACACACATAATCACTCCTTTATCCCCGGAAGGATTTGACAGGCTATGTTTGTATGTATGTGTGTAGGTATGTATATAGGTATGTAGGCTCATCTGGTCACTCATAACTCGTCAACCACTAATCAGAACTGGACAAATGAGGTATCGTTAGAAGCATCTTAGTCGTCCGCTGGTTATAGGCTATATAACGTATCACTGAATCTAATGTGGCAGCGATCATAAAGTACCTACTATGGTAAAAAATAAATTAGAGATAAATTATGTTGTATTTGGTTTCGAATGAAAGGGTTTAATTAGCCTATATCAAATATATGTAAATTAGTTTATAGAGGTAGGACACGACAGTATTTCCGTCCAATTGAGCAGTCCGACTGGGGAAGTATCTCTGCCCTACAGAATACTGCGGCCATAATAACCTCGTGTTGTGTTCCCGGCAGTGAGTTGGGTAGCCAGAGCTCACTGGAGAGTTTTTGTGCTGTCAGTGGGTAGACCAGAAGCATGTCCTGCTTTGTCTTTTACACTGACGGCACAGAAACTTTGTGCTTAAAGTGTTAGCAGCGCGAGTGCGATTCCCATGGTGTTGCACACGTCCATAGGCCACAGTAACCACTTTCCATCAGGTGGGCCGTGTGCATATCTGTCAACCAAGTGGTTTAAAAAAAAGTTAATTTGGCCCAAAATAATATAAGTAAAAAGAATAGTTCAAAACGAAAACTAAAACTTGGCTACTGAAAAAGTTTTATGTCACTTAGTCTAACAAATTAATACATTGTAGCGAAAAAATGACATACGACCACGGCTCTCCTAGACAGTATTTCCGCCCGATTGAGCAGTCCGACTGGGGTAGTACCTCCGCCCTACAGAATACCGCGGCTATAATAACTTCGTGTTGTGTTCCCAGCGGTGAGTAGGGTAGCCAGAGCTCACTGGAGAATTTGTGCTGCCAGTGGGAAGACTAAAGGCTTGTCCTGCTTTGTCTTCTACTGACGGCACAGAAACTCTGTACTTACAGGGTTGGCAGCGCGACTGTGACTCCTCTGGTGTTACAGACGTCCATAGGTCACGGTAACCACTTTCCATCAGGTGGGCAGTGTGCTTGTCTGCCAACTAAGTGGTATAAAAAAAAAAGTCGGGTTATTTTTCAGTGTGAATGGACCCTTAGAGAATAATATACTAAAGGAGCAAGATTTGCAGAAATGTTTGATGGAGTGACGCTTATTGTGTAAAGTCTGCGATCTCTCAAGAGGGTACTGCCGACGTAATTATGTGGTTCTTGTAATGTCTCATAATTTTAATTCTTGTAGATGTTGAGTTTGAGAACTGTGTACTTGTTAATAGGTGTATATTATATGTTATAAGAATTGACTGTACAGTCTGTGATAGAAGTTGCTGTAGTTGAATGTATTTGCAAACTAAATCGGTATTAAAATACTTTGACGCGTCTTTTCTCAGATAAAAAATGAAAAGAAAAACCTAAATTTAGTGTCACTTTTATCTAGTACTAGCTATTGCCCTCGACTTCATTCGCATTACGTTAAGAATATATTAACATATTATGTTCACTTCTTTAACTCAAACCTAATATATGTTTTACCTATTTTTAAATATTCATATTGTGGATAAAGTTTTTTTCAAGTGACTGACTAATACTGATTATTACCTATAATTGATTATAGACAAAAATTTATAACTGTCAAAATTTTAACTAAACTTAACCATAGACGACTTCCAAATTTTGTTATTCCGAGTCCGATGCGCTTGTATTCTCTTTGAGGTTTTATATCACAACAACATGATGAAAGTCGAACGGGTTGAAAAGTATCCCATGTCCCTCTCCTAGCCCTAAGCTACATCCCTACCAATTTTTAAACGAATCGGCCCAACTGTTCTATAGTTATAAATAGTGTAACTAACACGACTTTCTTTTATATATATATGAATATTATTTGATTTACTTGGCTTTTATGGGAGCGTATGCCGTCTGACACAACAGCCTTTTTTTTAATGCGTGGAAATCTCCTTGGATACCACCCTGCCGGTCCCGGTGGAGGTGGTTATGTCGGACTCAGACCGACTAAAACCGCACGACTGCGTTAGGCCATCAGTTGAAGGGAAGTAGCCTTTGGCATATCCCTCGCGCACGCTGATTGATCCAAGGAAATAGAAGGCCCTCTCTTGGAGGACGCAGGTCGTTCAACGACCACCTCAACGATTGGCTTGGAATCCAACGGTCATGGTAGGCTCCCGTACTCCTTTGTCATCACTATTTATAAATGGCTTCGTACGTAGCGGTGAGCTCTTATAGAAGAATTACTAGTCTAGTATTCGCATGAAGCCCTTCAGGCAAGCTATTTTGTATTAGAAGAGGGCTCGTGTAGCGATCGAAATTCAATTCCGATACCTCTCAATCGCAAGACCGACTTCTTAACCGCTAAGCCATCGACGTTTTTGATCATTAAATTACTTAAAGGTACCAGGTTAATACAATCTTCACGATGACATTTTCTTATTGTGGTAAATTTATGTTCAGACACCGTTGCATCCGGATACCATGGCTTATTTCGTATTAACTAAAATTAGGGTTCCTTGGACAAGAAAGAAAATTCATCATATAAGGACTATGAATTACAAATGACACCTTAACTCTAGCTGTAAATTGTCGTCGGTAGCTTAATCGTAAGAGTCGATTACAATCGAGATCTACTGGGTTCCCGGGGAAGCCGCGTGATTCCCGGCAGAGTAGAATTTGGACCATCCCATCTCTTCCCATGCGGTGTCGTACAAGGCGACTAAGGGATAGGTCTGTTTAACATCAGGCAGATATATACAGCTCAAACTTAGCCTCAGATGCATGACGGCAATAGGCTCACACCCTATAACGTGTGACTGATTTTAATAATTGGTGAAATGTGGGTTTGCTGCAACCTGAATAACAAAAATTACATCGAAAGTATCATCAAAACAGCCTCACGAAAACTCGGAGTCCTGAACAGAGTGAGACGATTTTTCACGCCGGAGCAGCGGTGTCTTCTATACAAGACACAAATTCGCTCCTGTGTGGAATACTGCTCGCATCTCTGGGATGGTTCAGCAAAGTACTTACTAGATGCTCTCGACAGGTTGCAGCGACGTGCGGTCCGCATCATTGGGAATCCCGAGGTCACGAACACCCTAGAACCTTTACAGATGCGTAGAGATGTTGCGTCCATGGCTGTATTTTACCGTCTGTACCATGGGGAGTGTTCTGATGAGCTCTTCCAATTAGTCTCACCCTCCCCTTTCCTACACAGGACAACACGTGCATGTCTTAGATGTCATCCGCACACGGTGCAAAACATTCGATCAAGAACCAAGCGGTTCGGAGACTCTTTCCTCTGTCGCACCATTAAGGCCTGGAATTCATTACCAGCTCACGTGTTTCCTTCTTCCTACAGTCCCGGGTCCTTTAAGCGGGGTGTGAAAAAGCATATGATGAGGCCGTCAAGCTGAGTGTCACCATTGTCACACGGTATGTGTAAGTAATGGTGACCCTCTTTTCTGGGACTTTGCCTTCAGCTTACCATCAGGCAAGGCGAAGTCTAAATGACGTGTCCTATATATATAAAAAAAAAAACTCGGCCTAACCCTTCGGGGATAAAGGCGTGATTATATGTATGTATGTATGTACATCCGGGTTTTGGATCCTGGCCATAACATTACCAACGTAAATCCACTATTAACACAAGCAATTCAACTTGGCGATAACGGGGATATTAGTAATTTCGGTTACTAGCACTTACTCTTTAAAAACACAATTAAAAAGTCTGCAATGTTGCATAAACACAATATTGCAACAAAAAGACAAATAGTGATTCAGGCTTCAACTTTCAATCGAGAGTTTGTAGGATCGAACCCCGCCGGGGTTTTACTATTATGAGAAAGTTGGTAACGTTAGCATTAAAAAACAAACGTTATTTGAAAAAGTTAAGTCTTTTAAGCAGGTCGTGAAAAAGCATCTGATGAGGCCGCCAATCTGAGTGCCACCATTGTAACACTTAGTGTCTGTAATAGTGACCCTCTTTACTGAGACTTTGCCTTTAGCTAACCATCAGCCGAGGTGAAGTCAAGTTGGCGTGTCCTATCTAAAAAAAATGTTATTTACATTATCAAAGACTATTTACATTAAAATAAGGTATTTTTCACATAAACAAAGCTACAATAACTTCATAAGCAAATGACATAGAAAAAGGATACCACCAGAAATAGTTTTACGTGTCTACCGACCCTTGCATTATTGATAAGTGATACGGAACCCTTTATAAACACCTTAGTATCATCCTCAAACCTTTTTTATTTCAAAGACAATTGTCACCCGCGTGTTAAGCGAAGCGTTCACGGGACAAAAATGTGGGGAAAAAAGTAACGGAGGGAAATAAAAAAGTGCCGCTGAAGGGACAGCGTTCATGCAAGTTATAGTTTGGGTTGCTCAGTTCGCACGTTAGTAATTAAAGTTTTGTAGTATATGCTGAATTTTGACATAAACTCTTGAGGATAGTAAAATAAATTTTCTTTTTGACATTGTTGGATATTTACGCGTATTTTTTTATACCACTTAAGTGGCAGACAAGCACACGGCCCACCTGATGGGAAGTGGTTACCGTGGTATGCAACACCAGGGGTGTTATACTCGCCTTGCTGATGATGAAGAAACCTTCTGATGCCCCTCTTGAAGAACCCCATATTCTAGGTATATTGTAATTTAGTTAAATCAACCTTATACTATTATATATTGTAAAATTGTAAATTAGTAGTCTGTATATTGGAGTTATTTGAAATAATATAGGTTATGTTGAATTAACAATTTTGAACACATTTTTTTCTTCGAAATTCTTGTCTGTTTATCTTGTTTCTTTGTTCGCAAAGGACGTATAACTATAGAATAGATCTGTAGAGGCTATTTTACTAGAAAGGTTTTAGTTAGACAGTCCAGACTCTACCTCAAATGCATGTCTCGAGTCAACAATAGTGCCCGGAATACGGTAATAGATATTACGTACGACCCCCTATTACGTACGACCGAATAACATTGTTAGTGAAATGTGGGTATACATAAATTCACTTCTGCCTAACCGTCCAGATATAAAGACGTGTATGTATGTAGTCAAACTTAAAACCTGCCGCATGTTTGATTGTAATTAGTTGAAAAAAATCAGCAATTATGACAAGAAAAGTCACAATAACCGTCATCTATGCAAGTTTATTTAAATCGATTAAGTTAGAAAAATTGGTTGCCTGTAAAGTCGGTATACGGGCGAAAGTTTTACGTGACAACGACTTTGAGTGGTAAAATAATTTATGTCTGTCTCTCTCGCTCTTAGGCGGGCTAACCATGCCCGAGTGGAAGGGACGCGTGCCTCTCACTCGCTCTCATTGTGAGCGCATAACGTGAGCGGAGCGTAACGCAGTTTCTTGAAGTGTCACCCGGCAAACCAATTTATAAGACGCTGTCACGTCAAAATTGAAATGGTTCAGGCGGGATTCGCACCCGCGGTCTTTCCCTTACAGAGGGAACTTTCTGTACACTGAGCAACCGAACCTTTGCCTGAAACTATCCAAATTCTTCTACACATATATCCGTCTTACGGCGACGGTGGGAGCCATTAAGCGATATTCGTACAAACTATCGTAATCAATGAATGATATACAATAATGTTTATGGGAATTAACACGATTATGGTACAGGTACATACATACCATTGGTTTGCCCGACGTTTTGACCAGGTTACACCGGCCGCGGTCACAGGCTGACTGACTCAGCGGTGCGTAAAAGGCGACTAACAGAAAATGCGCAGACGATATCACTGCGAAAGAAGGAAAACTCGAAATAAAACCCTGTACCAACCCGTCTGGCCAACGTGGAAACAGTAAGTCAAAGCCTCCCAATATTTGGAGAGGCTTATGTCCAACTTTCGATTGATCCAGCTTATCGATTGATTGATAAATATCTGAAAACTTTGCATATACTACACCAATCATTAAGCGTGCCGCCTGAAAGTGACAGGGCTATACGACTTTCCAATAATGAAAGAGACATCGATACTTTATTGGAAGCCCATGATCAGAGTGCATAAGCGTAAAGTGTGACTAATTAATGGTTACTTATTTTTAACAGTCATTAACTGCAGGTTGACCCTTAAATAGATCTGGAAAAAAAAATTGTTGTTATTTAGCCACGTGGTTCCCAGCAAAGTAGAATTTGGGTCACCCTATCGCTTCCAATGCGGTGTCGTACAAGGCGACTAAGGGATAGGGCTGTTAAACATCAGAGACAGATATATACAGCTCAGACTCAGACTCAGATGTGTGGCTTGAGTCATATACTCACCCCCTGTTACGTGGGACCGAAAGCAATGATTGGTGAAGTGTGGGTAATAATTCTCCGCTGCCTAGCCCTCTGTGGATAAGGGCGTGATTATATGTATGTATGTTATTTATTACTATATTATTGGTACTATAATAAAATTATCTAGACTTGCTTGTCCTGATTGTTTCTTCTGCACTGACGGCACAGAAACTCTCTGTTCTTACAGGGTCGGTAGCACGGATGTGACTCCCCTGGTGTTGCATATTTTCATAGATCACGGCTACCACTTTCCATCAGGTGGACCGTGTGCCTGTCTGCCACATAAGCTATATAAAAATAAAGTTGTTTGTATGGCAACACCGACGGCATAACGTACTTTCTCCAAGGTACAGAAGGGACTTAATATGCTAAGACTTACCTGGTTAATATTGCTTAAATTTCTTCTCAAAAGTCCCTCAGATTCTAAACGGTGCATGAAAAATTATTTCAAAGTAGGCGTTATGCTGAACGCCACCGTTATAAGACTGTCTGTAATGGCGACCCTTTTGCCTGAGACTTTGCCTTTAGCTTACCATTGGGAAAGGTGGTATTATCGTGCCCTAAATATAGGAGGAGGTAGGACACGACGGTATTCCCGTCCCAGTTGAGCAGTCCGACTGGGTAAGTACCTCGACCCTACAGAATACCACGGCCATAATAACCTCGTGTTGTGTTCCCAGTGGTGTAGGGTAGCCAGAGCTCATTGGAGAGTTTTTGTGCTGTCAGTAGGAAGTCTAAAGGCTTGTCCTGATTGTGTCTTCTGCACTGACAGCACAGAAACTCTCAGTTTTTACAGGGTCGGCAGCACGCGTGTGACTTACCTGTTGTTGTTGCACACGTTCATAGGTCATGGTAACCACACTCCATCAGGTGGGCCGTATGCTTGTCTGCCACCTAGATTGTATAAAAAATAATAATATAAAAACCTAAAGTGATTCATTTGAATGATTCATATAACGCCTTAAAAGATCTTCACACATTACATAGGATTACGACATTACAATAAAAGACAAAACTGTTCACCACTTAACTGTCCATCTATGGTTATTATATTTTGAACATGACTGACTCATACGTGATGCTTACATAAATTTTATCTATAATTATTTCGGTTATCCAAAACCTATATATTTCCAAAAAAGCTTCGAAACATACAATGACTCACTCTATAAAGGTATTACTATACACTAAGCTACGCGAGTCAGAAAATATATTCAATTAAGTTAAACTGGTGGTTCCCGGCAGAGTAGAATTCGGACCACCCCATGTCTTCCCACGAGGTTTTGTAAAACGCGATTAAGGGATAGGGCCGTTTAACATCAGACTTTTTCATATACAACCCAGATTCAGCAACAGATGCATGACTCGAGGCAGCAATAGTGCCCGGAAAACGGCAATAGGGTCAACCCCTATTACGTGGGACCGAATACAATGATGGTGAAATGTGGGTGTTAATTCGCCTCTGCCTAACCCTCCTGGGATAAAGGCGTGATATGTATGTATGTATGTAACCTAAAGAAATAACAGTTTATTATAACTTAACATATTTAGGGAACAGGTAAATTTCAACCGGTTGTTGATACAACAGACAAATGTAATACCACGGACGTGATTCTGACGCTGCTTTTCCTTTAGGGTTTCAGGGGTCAGACGATAGTTGCTGCCGTAAAAGTTCACAAACCAATCCAATCAGCAATACATATAGTGACCTCGGATTTCAAAATGTAAACTTTGAGTAGAATAGGGAAATTGTTTGGAAGATGACGTAAATGAAATGTATCAGTGTGGTGATACAGTTATTTCTAGGGTATAACTCAATGATGCTTTTCTTTAAAGTCGACATAGAATTCAAGTAGAATACATTTTCATTTAACTTTATATAAAAAGGCATATACTTTTAACCCATGATCCCCGCGTGGTTTCCGGCAGAGTAGAACTTGGGCCACCCCATCTCTTTTCATGAGGTGTGGTACAAGGCGTCAGAGGGATAAGGCCGTTTAATATCAGACAGATATTTACAGCGCAAACTCAGACACAGAAGATGCAAGGCTTCAGTCAACAATAGTGCCTGGAAAACGACAATAGATTTACCCCCTATTACGTTGGACCGAAAACTATTATTAGTGAAATATGTTAATTCACCTCTTCCTAACTCTTCGGGGATAAAGACCTATGTATGAATACTTATAACCTTTGTCGACTATACCTAACGCTCTAAACCGAGATAGCTTAAATCTGAGCAAATTATGAACATAAATCTTATTTATTACACCACATGGTACACTTACACATACCTAACGTATATTCAGTTAGTTTAACTTAGTTGCAAAGGATAATAAGATGTGTATTAAGTGTTTTGTGCCCGCAAAACAGTAATGCATGCGGTCTCAAGGAAATAGTGTGCCAACATATTCCGCCAAGCCCTCACCACAATGACTGACACACAATTTAATTATACTGAGTAAGTAGTGAACATTAGTGGGTAACAATGCTAACCTAGTTGTTTTAAATAGGTTAAACATAGATACTAATGGAAAAATAACATAGGAATCTACATGCGAGAGTTCAAAAATGTTGAGTCGTTTTAAGGTTTGATTCTAATGCCAACCGCACCCAGCAGCATTCGCAGAGCGTACCATGATGTATGCTATGATATTTTTGTTTATTGTTTATTTATTTATAGTTTATCGTATACATAAATGACATTAACACAAAAAGATTGCATAACTGAATAGATAAGCATGCGAGTTTTGTGTCAAATTACAAATTAGCAGTATGACTATTGAGTATACTGTAGATTATTGTGAGGACCTTAGAACCTTTGTTGCAATTTCTTTAAATTTTAGGTATAAGTTTGCGAATATGTCTATATCGGCTAGGTGTGTGTTGTACGTCTCCAAAAGATGGCGAATAGGAGCACGCGCCCCGGCATTCGTTCTGCACTGTCCCATGTAGAACAGCCATGTCATGCACACCCTTCGCTGCAATACAGTTCTGGGCACCGTGTAACATAGCTGGTTAGTGATTGCATTGCAGTCAAATCTGTTATCGCATATACCATGCAACAGCTCATCAGGTTGTACTCCTTAAGTAAGTGTTGATAGGTTTAAAATGATGCAATTTATAATTTATTCTACGTAAAAACTACTTCTGAACCATTTCTATTAATTAAAATTATAAGTAAAATTATCATAGTAAAGCCAATTTCATGGTAAGTTCTGCGTCTGCTGCTGCTGTCTGCGGTCGGCCTCAAAATCATACCTTTTTAGGAATGGTATTGTAATAGATTGAATTCTGCTAAAAAGGAAAAAAATACTGTTTTTATCATGTTTCCGCTTCCGATGAAAACTTTCCGAGATGTAAAGTATGCCAATGTGTTATTCCAGACTGTAATCTATCACTAGAGCGTGAATGAATAACAAACATTATAATTTTGGAGAATTACTGCTAGTTACTAGTGGTGTATCACAATCTTTATTTACCGATGCATTCCAATTTCAAATTAGTCACCTAAAAAGCATTTATGATATTTGAATAACGAACAGTTAGAACTAAGATGTATTACAAACATTTTTGAATAACGAAGTGTATCTGAATTATTTAAAGTTTTTAGTTGTTCAAATTGTAAGCGGTAAGTGCAGTATGACGTCACATTCCTCATATAATACTGCGATGACGCACAATACATATGAGTAATTCTTACGTATTTTTTTAATTTATGTAAAATTTTTGAAAGTTTCGAATCAATTTTTATTATTATCCTATATTACTTTTGTTCTTAATAAAGATTTTTGACTTTACCGTTATTTTTAATTTACACGAATGCATTTACTATACTTGCTGCACTCTCGGACGGCTGACGGACAGATAAGAAAGTCATACTATAAGTGTTCCATTTTTTTGACTAAGTGCCCGCTTGACGGTAAAAGGCTCGCCCTTTATGTCGAATCGAAAATCATAGTTGGCGAAATGTGAGTGTTAATACACCTCTGCCTACCACCTGGATAGTAGGATAGGATTCACTGATTAGTCTAGCAGTTTGAGTGTATAATTCTCTAAAAATTATACCGAGTCAGTGGCCGGTGGAGTAGAATAGAGGTGTTCCATCTCTTCCTGTGGGTGTCGTAAAAGGAGACTAAGGCATAAGGCTCTTCTCAATCCAACAGTAAAAATACATCTCATGACTATGTGCCCGCTTGACGGCAAAAGACTCGTCTTCTATTAAGTCAGACCAAACATTATAATTGGCGAATTGTGGGTGTTAATACAACTCTTTGGGGATTTACAGGCGAGAGTATTTTATATATGTATATATTTTGTACCAAAATTGATCAACTACACGACACACGTCTAGGTCAGAGGATTCAATTCCTGCTCAGGTAAATGAAAATTTCTGTGGTTAGCACACAAGGCGACTCAAGGGTAAGGACCTAACAATTATTCTATGTACATTGGACAAAATATCAGCGGAAACAAAACACATTCTGCAACGCCACTTCGTATTTTTTTGTGTTCCCAGTCCTTCGGATTCCGTAGCACTCAAATTGACCTATTATTTCTGTTCACCATCACTGATCTGTAAGCTTGACTGATTGACGTATTCTGCAACGTTAAACACGACAGTATAAGGTATAAGAGATTTATTCTTTTATACACTATTTCTTCTTTAATTTTGAACCAAGTTTAAACGCTATACTTAGGAATATACTTACTTAAAGTGATTTTGATATTTAGATAGTTGCTTCCGAAAAAGTTGACAATCCAATCAAAAACAATAAGTAAACTCTCCGTGCAAATTCAGTGCAAACTCCATGCACACTTCGTGCAAACTCAGTTCAAACTTTGGACACAACTGGACAATTACTATGAGGATTGTGTTGATGATTTTAGCATCTTGCTACCTAACGGAGGTGGCCCTGATAAGATTTTCGAGGAAATTGTGAAGTCTTAGAAATGAGGGTCTATGACATTAAAATTTCTACGATGGTGGCTCTAGCTTAAAAGCCTATTCAGACGTTTCTCCACAAAAGACACTTTACACAAAGAAACAGTTATGCAGAAATACATAATATGATTCCATTTTCAAAATATCTTACTGTATAATATAATCATTTAGACCAGACTTCGTGTTGTGTTACCAGCGGTAAGTAGGGTAGCCAGAGCTCACTGGAGAATTTGTGCTGTCAGTTGGAAGACTAAAGGCTTGTCCTGCTTTGTCCTCTACACTGACGGCACAAAAACTCTGTGCTTACAGGGTCGGCAGCGGCTTTTTTGGTATTACACACGTTCATAGGCCACGGTAACCACTTTCCATCAGGTGGGCCGTGCGGTTGTCTGCCACCTAAGTGGTGTAAAAAGAAAAGAATATTATAAAAAATATTATAAGTAAAATTATTGCATCTATAAAAGCTTTCAACATATTCTCTAACAAAGTTATATTACCGGACAGTAAATTCAACCCATATTAGAAGCGCTATTACCGTATAACAAATTGTCAAGTTACGCATAAAGGCTTGTTCACAGGACCGGAATACGATTCATACTCTTGTAGCTTTTCACTCGAATGAAGAAAACTGCCACTCAAGTGATTTATTTCATTCAATGG
Organism: Eilema griseolum; assembly: GCA_963662185.1. Taxonomy (NCBI): domain Eukaryota; kingdom Metazoa; phylum Arthropoda; class Insecta; order Lepidoptera; family Erebidae; genus Eilema; species Eilema griseolum. The sequence goes on from OY759255.1 coordinate 10,679,708, forward strand.
ACTTCTATGAATGCTGGATCACTTGGTGCCTTATTTTACTTGACAATTAGTGTTTTTTTTACAACTTAGGTGGCAGACAAGCACACGGCCCACTTGATGGAAAGTGGTTACCGTGACCTATGAACGTGTGTAACACCAGTAAAGTCACATCCATGCTGCCGACCCTGTCAGAATAGAGATTTTATGTGCCCTCAGTGCAGAACACAAAGTCAGGACAAGCCTTCGGTCTTCCCACTGACAGCACAAAAACTCTCCAGTGAGCTCTGGCTACCCTACGCACCACTGCAAACACAACACGAGGTTATTATAGCTGTGGTATTCTGTAGGGTGGAGGTACTTCCCCAGTCGGACTGCTCAATTTGGACGGGAATACCGTCGTATCCTACCTCCTAGTTTTAAACGGAGTCGTAATATGAGTAGTCAATGGATTTCTATTGGTTGACACAGAAGATGAAACTGGTATAAAACTAGGGAACTTAAATAATTATGTTAGTTAATACGAACACATATAGTTAGGTACGTTGCGGTAGCTCAATCCAAAAAAGTGTGTCACGGTTTCTGAGTAAAATTGATTGGAATGTTCAAGACGTAACTCGGTAGCTCAGTGGTCAGAGCATTCACCCTGTAAAGACTGGTGGTTGGTTCAAGTCCCGTCTGAGCATTTAACTTTTCCAATTTTAATCGATATAAGAATATAATAAACTCATGCGGAGGAATTCCACGAAGCATTTTAATTGTTTTTAGCTACAATATGCATAATAGTTCTTTATAGAAGAAATTTATTTAGAACCAAAACATTGCAAACCTTATAAATTAATTTCATTTTTTTTTTGGACTAATCGAATAACCCACTCCTGATCGCTCCTGGTGCAAAGGTGCCTATCACACTTGGTGTGGTTCCACGCTAGATTGCGATGGTCAGCCTCTGTACCAGGAATGATCCGGACCGGGAGTCATCTGTGCCCTCTATGAGCCTTTGCCCAATCGCTTTTACAAGGAAGGCTTTTGGCCTCTTTGCCCCAGCTGCCCAGAGTTTCCACCACTATTGATACGAAGTGGTACCGCGGCTCCAACTCACCGTACTTGTGTCTCTTCTTTAAAATACCATATATTCCTAAAAATTGGTCTTTTGGTTTTATTTTAATAGTTTATTAAACAGTTGATGATTAATATATACATAACATAACATAAACTCACGGCTATATCCTCGTAGGGGTAAGCAGAGGTGCTAGCACCCACATTTCGCCAGTTTATGTTTAGGTCCCAATGTAATAGGTGGCGAGCCCATGGCCATTATCTTGGCACTTATAAACCTGCGACAAATACACACATAACTTCGAAAAGCATCGAAAAGTTATTGGAGTGTGCCATGGTAAAACCTGGGATCGAACCCGAGACCTCGTCTCAGCAGTCCATTACCCATACCACGAGGCTACCTAGGCACTAGGGTACTATCTAATATATACAATAACAACATAAACTCATCATAAATATTGTGATATTATGCTCGTGATATTTCTTTGCGTTTCCTATGTCGTAGTGAGAATAAGTTTCAGCTGCAAAGCCTCCGGCCATAGGGTAACACATCGTGTAGTTTTTACTTGATTGAATAGTGACATAGCCGTGGGGGATTCCCCAACGTATAGGAAGGAAAAGGTTGTTCGTTACTTGTCTTGTCTAAGGTTATGTATGTAAACGTATTCTGAGATAGGTTTTTATTATTGTTTTATACTAAGGTGACAAACGAGTGTAATAGATGGTGGATTATAGGATTGAGGCTACACCTAGTCAAATTTTCTTTTGTAGAGTGTGCAGAGCCTTGCCAACAGCTTCGGAGCCCAAACCAACTTCACTTCCTAGGCGCTGAACCTGAACCACGGATGGGGATCTGGTGCAGACTTTCTTCTCAGGGTTGGGAAATAAAACGACAGATTTTTATTTCCAGAACGCACCAATTTGACTAAACATCGCCTGATAGCAGCCTAAATGCAAAGTCACAGAAAAGAGGGTCATTATTATAAACATGTAGCATGCGGCCTCATCAGATGCTTTTTCACGCCCTGCTTATAGGACGCGGTACTGTAGGTTCACCGAGGGTCTGACTTTTCTCTTGGGGTTGGTAGCCTAGACGGCAATAGCACCTGCAAAGGTCAAGATAAGTTAAATCAATATGAAAAGTAAAATTAATATTATAAATGCAAAAGTAACTCTGTCTATCTGTCTGTTTGTATGTTACGCTTTCACACCTAAACCACTAAACCAATTTTGATGAAATTTAGTATAGAGGTAGATTAGACCTTGAAGAAAGGACATAGGTTATGTTTGGTCGCGATAACCGACATCCACGTAGGCGGAACTGCAGATAAAAGCTAATTTTCTATAAAAAGACTTGCGTGGAAACAGAAAGAAAAATGTAACTTAACTGTCTAAGGTAGGTACAGTGCCATTTTATGGTGCTCTGAAGACCCTTTTCACTGCAGGTACATAACACAAGGTTATTATGGCTGCGGTCTTTTTTATGGTAGACAAATTTGTCCCCTGGCGGTCCCCTTTAGAGTCGGGCTTGCCTAAAGATCTGGCTCTTCTGCATTCACTCATCCTCTTGTTCATTTTAGTAACTTTGTGTACCATACATGACATTTAAAAATAAAATCTTTGCCTATGAAATCGCTGAAATTTTCTTACAGATTCATGAGTTCGTTATTCCTGTAATTTAATAGCTATTTCCATTATTTATATTTTGTTTGAAAGTTGATTTCAAGATTTTACAACTCTGTATTAAATTTTGTTTTTATTGGTCGCTTGATTAATTAAATTCGATCTTCAAAAACAGTACTTCCTAAATGCTACCATCCATTTTGATAATAAATTTCGTATTACTTTTTTTCAGCTGCCACTTTTCAAAAATTAAGTGTATGTTAGATTAATGTTGTCTCATTCACACACAAAAAAAAACATAAAATTAGGATTTGTTAGCCCTAAAAAAATGCAAATAGGTTAGTACTGAAAATTGGGGTTCCACCAATTTCTTAAAAAAAACGGAAATTTCATATGTATCTACCTATTATTAAATCTTTTTCGCAACTTTACCTTCTTCTATAATATTTTTTAACGACAAGGTACATTAAAAATGCAAGCGTGAGTCAGAATCGCGCACGATGAGTTTCTTACCATTTAGTTATTTCTTTCGTTTTTCATATAGGCAACCGAAACACATTATTTATGAAAATTTCAACTGTCTAGGTATAACAGTTCATGAGAGACGGTTGATGGTGATAGACAGACAATGAAGTTTTAATAATTGAGCTCTCTGACTGGGGAAGTACCTCCGCCCTACAGAATACCGCGGTTATAATAACTTCGTGTCGTGTTCCCGGCGGTGAGTAGGGTAGCCAGAGCTCACTGGAGAGTTTTTGTGCTGTCAGTGGGACGACCAAACTCTACACTCCTCTACACTGACGGCTCAAAATCTCTGTTCTTACAGGGTCAGCAGCACGGATGTGACTCCACTGGTGTTACACACGTTCATAGGTCATGGTAACCACTTTCCATCAGGTGGGCCGTGTGCTTATCTGCCACCTAAGTTGTATAAAAAAAAGGGTTAATCGTTTTCCTTCAGATCTATTTAATAATATTATTTTTATATATATAGGATACGTCAATTAGACTTCGCCTTATCGGATGGGAAGCTGAAGGCGAAGTCTTAGAAATGAGGGTCACCATTACTAATATTTACCATGTGATACTCAGCTTGACGGCCTCATCATATGCTTTTTCACGTCCTGCTTAAAGGACCCAGGACTGTAGGAAGAAGAAAACAAGTTTTTTTTTTTTTTTATACCACTTAGTTGGCAGACAAGCACACGGCCCACCTGATGGGAAGCGGTTACCGTGGCCTATGGACGTTTGCAACACCAGGGGTGTCACATTCGCGCTGCCGACCATGAAGAAACCTTCTGATGCCCCTCTTGAAGAACTCCATATTGTAGGCGCTTGGGAAAACCGCAGCAGGGAGGTCATTCCACAGCTTGCGTGTGCGTGGGATGAAGTTTCTTTCATACCGCACAGTGCGTACCGTCTCAGGTCGCAATGTGTGGGGATGAATTCCCTGCCTATGGCGAGAGGTGCGATGATAGAATGTAGCTACGGGCATCATGTCAAACAATTCATCTGAGCACAAACCATTGTATAGACGGTAGAACACACACAGTGAGGCAAAATCCCTCCTAAGGCTAAGAGGTTCCACTCTACCTGTGAGTATGGGATTGTCAACCAGCCTCAATGCCCGTCTTTGCAACGAGTCGAAGGGGTCAAGCTGGTATGCAGGTGCTCCAGCAAAAAGGTGACAGCAGTACTCCATGTGAGGCCGGACCTGTGCTTTATAAAGAAGGAGTTGCTGCCCCGCAGTGAAATACTGCTTCGCCCTGTTGAGCACTCCGAGCTTTCTTGATGCCAACTTAACCTTGTCCTGCAAATGACTTCGGTATTGGACGTCTCTGGAGATATCGACACCAAGGATCCCGATACTCGGGGAGATGGTAAGCGGTGTGCCCAGGAATTGCGGCGCTACAATGAATGGGGTTTTCTTAGCGGTGAATACACATACTTGTGTCTTAGTGGGGTTGAATTAGACTAGGTTTAGTCGACCCCAATCGGACACTCCAGAGAGAGTAGTCTCGATTTCAGACACAAGTTGTTCGCGACTCTTCTCCACCTCGGACTGAGGGATATTTGCACGGCCCGTGTAACACGTGTCCCCGGTACTGTCGTCCGCATAACAATGAATGGAGCCATCAGATAGCATGTCATTGATATGCAGCAGAAACAGCGTCGGAGACAACACGGAGCCTTGTGGGACACCAGCTTTTATGTTCATGCGGTCCGAGCAGCTGCCGTCGACGACGGCTTGGATGCTTCTGTTGGACAAAAAGCTGGAGATCCATTCGCACAATCCCTCGGGGAGTCCATAATATGGCAACTTCGTAAGAAGACCTTTGTGCCAGACCCGATCGAAGGCCTTGTGAGCTGGTATTGAATTCCAGACGTGAGCTGGTATTGAATTCCAGGCCTTATTGGTGCGACAGAGAAAAGAGTCACCGAACCGGTTGGTTCTTGATCGGATATTCTGCAGCGTGTGCGTGTGACATCTAAGCCCTGTACGTGTTGACCTGTGTAGGAAAAAGGAGGGTTATAGTCCGAAACTTCAGTTCACAAGTACCAATTTAGATTTACAGCCAAGCTCATATATGCATTTTTATATGCTAAATTGGTAGTATAATTGTGTCATTGTAAATTGAAACAAAAAAAGAACTTTTACGACTTAAAATCCTTTGAGTGCAGTCTACCTCTGAGCTAAATTGCCATTCAGTGATGTTTTTCATAGTATAAATTGCCCGAACCTTCAAAAAATATTTATCCAAACTATACCTAGTGTGTACGGACCACAAGTGACCCAAAATCTCTTTGAGTGCAAAGTTTTTGTACAAAAGTACTCCAGTAAATAATATTAAGAGTTTTTTCCTCATTCCTTATTTAAGGGGCTCTTTGTTTTGAGTGTCATGACACAGCAAGTGAATTCGAAACGGAAGGGGAATACTAATTTAAGACTGTTCTTGTACGCCATTGAAGAAAGTTTGGTGCTGATCTATTCTTTTAGTATAGCTAGCAATTTTAAACTTGGAATAATCTTCAAGGACATTTAACGACCTCTGTGACGTAAAGGTGGAACTTTCTACAGCCTGCGGTTAAGTGGTACCGAGTAGGTTGGCACATTTCAAGGTCAGTATTAGGATGGGTGACCATTTTTGACACAGTGAAATCCCTTCATGCCTCGAAGAACACGCCATCGGTTCTGGTTGACTTACGAACATCTCTGTGGCATTTGTTACTGATACTAAGTTGAAATCTTAAAAAAACCGAATAACTGCACTAATTACAGAATTTTGATATGAGATGTGAATTGGTCAGATTGCTGTCATTTCATGAAAAATGTAGAAGTTCAGGCTTTTTATAATTGACTGAAAATTTCTTCATGCTAACTTTTTATTTAGAACATTACCAAGACGATTGTACTTATAGGAGAATTGAAAAGATGTTTCTTTTATACACAAGCACGCGGCCCATTTAATGGAAAGTGGTTACCGAGACCTATGAACGTGTGTAACACCAGGTGAGTCACACACGTGCTGCCGACCTTGTGAGAACAGGGAGTCAAGATAAAACCTTGGTCTTCCCACAAAAACTCTCCAGTAAGCTCTGGCTACCCTACTCACCGCCGGGAAAACAACACGAGATTATTATAGCCGTGCTATTTTGTAGGGTGGAGGTAGTTCCACAGTCAGACTGCTCAATTGGGACGGAGATACCATCGCCATGTACTAACTACTTCGTCTTGTCCTATGTGTCTTAATAGCTCAGTGAGTCAGAGCAAACTCCCTGTAAGGGACTGGATGCGAGTTCCAGTCCCGTCTTGAATGTTCACTTTTTCCTATGTAAATTTATTTTATCTTTATATGTTAATTTGACGTTTTTATGTATAAAAATACGTAGATAAACCAATAACAAAGATACTACTTCCTCATTTGGGAGACCACATCTGGCCGGAAGCAGCAACTGCTCTCATAAAGTGAATATACAGGTGTTGTCATCGCAATCCTGCTAAAGATCCGGGTATCTTACGAAGATACTCGTAAAATATTTAGCCACGATTTTTTATACCACTTAGGTGGCAGACAAGCACACGGCCCACCTGATGGAAAGTGGTTACCGTGGCCTATGGACGTTTGTAACACCAGAGGAGTCACAGTTGCGCTGAAAACCCTGTAAGTACAGAGTTTCTGTGCCATCAGTGTAGAAAACAAAGCAGGTCAAGTTTAGTCTTCCCACTGACAGCACAAATTCTCCAGTGAGCTCTGGCTACCTTACTATATAAAAATCAATTAAATTATATAAATTATACACTTTAAAATGTGATTTATCGTATTATGTAGATGGAATCTATAGTAATTTAAAAGATAAAATCCCGGACATATACGAGAATAATCCGATGTACAACTAGATCATCACATTAATTGAATTATCACGTTTTACTCAATACTAGTAATTTTAACTCATTAAGCTACCAACCTCCAACCCCAAGAACCTAGTTCATTTGGATTTGCTCACAGTTCATATTGATTGGTGAATTTACACTTTTTTTTTTTTTTACGTGCGCAATATCCCCACGGATACCTCCCCACCGGAGCCGGTGGAGGAGGTTATGTCGGACTCGAACCGACTAAAACGCACGCCGCCTGTGGGTCGCTTTGGTTGCCGAAGGTGAGGTTGACAGGCATATCCCTCGCACCCCGGCCGACCCAGGGCCATCTCTCACGATCTGGCCCTCTTCTCGGGTGTGAGGACTACAGAGTCCCCAACCCGTCCCCGGAAACGGGGAGGCGCGCCACGCGCGCCACCGCCGCGGCCTGCTTCTGCCAGGGTGACAGGCGGCTCCACCTGTCACCCCCAGGCCGGCGCTCATGGGGGGCGGAGGTCGTTCATCGACCTCCGACGCCCGAGTTGCCTTCGTACGCGGGCAGCTTGTCTTGCGGTCCTTCGTCGCTCCCGCTGCCGATCCCGCCCCGCCTCCTCCTTCACGAGCATTACTTGCTCGCAGAAGGAGGCGCCGGCCGCCCACGCATCCGCGCAGCGAACCATCGCCGCGAGCAAGGTGGAGAGCGTGAGAACCCTCACTCCCAGGACCGCCACAAGCTCCCGGCTCGGCGTCTCCCACGCCGGACACTCGGTGAGCGTGTGCGGACCTGAGTTCTCGCTCGCGTCGCAGTGATGGCACTCGGACGTTGGCTCTTTCTGCATCCGACGCAGATACTTTCCGAAGCATCCGTGCTCGGTGATCATCTGCGTCAGACGGTACGAGAGGCTGCCGTGTGACCTCTCTAGCCACTCCCCCATGATGGGTGAATTTACACTGTACAATCTGTACATTTTTTTTTTGCGATACCTACCAGTTATAGAGCATAATTTATTTCATAAAATAATTTATCTTTTAAAGTAGAATAATATTCGTAACACAAAATTGAATATAAAATTATTATCGATCCCGGCAGAGTAGAATTTAGATCACCTCATTTCTTCCCATGCGGTGTCGTACAAGGCGACTAAGGGATAGGGCTGTTTAACATCAGACAGATATATACAGCTCAGATTCAGCCTCAGATGCATGGCCTGAGTCAACAATAGTGCCCGGAAGGCGGCAATAGGCGTACCGCCTATTACGTGGGACCGAATTCAATGATTGATGAAATGTGGGTGTTAATTCACCTCTGCCTAACCCTCCGGGGATAAAGGCGTAATTATATGTATGTATATATGTAAATTTTAGTAAACACTAGTAGCTCATTAAAATCAATAAGCACTATTAAAATTACATATCACTTGTGTGATAAACTTGTGATCGTTGAAACTAAACGTACAAGATGTTCTTCGCAACGTCGCTCGCTTTATCACACGCTTATCACTGAGATACCGCAACGCGGCAACGTTCGCTCATGTTTACGGTCCGTATCGAATTGTGACTACCTGTAGTTTATCATTTTGTTGGTAATGAAGTGGTTTCGGTGATTTTGGTTAAGGAGTGTATCTATTCGTTTCATTAGAAAATAAACTAGTGAGTTTTCTAGTGTTCATTTACAATTATCATAACATAACATAAACTCACGCCTATATCCCCGAAGGGGGAGGCAGAGGTGCTAGCACCCACATTTCGCCAATTTATGTTTAGGTCCCAACGTAACAGGTGGCAAGCCTATTGCCATTAACCAGGCACTTATAAACCTGCTATAATACACACATAACTTCGAAAACCATCGAAAAGTAATTGGTGTGTGTCATGGTAAAACCTGGGATCGAACCCGAGACCTCGTCTCAGCAGTCCATTACCGATACTACTAGGCATACTTACATAATTATTGTATTCTTTATTTTACGCCAATTACAATATTCATGTTACAGAAATTGAGAAGACAAGAGCAGTACAAAGGATGCCATTATCGGTTTACACAATTTCTTCCAGGCAAACTTTAAATTATGTAACGATATGGATCTTTTCGTTGCAACGTCAGTCTCTATAAATAAATTCTTTTATAACCAGATTTACAGTGACTGACGCTCACATATTATACGGTCCGCATCCGGTTATCCAGTCAAGAATCTTGGCTGGATAACCGGGTTGTAACCGCTGGTTAAAGGACATAAACCATCCATCATACACAAGTCCTCTCCACTGAATGTCACTTCTATACGATTGAAATTAAGAAGCATTGAAATTTCAATCGGAAACATGGTGTTTAAATTATCGAGAACATGGAATCCAGTGATAAAAAAATATGCAACCTCGCTTTTCTGCACAGTTAGATAGTCACGGGATAGTTTGCTTGCAGATTAGGGACTCTGTGAGTGTGGTATGTGACGGTACATGACGAAAACAATATATATAAATATATCGAGAATGTGAGGGTAGATGAAGAACCATCTACATCACGAGTTCAAAGATGGCGGGTGTGCACCGCTGAGCTAGTGAGCCTGTGTCCACGGCCAGTGTAACCTGATCGAAACGTCAGGCATACCAAAGATATGTATGTAGCTATAACATGATCTCGTTAAGTCTCATTAACATTATTGTATTATCTTAGAACGCAATAGTTTAAAAGTTAATATTTACTCTTTTTTTTAATGTTTATGAAACGCGTGTAGTGATCACGTCAAGAAGGACAAATTGCTTATGTAATGAATATGCCATTTAACGTCCAGTATCGCGAGCCAATTTTTTTTAAGAATATTAGCAACCGCAATTACTAATATACCAATTAACCTAAATTGCTTGTGCTAGGAGTGGGTACACGTCGATAATGTAATGGCCAGGATTCGATCCCGGGACCTCTCGATCTTAAGGCCGACTCCTTAACCACTAAGCTATTGACGCAATAAAAAAAGATGATTTTTTTTATATGGAACACGTCAGTTAGTCTTCGCCTTGCCCGATGGTAAGCTGAAGGCAAAGTCTCAGAAAAGAGAGTCACCATTACTCACCTGCACCATGTGACAATGGTGACACTCAGGTTGAGGGAACAGTCTAATATAAACTCACCTTAACAATACTACGAGACACAAAAATGTATGAAGACACTAATCATGACCCTGTTTCTTATAGTTTTTATCTCAGACTGTGATAACTTTGAATCTAATTAATCTTTTGTGCTGGACATAATGAATTAGAAATTTAAATTGAATGGAATGGTACGATACATAATGAATAATAAATCTGTAAAACAGATATTATAACTATATAGAGTTACTAGCCTTCCGATCGACAGACATCTGACAGATATACATATACAGGGTGGAAGGTTTTGAACTTACCCGGAGGGAAAGCATGCTAAATACTGGAGATAACGAATTTCGCTCAAAGGAAACATTTCTTTATTTATAAAGATAAAGTAAACTGCATTCAAATATTTTCGAAAACTCGCTTGCTACACCCTATAATTGAAGCAACTAATAAACAACATTCTGTATTTTTATGGCATCACTCAATAGAGTAAATCATAAGGATCAAATCTCTCTAACCGACGTGATAAATTAAATGAAAAGAAGCCCATAAAAACATATTTTTCGAATTTTAGTCGGTTCGATTACTGGGTATGGTATGCAAGTTTTTGAAAATCATTGAATGCAGTTTCGTTTCTTTTAAATAATGAGGGATAGTTTCCTTTGAGTGAAATTCGCTGTCTAGTATTTGAAGTACTTCCCCTCCAGGTAAGGTCAAAATCTTCCAACCTGTTTATACAGGCCAGACTCAGCCTCAGATGCATGACTCGATTCAACAATAGTAGGTAACTATTAGATAACAATTACGACAATTAAACCTATTGCCATTACGTGGAACCGAATACAATGATTGGTGAAATGGGGGTGTTAAATTACCTCTGTCTAACCCTTGGGAGATATAGGCGTTATTAAACATATTTATATATGTAGCCTTCCGCTCGGGACTCCGCCCGCGCGGATGTCTGTTAACGCGTCTTTTGCTCATAACTGTCCCTGATTACGATTAAACAAGAATAAGATTCTAAATCAGTTTTGACATTTCGAACAAAAAAGACTGCATCAGTATCATCACTGTTCTGAGGACTCCTGCAGGAGACTCTACGCGGATGTCGTGCGGTCCATGGCCCTGTACGGGTGTCCCATGTGGGCGGACACCATGAATGATCAGCACATGCCCCTGCTGCAGCGTCCGCAACAGAAGTTGGCGTGCCGCATCATAAGGGGGTACGGCACGATATCATTCAACGCGGCGAGTATCCTCCTGGAAGCAAGATCCCTTTCGGCGCTATACCGGTTCCGAAAGGCGGCGCGGGAGTGGGGTCACGATCCTGAGCGGAAATTGTGGCGGAATGGGAGCTACGACTTGGGTGACCAGGCGCAGGGTGCGCCGTAGTAGCGGCGGTAAGACCCATCATGGGGGAGTGGCTAGAGAGGCCACACGGCAGCCTCTCGTACCGTCTGACGCAGATGATCACCGAGCATGGGTGCTTCGGGAAGTATCTGCGTCGGATAGAGAAAGAGCGAACGTCCGAGTGCCATTACTGCGACGCGAGGGAGGACTGGCGGCGGATAGAGGAGTGGCCCTGGGAGTGAGAGTTCTCACGCTCTCCACCTTGCACGAGGCGATGGTCGGCGGATGCGTGGGCGGCCGGCGCCTCCTTCTGCGAGCAAGTAATGCTCGTGAAGGAGGAGGTGGGGCGGGAGCGGTTGCGGGAGTGACGAAGGATCGCAAGCCAAGCTGCCCGCGTACGAAGGCAACTCGGACGTCGGAGGTCGATGAACGACCTCCGCCCGCCATGAGCGCCGGCCTGGGGGTGACAGGTGGAGCCGCCTGTCACCCTGGCTGAAGCAGGCCGCGGCGGTGGCGCGTCTGGCGCGCCTTCCCGTTTCTGGGGTTTTTAATTTTATTTAATATCTCCTACGTATAGACATGACCACTTTACAATTCTAATTATATAGGATGGTATTTAAACGTATATCAAAAAGAGTACATTTTGTACGACAAAATAATCCAAATTCACATCAAAAATACTGATTGAGCACCAACAAACTACTGCAAGTAAGTAGTTAGTTAGCAACCAACCAACCAACCAATTATAAAAAAATTACCACAAAGACATTAGTCTTCTAACCTAACCTATCCATTTCGGGGTGGGTGGTGATCATTCTGAACTTAATTAGATGCACAATCAGTATTTTTACTGAACGCGAAAATATTATCTATTATATAATAGTACCTGTAGATAGAAAAATGTGAAAGAAAACAGCTGTTTACCAGAAGCCGCTGTTCTCTTGTTTTCGTAGAGCGGAAAAAGATACTGATAACATATGTAATTCTTTAATTTAAAACCAGTGGTATCAGTGATCCGATGTCGACAGTGAAAAGGCTTTTAGGCGGTATTATCGTTATTGTAGCAATGTTAGTGATAAGAAACAACGCAAATGTAGAAACTGTTAATATATACATGCCTTTGGTTTGCCTGGCGTTTCATCGTAAGCATACATTTTTATAAACCCGTCTGTAGTTCAGTGTAGGATCGGGTTTTTTTTTGTAATTTCGGGTCCAAATCTTAACACAAATAATCAAGCTTAGCTGGAGGGATTAGGATTTTATTAAAAAATTGCACTATCCTACTTCTACTAATATCTTACTTCTACTAAAACATATTTTACATGCGAAAGTTTGTGAAAATGTTTGGATCTTTGTGCCAAAATCAGTCAGATCTATTCAGACGTTTTATTTTTTACGTGCACAAAATCCCCACGGGTGGGGAGGTTATGTCGGACTCGAACCGACCAAAACGCACGACGCCTGTGGGTCGTTTTTGGTTGCCTAAGCTGAGGTTAACAGGCATATCCCTCGCACCCCGGCGATCTATTCAGACGTTTGAGCTCACACTCACACTTCAGAAACTGTCATATTTATGATATTAGTAGGAATTAGGATTTACATGCTAATGGTATCTTTCTGGAAGATGTTATAAGGTATAGCCGCGTGGTTTCTGGCAGAGTAGAATTTGGCCCACCCCATCTCTTCCCATGCGGTGTCGTACAAGGTTACTAAGGGATAGGGCTGTTTAACATAGGATAGATATATACAGCCTAGACTCAGCCTCAGATACATGGCTTGAGTGAATAATAGTGCCCGAAAGACAATAGGCTCATCCCCTATAACGTGGGACCGAATTCAATGATAGGTGAAATGTGGGTAATAATTCTCCTCTGCCTCCCCTTCTGGGGATAAAGGCGTAATTATATGTATATATATATATGTTATAAGGTATGTATTGAAATGAACAGCACACAAAACCAGAAGTGTGTATTTCTCTAATTGTATTATGAGTTGTATACATTAACTTGTAGTACAGCGTGGATATAGTTTCCAGCATATATCTTGACATTAACTCGCCAGAGAAATGAGGCATTGGTTTGAAATAGTATATGATTAGTATCTATGCTATCCTCAAAAAACATCCAAAAATCGTCGCATTGAGCAGTCCGACTGGGACCTTACAAAATACCGCGGCCATAATATCCTCGTGCAGTGTTCCCGGCAGTGAGTAGGGTAGCCAGAGCTCACTGGAAAGTTTTTGTACTGTCAGTGGGAAGACCAACAGCTTGTTCTGCTTTGTCTTTTGCACTGATGCCACAGACACTCTTGTAGGGTTGGCAGCATGAGTGTGACTCCCTTGGTGTTGCACACGTCTATAGGCCATGGTGACCACTTTCCATAAGGTGGTTTGCCAACCAAGTGGTATAAAAAGATAGTTCATTTTGTGGCTTCTTTTAGTTCAACTAACTATACTCCAGACCTTTGTGTATTAGCTTTCTAAGAACCAATTTAGAGATACGTTTACAACACAAAAAAGAACCAAATCACCTAACCGTTTAAACATACGGGCCCCAGTTTACGAGTGAAACATTTTTATTATATCGTTACTGAATATATTCCTATAATATTTTTATGAATACTCTATTGTGATCGAGATTATAAACCGACATTTATGTTTGTAATGAAATATAACGTGTTTAAAAGCGGAGACTTAAAATTATTTATCGATTTTTATACACCTGTTAAAGATACTTAGATGTGAAATCAGAATACAGAATACTGTTCATTCAAATATGGTTGACTTCTGAGTTTTTGTAACTGTATTTTAAATATCTATCTGATTGTGTTATAAAATATATGCAACTGTAAGTATCTTTGTTAACTTTAAAGACGCACATGCTTGTTGACTTTTTTAACGTATGGACATGCTCTCGGATACCCCCCGCCGAGGGGGGCTTTGTCGTACTCAGACCGACTAAAACCGCACGACCACTTCAGGCCATCAGTTACTGGGGCGAGATATCCCTTTACCGTATCCCTCGCGCATTCTGACGGACCCAGGACCATAGAAGGTGCCCTCGGGTGTAGGACTACAGGGTACCCATCTTTTCCCAGTAAAGATGCTGACGCATATCGCACCGCCGTCTCGGCCTGCTTCTGCTAACATGCTTGTTGCCTGTCTTAAAATATTAAGTAAATATGATAGTTGTTCGGTATTTATCTCCCATAAACTCATACCATTTCAATAGTATGCTTTACAAGGTTGGAATCTGTGACCAGTTTCTGTCCAGCCATTTCCCGATTCTGGATACGTCCTGGATATTCTAATTTTCATTCAATTCAATTTACATACGTCTTAAGGCGACCATAGAGGACTCATCCTAGTGGCTCAGTTGGAATATTATATTAATTAAGATAGGAAACATTTTGAATCAGTTCAGGTGGAATTCAAACCTGCGGATACATACAGGGATATATATAAGAATTCAAGAGGAAGTAGGACACGGCGGTATTTCCGCCCAATTGAGCAGTCCGACTGGGGAAGTACCTCCGCCCTACAGAATACCGCGGTTATAATAATTTCGTGTTGTGATCCCGGCGGTGAGTAGGGTAGCCAGAGCTCACTGGAGAGTTTTTGTGCTGTCAGTGGGACGACCAAAGGCTTGTCCTGTTTTGTCCTCCTCTACACTGACGGTACAAAATCTCTGTTCTTACAGGGTCGGCAGCACGAATGTGACTCCACTGGTGTTTCACACGTTCATAGGTCAGGGTAACCACTTTCCATCAGGTGGGCCGTGTGCTTGTCTGCTACCTAAGTTGTATAAAAAAAAAGAAGATTTAAATGGCTTCAGGCGAGGTTCAGTGGTTTAGTGGTTCCCTGCAAGGGAAAGACCGCGGGTTTGAATCCCGCCTGAGCTGATTAATTTTTTTACCTATCTTAATCTATTTGAATAGTTAGCATAATAAATGATTTAAAATTTAATTCAAAAGTATACCTCATAGTCAATTCAAATATAGATGTTGATTTATTACGATTTAAAATTATATTTATATTGACAATATTGGTTATAAAAAAGAAAACATTAGTCTCCGAAATACCTATCTATGACTGGTTTCTTTTTAATATAACTAGTTTAAGTAGTTTCGATTTGACAAAAGATCCGACAGCCAAACTTATCTAAACCGATTGACGAGCCACGTCATCGTTTAGCAGTTAGAGCGTTTTTCCATTATCCGATTCGATATCTGTGTTGGTTCCGATGTCCAACATCCGATAGCCGACATTAAATAAAATGTATGAAATATGTATCGGCCTTTCACATTGTCCGACCCGATATTGGATATCGGAGCAGATACCGTTTTGTTTAACTGATATCGGATATCAATGTCAATCAGTCACTACAACAGCAAAATAAATAAAATATTTCTAAGGAGTCTGTGGTTGGCCTTATGGTAAAAAATTTGAGTCTGTGCTATCGAGCAAATGAATACATCGGACCGATTTTATTAAGTTTATGCATTACATCATTAAGTATTACAATTTTTTGACAAAATATTTCGCTAGATGACGCTCTTAATTTTATATAAATCTGTTAAAAAATGAATTTGTTTCTAAGCCGTAAGTCATTTTTATTAGTAAACTGCTGAGAGATACCCAAAACGTCCAGCTAAATGTTAATATTAATAAATTAATCGCGAAGGAATTTGATTTTTTTTATTTCAATCAGTTAAACTTCAGACAATATCAATTATAACAATCTTAAAACCCAATATTAATACTTCCTATCTAGGAAGTAACAATACTACACAAAACTTTATTCATGTCACTAGAATCTAATACCCATGGTACACCTGCTGCAAAGCTGTAATAGATGGAAGGTGAAGCGCACAGTTTCCTATTATCGAAACCGTCTATTCTCGCCTTTACAGAAGCAAGGCTGCCTTGGTCACCAACACCCGGAACGTATTGTTATACTGATCTATTTTATGTTCTGTATACCTATGTAGGTAAGCCACAGCCCACACATAAAAGGACAAGACGAGCAGGGTGAAGGATAGGCTTTAGAAATCGTATTACTTGCTTTGAGCTTCGTGTGAATTTGTAGAATAATATAATACACCATTTTATTCTTAAAGGAATATTTTTTCTTTATTTCTACAAAACAATAAGAAACGAATGGCCTAGGCTAGTCTTTGTAGCACCTTACCTGGCCCTTTTTCATATTATCTTCCCATTTCATCCATGTGTACTTATCGTTTTGTTGTTGTTCAACCCTGAGAGGACTACTTCAGAGTCTTATCCATTGCAAGAGTGCGTACTTGTATTTCCTACTTGTAGGTGAAGTGAGCTTGAGCCTCTAGTATATTTGGCCCTCCCTGTAAACTTATTATTGATACAAAAAATATTTCTGTAAATATAATATCAAATAATTTATGAAAATAGTAATAATTATTTCACGCAAACTAAATAAAATCAACAAAAAAAATATGATCATACTTTTTATCAAAACAACATAAGGTATGCAATTTTAAACTCTATTACACAGATTGAAGGATTATTACCGCATGCCCTCGATCAAGTTCCTCAGTGATAGTATTTGATTAAAAATTATAAAACTATTAACAGTATGTTCATGAAAATAAATTGTCTGCTATCTGTACCAGGGATGGCGTCCGATAGAACAGCTGATCGATGTGTCTAGTTCCCATGGCTACTAGTACCATAGCACGTATTATAATAAAATTTGATTAGATGCCTACTGTGAGTGTACTGTAGATATATACAGGATGTTACCTACGTGATAGTATTTTTTTTAGTCTTACAACTAGCTAGTAAATTTTTTTTTGACTAGTACTACAAAATACCACGGTTATAATAACCTAGTGTGTAAAACATAGAAAATAATACCGATTTTAAAACAGGGGTTCCCGTTTTAGCTGTTATTTTTGTTATGAACTATGAAGCAAGGATACAATTTTAAACTGTCGTAATAAGGTATATCTTATTATTTTGCAATAAGCATAATTAATTTTTCAATATCACAATTTATTACTATTCATAATTACTACTGTTCTACATATAGACAAAGGGTGTGTAGGACACGACGGTATTCCCGTCCCAATTTTGCAGTCCGACTGGGGAAATACCTTAACCCTACAAAATACCACGGTTATAATAACCTAGTGTGTAAAACATAGAAAATAATACCGATTTTAAAACAGGGGTTCCCGTTTTAGCTGTTATTTTTGTTATGAACTATGAAGCAAGGATACAATTTTAAACTGTCGTAATAAGGTATATCTTATTATTTTGCAATAAGCATAATTTATTTTTCAATATCACAATTTATTACTATTCGTAATTACTACTGTTCTACATATAGACAAAGGGTGGATAGGACACGACGGTATTCCCGTCCCAATTTTGCAGTCCGACTGGGGAAATACCTTAACCCTACAAAATACCACGGTTATAATAACCTAGTGTGTTTCCGGCAGTAAGTACGGCAGCCAGAGTTCTCTGGAGAGTTTTTGTTCTGTCAGTGGGAAGACTAAAAGCTTGTCTTGATTTTGTCTTCTGCACTGATGGCACAGAAACTCTCTATTTTACAGGTTCGGTAGCACGGGTGTGACTCCCCTGGTGTTGCACATGTTTATAGGTCACGGTAATCCCTTTGTGCTTGCCTGCCTATATTAGTTCTTACAAATATATTTACTTTAGTCTAAACTAATTGACCCTACATAAATATACACTTAACTTACACTAAAAAGTAAAAGAGGATTGTAAAATAAAAAGCATTATCATTAATATTCTGTCAGACACTGACATTATTTATTTCACTTACCATAAGCTACGTTACACCAAAATACCCAAATAAACCAGATCAACCTGTATATACCCGAAACCGATTCATTAAGAGTCCGGCACCATTCGGTACACACCTGTCACTATCCACCAATCGCAGCCTGTAAAAGTACCAGGTACTCGTAGGTACCACCCATAAATATGTTTGTGCTACTTTATCTGATATAGGAAAGGATGCTGTCAAATTGTTTTAGTTCAAAACAGGTCGATTATAAATGAAAGGGTACTTTTTGATTGTATGTTAATATATAACTATAAAGCTCTTGTTTATGTTTAATGGTGTAATTTTTTAATTTGTTTAATTACAGAACGAGGTTTCTTTTGAAGTATGCGTTTAAAATTCATAGACGTGAGTAGAAGGTACATAACATGGGGACAAAAAATAAATAAGACTTAAATAGCTAATAAAGTAATCCAGTAGAAGTGACGTTTTTTATATTCCTTTTGTGGCAGACAACATGGTCCAACTGATGGAAAGTGGTTACCGTGGCATAAGGACGTTTGCAACACCAGGGGAGTTACACTGATACAACTAATAAAATTCTGCGCCGTCAGTGTAGAAGACTAAGCAGGATAAGAGTTTGATATTCCCATTGATAGCACAATAACTCGCCAGTGAGCTCTGGCTACACTACTCACCGCAGGGAACACAACACGAGATTAGTATAGCCGCGGTCTTCTGTACGGCAGAGGTACTTCCCAAGTCAGACAGCTCAATTGAACGGAAATATCGTCCTGTCCTACCTCCGGTAGTATTCTGACGTAAAACACAAAAAGTAATATTCAAAATTCATATTTATCTGTATACTTTTAACGTCTAAAATTTAAATTGATGTCAAACACACAAAAAATTGGAAACAAAATAAAATAAACAACCTAGGACCTAGATTATCGTGGCCTATGGACACTCAAAACCAGTGGAGTCGCTGCCAATTCTGTACGAACAGATAGTTTCTGAGCCGACAATGAAGAAGAAAAAGCAGGACAAGCCTTTGGTCTTCCCACTGACAGTATAAAAAAAATGTAAAGCACAATAGAATCGTCATTCCCTTTAAAGTCTATACTGCCAATCATATTTTAGGAATAGAATAGAATAAGCGTTTATTTCTCAGAATATGGTTTATTCAGGTATTTATAAAATTAATCTTTTCACATCTTCTACCATAGTACGGTGTAGAAATACTTACAAACTAACATGCTTTTGCAGTTCTATTATATTTGCTGACAATAATCTTTTTTTTTTGTAAGTACTTAATCAAATTATTTCTTATACGATCAGTATATGTCAATTAAATTACAATACGAAATTATTTATTGGGGTCGGCGCAATATGTGTTCTTTTTCCATTCATCTCTTGTTGCAGTCATCTCAACATTCACTCCCTTCTTAACCATATCATCATTCACACAGTCCATCCACCTCATTTTAGGCCTCCCTCTCCCCTTGTAGCCATCCACTTCCATAGTTAGTGCCTTCCTTACGACATTACTTTCATCCATTTATCCATTTATATTATTACATGCCCGAACCAGGACAAACGATAATACAATGTCACATACTTGTAAATTTTAAAAAAAGGTATTTCTTTTTGTCATATTCAAATCGAAACATTTTAGAGATATGTAGTTTAGTTTAATGCGATGCGCAAACCATATGTTTTATTTAAATTTGAATTTGAGATTTAGCTCAAGCTCAAATCGCAGCGAGAATAAGAATAAATCACTACCTGGCACTACCTCTACTGTTTCCTTCTAGCCGCGCTCACATTATGCATTTATGCAATAAAATAGTAACTTGTTCTTCTATTGTGTTATGGCGCGAAATGAAAACAAAATCCGGTGGTTTATTTGATAAACATTGTAGTTTGGTTATTTTTATTACGGTTTTGTAAGTTCCGTTTTAATGTTTTATGTGAAATATTCTATTTCTGAATTTGCTATTTGAAATTATCAAATATTATCGCAGGTTTATAAGTGCTCGGTTAATGGCAACAGGCTCGCCACCTATTACATTGGGACGTAAACAAAAACTGGCGAAATGTGGGTGCTAGCACCTTTGCCTACCCCTTCGGGGATATAGGCGTGAGTTTATAAAAAAAAACATAAAAAAAAGTTATAAGAGTATTAGACCCGAAATTTCAGACAAGCAAACGGCCCACCTAATAGAAAGTGGTTACCGTGACCTATGAAAGTGTGTAACACCAGTGGAGTCACACCCATGCAGCCGACCCTGTAAGTACAGAGATTTTCTGTGCCTTTAGTGTAGAACACAAAATCAGGTCAAGACTCAAGAATCAAAATCGATCTGATGTTAACTGAGCGGAGATCAGAATAACTACCACTTCTCTTCTACCACCAATATTATATATGTTCAAGGTTCAGTACATTAAAAATCTGTAAACAACAATTAAAACCCTTCACCAAACATCTCAAATTATCATTAAAATAAGCTACTTGCAAAATGTAAATTGTACTTCGACATAAAAGTAGCATTGTAGCCGAGGGGTTAAATAAGGCGTCGCACAAAGAAGACGGAAGATTTCACAGTGAAACAATAATGCACAAAGCTAAAAGGAGTGCACGAACCAGGATGTCGGAAACTAGTGAAGTAGGTATAATTGTTGCAATACTTTATTATTGTTATTAAATGCACAATTTTGGTGTATAATGTTTGCATGTCGGGACATGCGGCCTGCGCTCCTGTTGCAAGAAAATCCGTGATGTCCAAGGCTATCGACAGCTTCTCCACAGAGACACCGATGCGGAGAAACACACGGTGCACCCAAACGGAGGCAAGTCGCAATGCGGAAGGTCGTGTCGTCCAACATTGTTCCAATGTTGGGCGAAGAAAGTGCCTGGAGCCATACACCAGATTCCCATTCACCCACAGCCAATAGACGAGCGCGCTCAGCAGCGCTGGTAGCTGTACTGATTAAATGTTTTTTAACACCAATACTGAGCGGCTCATCCCATTGCCTTTGGGAAGATGGGTTGGCGGGCATGGCAGCAGTTGGACAAGTCATTTTCCAAGCATTTACAGCTTCGGCCTTACCTGGCACATCCGAATTAATCAGTGAAGGAGATAGAATTTTCCTGACTAATTCTTCAGTGCCATAGACCGACGACAAAAATGCTGGCATACTTACATCTGCAATTTTGCGAACGCCGAGGCCTCCGAGACGAACTGGAAGGGACGCCTGAAGCCACACTCGATCGTTCAAATTTATATTTAAAATTTTGCATAGAGTGTCTTGCAGCACTTTATCCACTTGACCTAAAAGTTCCAAAAATTTAAAAAGTTGAGTTGAACGCAGAACATGTGTAAATTTTGGTACGAAAAGACAATGCCGAATAATGGTGAATGCTGAATGTATATTAATTTGGTACAATCGCTCCGAAACATCCAAAAAAAAAATTATTTTATCTTCCACAAAAGACTCGTAAGTATCTTCAAGAATTGGCGACCCAAGGAGGCGTAGAGAACTTTTTTGTAAAACTTTTAAATTTGGAGCCAAAGCATTGAATTTCGAGAGAACCGAAAGATTGTCAATTTGATCACTGAGAAAAATTTCACATTTGCTGGGATTTAGTTCTAGGCCGATTGAACTAAATTCTTCTATTAGAAACGCCAAATCTTTTAATACTGTTTCTACATCGCCTCCGAGAGTACCATCATCTAGATACCAAACGTTAAATTTGGAATTTAGTCGCTGCAATGGGAAGTAGTTTTTTGATTTTGTTTTTGAAATTTTATTTTAATCGCGTGAAAATGTATTACAATAGTTTTAAACCTAAAAATAACTTTGTTGTTTTCAAGAGTCAACTCTCTTTCCAAACTTTCCAAAGTTACCTTTCTACATAGATGAGAATGTATTTTCACAATCAATAAGCCTATCGCAGTCCATTGCTGGACATAGGCCTCTCCTAATATTGAGAGGCTTTAGCCTATGATTTCCACGCTAGACGTGTTGGTACAGGGTTTTATATCGAGTTTTCCTTCTCGCGCAGTGTTATCGTCTGCGTATTTCTCAGTTAGTCGCCTCTTAGGATACTCTTCAAATGAGACGGGGTAGTGATTCTTGTATTTTTTCTCCGTCACCACCCGGATATTTTCACTACAAGCTGAAAAACACAACGCTTTTTATCACCATGACTGTTGCATCCCTGACACCACTCACATCTACCTGTTATCAATTTTACATCTACCGTACATCGGACGAGATCCTAGCTACGGCTTTCCTGGGGTTTTCAAGCCAATAATTACAAAATTTACGCTAAAGAAAATTAGCTTACAAAAACTGACCCGGGCCCAAGAGTATTGGAGGCAACCAAGACATCATTAGAGTAAACATACATATAATCACGCCTTTATCCCCGGAGGGCTAGTCAGAGGTGAATTAATATCCACACTTCACCAATCACTATTATATAATTCGTATTCGGTCCAACGTAATAGGGAATGAGCCTATTGCTGTATTCCGGGCATCTGAGGAGGAGTCTGGTTTATATATATCTGACTGATATTAAACAGCCCTATCGTTTATTCTCCTTATACGACACCGCATGGGAAGAGATGGGGTGGCCTAAATCCTACTCTGCCCGGAACCACGCCGCTTCAACGAAAACCCCGCGGTTAGAGTGAAGAATAATTCTATTCTCTGAGTGTTATACTCGTTGTACCACATCCACATCTAACAACATTCATGAATTTTGGAGACATTTGCAAAGTAAGGTAATCCGTGCAAAGTGTATGTAGCCTTTGTGACTTTGAATGAGCTCGGAGTCTGTGAACCGAACTGGAATATGACGCAAAACGTTCACAATATAAACTAATTCTCACCTCTCAATATATACTGACTAGTGAGCTTTACAATGGTTCAATAGTGATACAATTATAAAAAATGTTCTTGGCTGCCACACACGCGGGGTTCCATGTGTACTCGGGGTCCCATGTAAACGCTGGGTCCCATGTACAATCGGGATCCGATGTACTAGGCTATGTGTATGGCCATATATTCCATAATGGAATAACGAATGGTTTTAATCAGTCCGATTCCGACATGTGATTATGTTGATGCCGACATAAGAAATCCGACTACTGAAAAATCACGCTCTAAATAGTATTAAACAAGAAAAAATTAAGATAGCCGTGGTCGTATGCCAAGAATGTTTTTTTTGGTTAGACAAAGTGGCATATGACCACGGCTATCCTAGATTTTTTTGTTTTTAGAGCGTGATTGTCAGGAGTTGGGTTTTAGTTTTAAACTTAATTTTTTATTTATATTATTTTGGAGCAAGAATAATTTATACATATTTGTAATGTGCTAATTAAGCCCTTTCAGTTGATACTAAACATGACACGTTTATCTCAAATATATTTTTTAACACAGTACTTCATCACCGCTAGAGGGCGGCGTATTAAATTCAGTGACGCGTTATATAGCCTATAACCAGCGAACGACTAAGATGCTTCTAACGATACCTCATTTGTCTAATTCTAATAAATGTTTCACGAGCTATGAGGGAACAGATGAACCTACATACATGCATACATAGCATGTCAAAATCATAACCCTCTCGTCGCTTCGCCGTAGTCGGCAAAATAAGACTATCCTAAGATTTTGGGTTAAGCTCTACTAGTACAATATTATCTCTTCGGGACCCAAGTCAATTTCATGCAAATCGGATCACCTGCTGATTAGCGGATGATTTAACTTTCTTTTGGGGCCAAAATACTCCTCAAAAATAATAATTCACTTTTATGATGGGCATCTGGGACCATGCTCCCGGTCCCGAAAGTCTCTCGACCCGAAATATTTGCGTATGCTTCCCTTTCCAGGTGGAGATGGGCCAAATTACACTAGATTTTTATTTATCTAGGACACGCCAATTTGACGTAACCTCGCCTGATGGTAAGCTAAAGGCAAAGTCTCCGGAAAGAGCACCTACCTTGGATATAAATATCTCTGCATCACCCTAAGGTTGACCGGTGAAAAATTCCTGTGGCATTAAGTCCGCCTTTGTACAATTTTTGTGTATTTGTGCAAAAAGTTTAAATAAATAAATAAATAAAGAGGGTCACTATTACAGACACTATCCACCCTTGCGGATCCCTGGTTACAAAATGCAAGCTTAGAAAGCCACCAGTTTTGACAATCTGATGACGATAATGAAGCAGAGGTATTATTAGTGTTATGTCAATAAAACCTAACCCTCCAGGGATGAAGGCGTATGGGAGCTACGACTTGAGCGACCAAGGGCAGGGCGCGCCGAAGTAGCGGCAGTAAGACCCAACATGGGGGAGTGGCTAGAGAGGCCACACAGTAGCCTCTCGTACCGTCTTACGCAGATGATCACCGAGCATGGGAACGAGCTTTGGGGAGTATCTGTGTCGGATGGAGAAACATCCGAGTGTCATCACTGCGACGAGAGCGAGGACGCGAGCGCCCCCCGCGAGCGAGGACGAGTCGGAGACTCTATAGTCCCCACACCCGAGGCGAGAGCCAGATCGTGAGAGATGGCCCTGGGTCGACCGGGGTGCGAGGGATATTCACAGGCGGCGCGGCGTGCGTTTTGGTCGGTTCGAGTCCGACATAACCTCTTCCACCGACTCCGGTGGGGGGGTATTCGTGGGGATTTTGCGCACGTCGCACCTCGGCCGACCCAGATAGAGAACACACTTGATTTTTTCCACATTATTTTTAATTGTTATTAAACCTGACCGGTTTCGTCTTACGGCATCCTCAAAGGTTTACAATGACATTTAAGAATATTTCTTTAGATACACAGTGCCATCAATCAACAGGATATAAAATCTTTTTCAAAAACTCTGTATTCTTAAATTAGACAAAATATTTTTATGAATATAATTGCACATTAAAAGAGAATAAGCTTCACCGTCTTCATAAAATGTGACAAGTGGTGTTGTGAGCGGGTATGCACATGTTTTAAAATTCATGAGTTCTTTGAAGTATTTCATAAAGTTACCTAAAAATATCTACAGAAGCTCTTTCCCTCGCTGCCCTTTAAAATAATGACTATCATATTCACACCTTCGTTCAGTTTTGGTGTACAGTACAGGCATATATTTAATGTATAAATACTGTATACATATATGGTACAGGTATGAGCACAAAAATATAGAAAATGTTACTACATATTATAACTTTTACATTACTGTATATAATGACAGTTACCTTCCAACCCCGAGAGAAAAGTTAACTCCAGAGTCTAATTTGTTAATCTGCAGATGTACTGGCTAGCAGGATTGTCTTGGCTCTTAAATTCTTAGTGGAGCCTCCATCCACACTCTAGTCAATTTTATTACATAGAAATAGCCCATTCTAAAGATTTATAACAATAACCTGATCCAATTATAGGCTTACAAGGTTTATAAATTAATTGTTAAATTATTAATGTTTCATTAGCCACAAGTTCAGCAACAATAAAATATTGTTACAAGATAATCTTTGCCTTGAATATTATCTTGTAGCAATATTTATAAAATAAATAATAAGTAGTCTGTGCATATGGCTACAGAAGGTGCTTCTGAGAAAATGTGGTATGAATTCATAAGCGGTAGCGATTTTTAGGCAATGATTTTAAATTGTAGTTTTGTAGGTAGGGGAAAAAGTTTCTTCGCATTTTTTAAGAAAATTCAAAACATTTTTTAATTTTTTTTTTTTTTGTTTTTTTTTTTTTTTTTTTTAACTCATAAGAAGTATTTTAATTAAATAACTTATTATTTTATACATATTTGACATGGAATACAAAATAGAAACAATATCTCAATTCTAAGTAATCTATACAGAAATAATATTAAATAATTTATAAATATTAAATACAATAAAAATAAAAATTTTTTTTAATACAGTTTATTTACATTTAACTAAAGTATGTAGGTACCATTTTGTTCGATAACTTTTTGTCATCTTGTAGGTAGGGACATGATCCCACTGCTATAGAAATTTTGGGACTTCTGATTAAAATACCGCGACAAGTGGTTTTGACAGTCCTCTCGTGATGTTAATCTGTCATTGTCTAAAGAATTCTGAAGAGACCGAAACAGGTGGAAATCTGAAGGTGCAAGGTCAGGACTATACGGCGGACGCATTAACACCTCCCAGCGAAACTCTCTTAATTTTGCTGAGTGTCTAAATATGTGTGAGGTCTAGCGTTATCATGATGAAAAACCATAGCCCTTCTGTTGATTAATTCCGGCCGCTTTCTCTCAACTTCTTGCTTTAATCTCATCAGTTGTTCGCAGTAGAGTTCAGAATCGATGGTCCTGCCTGGTGATAACAGCTCATAATGAATAATGCCCTTCCAATCCCACCACACACACAGCATCACCTTGTTACGAGTTAACCCGCGTTTCGCCACAGTCTGTGAAGCCTGACCGGCCTTTGACCACGACCTTTTTCGCACGTTCTTATCGTACGTGATCCACTTTTCACCACCAGTTATCAGCTTCTTCAAAAATGGTTCGGTTTCATTACGTCGTAGTAAAGAATCACAAATGATACACGGTTCATTAGGTTTCTTTCAGTGAGGTCGTGAGGTACAAATATCGAGTTTTTTTGTGTATCCAGTTTTTTTCAAATGCTCCAAAACTGTTTTGTGGTCAATTCCCAGTTCTTCAGCTACGTCGTAACTACTGATATGCCGATCTTGCTCCACTTTTTCAAAAATGGCATCCATTTTATCCGCAATAGGGCGACCAGAGCGACGTGCATCTTAGACATAAAAATTTCCGGAATGAAAGCGCTTAAACCTACTACTGTGCTACTCTCACAGACTAGGTCCATAAACATCGCAAATTTTTTTCGCCTCTTGCGTTGCATTTTTACCTTATTTGTAATACAATTTTAAAATGTATCGAATTTCTTCATTAGATTCACACATCTTGAAAGTACGAAAAAACGTGTATGCCATGGTAAAACCTGGGATCGAACCCGAGACCTCGTCTCAGCAGTTCATTACCAATACTACTAGACTACCGTGGTTAACTAACTTTTTTTCGCAATTTTCTAAAACTGTCTATAATAAAATGATTGTGCAAATTTTTAATTTCTTGTATTTATATTTATTTTTATTTATTTTCCGATGAAGATTTACTATATTTATTGGAGGAAGGACATGACGGTATCTCCCGTCCAAAATTGAGCAGTCCGTCTGGGTAAGTACCTCCGCCCTACAGAATACCCCGGTTATAATAACCTTGTGTTGTGTTCCCGGCGGTGAGTAGGGTAGCCAGAGCTCACTGGAGAGGTTCTGTGCTGTCAGTAGGAAGACCAAAGGCTTAAATTGACCCCACTGACTGGTGGGGGCGTGAAATGTTGGCGTGGTGGTCAGGGAGACCCGGTGAAACGGTTATCCGCTGGCCGCCCGCAGGCTGTACGGTTCCCGAACCTGGGGATTACTTAATCTCCGCCCCAGGAGGCTGAACCAGCAGCCTGTGTAAAGTTCCCGGTGCTGTAGCCATGCCGGAGGAGGAGACCGGAGTGGACCTGGCTTCAGTATCTGGGAGGGGACCGGGGGCCCTTCCGCCCATCGCGCCAGCCAGTCACACAACCCCAACTTGTCTGTGGGGTAGGACGCCTTGCTTTGTCTTCTACACTGGAGGCACAGAATCTCTTTTTACCTTCTCCCCCCCCTCCCCCCATCTCAAACATGAAAACCAGAAAAGGCAAGAGAACCGTTACCACAGCGGCACCATCATCCACAGTGAATGTGGATTTCTGCAACATCAGGGGCCTACACTCCAACCTTAACGCGGTCCATCTCCACTTGGAGACCGCGCAGCCTACCTTGCTTTTTCTGACGGAGACGCAAATATCATGCCCGGCCGATACAGCCTACCTAATGTACCCCGGGTACAAACTCGAGCATAGCTTTATGAGTCGCGCCGGGGTATGCTTGTACGTCCGGGATGATATTTGCTGCCGCCGTCTCCATGGTCTTGAGGATAGGGACCTGTCAACTTTATGGGTACGCATAGATCACGGTGGCCACACCCGTATCTATGCGTGCCTTTACAGGTCCCATAGCGGTGACCTGGGCACGGCTCAATTGTTTCAGCATCTGCAGCGGTCGGCGGACAGCGTAATTGAGCAGTACCCCACTGCGGAATTAGTATTCTTGGGGGACTTCAACGCCCACCACGTGGAGTGGCTGGGGTCTCCTAGGACTGATTTTGCGGGAAGGGCTGCTCACGACTTCGCTCTAACTTATGGGCTCTCTCAACTGGTGCATTCTATCACTAGAACACCAGAAATTGAGACCCACAGAAGCTCTATACTGGACCTTCTGCTGACTACGCGCCCGGATGAATACTCCATAAGGGTGGAAGCACCTCTCGGTAATTCGGACCACAGCCTCGTCCGGGCGCAAGTGACACTCGCGCG
The DNA here is from genome assembly GCA_963662185.1 of Eilema griseolum. Taxonomy (NCBI): domain Eukaryota; kingdom Metazoa; phylum Arthropoda; class Insecta; order Lepidoptera; family Erebidae; genus Eilema; species Eilema griseolum. Next base: position 10,708,415 of record OY759255.1, read on the forward strand.
GCCTGAACCACCGCGGCCACCTCAGTGGCGGCATGTGTGGCACTACAAGTCGGCAGACTGGGATGGACTGCGAGAATTCTTCGCGTCGTACCCGTGGAGGCAGCTTTGCTTCTCTTCTGATGATCCAAGCTCCTGTGCAACAGCAGTCGCTGACGCGATTCTAGTGGGTATGGAATGTTACATCCCCAACCGCTGGGTCACGACAGGAGCGAGCAAACGCCCGTGGTTTAATAGGCCCTGCAGGGAAGCTAGAGACCGCAAGCAATCTGCATACAGGGCTTGGACCACGGCTCTTGCCAATAAGGATCCGAACATCGCTGAAGTGAAGCGGAAGTTGAATGCTGCCTCAAGGTCCAGTAAAAAGGCAACGTCTAGTGCGAAGTTTGAGTTCATCGGCAGAATTGGCGAGCGGCTTGCGCGCTACCCATCTGGCAGTCGTGCATTTTGGTCGCTTGCTAAAGCTGCTGAGGGAAACTTCTGCCAGTCTTGCCTTCCGCCGCTGCAAAAATCCGACGGTAGTCTGGCCCATGGCGCTAAGGAGAAGGCCAATCTTTTGGGTAATCTCTTTGCGTCAAACTCGACTATGAACGACGGGAACGCCGAACCACCCATCATCCCCAGCTGTGGTGCTTCGATGACCGAAATTAAAATCACACAACGGGTGGTCCGGCGCGAGCTTAAGTCCCTAGATGTTCGGAAGTCAAGTGGGCCGGACGGTATACCGGCGATGGTGCTTAAGCACTGTGCCCCCGAGCTGTGCCCTGTACTTACACGCCTTTTCGCACTCTCATACTCCGCGAGGCAGGTCCCGGCCTCGTGGAAGACTGCGTTCGTGCACCCTGTACCTAAGAAAGATGACAGGACAGATCCGACCAATTACAGGCCTATCGCTATAACCTCCCTTCTCTCGAAGGTTATGGAGCGTGTTATTAATACACAGCTCCTGAGGTACCTTGAAGGAAACGATCTACTGAGCGACCGACAGTACGGTTTTCGCCACCGTCGCTCTACCGGTGACCTTCTTGTGTATCTCACAAACCGGTGGGCGCAAGCCATCGAGAGTCGCGGTGAGGCACTAGCGGTCAGCCTCGATGTAGCGAAGGCCTTCGATCGGGTCTGGCACAAAGGTCTTCTTACGAAGTTGCCATATTATGGACTCCCCGAGGGATTGTGCGAATGGATCTCCAGCTTTTTGTCCAACAGAAGCATCCAAGCCGTCGTCGACGGCAGCTGCTCGGACCGCATGAACATAAACGCTGGTGTCCCACAAGGCTCCGTGTTGTCTCCGACGCTGTTTCTGCTGCATATCAATGACATGCTGTCTGATGGCTCCATTCATTGTTATGCGGACGACAGTACCGGGGACACGTGTTACACGGGCCGTGCAAACATCCCTCAGTCCGAGGTGGAGAAGAGTCGCGAACAACTTGTGTCTGAAATCGAGACTACTCTCTCTGGAGTGTCCGATTGGGGTCGACTAAACCTGGTCCAATTCAACCCCACTAAGACACAAGTATGTGTATTCACCGCTAAGAAAACCCCATTCATTGTAGCGCCGCAATTCCTGGGCACACCGCTTACCATCTCCCCGAGTATCGGGATCCTTGGTGTCGATATCTCCAGTGACGTCCAATACCGAAGTCATTTGCAGGACAAGGTTAAGTTGGCATCAAGAAAGCTCGGAGTGCTCAACAGGGCAAAGCGGTATTTCACTGCGGGGCAGCAACTCCTTCTTTATAAAGCACAGGTCCGGCCTCACATGGAGTACTGCTGTCACCTTTTTGCTGGAGCGCCTGCATACCAGCTTGACCCCTTCGACTCGTTGCAAAGACGGGCATTGAGGCTGGTTGACAATCCCATACTCACAGGTAGAGTGGAACCTCTTAGCCTTAGGAGGGATTTTGCCTCACTGTGTGTGTTCTACCGCCTATACAATGGTTTGTGCTCAGATGAATTGTTTGACATGATGCCCGTAGCTACATTCTATCATCGCACCTCTCGCCATAGGCAGGGAATTCATCCCCACACATTGCGACCTGAGACGGTACGCACTGTGCGGTATGAAAGAAACTTCATCCCACGCACACTCAAGCTGTGGAATGACCTCCCTGCTGCGGTTTTTCCCAAGCGCCTACAATATGGGGTTCTTCAAGAGGGGCATCAGAAGGTTTCTTCATGGTCGGCAGCGCGAGTGTGACACCCCTGGTGTTGCATACGTCCATAGGCCACGGTAACCGCTTCCCATCAGGTGGGCCGTGTGCTTGTCTGCCAACTAAGTGGTATAAAAAAAAAAAAAAAAAAAAAAAAAGATATTTAGTATCTTGAGATTATAATTTGATAGCATCTTTATGGGGTCCTCATATTGCACCACAAGATTAATATAAAGCATGGATGAGTTCCATTTTACTCATCTTATTTAGTTTCCTTTGGTAAGCATAGATACTTAACTAAAGACCACTTCTTAACCAGCAACAACGTGTAACTTTTCGTAGTTATCATAAGTTACATTAGAAAAGGCTCTTAAACACATTTAGTTAGTCTCTGTCTGTGTTTGTCTCTAGTGCCCTTTATTCACGACTCACCTCGGCACCATCCTTCAATTTTTACTCTAAACAACATAACATCACATAAACTCACGCCTATATCTCCGAAGGGGTTTAAGGAGGTAGGACACGGCGGTATTTCCGCCCGATTGAGCAGTCCGACTGGGGAAGTACCTCCGCCCTACAGAATACCGCGGTTATAATAACTTCACGTTGTGTTCCCAGCGGTGAGTAGGGTAGCCAGAGCTCACTGGAGAATTTGTGCTGTCAGTGGGAAGACTAAAGGCTTGTCCTGCTTTGTCTTCTACTGACGGCACAGAAACTCTGTACTTACAGGGTTGGCAGTGCGACTGTGACTCCTCTGGTGTTACAGACGTCCATAGGCCACGGTAACTACTTTCCATCAGGTGGGCCGTGTGCTTGTCTGCCAACTAAGTGGTATAAAAAAAAAAAAAAAAAAAAAAAAAAGGGGTAGGCAGATGTGCTAGCACCCACATTTCACCAGTTTATTTTTAGGTCCTAATGTAATAGGTGGCGAGCTTATTGCCATTATGGCACTTATAAACCTACGATAAATACACACATAACTTCGAAAAGCATCGAAAAGTCATTGAGGTGTGCCATGGTAAAACCTGGGTTCAAACCCGAGACCTCGTTTCATCAGTACATTATCCATACCACTAGGCTATTTTAATATAATACTAGGCTACTATTTAATATACATAAAAGACAATGTCTTGACACTTGCACCACTATCACATAGTAACAGAACTATTGCAAGTCAAGCTGTTAACTGCCCACAAGGGCTTCTCGTGCGCGAGAATTTGAATTTTATCATACTAGACATGTGGACCACCAGACAGTATTATTGCTCTACGGGTTCAGGTCGTATTATTTTCTGAGACACTTTGCTTATTATGTTTATATAAAGTAAAAAGGATTTCTACGAATTCTTATTTGCCATTTGATTAAGGTTTCTTTAAAGGTAACATGATTATCCCTCTGTATCGTTACAGTCACCTTTCAGAAAATGGTCTACTGTGTTTTATTTATTTTTTGTGCCAATTCTGATTACATTTGAATTTCTGCTGTATTTTACCAACATCCGATCAATAACCAAGCGGTTCGGTGACTCTTTCCTCTGTCGCACCATTAGGCCTGGAATTCATTACCAGCTCACGTGTTTCCTTCTTCCTACAGTCCCGGGTCCTTTAAGCGGGGCTTGAAAAAGCATATGACGAGGCCGTCAAGCTGAGTGTCACCATTGTCACATGGTATGTGTAAATAATGGTGACCATCTTTTCTGAGACTTTGCCTTCAGCTTACCATCAGGCAAGGCGAAGTCTAATTGACGTGTTCTATATTTAAAAAAAAGAGGTTTGAGTACTGAACGAATAATAAACCAAGTATATAAGGCACGTAAAACTCAGCAAGCAAGCCGAGATTGAGCTCCGGAAATATAGGTATACAATAATGAAATTGATAATACCTATATATTGCCAAAAAAAGGGCAAGGAAAATACACTGGAAACTGACAGGTTCTCTTGAAAGAATGATAATAGAAAAAAATAAAATTAAAAAAAATAAAAATTCTTTATTTATAAAATCCTAGTTTATACATTGTTGGGGCTTCCCAGTAAGTAGTCATGGACACTTGTGTTGGGAATGCCTCGCTCTTCCTGCGTAACATATTCTTGGATTTATTAAAAGTTATAGCTTAATCTAGACAGATGTGGAGTTAGTATGTGAATACTAATTTATATGTGTATTTATTTATCTATTGTTATTGATATTTATATATGTATATATGCTTATTATATGTATGTATGTGTAGGTGTGTGTGTGTGTGCGTATGCGTATGCATATGCGTGAGTGTGTGTATGTGTGTATGTGTGTATGTGTGTGTGTGTGTGTGTGTGTGTGTGTGTGTGTGTGTGTGTGTGTGTGTGTGTGTGTGTGTGTGTGTGTATGTGTGTATACGTGCAAATGTGTATTTACAAATAGAGAGATTAGCCATCTTACCTAAGTAATTCTTGTTAAAAGTTCTTCAACTTTTTCATAAGTAAGCGTGTTCAGCCATTTTGAAATGGAGACCTTGCAATCATGAAGTAACATGTATAACTGAAGAATTTTATTTATCTTATTATATAAGTATGGGGCTTGGGCAACATACTGTCGTTGTGCAAACGCTGTACGCGTGGGGCAAGTGGTGGCTACCAGATAATTTCGTCTCTTCCTTAAAACATTATGGTCGTAAGGTAGGTGTTTGTGGTAGTTTAAAATTATGCACTGAATGTATAGTTTACGAACTGATAGTAGATTGCTAATAGTGTACAATTCAGTAGTAGGAAACCTGTATGGTTTGGAGTGCATAACTTTGATTAAAGATCTTTGAGCCCTTTCGTAATGTATATAATTACATAATATAACTTTATCATCATCAACTATACCTGGAACAGATTTCATTCAGATCCATTCAGCCATTTGAGCACGATTGAGTAACAAACGCCTAACAACTTCACAAACTTTCACAGTTCGTAATATTAAGTCGGATTCTCAGAGTTTATTATGTCTGGCAGATGCTGATATTTTAAACAGGGTGTTAAACTAAGCTTATTCTTGTAGTTACTGTGTGTTTTAATAAATTAAACAACACAGCTATGAACCAAGTTCGGTAGATATATATGTAGCCGAGTCATCTTCAAAATTATTTTGTGTGGGAGCTTTGAAAAACTCTATAGTGAAAAGGCAAGATAAAATTAATACAAGAATTAAAAATAAATTATTATTATTATTATTAAGTTATTCTCAACTATAGTGAAATATTTTATCCCTGAATTATACTGTATACATTTTAAGTAAATCTAAAAGTATAATAACTAATTACAATGGTAAATTAGTCTGTACAACAGTGATATTAAAAAAAAACGTTTATGTTAAAGTTAAATAACAATACTGAAACGAAAAATAATAGTTTTTTTGAATTCAAATCTATTTGAACACGAACGCAAAAAATATTCCACGGATTTTGAAGCAGTTTTTTTTGTAAAACTCTTGGTCTAGACCGTAGATATATCCAGCGATAGCCGACATCCACACGTTGGGAAGCACAGACATCAGCTAGTCTAAAAACTAATTTATATGTTAATACAAAATTTCTCAGAACTATATTAACATCTAGACTTACTGAGATCTTAACATTTTACAGTTTGGAATTAAGAGAGAATGTCTCACACACGTTTGATCCCAGCTTACATTTTTATCCTCATATTTGAGAAAGCAAGTTTGTGATTTTGTAACATGAGGGATAAGGAATGTTTTCTGAAGATCTAGACAGTCCTTTGTAGTTGCTTGTTTTCTGGGATATAATATTAACTGATTTTAGATGTAACTTCTAAATTGAAAATTAAATAGATCTTGTTTGTAATATGACATAGCCATTGTGAGTAGGGTAGCCAGAGCTCACTAGAGAGTTTTTGTGCTGTCAGTGGAAAGACCACACACTTATCCTACTTCGTCTTTTACACTGACGGCACAGAAACTCTCTATGCATACATGGTTGGCAGCGCGAGTGTGACATACACTGTTTTGCACACGTCCATAGGCCACGGTAACCACTTTCCATCAGGTGGGCTGTGTATTTGTTGTCACCTAAGTGGTATGAAAAATGAATACAATATGTCTCTTTCTCTAAAAGTCAAGATTTAATTGCAATAAGTTCCGTACCGTTATATGATATTGGATTAATTGGATTTTGCAGCAGACTGCCATCTGGTAGTCCAACTTTTTAGGATGTCTTTTTTGGTTCAAAAGCCAGGATAGGAATCTAAGAGTACAGGTAGATCTAAGAACAAAGGAATATATTACGTGAAATAGAATATGGTTCTTTTTTAAATACCACTTAGGTGGCAGACAAGCGCACGGCCCACCTGATGGAAAGTGGTTACCGTGGCCTATGGACGTGTGTAACACCAGAGAAGCCACACTCGCGCTGTGAGCACAGAGTCTCTGTGTCGTCAGTGCAGAGGACAAAGCGGGACAAGCCTTTAGTCATCCTACTGAAAGCACAAATTCTCCAGTGAGCTCTGGCTACCCTGTTCACCGCTAGGAACACAACACAAAGTTATTATAGCCGCGGTATTCTGTAGGGCAGAGGTACTTCCCCAGTCGGATTCCTACCTCCTATAAGGTATCCTCAGTCCGATATGGTAAGGAAGAAAGTGACTGGGCAGGTGACCTTTGACCAAAAATACAAAAATTATGTCGAAGAATAACATGTTGCGCTGTCCCCTTTTAATGATGGGTTATAGAGACATGGGATTCCATAGAACGAAAAAGTAGAAGTCATTGTTTTGTTATAGAGTGGACCCAAAAGACATCTGTCTCCTTTACGTTTTCACAGTTTTATTTATATGGTAAATGCTAAAATCAAATAATCAACGGATATAAACCAGCCAATGAAGTGAAACCATAAAAATAGCTCGTTCATATTACATTCTCACTTATTGTGATTTTATAAAACTCCCCAGTTTTTATGACAATGTCAACTTCTATGTCATATAATAAAAATCCCCGTCGCGGCTATAAATTCATGTTGCGCGAATTTAGCAATATCTTATTAAGTAAACTGTTTGTAAGTGATGGAATGCGTAAATATAATGCAGATTTGTGATTGTGACTGTGGAAAAAAGTAAAACTGCCCTTGTAGACAAGTGGCAATGCGCTGGCGGGCGTATTGTGGAATAGAATGACAAATGTATGGGATTTGACGTTTATGACGTTTATTTATAACTGGTGGTAGAACCTTGGTGGCACAAATTTGTCTCAAGTTTCGACCGGGTAGGTACCACCGTGCACTATTGCGAAAAACCCTCCATAGCAATTCAATCTCGGTTGGATTGTGTTCAGGGGTCAGCAAGTGCATAGCCGGGCAGAGGTGGTGGTTGTCGCAGCACTAGTGGGACCAGTGGGTCTTGGCGTAGTCTAGTGGGGATGGCGCGGGGCGATGCGCCGAACAGGGAGACCTGTAGAAACGGTGGTGCCGCTGGCCGCCCGCGGTATAGTACAGGGGCCCAACTGGGGTTAACCACCTTGGGAGGCTGCCTCACCAGGCCGCGCATAATCCCGATATGGTTCGACGTGCCGGTTGGTGACCGGAATTGGGAGCCCGGCGACCATACTCGGGGGGGTACGGGGGCTCTTCCGTTCGGCGCGTCGGCTCTCGCCATGCCTCACATTCATAGATAAAACCAATATCCCGCGCTTTGTCACACGGTGCTGCGGCGGCAATCACCTCTTTTTTCACGCCTTCTCCCACCCAAACTCATGGCAGCGCAATTCAAGGAAATAGGCAACACAGCGGCTCGACACACTCCCAAAAGCTTGCTATTTGAGGTGGAGTCCACTAACATCTGTGGGCTCCATGCAAACCTCAACGCCGTCCACCAACATCTAGAGACGGCGAAACCTGCCATGTTTTTTCTAACGGAGACGCAAATACACCGCCCTGACGACACGACCTACTTGCTCTACCCTGGCTATGTTCTTGAGGAAAGTTTTCGTGCAAAAGCCGGGGTGTGCGTGTTTGTTAGGGCGGATGTTTGCTGTCGCCGTTTGCGCTGCCTAGAGGACCCATCCTTCTCCATCCTTTGGGTACACGTAGACCATGGCCCTACGAGTCAGATCTATGTGTGCCTCTACCGTTCCCATACAGGAGATGCTGAGACAACTCGACTCTTTGAATATCTGAGTCAGGCGGCAGATGATGCGCAGGAGCGATTTCCGAATGCCGAAATGGTGTTTTTGGGGGATTTTAACGCCCACCACGAGATCTGGTTGGGCTCCTCCAAAACAGACCATGCGGGAAGAGCCGCCCACGCGTTTGCTCTGGCGCACGGCCTGACCCAATTGGTGCACGAGGTCACTAGGATACCAAGAAGGTCGGGCCTAGCACCTTCTCTGCTAGACCTTCTGCTGACGAGTGATCCGGACCGGTACAGTGTATCGGTGCGAGCCGCTTTAGGCAACTCCGACCACTGTCTGGTCTGTTCCATGGTGCCCATTATAGCGCCCCCACGACCCGTGCAGGGGAAGCGGCATCTCTGGCACTACTCGTCAGCGGACTGGGATGGACTTCGTGACTATTTTGCGTCCATCCCGTGGGTTGAGCGCTGCTTTGAAGGTAAGAACCCATCGGATTGTGCTACTGCTGTCGCCGGTGAGATCGGTCTGGGTATGGAATACTATATCTCATACACCGATGTCACCGGTGACCGCGGGGTGCGCCCTTGGTTCGGGCGCGAGTGTGCGGAAGCTGTTGAACAAAAACAGTCTGCGTACCGCGCTTGGGTAAGGGCGCGCGCCACGCGCCATCCCAATCTGGGCCACTTCAAGGCGGCGTACAACAGAGCCACAAAGGTCTGCAGAAGGGCCTACGTTAGAGCGGATGCCCTGCGCATAGCGCGGCTTGGTCAAGAGCTAGTGATGCATTCCACGGGAAGCCGTGGCTACTGGCGACTGGCTAAAGCCGTTCAAGCCAACTTCTGTCAGCCTTCGCTGCCTCCGCTGCGTAACCCTGATGGATCCCTGGCCCATGAGCCGCAAGAGAAGGCAAATCTGCTGGTTAATCTTTGCGGCCAACTCCCGAATCGATGATTGTGGTACGCAGCCACCAACACTACCCGACAGTGACCACGCGATGCCTGATATCCATATCAGGCAACGCGATGTCCGTGCAGTGCTGCAATCACTCGATGTCCGGAAAGCCAGTGGTCCGGATGGTATACCAGCGGTAGTCTTGAAAAAATGTGCAGCGGAGTTGTCTCCAATGCTTACGCGCCTGTACCGGCTATCCTACAGTTCGGGTACAGTGCCTTTGCCTTGGAAAGAGGCGAATGTTCAGCCGATTCCGAAGAAGGGGGATCGCTCGGAGCCAGCCAACTATCGACCCATAGCCGTCACCTCAGTGCTGTGCAAAGTGTTCGAGCACATAATCAACAAACAGCTCATGCGGCACCTAGAGGATCACTCCTTAATTAATGACCGGCAATATGGCTTCAGACCGAAACGGTCAACGGGTGATCTTCTAGCATACGTTACCCATCTTTGGGGTGAGGCTATGGACAAGCACGGCGAGTCACTGGCAATTAGTCTTGACATCGCCAAAGCTTTCGATAGAGTCTGGCACAAATCGCTTCTTTCCAAGCTGCCTTTGGTCTGCCTTCTAGGCTGTGCAACTGGGTTGCTAGCTTCCTGCAGGGGCGCCGTATTCGCGTCCTTTGTAGTTTACGTCCGGAGCTTCGGAGTTTCTGCAGGTTAATGCTGGCGTGCCCCAGGGGTCCGTCTTATCACCCACTCTCTTTCTTCTGCATATCAACGACATGCTGTCTACCGGCAATGTTCATTGTTATGCAGACGATAGCACTTTGCATGGGAGTTATCATGGACATCCTGCGGCCAAGCAGTCGGATATCGCGGAGAAAAGGCAGCTTCTTGTCACTGAGCTTGACGGGATCCTGAATCACATTTCTCAATGGGGCTCTGAGAACCTGGTTGAGTTCAATGCCAAGAAGACGCAGGCATGTGCGTTTACAGCAAAAGTATCTTCTTTCCTTCCCCTCCCCACTCTTCAGAGCACGCCACTGCCACTGCAGGACAATCTCAATATCCTAGGTATGGATGTTCGCTGCAACCTGAATAACAAAAACTACATCGAAAGTATCATCAAAACAGCCTCACGAAAACTCGGAGTCCTGAACAGAGTGAGACGGTTTTTCACGCCGGAGCAGCGGTGTCTTCTATACAAGACACAAATTCGCTCCTGTGTGGAGTACTGCTCGCATCTCTGGGATGGTTCAGCAAAGTACTTACTAGATGCTCTCGACAGGTTGCAGCGACGTGCGGTCCGCATCATTGGGAATCTCGAGATCACGAACACCCTAGAACCTTTACAGCTGCGTAGAGATGTTGCGTCCATGGCTGTATTTTACCGTTTGTACCATGGGGAGTGTTCTGATGAGCTCTTCCAATTAGTCCCACCCTCCCCTTTCCTACACAGGACAACGCGTGCAGGTCTTAGATGTCATCCGCACACAGTGCAAAACATCCGATCAAGAACCAAGCGGTTCGGAGACTCTTTCCTCTGTCGCACCATTAAGGCCTGGAATTCATTACCAGCTCACGTGTTTCCTTCTTCCTACAGTCCCGGGTCCTTTAAGCGGGGCGTGAAAAAGCATATGATGAGGCCGTCAAGCTGAGTGTCACCATTGTCACACGGTGTGTGTAAGTAATGGTGACCCTCTTTTCTGGGACTTTGCCTTCAGCTTACCATCAGGCAAGGCGAAGTCCAATTGACGTGTCCTATATAAAAAAAAAAAAAAAAAATGACATTCGTTGACAGCTGTCATATACGTCAATACGCCGGTCAACGAATCACCGGTTGTCTAGGGGAGCTGATGTGTGATTGCGATGCGACTTACTGATGTGTGGTATAGTGACATTGTGATTGTGGTACAAAGTACAACTAACTTACTATCAACAGGGGTTGCCATTGACGAGTGACCTGCCCTTCCATGTGGACCATTTACTGGGAAATAAAAGGTTCAATCAAAATACAAAAAAATCACATTCTTTCAAGCCTGGAATCAGTTGCATAGAAGTACTCGGATGCTGGACTTCATACAGATATTGTGATCCTACTGATATTATTAAGACAGTTTCTTTATATCTGTCCTTCAATTTGGCTGCATCCTCTTCTTCCATTTGAATGTCTGTTGATCAGTCACGCTCAAATGGTGCGACGAACGTGACTAAAGTTTGGTGATAGATTCAATTTGGTACTAAATGTTATGACATTTTTACATGAGCTGAAATCTCAGAAACTGTAATACTGAAATATGTAATGGTATGTTAAAGACTGTCAAGACTGAAGATGTACTTTACAATATTTTACAAATAATTAAACACTATAACTTTTAACAGTCAAAACAACTTCAAGCCCGCCTTTAAAATAATGAAAAATAAAAACAAAATTCAACAGCAAGGAAAACTTTTTTACCGTTATTAAAAATTTATCGTCAGTTGCGGTCAAATCGCCGCGTCTAGGTCCCTTGAGAAATCACTGGACAACCGCAGTAAGATAAAAGATGTACAAAATACGGAAAAGATTCGCCTAGTTATACTATGTTACTTAAATATGGATGGGTTTGCGACAACCTGGTAAGGGGCTTAAATATTTAATACTTAGAGTTTGAGCAAGTGTTAGTGTGTGACTGATTGCGTCACCTTAACTTTTGGGAGCTGAAAATGGTTTTGGCGAGGTTTAGCGACAAAGAGCTATTGTCGCTTTTGTCACATCGACGTTAAGGGTGTGGACAGTGCGAATCGGAACTATTTATACGATGAAATTTTAACTAGAGTCAACTTCTATTTAGGAGTTGTATTTATTAATATTTTTTTGTACAACCCTAGGAGTTTTAAAGGCAATGGCGAAGGAGACAAGAGTGAAGCTCTTAAGTTTAGAGAGATTGAAATGAGCTGTAACGTTCGACTGCTTCCGAATTTAGATGGGTGGCTGAACTTCCAACCAGAGTGTAGAAGCTACATAGACAACCTGAACATCTCTGTCAAAAATTGGCCACTAACCACAGCTTACGCTGGAAGTTCAACCGCCCATCCAAAATTGAACCCGCGTAGCAGTCGAACGCTTTACCACTATACCTTCTTGTCTTCTTCGGCTATTTATTGACCTCCTAATACAGGTAGTATTACGACAACTATTGACAGGACTGAGTTTTAAGGTGATTTTATTTCATCTGAACTTAATGAGCTTAATGGTTTAGATGAAATACTATTCCAATCCTATATCCAAATACCCATGCCATACGTTACCATGTCTTCACGTGAATCGTTAAACAAATGACCATTGCAGTTCCGAATTTTGGCTACGAATTGAACCCGCAAACTTTGTCCTACGATCAAATCTCTCTCGAACACGGAATTATTCAATTATCGTTGTCACCTGTTGACTTATAACTAGTTACACAACTATTATCCACTGGATTTTGTTGTTAGGAAACTAAACCTTTGTATATCTTGAGGGGTGTAAAGCGCCCTACTAACGTCATTGAATTTCAAACTAACCTCATATGCAAGTCTGCGAACCTGTGAAACAATGGACAAGAGTCTGGCGCAAGTTTTATTCTCAGGATTGGAAGTATCGCTAAAGGAAGAGATTACATACCAATGAAAAATAATATATAAGTACAGACCTATGTATTCTTTTTGAATTATTTTGATTGCATACTTTAGAGCTTAGGATCCAAAGTACTAAGTGCACGGCGCATTGAAAAATGCGTTGATTCTTGTTGGCACTTTAAGGCCCGAACCACAAATTACCCTATTTTTTTTCGATACGTGCCCCGTATTCCAGAATCCTTAATCTCGAGTTTTATTGACAGATATAATAAACATGACAGGTTGTGCTCAGTGCTAACTTATAATATACGGAGCTCACTCTGACAGATCAATGCGCAGTTTCAGTAATTTCAAATTGCAACTCTAATCAAATGAAATAACTTGATAATCAAAACCCAGAATAATCGAATTGCAATCTTTTTCATTGCTGCTATAGGTATAAATTAGGTAATAACTTCTTAATATGAGTGTTAATAGCACACTAACTAAAATGCAATTATGTCCAATTAAATGAAACGCAACCTAATCTTTCTTTAAGCTTTTAATTAGCGCTGTACTGTAGGCAAAAGCGACCAATTCAGGTCAAAGCAATTAACGTGTTTCTTTTTTATTTTGTGACAGTGCCAAATTTTGAAAAAAAAAGCTTAATTTTTTGGCAACAGTCCCCTGTGTTAGATTAACTGATGTTAAAAGTCAAGTTCTGGCTATTTGCCAGTTAGTTTAGCCTTACTGATTTATAGTAGATGTCTGAACGCAGTGAGAGCGTGAAGATACTGTATTGGATTTTCTAGTGACGTCTCGTAGTAAGTAATATGATATTATGAACAGTGATATGACATTTAAATGGAACAGTTATGAGTCAGAAGAAGGTTCTGAAGTATGTAGTGAAATAGTTTCTATGCTATTTTTACTAAAAAAATTGAACGATTTCGAAGCGTTTTTTAAAAACAGTTAGAAATACTCATAACATAATTGTAAGTCATAGAAGGAATAACATTTTCTATAGAACTTTACCATCCAGTTTTGAACCTTATGGTGTTGCTTTTAAGATGTAGTTCTGAAATATAAAACTCTAGAACTATGCTGGTTAAAAAAATGTGATATAGGTCCTAGAATGCCGATAAGTATACTATCATTGATGTTGTGTAATTTAGTCCTTAAATAGAAAAAAGCCGGTCAAGTTCAACTCAGACTCGCGCACCGAGGGTTCTGTTACTTAGGCTACTTATACCGTAATATATATTGACTAGGAAGGACACGGCGGTATTGCCGACCAATTGAGCAGTCCGACTGTGGAAGTACCTCCGCCCTACAGAATACCGCGGTTATAATAACTTCGTGTTGTGTTTCCAGCGGTGAGTAGGGTAGCCAGAGCTCACTGGAGAATTTGTGCTGTCAGTGGGATGACTAAAGGCTTGTCCTGCTTTGTCCTCTACACTGATGGCACAGAGACTCTGTACTTACAGGGTCGGCAGCGCGAGTGTGGCTTCTCTGGTGTTACACACGTCCATAGGCCACGGTAACCACTTTTCATCAGTAAGGCCGTACGCTTGTCTGCCACCTAAGTGGTATAAAAAAAAGATTGATTTTTGCGCAGTTACAAAACGTCATACATACGTCATACAACGTCATACATCATACCACATACTCAGGTCTTTAGACCTGAGTATGTGGTATGATGTATGATGTATCCTATAAGGGTTCTGTTTATTTTTCCTTTTGAGCTACTGAAGCCTAAAAAGACATATAGAAAAACATTATAATTATATATGTATATATATATATATACAGGGTGTATTTTTGAAACGGGGCAGTAAGGGCAAGTACCTTAACCGTTGCAGTTACAGCAAAACGTTCTTAGAAGACCTTCCCTAACTTTTTGACATATTTTGAACTGCATTCACAGATTTTGTAAAAAACTTACAGTTGGCAAAAAAAATGCAAAAAATCCATTTTTTTTATGCCAATCGATTCTATTTCATGTGGGGATCAAAAAACTCTATGAGACATTTTAGCTTTCAGTACTAGGAAAGACAGAAATCGCCAAAAACGTTTCCCATACATTTCGGCAACAGAAACAAATTTCTAGGATGGTGTAACTTTTTGTTATGGCCAGGAAGTGGGTAGAATTGACTGTAAAGTAAATAAAAAGAATTTTTACCCTCAAATTTCGAATTTGATTCGAAAATCTGTGTGTTATACTTAGTTTCAGCTGAGAAACTTCGTATGAGTTATTAATTAAGGATTTTCGCTAAAATGTCTTCTAATCGTGAAAAAATTGACTTATTAGAAGCGTATTTTGTCAATAATCGAAATGCGGGAGCTACATTAGTGTGGTACCGCAATAAGTATCCGTTGCGGCATGTGCCAACAAGAAAGGTTATTACAAATCTTTTGAAAAACCTGGAATGGCAGGGTTCTTTCAAAAGAAAGCAGCAGCCTCGTGTGGACATGGACACGGAGATTGCGGTTCTGACTTATGTCGAAGCATATCCAGAGGTATCGTCCAGGCAAGTCGCCCTTGAAGTAGGTGTATCCCACTCCCTTGTGATAAAGATATGGAAGAAATACGGCTACAAGTGCTATCGATATGGGCGCATAGTTCAAGTGTTACATCCGGGTGATGATGTTCGAAGGCTTACTTTATGCAGATGGCTAAGAGGAAAAATAAGCAGAGATCATGAATTTTTAAATTACATTCTGTGGTCAGACGAAACGAATTTTTCCAATAACGGTATGTACAACAGAAAAAATCACCACTATTGGTCCAAAGAAAATCCACTAAGAGTTACGGCAAGTCATAATCAGGTTCGCTTCTCATTCAACTGTTGGTGTGGTATAATGTCCAATCGAGTCATAATGGTGGAATTTTATGAAGGGAAACTGAATTCTGCCATGTATAATGAAGTCATTTTACACCATCTTGAAAACGAGATGGACGAATGGCCCCTGTCGGAATTGCAAAAAGTTCATTTACAACAAGATGGTGCTCCGCCACATAACAGTCACCTTTCACGTTCCAATTTGAGCCGCCTATTGGGTACACAGTGGCCACCTCGTAGCCCCGATCTAACACCACTTGATTTTTTTTTTATGGGGCTTCGTGAAAAACGAGGTGTATAAGACGACGTACGCCAGTGTTCAAGAGCTCAAGGATGCATTAATGACCATTTTACGTAATATTCATCCCAGAACATTATTAGCCGCCATTCGTTCAGTGCAAAAAAGGATAGACTTATGTATTCGTGAAAATGGAAACCATTTTGAGCAATTTATTTCATAAACCAATTTCTTAAATGTTTAAATGATTTTTTTTATTTAAAAAAGTTCAAAATTTTACCTGACCTATGAGTTTCGAGTTGATTTATCATATTTCCGTACGAAATGTATGGGAAACGTTTTTGGCGATTTCTGTCTTTTCTAGTACTGAAAGCTAAAATGGTCCCATAGAGTTTTTTGATCCCCACATGAAATAGAATCGATTGGCATAAAAAAAATTTTGAACTATTTGCATTTTTTTTGCTAACTGTAAGTTTTTTACAAAATCTGTGAATGCAGTTCAAAATGTCCCAAAAAGTTAGGGAAGGTCTTTTAAGAACGTTTTGCTGTAACTGCAACGGTTAAGGTACTTGCCCTTACTGCCCCGTTTCAAAAATACACCCTGTATATTGTAAATATACCTATTGAATTGTTATTACTTTTTGTAGCTGTAGAATTGGGTCGAGACGGAATCGGACCCTTTGGACATCTGAATCATATCCCTTAAATTATTGTGTACCTTTAAATATTTTTTGAGGGTCTAAGGTTATACGAAATAACTTTGAAGCGTCCTGAGGGTCCAAGACCAAATATTTTATTAATAGAAAAAAACTATTAATATTAGAGGACAGAAGGGAAATATAAACAAGTTTCCCGCGGCTTCACCCACATAGAATCCTTTTTTATTTTCTAGATATAGAAAGTAGCGTAGGTATGTGTTTTTCTAGACTAGACCCCGATTCCAGTAAATTTATGTCATGCCAAAACCACCGTGTGGTTCCCGGCAGAGTAGAATTTGGGCCACCCTATCTCTTCCCATGCGGTGTCATACAAGGCGACTAAGGGATATGGCTGTTTAACATCAGACAGATATATACAGCCCAGACTCAGCCTCAGATGTATGGCTTGAGTCAACAATTAATAATGCCCGGAATATATCAATAGACTCATCCCCTATTACGTGGGACGAAATACAATTATTGTTGAAATGTGGGTGTTAATTCACCTCTGCCTAACCCTCCGGGGATGAAGGCGTGATTATTATGTATGTATGTAAAACCACTATTATGCCACAGATACTGCAAAAATGACATTTATTTTTAGACTCCACCGTTATGTTGTTAAAGTCGAAAATTAAATGGCATCTTGTGAAGTGAATTAAAAATGTAATGAACTTCTTTTATTTAATTTTGAACTTTAATCGTATAGAAATAAAGGGTAAAATTCAATACCGTTTTTCGCAGTGTCCGTGAAATGACAGTGGTTTTGGTATGACATAAACTTAGTAGAATCGGGAACCCTGTAATCTAACCCTGTACAAAATTTCAGCCCGATTTGTTCAGTTGTTCGAGCGTGATTGAGTAGCAAACATCTAAACATCTTCATGAGCTTTCCCATTTATATATATTAATATAAATCAGTTTCAATTGTAAATCAATCGGATCTTTACATTGGAGAATTAAAGAAAACTTGAGTTATATTAGAATAACCATTTTTACTTTTTATTTGGTAGGTTTAGATGAGAATTAAATCTCCCATTTGTTTGATTGAAATTGGTTGCAGAGATATGACCAGTCGCTGCAACCGATATCCACACGGATGGACTCGCGGCCATCGGCTAGTTTATAATTTGCTATTTTAATATATAGTTTATAATCCTTTGTCACACCATTAAGGCCTGGAATTCATTATAAGTGCAGAGCTCAGATGTCAACCCGCACTCGGTGCTGAATATCCGGAATATGCTGAATAACCAAGTGGTTTGGTACTCTATCCTTTGTCGCACCATTAAGGCCTGGAACTCATTATCAGCTCATGTATTTCCTTCTTGCTACAGACCCGGATCCTTTAAGCGGGTCATGAAAAAACATGTGATAAGGCCATCAAGCGAGTGCCACCATAGGATATATATGCAATGGTTACCCTCTTTTTTGTATACCACCTAGGTAGCAGACAAGTACACGGCCCTATTGATAGAAAGTGGTTACCGTGGCCTATGGACGTGTGTAACACCATAGGAATCACACTAGCGTTGCCGACCCAATAAGCACAGAGTTTGTGTGTCTTTTGTGAGACGTCCTACATTAAAAAAGATGTACGATTACTACAAGAATCAGACGTAATAATTATCTACAGTTATTTACTATTACATATATTCAATACAAAATTGTCGTCTATATTCAGCATTGCTTATATTAAAAGAAATACAACAAAGAATTCTACACAATAGCTTCAAGAGATTTTTATGTTCATGCTGCTACAATCGTATCAGAGTATGTCGGCTATGAGATGTTGTTGCGCAGGAAATGCCACGAATAATAGCAACGTGAAGTAAATTCTTTGTAACATTATTTTTATGTACTTATTTCATTGCGCTAGGTGGGTACACCTAGCAGTACATTTGTCAATCAGGGGTCATTTTAAGCAAAGGTGAGATCAAAAGTAACTTCTTCTGTTTTTTTAATTAGGTCACGCTAATTTTTCTTTTACCTAAGCCAACCTAAAGACAAAGTCTCAGGAAAGAGGGTCACTAATACAGACACTAGTAAAAAGAACCGAAATATATATGCCAGAATCGTAGCAAGTCATTTTGTCTTTTTTTTTTATACTACTTAGGTGGCAGACAAGCACACGGCCCACCTGATGGAAAGTGGTTACCATGACCGATGAACGTGTGTAACACCAGTGGAGTCACATCCGTGCTGCCGACCCTGTAAGAACAGAGATTTTGTGCCGTCAGTGTGGAGGACAAAGCAGGTCAAGCCTTTGGTCATCCCACTGACAGCACAAAAACTCTTCAGTGAGCTCTGGGTACCCTACTCACCGCCGGGAACACAGCACGAAGTTATTATAACCGCGGTATTCTGTACGGCGGAGGTACTTCCCCAGTCGGACTGCTCAATTGGGCGGAAATACCGCCGTGTCCTACCTCCTGTCTATATTGGATGTAACTTTTTTCAATTTTAAATTCGCGATACCCCGGAAATGGTGATACGCACAAAAAAGTGTTCGACCAATTCTGTAGGCAATTACATGATCAATGTTGTCTAACGTATTTTCGCGATGGCACTTGCTGTTTACTGCGAAAAAATTCCAGAATACAATATTTTTTACTTTTTTAAACTAAATCGTTCACTAATGGTAATTATACATCAAGAAATTTAAACTTTTTTTTAAATTACTGATATCGACAAAATTATTTGTCGATATCAGTAATTTAAAAAAAAGTTTAAAGGACCTTTGACCTTGAATATAAAAAATGCACAAGTCCAAGCGATAGGAACTTTTGATATTTCTTATATTATGGTGTATTTAAGATCCCCACCAATTTTCTGCTCTATGCGAATTTGTGCAAGTGAAATCTATATTTTGTCAGGATTAAAAATAAATATTACAGCTATTAAAACATAAAGTATAACCAACAACGTTGAACACTTTATTCCAATATTCAACGTTAGTGGTGCACGGTAAAGAACACAGGTGGAGCCACTCGTCCACGAAACGAACAGGTATGAATTAATAATGATGAACGAGGCGGTCTCTTCTCAGAGTGGATACCCTTCCGCTTCTACGAAATAAAAAATGAATCGTGTAGTTCTCGCAAGAGCTATGTTCATGGTAATATTATTATAAGGAAAAAAATTAAAAGATGTTGAATGAAAAGAGGAAAAATATTCTTAATATTGTACACTTCCGGTTACTTCCGATTTACAATAATACAATAAGATAAAAATGGAACAAAAGAAAAAATATATAAATTTACCATAACTACAATTCTTCTTGTAAAGCGTGTATCTTTTAACTTTTAATCTTAGACCATATACTACATACACAGCTTTGCTAACAAAAGGCATCCCTAAAACGGCATGAACTACTTGCTGTGTCTATAGAAGTTGTATGTAGTCTAAGTTTTTAAACTTTTAAAATATTTATTTAGTGATCTTGGATTCAATTCTTAGATGTCTTTTTTTCATTATATTTTTATCACATTATTTGCAATGCGGTCGTCATCATCAGCACTCTCTTGCCCTTATTCCATATTTATTTACGATTGATGCCACATGTATACTTTTCCATTCATATCTGCGTGTTGTTATTTCAACATTTATTACCTTCCTTGCCATATCATCTTACTCACAGTCCATTCATCTCTTATATCTACCGTATCAATGCTAAAAATCATACAAAACATCATACATCAGCCAACAGTATTATCAAATCAAATCCAGCATTTAAAATTCTACCCAATTTCCGTTTTCGCCCCCGATTCGATAGACATCCGATACGTATTCGCTACTCGTATCAGATCCCTTTAACCCCTTTACGTCGGTGTATAATTGATTTTGTTCAAAGCATCCAGAATTCGACTTTGGGATAATCGTCTATTTTCCGCTTACAGACTCTATCGCAAGTAGTTTATTCAATTTCATTGAGATTGTTTTTGGATTGAATATTTTAGTTATAAGATGGATAAAGATTTGACTTGATGTAACGGGGATGTCTAAGTTATAACACTGTTTCAGTACACAATGATATAAATGCCTCTCTCCTCGTGTCCTTCTCCCACAGGGGATTTAAGAGAATCCGAGTCAAAGGCACCTGTTAATATCATATACAATTGAACTCATGACATTTTTTAAATATTTGTTGGGATTCTCGCTAATTTCTTCAGTTTACCTACATGACCTGTATCAGAATATGATTATGTCAGTAATATCGTTGTTGGGAATCAAACTCGTGATTGTTCAATCATAAATAAGACACCAGAGTCACTCGGCTACGGATTTTAAATATTGTTTTTTTGAAATTACTAGCCTATTTCCTTAATGGAAACCAGCTAATTCAAATTTCTTGTGTTAGGTGTGATTTCATGTCAACAGTGTAATATAATAGCCAAGATTTGAATGCCGGACAATGCCGGTTGCAAGGTCGACCGCTGATATCACTACTGTGCAATAATCCTATGAACCCTGACCTAACCTCTCAAGTCACAGTTTAAATTGTGTTCGTTAAAAATCATTGTTATTTTATTCATTGGAAAACACACGAAATCTATTTGAATCAGCAGCTTATGTCGAAGGTTTTTTTAGACACGATTACCCCAAAAAAGAGGCACGTAAAGGCACGTAATGTTTTCAGAGTTCTTGTATTCATCTAATAGGATCAGATTATTCTATATAGAAGCCTATGTATTATTCCAGACTGTATTTTATTCCTGTATCAAGTTACTAGTTCCAACCAGCTACTAGGCCGTAATTGGGTATTGTACATACAAACATGTTATGTTATGTTACAGGCCCATTGTACTTATATTCAACTGTATAATACGTGCTCCTACTTATCTCTACTACTGTTACTCTGTGACAGTCTCTGTGGCGAGATGGTAGTGAATGCGACTGCTACGCAGGAGGCGCGGGTTTGATCCCCGCTCAGTGCATATATTTGTATGCAATAATATGTGTATTTACATTGGTCTGGGTGTTTCTATGTACAATATATATGTATTTACAAAAAAAAAATTTAAGTATGTTTATCCGTATTCTAGATTCTATAACACAAGCTAGTTAAACTATGCTTACCATGGGTCTAGATAGCGTTGTGTAGAATGTTGTAGAATATTATTTATTTTTTATTATTTATTACTGTTAATCTATCGGTGTACAAAAAAGTATTATCTGTCTATCTGTTTGTTTGACTGTCTGTCTGTTTGTCTGTTTGTCTATCTATCTATCTATCTATTTATCTATCTATCTTAGTAATAAACATCTAAAAACTTAATCATCTTCTAAATTTTCTCATTTATGATATTAGCAGGTACTCGTAGGATGGTATAAATACAAGTTTTATTGTGCCGTCATCTAAATTTTGTTAATTAATCTACAATTAGTTCTGGAGATTAGTTTGCAATCGCTTGAAGGAAAATTTTGAAGTTCAAAAGTATCAGTAAGTCAGAAAAACCAACCTCAACCATGTTCGCAAAAGGCTCAGAGAATGTGAATGATGACTTATTGGAAGTCATTATAACTACATTTGGTTTCTACTCTAAAATGTTAGTCATCATCCTCCTGCCCTTATCCCAAGATTATTTAGGGTCAACATGTGTTCTTTTTCCATTCATCTCTAGTTGCAGTCATTTCAACATTCACTCCCTTCTTAACCATGTCATCTTTCACACAGTCCATTCACCTCATTTTAAGCCTCCCTCTCCCCTTGTAGCCATCCACTTCCATAGTTAGTGCCTTCCTTACGATATTACTTTCATCCCTACGCATTACATGCCTGAACCAGGACAAACGATTAAAATTTTAGTAAAGAACTTAAAATTGGGCATTTTTCCAGGAAAATGCCCAATTTGCCCAAATGTGGTTATCAAAGTCATCCGTGTGGTGACGGAGAAAGAATACAAGTATCACCACCGCATCTCATCCGAAGTGTGTCATAAGAGGTGACCAACCCGTCTAGCCAGCGTGGAAACAGTAGGCCAAAGCCTCCCAACATTGGGTGAAGCCTAGGCCAGCAATTTAACAAGCTCCGTAAAATTAATAATTGAGCTAGTTAAATTAAGAATGGTAAAAGAGTTGTAAAAGTTGCGTCGGTTCTTATTTTACCGTTTTTATTGATTTTTATCCAACCAACCAATAATAATAAATTATTTGAATTTCGGATATTATGACGTCACAATAATTTATTTCATACAAGTTTCCTTACGAGTATAACTGTTTTGACGTTTAGTAAATAGTAACTATTTAATGAAATTTTAAGCATTTAATATGCTATCTATTTAAAATCGATTAAGATGGAAAAGAAGTCAGACTGCATGCGAAATAGCAAATAGCAATTCCTTCTTGACCGTTTCAATTTTGTCTATCATTATCCATCTTTAAAAGTAACTATTGTTCATAAGTTAATAATATTTCTTAATTTTAATAATAAAAAATAATATTTCTATTCATAATTATGATAAAATATTCATATATTATAAGTGATCAATATACATTTCATACCTACTTCAATTACTATAAA
This sequence comes from Eilema griseolum, assembly GCA_963662185.1. Classification (NCBI taxonomy): domain Eukaryota; kingdom Metazoa; phylum Arthropoda; class Insecta; order Lepidoptera; family Erebidae; genus Eilema; species Eilema griseolum. Next base: position 10,731,433 of record OY759255.1, read on the forward strand.
ATTACCAGTTTTTATGAGAAATACCTCCAACCCGCCTCTCTATCGTAGGAATTTGTTCCAAAATATTTCTCACAAAGTTTTTGTGTGTGTACGTAATATTTTGATTCAGTCTAACCACACTTAATGACACTATCTTAATTCAATTGTGGATAACTTCAGTATAATAACTTTGTTGTGTGGTTTTGATGTACGGCGGGAAGAAAGTACGGCGCTGCAAATGTTTTATAATAAATGAAACGGAAAGAATAATTTTATTTTACCCTTAAATATTGATAATCTAGCAAAAGCTATTGAGTACATGTATGGTTAAGTGATGGGTATAATTTTAATACGTCAATAAATTTTTAATCTCTATAGACATACCTTTTTTGTATTTAGTGATCCCCTCAAGCTTGAATATATCTTGACCTGACTAAAATTATACAGTGTTTCGTCAGTGTATGTAGCTGGGAAATCTGATAGGCCCCAGAGAAGATATCACAGAGATCCTGACTGGCCGTAGTCACCAGTTTTATACCCTATATAGTTTTCTATTTCGCTTGCAAAATACATTAGTTAATAAATAGCATATTCTCTTTTTGGTCTCTATACATTAAAGTAATATCATTCGTCCGATTACAATGTCTCTTTGGTAAGATATAGAGAACAAATTGCTGAAGATTACTGACATAATTGTTGCAAAATACACAAGTCATTGCAACACATGGGCGGACATTAGCCAGTCTCTTATAAACCATAATCTTCGACATAATTTTCATAAGTATATACATACATGAATAAAAAAAAGCCAAGAATGCATTACGCATACATTTTTTCTATACAAAAAACCCTGTCGCTTTTGTTTCACAGCATTCGTCTACAAATAACTACAACTTATAATAAAATAAATCGAAAAAGACTTATGTTTAAAGTATACTCTAACACAGTTAGGCCACCACTTTCGGCCCATCTGAACATCCAACTAAAAAGCCACATCGAACCGCATCAAATAGGTAATAACATTACGCAATTACCTCAGCGGTAGCGGCAGACACCGACATATGCTTTTTGTGTAATCCAAACTACTTAGATGTACTTCCGTACTGCAGTGGCAATATCTAACAGATAATCTATAAAGATAAAGATTTTAAATCCAAAATATTATTTCTATCTAGTGGTACGGTGTTATTGAATGATTTACTTTTATTTTTTCACGGTTCCTCTCAATTGTATCAATATACATTTAATAGGTGTATAAAATAACATGTTTTTAAGAAGCTGTGAGAGTCTAGTGGTGAAACCAATGATTATACATTTCGCTAACAAGATGATACGTGAAAAGAAAAGAATTTAAAAAAATCTTATTGGACTGTGGACTTTTAGTGATCAGTATATTTGACGAAACTATGCGAGTTTTTTAGTCTCTTTGGTGGTAAGCGCGGGACGCAATAATATCAAGGTAACAGCTAAACCGATCTGGCTGAAATTTCATAACACTTGGCGGAAATGATATCAGAATACAAAGTGGGTACGGGACACAGCTAGCATTGTTATAAGAACATCATTTTTTCAGTAAACAATTACGTTCCCAAAAACAGTAAATCTCTTTATTATCCCGACCACAATCTCGGTTGCATTCTAGACGAACATTTAGAGCCCAGCGTCCGCTCTTACTTCTCTTCTCTTGTCTCGTCCGATCTTCTTATGCTTTCTCCTCCTGATATGGCTTTAACGGGGGTCGGTTATACCTGTCTATATATTTTTATACAGTAGGCACTGTATGGTACAGTTATTATTTTCTACGTAGGACAATACGTGCAGGGCTTAGATGTCGCCCGCATACGCTGCGGAATATCCGATCAAGAACCAAGCGATTCGGGGACTCTTTCATTTGTCGCCTGTCAGACCTGGAATTCATTACCAGGTCATGTGTTTCCAACTTCTATGTGTCAGGACGTGAAAAGCATAAGATGAGGCCGTCAATCTGAGTTTCAGCATTGTAATATGACTGTATGTAATGGTGACCCCCTTTTCTGAGACTTTGCCTTCAGCTTACTATAAAAAAAATATAATTACAATTTTTTCTCAGTGCTCGTTTATAATTTAATGTAAAGTGTCTAAGAAAGTAAAAAAATCAATAACATACCTACACCATACTAAATTCATACGGTTATATCTTACTCCATTTGGTGTATTACCCCCCATTTACTTCTGCCATTACTCTCTATAAGATCTTATGAATAAGTAATGCTTTATGCAAGGGCTTTAAAGTGGCTTAGGTGACTGACAGAACAATAAAATATAAATTTTGCATGCAAGTACAGGTTTTATAGCATGTTCGGTACCCTGGGTAACAATGGCCATATAATACCTATGCACGGTGCTTATCTTAGCAGAAGTTTATATTATTATACCTACTACTGTAATTTCCGGCTAAATTCTATTAATCGAATTTATTTTCAACATAATGTTACTTATTGACGTTAGTTTTATTCTACTTAACTTAAGTTTAGTCGGAGAAAAAAATGGCAGTCAGATTATTGGGTATTGGAGATTGTTACCCCCCAAAATTAGAACTGCATCAGAGCGTCACCCGCGAACACCAAGTGTACCAGCTAGCAGGCTTGGCCTCGAAGATATGGTGGAGTCTATAGACCCATTTCACATTAATAACAGTAGTAAGGTTCTTGGGGTCAGGACCATAGTGCTATATGTTTTTTTTACGCCAATTTTTCTTTCTTTTATTAATGGCTTCTGCAGTGAATCACTCAATTTTGCCAATGTCAAGTAAATGTCTTTACAATTATATTAATGGCGAGTCGCCAATGTTAAGTTTTTCAAGATACGGTCCTATTAAATGTTTGTTGATGATGACGATAAGTTGATGATGATTATGATTAATGAGATGATTACTGCCTCAGTAAAGTTGTGGGGACTTTACTAGAAGCTCCCTAGGGAGATTTGGAACCAACACGAAAAGTCACAATTCACTGTAATATACCACTTTGCACACTTATTTTTTTTCAATGTGCACAAAATCCCCACGGATACCCCCACCACCGACGCCGGTGGGGGAGGTTATGTCGGACTTGAACTTGTGTGGGCCGCAGGTTGCCAGAGGTGAGATTATCTGAAACATATCCCTCGCACCCCGGCCGGCCCAGGACCGTCTCCTATGAGACGGCCCTCTTCGAGTGTGGGGACCATGGAGTACTCATCGCATCCTCGGGAATGGGGAGGCGCGCATCGCGCACCGTCACTGTGGCCTGCTTCTGCTAGGGTCACAGCGGCTCCACCCAACGCCCCCCGACTCGCGCGCTACTTTCCACACTTGTGTGCGTTGTCAAAGACGTTATATCTAAAAATCCACCATTTTTTACATAAAATCTCGAATTCACACAAATTTTGGAAAATAAAATAATACCGCTAATCACCCTTATTCGTGTTACCGCCAAAATTTCTTTACGTCAAACAGGATACAAAGTAGTTATATAGACGTATGCAGCTCACTTCTCTTCTTATTGTAGTTTATTGTAGAACAACCTCATATTGTAGTAGTTTAGAAAACCAAACTGGTTGAAACTATAAAAATTAAAACATACGCACTAACTAAATCTCTAATCTCAGAATGAAATAGCAACTGGACACGGTGGGCTTGATGTTATCTTTGTTCAAAAGTTTTTGAACTCCACCCGCCCTAAACTTGCACAGGTCGAACAACTAATACCTTATACACCTAATGAGAACAACCTCAAATATATTTTGGTAATATTTTACAAGTTTTGTTAGACGTCAGTTGAAGGGCAAAATGTCAAAGTGACATTGACAGTTGAAGAAAAAATTATGACGATGTAAAAATATTTATTTGAAGTCGCTTAGAAACTTTTTTGTTTTAATATTTCACTATCGTCTACGAACTTAGCTAGGTTATGCTTTTTTTACGTGCGAAAAATCCCCACGGATACTCTCACCACCGACTAAAACGCACGATGCCCATGGTTTGTTTTTGGTTGCTGAAGCTGAGGTTAACAGGTATATCCCTCGCACCCTGGCTAACCCAGGGCCATATCTCTTTCTACTTTTTATGGCTTTAAATTTTGGTTCTAATATAACCAAGTCCAGTATTTTCCTTAGCCGCTTGGTTCCCGGCAGAGTAAAGTTTGAACTACCCCATCTCTTCCTATGCGGTGTCGTACAAGGCGACTAATTGAGGGCTGTTTAACATCAGACAGATATATACAGCCCAGATTCAACCTCAGATGCTAGGTTTGAGTCAATAATAGTGCCCGGAAGACGGTAATTCGGCGCACCCCTTATCACGTGGGATACGTGTTAATTCACCTCTGTCTTACCCTCCGGGATAAAGGCGTGATTATTTGTATGTATGTGTTTTCCTTACATTACTAGATGTTTATTATAATGCAAATGGTTTCTATTTTGCTCTTCATGCAAGCGCCAATTTCAGCTGCATGCAAAGCTCATACTTTGGGTGCAATTTTAGTTTGCTCTTCTGCTACTCAGGAATCAAAGAATGAATTTCATTTCTACAATTTAGACAAATAAAGTGCACATATGAACGTCAAAGTTGTGTAATTATGTCAAGAAATATTATAAAGGCATGAATATGACATGAATATAAGGCATGAATATGGTAAATAAGTAAACTATTGGATCCGCTGGTTCGGTAGGTTCGTTCTACTGAGAAGATGAGAGAGATGAGAGAGAGAAGAAACTCAGAGAACTATTATTAAGTCTAGATTATGACATGGTTTTGTTTACACTTTTTATTGTATCCAAATCATCATCCAAATCTCTTCTCCTCTCATGTATGCATGCATGACCATGTATTTTTATCATTAAGATAGGTATTCATCTACTTAGTAGTTTCTATTTTTCACTAAACATTATTTCACTTCTGGTTTTCAGTAGTTTGTACTTCTTGGTGGTTTGTTTGGTCCTTTACCTGCACTAGAGTCTCGTCCAATAATCAAAAGGCGAATCGACACACTCATTAACTTGGGTCACCTTTGATGAGGTGGTCTTGAGTGATCTTCAGCACCCAATACATTATTTCAAAAATTGTTTTTATTTCGACTATCTAGAGTACGATCGATATTAATTATCTACACATACAATAAAGTAATAATAATAATAATCTAAAATTTGCTGTTAAACCATGGAAGCAGCGGTAATGGCTGGCGGTTAGACCTACGCTCGTGAGGTTGAGAGTTCATACCCCGCAAATTACTGACTGGAACCCATTTTGAACACAAGCAATTGAGTTCGTTTTACGAGAATACTAGTTTATGCTTGACCCACTTTGCTAGTATTATTTAAATAAACAATAGTGAGAAAGAAGAGAAGTGCCCAATAGAATAGCTATCGCTTGTGTACCACAATGCTTAAAGATAAATAATAAATAAATTTTCTAGGATATTCTACACAGCGCTATCTAGATAGAGTAAAATGTTCTACAATATTTAAAATAATGTATATCAGACTATTGCTGCTATCATCATATTATAATCTTTATCACAAGGTAGTGAAACCTAATTTACTTTGAAACTAGATAGTGGTGTGTACAATTATCATCATCATGATCTTAATACCCTAAATTTACCTATACGACCGTAGACTCTACTCCTAATTCAATTCAATTCAATTCAAAAAGACGACCTCCGTGGCGTAACGGTAGAGCATTCGACTGCTATGCAGAGTGCGCGGGTTCGATTCCCGCTCAATGCAAATATTTATATGCATGAATATGTATATTTGCATTGGTCTGGGTGTTTCTATATATAATATGTATGTATTTACAAAAAAAAAAGGTATGTAAGTATGTTCATCCACATTCTAGATCCCATAACACAAGCTAGTTAAGCTATGCTTACCATGGGTCTAGATAGCGTTGTGTAGAATGTTGTAGAATATTTATTTAAAAAAATATATATTCTATTTTATTGAATGAAATTTTAAAGCATTTAGTATAAACTATTGTAGTCCATTAAAATAATATTATATAAAAGATAACATGAAACAGTTCAAGTGGGATTCGAACCCTCTATCTTTCCCTTACAGGGGGAATGCTCTGACCACTAAGCCACCGAACCTGCCAGAAATTATCAAAATCTTTCTATATGTCTATTTTATACTGTTGATTGATGGCACTTGATAGAATTTATTGTTACACATATAAAAAATACACTTGTAATACTTGTAATAAATACTGTGGAAAACGAACAACTGTGTTTTGAATAAGTGCAATTAAAATAGGTTTTATATCAGAATTCAGCGATACGTACTTTCAAAGTAACAATTTTAAAGTGCACTTCACTATTAATATTCGTGATCATAATACCTTCAATCAATATTAATCTGCAATTAATGAACAAAATACAGTATACGAGTTTATCCTGATTACAAACAAAAATAAACCTTAAAATCTATACAATACTGTCGAAAGTGTACGCGATACGACCTACAGAATACCACGGCCATAATAACAACATGTTTTGTTCCCGGCGGTAAGTAGGGAAGCCAGAGCTCACTGGAGAGTTTTTGTGCTGTCAGTGGAAAGGTTGAAGGCTAAGGTTGCTTGCTAGCCACCAGTGCAGAAGACAAAACAGGACAATTTTGTCTTCTGCACTGGTGGCATAGAAACTCTCTGCTCGTACAGGGTCGGCAGCACGAATGTGACTCCCCTGGTATTGCTGACATAGGCCACAGTAACCATTTTAATGTTTGGTACATTGTGTGTTTGTTTGCCATCTAAGTGATATAAACATACATAACATAAACTCACGCCTATATCCCCGAAGGGGTAGGCAGAGGTGCTAGCACCCACATTTCGCCAGTTTATGTTTAGGTCTCAATGTAATAGGTGGCGAACCTATTGCCATTAACCGGGCACTTATAAACATGCGATAAATACACACATAACTTCGAAAAGCATCGACAAGTCATTGGTGTGTGCCATGGTAAAACCTGGGATCGAACCCGAGACCTCGTCTCAGTAGTATATTACCCATACCACTAGGCTAACACAAGAACTATAACAAGAATAGAACTCATTGAAATACCCTGTAACTATAGCTGCTGAATAGTACCCCAAACGTCGGGTTAAATGTAAATAATAGTAAATAAATAGCGATAGAATCTGTTAAAAGGTGTTCTTTTAAAAAAAAAAAAACAATTTCCAACCATGAAAAAATCACTGAGCGAAAATTCTAAAAAAAAGAAACTTATATTGCTTCTAGTTTAACCACAGCACTATTGGATTCCATTCGAAAATCGAATACGGGACTCGATAACCCTTGAAACGATGCAAGACACAATCGGCCATAATAAATTGATCCATCTAATTCTATTAAAATACTCGTATTTGTACTGAAAGTAAAATAGAACAGGTGTGCGGGGTAGTTCAGCTTATGCTGGCGGTGTGATAGAGCAAAAACAGTTCATTTGACACCTGAATTTCGACCAGCATTTTTTACGTCGTACTCAGTTTTACGCAGATGTAAGCGTAATAGATTTTTGGACTGAATATCGAATTCAGTATCGTATTGTTAAGTTCACCTATATGAGTAGCTTAATCAATGGGGAAAAGATGTGTTTATATGTATGTATGTATGAGTAGCTAAATTATATACATTGTGCGTATCTTTCTACGTGTGACATGTATGCATTTACAAAAAAAGGTATCTAAAAATGTTTATCTGCATTTTAGAAGACATAACACAAGCTATTTATGCTATGCTTACTTTGAGTCCCCTGTGTAGAATATCGTAAAATATTTATTTATTTATCTTGAATAAGTTTTTTTTTTAATTTCTTTCTTAATACCAGTTACCTGAAATAGTTCCCTGTGTGCCCCGGTGTACGCCTCATATGCTTTTTCTTCCTGATGAATGCAAACAAACGAATAGTGAACATAGTAGGAAACGAATTTCCGACCTCTACGCCGCAGAGATCATCAAGAAAAGTGCTGTAAATCTTGTTTGCTAAATCCTATTTGCTGTATGAAAAAGTTATCATAAACATATACATTAATTTCGTCTTAAATTCCGAATATATAGGGTGTATATTTGAAACAGGGCAGTAAGGGCAGATACCTTAACCGCGTGTAGTTAAAGCAAAATGTTCATAGGAGACTTTCCCTAACTTTTTGAGATATTTTGGACTGCATTTATAGATGTTTGGCAAAAGTCAGTTACAGTCAGCAAAAAAAATGCGTATCCATTGCGGCATGTACCAACCACTCTAAACGTGAAAAGTGAGTGTTATACCATTAATGCTAAAATCTTCAAAGTTAAAATTTGGATCGCTAGGTATTGCACGTGGCTCTATTCAAGTAGAATATGTTGCTGTTGAACCTATGCTTTATTACATTTAGATCATTATAATCCCTAAAATCTTTAAAATACTAGGTTGTTCCATGATCAATTTACCGGAAGCCTGTATTTTTCTCCTAAGTTGTTTTACTTTCATAGTACCAATAAATTTCTAAGTCAAATAAATAGAACTGTCTCCATATCTTTCTTTATCCGTACCGCAACCTTTTCCATCTAAATTATTAATGGAGGTCTGGGTGAAAAATTGGGAGGAATGAAGAGCAAGCAAAGCTGGTGTGTAGCTTGTGGTTTTATTAATTAGTCATTGCAGTAATTTCAGGGCAACCATTTGTTGCTTTTAGTTTATTTTTCAATCTGACTGACTATCTGATTCATCAATTAAGACACAAGGCCACAAACTTGAAGTTTTGGTCGTCGATACATGTTGTGGCTTTCATGTTGAATATGTGGAAAGATCACGATCTTTGGGACTCAAGCCAACATTAACGAAAACTGGTGCAACTTTAGGCACTAGTGTAGCCTTTCCTCACTGCGTTGGGAGGTGAGTCAATCCCGTAAGAGTCAATTCAACTAAATTATAAAAAGAATGAGTAGAAGCGCTTGGGTGAAGAAGACGTTTTTACGTTGTATTTCCCCTTACACGATTGGTATCGATTGATTGTCAAGTTTTTCATGTAAGTCTTAGTTAGGATCCAGAATCAGTAATCATATTAAAAAGCAACTTATGTCTCTACGTTTCTACCATTATGGCGTAACAATATACAAACTTTCTATCTTGAAGGACGTGAAAACACAACAATCTTTACAAATATAGAGAATCCAATTCAAGCCGTTCCGAATTGCGAAAACGTATTTCTGTAACATAAAGAAACAAAGATTCCTAAGGTATACAAATAAACACAGCCACATAAATTACACAAAAGATTTGTAATAACAAAGAATTACAAAGGACAGACACAAAGCAGAATGTGAAACGAACCCATATCAATAACTTGGGCGATTACATACAAAAATATAACAAAATATTTAATCAACAGCCAAACATCTAATAACGCGAACAAAGGCGACAAAACTGTGACAGAGGACACGTAAACAGCAGAAGGTCCAATTAAATATTACTATTACATTTTTTCAAACATCCAATTAAGTATAGAACGGAGTAGCCTAATTTAATCTGTAAACCGGTATACCTGTAATTAATGGACGAGGCTTCGTCGTAGGTTTTTCTCTCTGAAATGGGACTGCAGACGACAGACGGTCATAAAAGCCTTATAAGCCAAACCAAAAAGAGGAGAAGGGATAAAGGGGATGTTCCATACTGAAAGCTTGTATAAATAATGCAACAGGCCACCACGTTAAGATGATGATGATTATAAAAAAATACTTCATCTCGCCAGATCAAAAGCTCTGGCACAGGTTTCACACAGAGTCTTCCTACTCTTCTGTCAGGATTATGAACTTGATTGATAAATAGTTGCCAATTAAATGTACGTCATGTCTAAAAAACTGATTGCATGCGTAAGTCATAGTTAAGCAAAGTTTTTCTTCTATTATTCTACTGTACAGCTGCCCAATGCTAGGAAATAAAAAACACAAGTGTGTACCACCATGTGTTGCTTTTGCCATGACAGATCGTGTGATAAGGCTTTGATGTGTTAATATCGTCTATATCCTTTCAGAAACAATCCAGGGATTTTTCGCAACCCTCCTGTTTGTTGTAGAGTATAATAACGTTTTGGGAGTATAAGGGTTGAGTTTTTCTATCGATTACTAATCTGTGAAGATGTTTTGTAGAAATATGACAGTGGATTTCTGTAGTCGAAAGTAGTATTCGTATAGTGTTGAAAAGTATTTTGTTATCAAATCCTTTTAACAGATTTCAATTCGATTTAGAAAAATAGATTTTAAACGTTTCTTCGTTATTTGTATTTTCCTGAAAATCATAAGTGTTTGTTATCTAATTAAATACAAATAATTAGCTATTTGTTTCTGCTTCACAAATGTACCTGTGCCAAATTTTGTCCTGGTCCATTTAACGGTTTTGGCATGTTAACGGATCGCGACTAATCTATCAAAAATCCATCCGTATGTCTATCAATCCTTCTAAACTTTTGCATTTACAACATTACTAGTGCTAACATAATATTTCCTGCCAATATTATTAGATTAATGTCTGCAGTCAGAAGGAGCTTACAATTGATTAACTTTACGTGTGTAGCTCATTTCTTGGTCTTAGTCTGTTTGGCCTATTCTCGTAATTATTAGTGCTTTGTGTTGTTGATTGTGTTGAATGATCAACCACCCACGATGACTAAAAAGTGTGATCAATGTGAAAAAAATATTACGAAGACTGTACCAGGTGTAGAGTGTAGTAAATGTGAGTGTCTGGTTCACCTAAACACAAAATGTACGGGATTGACCAACAAGCAAATCATTGCACTCAAAGCTGCACCCAGTCTGGAGTGGATTTGTCTGCAGTGCCAAGAGGGAACACCGCGAAAAAGCTCATCTATCATCGTACCAAGTGATGATGATGAAGATAATGACACGGATGGTACATCAGTGACAATCAATTCAAAGAAGTTGATCGCTAACATAACGAAAGAAGTTGAAAAGGCGATGAAAAAGGAAATGAGGGAGCTAAACGATGCTTTTCAGTTTCATAGCTCTAAGATGGATGAGATACTGCAGTGCGTGGAGGTCTTCAGAAATACTATTAAGGATCTAGAACGGAAAAATACTGCACTAAGCAACAAGGCAACCAACCTTGAAATTCGCATGGGAGCAATGGAGCAACGCATACAGGAAATGGAACAAGAGAAGCTGGGGAAATTTCTGGAGATTGCCAACGTTCCAACCGAAACTATCGAGGAAGCTAAAAACGTTGTCGAAAACCTTGCAGCTATAATCAATCAACCAAAGGACGGGATCAAGGTGACGAAGAGACTTCATGCCCGCAAAGATTTGCCATCTAAAATATTAGTAGAATTGCGTGATGAAGATACCCGGGAAAAATGGATAACGGAAACAAAGAATAGAAAACCGTGTGTAGCAGACGTACATCCTACCTGCAAAACCAGGAGAGACGTTTTATACGTCAGAGAGGCTATGACGCAACTAAACAAACACCTACTTTGGAATGCAAAACAAGAACTCAAAATAAAACAAAATTACAAATACATATGGTTCAAGAAAGGTTACGTGAAGGCGAAAAAAGACGATAACGAAAAAATTTACACCATTAGAAGCATGGAAGATATTCAAGCACTGAGTACAAAAAAGAAGTAAAATCATTATTATACTAACCTGTTGATCAAATACATAAAACATGGCTGATATACAAATCACAAGCGACATTAACGAAATAACCAATTGTATTAACCTAAATGATTTTCTAAAGCAGATACCCAACACTGGCGTAAGTTTACTTTGTATGCACATAAACATTAGATCCACAATTAAAAACTTTCCTGCACTTGAACAATGCATTCTCTCTTCTAAAATAGATGTTGACGTAATAATATTATCGGAAGCTAATATTTCTGATTCCATAAGCTGTCTTTTTAACTTACGAGGTTATCAAATGTTTACGAACTTGCGACATGGTCGAAGAGGTGGGGGTATCATTGTATTTGTAAAGAATAAACACAAAACTGTCATAAAGCAACATAATACGCAACACTTTGAAAATATCTTATGTACTATTACGACTCAGTCCAACTATACCGTAAACCTATGCGCCGTCTACAGACCGCCAAGCCTTAGTAAATATTTATTTATTAGCGAACTACACTCGATACTTAAACACCTTTCCAATCACTCCGACTTACTCTTATTAGGAGATATTAATGTTGACTTGAAACTCAGCAATCCTATAACAAATTCATATAACAACTCGTTGCATAGTCTAGGTCTCTTGTGTGGAATCACAGAATACACTAGAATACAATTTCGCAATGGTTCGTTAAGTAAAACATGTATAGATCACATATATGCTCGCTCCCGCACAAAAGACCTATATACGTCGGCGATCGGCACTACACTTGCTGACCACCGTGCGATCGTACTAGCTTGTGTCGGGGCACCAATACAGGAGGTTCCAAATTATAAAACGTGTATAAATAAAAATATACTTACGCAACTCCTCAACGAAGTTAAATGGGATGAAGGATGCGAATTATCTTGCCCGGTAAAGATCAATGACTTCATTGAAAGCAGATTTAAAGAATGCTATTCGCAATCAACACATCAAATAAAACTCAGAAACAACGTACGTGATAGCAACGGATGGATAAATAATATGGTAATAAATGCTTGCAAACATAGGGATGAAAAATTCGTGAAATGGGTAAGAAATGCCAATAACTTAAATTTAAAACGTGACTATAACAAAGCTAGAAATTTTGCGAACAAAATTATACAAAAGGCAAAGAATAGTAGTCTCAGAACCGAAATAACGCAGAATTACCGCAACCCACGTAATCTTTGGCAAATCCTCAACCGAATTACTGGCCGCATAAAACAGTCTATAGACATTGTCATAACAAACTCCTTGACCAGGAATGGTGAGAGCAGTCAAGATGTGGCCAACAGGTTCGCGCAAACGTTTGTAAATAACGTTAATTCAATAACACCTAATTGCACAATTCCTTTACTAGAGAAATCTGCATACACAAAATCAGTAAATGTGTCAATGAGATATAGACAAGCCACAGAAGGGAGTATAGAAAAAATTATAAAATCCATAAACATAAAAAAAGCCCCAGGCTTGGACGGTATAAGGACAATCGACATAAAAAATGTATCTGACAAAATATCATGTATTATAACTAAATTAATAAATATGAGCATCTCAAGCGGCAAATATCCCGATGCACTTAAAACTGGTATAGTTAGACCTGTATACAAGAAGGGCAATAAAGGCGAATACTCCAACTATAGACCAATAACCATCCTCCCAATCATAGATAAAATAGCTGAAAAGTATATAAGTAAAGAAATACACTACTTTCTAGACAAAAATAAGATTCTCTCCCCTAACCAGTATGGCTTCCAACCCCACAAAAACACTTCTCAGCTCCTCACCAAATTCACAGACAGCTTATACGACCATCTTAATAATAAGCGACACGTAATGGTAGTTTTTATAGACTACAGCAGTGCTTTTGATACACTCAGACACCCAACATTGTTAAAGAGCTTAAAAGAGTGTGGTATTAAGAATAAGCTCTTAAGGTGGTGTAGTGATTATTTACACAATAGAACATTTAGAGTGAGAGTGTCTGGTGAAGATAGCAGCACCATGCCCGTGAGCGAGGGTACGGCTCAGGGATCGGTGTTGGGACCATTGCACTTTCTCATATATGTCAACAACTTGGAAAACTTGATAACTAACTGTGAGATATTTCAGTTTGCTGATGATACATGTCTGGTGGCGACTGGAAACACGGCTGAGGATGCATTGGTGAAACTTCAGGACGATTTCAATCTACTGACCAAATGGTCTCATGACCTGGGTCTTGTGCTGAATGAAAAAAAAACTAAACTAATGTACATAAGCTCTAGTCGAAATAGATGTACATATGAGCCTGCTCTTGTCGCGCACAATCATGAGTGTCTTCATAAAAATAATGATAAAGCAATACCTGACTGCTGTAACTGCAGAATAATAGATGTGGTGGACGAGCAGACTTACCTTGGTGTCGTCATAGATAATCGACTTTCCTGGAAGAGTCACATAGACCGGGTCTGTGACAGACTAAGGGGTATACTAGCCAAGTTTACTCTGATAAAAAGAAAAATACCTTACCAAATTCGACTACAATTGTACACTGCCCTAGCCGAATCAATTATTGGTTATGGTCTATCCAGCTATGGAAGAACTTACAAATCGCATCTCGATCCAATCTATGCACTACAATTGAGGTTGTTAAAGGAAGTTGTTCCATATAGTATCAAAAAGAATTACGAAAATAACTACCATGCGCTCTTTGAATTTTGCAACATACTACCCATACACGAAAAAACTAAATACACACTCTTACAGGAAGAATTTTTCAGGGAAGATTTTAAAAAAATCAGGCAATATAACATTAATTACACTGTCCAAACACGTCAGCTCCTGAAATCTAAACTACTGTTGCCAAAATACATAAACCACTACGGCAAAAGGAAACTGTCATACATGATCCCGAACCTCATCAACAAACTCCCATTATCCCTAAAAAATGAGTTAACTCCAAAAAATATTAAATGCAGACTCAAAAAACATTTCCTTGCGAATTTAATTAATTACTGAACAGTGAATCACGGTACCCATATGATATAACACACACACACACACACACTCACACACACACACACACACACTCACACACACACACACACACAAACGCGCGCGCGCGCGCACACACACACACACGCGCACACAGGCACGCGCGCGCACACACACACACGCGCACACACACGCGCACACAGACACGCGCGCGCACACACACACACACGCACACACATATATATATATAACATACTTATATACAAGGATATATCTTTACACTTGTAAACAAATCATGATCCTCATCTCACTATCAATGTAATAGCACATCGAAATTCTCCGACTTTGCGTTACCTAACATCATTATAATGTATTAGCTTACTTGAAAATAAAACAACATCCTGTAGATGCAGTGAACGTATTTGCTATCTACTCGGAGTGCATTATAAAAAAACTAGTTAGCCGGCTGGCGGGAGGATGACGCTAGACGTAGTGGCGTTCTTTTGCAACCTACCCGCCAAAATTAATATTTTTATTTATTTATTTGGTTTCTTTTTTCTGTGATGTGCCCTAACACATGTCCCTGCGCAATATGTGGGTACTTGATTGTATTATTTTGTATGATTGTATGTTAAGTTAATATCTGAATGTCGATGATAATGATGCCCAGAAAAACTCAAATGAGTTTATGTGACATCACTAAGTAAACGAAACATGTAAATACTGTAATTGTTTATAATAATAAATAAATAAAAATAAAATAAATACTAAGCTCTCACAGATAGTGGTTTATATCAGATCACACACACTATCAGGGTACGATTTGAAAACATCATCGATAACATTCCGTATCGTGATCTACGGCAATAGTATCTTTTGAGTTTAAAATTTTTATTAATTCGTGCACTTTCAAAATTTCGTATCTACCTCATTCGGTATTATTATCTTCTTGGATGAGATGAGCAAAGCCAACAAAATGAGCAAAATTTGTAGCAGCCTCAATGTATATTTTGTCAATGTTAAAATTTTGATAAGGCACCAATTCAATAATTAAAATCATAAAGCTTTGTTTTCTTATACGTCTGTAGGCTGATAAGATTTGCAATATTTTTGGGCCTTTGTTGTTCTTAGTTTGTTATAATAAAATTCATAGCGAGGCGGAGTATTATCGAGTCACTATATTTTTCAAAATTTAATCCTTATTTAGAGAAGTAAGTTATTGTTAAGGAAATTCTCACACTGTACTAAATAGAGATACCAGTACTGTAGTTTCACTAAAAATAAAACCAATATGACTATCATAAGATGTACAGACTCCTGATTTAAGAATCAGCCATAAAAAGTAAAATAAAATAATAATTTTAAAACCCAAGCATAGAATGGTTAATGGTTAATAAATCGGTTCTGGTTATCGTTATTTCTTACGTTTACTTATTACAACTATCTAAACTTACTGACCTGAAAACTAAAAATCTTGCCCCAAATAGGCCGTTAGATAAAATCGATCGCAAAGCTAAGGGTTCTTGTAATGGATGGTCTACGATTTGTCACTACTTATGCAGATAGGGATCTTGAATGATAGTGTATTGTTGCAGTTCAGCTCAAAGGAACCTAATGATGTCGTGTTGCTATTTAAAGTTATGTTTACACTGGAAGGGAAAGGGTAATTGATTTGGGACATACGGATGTTCTCGGATAGTTTTCAGCCTCGGATGGGATCGGGACTAGCGCCAATATGGTTATTATTATATTTGATAACACTGTTTAGAATGAAGAATGAACTCTTGAATTTGATAGATATCAATATGATTATTGATCGATTTGAATTTTAGTTTTACTTTTCTTATTTTATTTTATTTTTAGTTCCTCTATCTTATAGACCCCCAGTATCTGTAAAATAATAATAATAATAATGACGTCTCTATTGTACACCAATTACACATTACACTAGAATATGTGGTACAAGTTCCGTGGCACGTACAGATGGCGGCCTTATCGCTCTGCGGCAATTTCTTACAGGCAACCATAGGATGGAGATAAGAAAATAGGAGAAGAATATTTTAGGGCAGTTAGGTGTACATAGAGAAGATATAAAGAAAATAAAATAATAATAATAATGAAAAAGAAAACACAATAGCCATAGGTAAATACATTATAAGCATACACGCTATATATATCTTAGAAAAAGTCTCAATACATTAACACAAACATAAATTTACTTCATTCTACCTTATTATTCCACTCTTTCATAGAGACAGGTAGTATTCCTTGACAAGTCTTTTGAACACAGGCAAGGACTGAGCTCGCCTGACAGTCACTGGCAAAGCATTCCACAACCGAGCCGCCTGAACCGAAAAGGATTAATCAGCAAAGTTGGTGGAATGGTTCGGTATTTTCAAACTTGGATTCTCCGATGATCTCAAAACCTTTGAGTGAGTGTCGTGTAAGAACTCAAATCGCTGTTTCAGGTAAGAAGGAGTTAGTGGGTTAAATAAGATGTTGTAGAAATATTTTTTTCTTTTATTATTCATCAGATAATAAAACCCGCGATTTGTTAGTATTGTTAGCTATAAATGATTTCTTATTGTGGGTTAATTGTGTTAGTAGTTTGATTGTGCTAATAGACAAGTTCTAGATACAACTATAAATTCTTACATTATTGCATTTTTTTCCATATTACAAGTCACATAATTCATTTTAAATCTGCTGAGATCGACAAATATCCCTACAAATAACTAAGTCAAAGTCAAGAGCCTTTAGAGTAGACAATGCAACTGTCAACAAAGCACTATAATAATATATTTCTGGCTTAATCAGCATTTTAGGACAAGCAGCTAGTTACACCACATCATTCTTTGCAGACCTAACAAATATAAGTAATAACATAACCTCAAAATCAAAGCTTATGAGATGTAAGAAAAACTCATAACAAGGGTACATCTTAGTCTCTCGTTAACAACTTCTTAAGAGTTACGTTCATTTAAAAGTATTAAGACTCGGATAACAAGGTAACTTACACTCCACATCTAATTCTATACACAAAATCTTGGAATTCATAACAAGCAAAACTTGGAATCGATACTGGATTGGATCAAACATTTCCTATTATTGAACTAGAACGGAACTCTTAAGTGGCTAAGTGACTGGTAAGTTAACCAATCTGAGTTAGCTCGTTACTGATGGTCTGTATGAATTTCAAGTGACATTTTGAATGGATAATTGACGTAACTGTTATGGTAGCACTCCACTGAGCTATTTGTTTTTGATATTGAGTTGTATATATTTTTGAGTTGGCAAAATATTTGTCGTAAACGCAAACATGCAAATCAATTTAGACAAAACTTATTTACTTTACAAAAAGTTTCACTTTAAAGTGGTGGCACATGCGATTTGTGACATTTTGACCATTGTTAAATAATATACTCTACTGGTCATAAAGAATAAAAAAAAAACTTTAACAATTGCACGTTGTATAGTAAAAACCAACATTCCCGTGAACTGAACGAGGCCGCGACTTTCCTTTATTGTTATAATATAATTATATACAATATAATTATTGTTGATAATATAAATTAAATTTAATGTACACCATCCAAGATAAAACTATGCGGGTTTTATGGGTGTTTCTATGAGATGAACTAATGTAATACTATTGAAATAAATAAATAAAAAAAATAAAAAAATTAAAGAACGTTAAATCGTCCAAATTGTTTCTGATTTACAATAAAACAGTATGCATTTGACAGTAACAACCGTAGTTCCTTAGGTTCCATGGGCTTTAGTATATTTGGTATTAGTCCTATTTGTCAAAAAAGCAATATGTTTGATGTTTTGTCAAATACACAAATACGAATAGCCATGTGAAGTGCCATCATTATACACAAACTTTATATGAAATTAAAAAAAAGGAGGTTGTCAAAACTGAATACAATTTAAAATGAATCTGAACCATTTAAATGATACGTTATTTTAAAAGTCAATCGTGTTATTGACAGGCTATTTACAGAGTTGTTAACATTCGTGTTGTCAAGCAATCTAAATTCTTTGGAGCTGGATGATGTCAAATATGCAGAGACGATAGGTTAGTGATTAAGAAGTCGGCCTACGATCTAAAGGATCTAAAGGTTCTAGCCATGAGAAAACATACCGTGAACTCACTGATAACATAAGAAATATGACATAGCTGGTGAGGATATGTATTGTGGTATAATTTTAAAAAATAACAATTTTTATACCACTTAGGTGGCAGACAAGCACACAGCCCTCTTGATGGGAAGTGGTTACCGTGCCCTAGGACGTGTGCAATACCAGAGGCGTCATAATCGCGCTACCGACCCTAAAGAAAAGTTGTAATGCCCCTTTTGAAGAACTCCATATTGTAGGCGCATGGGAAAACCGCAGCAGGCAGTTCATTCCACAGCTAAAGTCTCACAACAACTAAAAAGCACGATTTTTGCTACTTTAGTTAGACTCTGATATTTTGTTTAGGTTCTCAAGAAATCAACAACTTGCATCCTCATTTACCAGTTACATCTGCCTCGAATTCACACCCTTACCATTAAACTCAGTTTCCCTCACCTACCCTCATAATGAACGGACACACAGCACGCGTCAAAACCTACATTCCCACACAAAGGAAGTACCTAACCTTTTTTAAAACCTGTTAAAAGTGACCTTTAACAGACTGACCGCTGTAAAACTGCCCTTATCCGGGACCCTTTCTTATTCAACTTGGATTTTTCCATTCGATTTAGCGAACGAAAAATTTGGGACCCATTTTAAGGTCATTGAATGGAAAGCAAGAAAATTCAATTTATACGAAGCCACGATGCTTTCAGAGAATTTACATATTAAAATAAGAATTGTTTTAGCATAATGTAGGGTATAAAATGCTTGTTTATTAAATCTCGCTACAATATTTACACTTCCTTAGAATGTAATTTGGTGGTATTAAAATTTTGCTAACCATGCTCAAAGAATATACATATCTTAATTTTGGATTTTGTAGGCTATCTTAAGAACAGGATATCTTATAATTTAAGTTAGTGAAATATTGATACATACAAGATCTTTGAAACTAAGTCTTATCTATAGGCTGATGGTTCTAATTAAAAGGGTTGATAAAAAAAGTATTATTATAATAATTTGCCAACATTGTAAATTGTCTATTCGTGACCAGACATTTATGTTTTTAGTTGAAAGTATTGAAACATTGAGATTAAAAAGATGAAAGGGAAATACTAGCATTCCCTGTGTCATGAAGAGCAGTCCTTTTTTTTATTCCACTTAGTTGGCAGACAAGCACACGGCCCACCTGATGGGAAGCGGGTACCGTGGCCTATGGACGTATGCAACACCAGGGGTGTCACACTCGCGCTGCCGACCATGAAGAAACCTTCTGATGCCCCTCTTGAAGTAGTCCATATTGTAGGCGCTTGGGAAAACCGCAGCAGGGAGGTCATTCCACAGCTTGAGTGTGCTCTTTCGCAAGACGTATAACATGTTTATAGAATATACATACAATTTCCTTATTATCAAGTTTACTATTAACACTATTATTTCATGTTTTGCTAAACCCAGGTTTGTAATATTTACATGTACATGCATGGGTAGGTATGTGTGTATGTGGGTATGTATATATACACATATCTCTCTCTCTCTCTCTCTCTCTCTTTCTCTCTCTCTCTGTGTGTGTGTGTTTGTATGTATGTAAAGTTAAAATTGCTATTGATCAGTAATTAATTATAGTAATCAATTGTGAGGAAATCTTTCGAAATACACATATATACTAATAGGCGCATACATAGAGATTTAATCGATAAATGTGCTGATATGTGCTTATGTAACGTTTAATATTATGAATAAATGAGTTATGAGTTAAACTAAATTTAAACTTTTGCTGCTATCCTTTTTTTAACTAACTAACATCAGGGATTGCAATAAAAATGCTATTTATGTACTCATATAACACCTACATTACTTTCATCAACTAAAACATATTTGAAGCTATTATTTTTGTCATGTTGCTTTTAATTCATATTTTTTTATACAACTTCGGTGGCAGACAAGCACACGGGCTACCTGATGGAAAGTGGTTGTCGCGGCCGAGGCATTCTGTAGATTGGAGGTGCTTCCCCAGTCGGACTGCTGAACTGGGACGGGAATACCGTCGTATCCGACCTCCTAGAGAATTTATTTTCCATATCATGTCGACCATACTATCTAGCACTCAAATTGAATTATCTAACATCAAGTGAGCAAGATAAACATAAATTTGGAACACATAAGTAAGTACATGAGTTATCCGACTCAACATTTTACGTCTCGTGTGCATAAAATGTCGGCGTGATAGTATTCGGTAGCTTTTTATGACGTCATCGACATCCCTTCCGGTTGTTCCGACCGGTAACACATGGTGTTTATTTAAGCACTTTTTTTTTCTCACAGATAGGCTGGAGTATTCATTTTGTTTTTAATTTTATTTCATTTGAGAGATTTGGTTTTCTCGAAATAACAGAATTGTAATCTGTGAGACAACATGAACTGCAGCAACTAGAAAATATAAATAAATAAATATTTCACAACGTTCCACACCACGCTATCTAGACCCATGGTAAGCATAGCTTAACTAGCTTGTGTTATGGGATCTAGAATGCGGATAAACATACTTAGATACTTTTTTTTTGTAAATATATACATTTTATACATAGAAACACCCAGACCAATGCAAATATACATATTCATGCATACAAATATTTGCACTGAGCGGGAATCGAACCCGCGCCCCCTGCATATCAGACGAATGCTCTACCGCTACGCCACGGAGGTCGTCTACCCTACAAAAATCGTGTACAAGTTTTTCTTAAAGAATAATAACATTTAAACTATCGCGTTCCGTGAGATATAATAATGTTAACGATAGTTAACGCGATCATGGATATACATACCTTCAATTTACTTGACGTTTAGACCATTGACTAGCTCGGTGGTGCACGCTGGCCCTCTTCGATTTCGTGATATAGAAGGTTCTTCATCTACCCGCACATTCTCATTTTCTTTATATTTTCTTTTCGCCATGTACGCCGTCGTGATTGCACTAATTCCCGTTAACATTATTTTATTTCTTAAAGTGCATTATCGTTCATAATATTACTTTTCTTCATCTTTACTCACAAACTGCTTTTTAGCAAAAACTACGTTAACCGCTTATTTACGAGTATAATGCTGAAATCCCCTCTGATAACGCCGGAGGACGTTATGTTCGACTCAAACGGACTAAAACTGCACTCAGTCATAGGTTTTCAGTTGCCGCCGCGGCGGCGGCGCGACTGGTGCGCCTCCCCGTTTCCGGGGACGAGTTGGGGACTCTGTAGTCCCCACACACTCGAGGAGAGGGCCAGATCGTGAGAGATGGCCCTGGGTCGGCCGGGGTGCGAGGGATAT
Organism: Eilema griseolum; assembly: GCA_963662185.1. Lineage (NCBI taxonomy): Eukaryota > Metazoa > Arthropoda > Insecta > Lepidoptera > Erebidae > Eilema > Eilema griseolum. The sequence continues at coordinate 10,753,480 of OY759255.1, forward strand.
GCCTGTCAACCTCATCTTCGGCAATCAAAACGACCCACAGGCGGCGTGCGTTTTAGTCGGTTCGAGTCCGACATAACCTTTTCCACTGGCTCCGATGGAGAGGTATCCGTCGATATTTTACGCACGTAAAAAAAAAGTTTTCAGTTGCCGGAAGTCAGAAAACTAGTAGCCAATCTCTCATTCCTCGGCCGAGCCAGGGTCATCTCTGGCTCAAAGAAGCCCCCCCTCGGCTTGATATCCCCTCTTCGGTACACAAACCCTGAGATAACCAGTGCTTAAGGTGAATCTGTGAATATAATATTATACACCTACTTAAAGACATAAAAGTAATGAATTAAGTATTTGAGAGTAGATACTTTAACGTAAGTTGTAGAAAGAAATTTAATGAAATGTTCCCTTAAGTAGCACAAATAAAGGGAAACGTGACGAGGTACGTATTACTTAAGTATTTTCATTTAAAAGTTAATTAGCTTCATCTGTGATCTTTCGAATCTCAAAACTTGATAGTATGCCCTTATTTTATATATATTAATGACAGCCTGCGTGGCGTGCGGTATTGAACGCAATCGCTAAGCAGGAGGCGTGGGTTCGATCACCCGCTCAGTGCAAATATTTTATGCACGAATATGGATATTTGCATTGGTCTGGGTGTTTCTATATATGTATGTGTTTACAAAAAAAAGTATTTAATTAGTAAGTTTATTAGCATTCTAGATTCCTCACAAGCTACTTAATAAGCTATGCTTACCATGGGTCTAGATAGCTTTATGTAGAATATGTATTTGTTATATTAGTGAAGTCTCAATAATAGTGACGAAGAGACTCATTTTCACCAATCTAAATTAATAAGAATACCATATTAATTTAGATTAGTGGAAATGAACATGAGTCTTATGTAGCCCAATAAGTTAATTCCCTCGTATACCGTCTGACCATGGTTTATCAATGGTCTTCATTATACTTACAGTAAATAACATATACATCATAATTAATTGGTAGGAAAACAAATCCAGTAAAGCAAACGAGTTTTCTCCCAATAAACATTTGAGATACAAGAGAAAATAACGCAAATTGGTTATTCTTCGTATTCTTCAATTTAAAAACATGATTAAAGTTTCGCAGTACCAAAAATATAATAGCCCTTATGTGCTCTATCCAATTTTCTTAACAAATTAAAATACTGGAATAAAGTGTGACACATGGGTAGAAGTAGGGTTGGGTATTACTTCAACCAGACTATACTAAGTAATACTAGTTGAGAAAATTTTAAATTATCTCTGCATTTTCTTGTTACGCAATTAAATTATTTAATGAAAGTATTATTTCTTTCGTCAAACATTTAAAAGGTTAACATTTATGAACCAGTGAAATTACAAATTATATTTGATAAAGATAACTTCAAATTTCAAATTCAAATTATTTTATTTGCATAAGATAAGTACAAAGGGTTAGTTAGTTGTATAGTATTTACATAATGTGTACAAGTGCTCTGCTTATTATATTTGATAGGTGTGCAAATATTAAAAAGTCAAATTACCATTCAAAATTAGAATGCCAAAAAAAACAGTAAAACAATGAATAGGTATCGAATAATTAATAATGTCAAGTATAATTAATAATGTCAAAAATATATGATTAATATGTCAACAATTAATACCTACCAATAAATATTATAAATATGACTAAAAACTACTACATTTCGCAACATTTATCCTCTAAATATTCATGCAATGTATAATAGCATTTATGGACCAGGAACTGCTGCAATGCAATGCCATGTATACAAAAATATCACCCTGTACCGTATGTAGCTGCCTTACTATTATTCTGCATCACGTAATCATAATTCTCACGTCGTCATTCTAGGTACAGCATTCAAACCACGCAATTACATCACTTCGTCTTATATGTATATCCTCCCTTTTTGTCAGAGGGACCTCACGCCCAGTTCCTTCATAGTTATTTTTTTCTCTGAAAGAATAGAAATTGGTTTAACTACACGCGAATATTAGCTACATTCACTGCCACTTCTGAGGGTCGTTTGTCATTTTGATGAAGAATTATTTCCACTGTTTATTCATCCAATATTCATAACATCAATTCCGTTTACCAAAAATGAATAGAAATAAAATCAACAGACACAAACGAGAGAACTGTGAAACTCAACACTCTTGTAATCGAATAGCACCGTAATTCTATATTAGAATCCACTAAATTTGTTAATGGAAATTCTGTTAAAACAAAATGAACTCATCTAAATGAAATAGACACAAAACCATTACTATTGAATGCTCCAGGGTGCTGTACTGAATTAAATTCATATTATGTAGAGGATTACGTTTATTACGATAAAGGAAAGCTATTGTACAACTTAATGGTCTCTGAATGACATCGCATAATGTCTGAGTGACTGCGGCGACGGCAACGTGTTAATTTTTATATTCGTGTGATTAATATAACCTAAATTTAGTGTTAACGTAAAATAATAATTAATTAGACAGTTAAAAGTTCGGAATATGTGGACAGTCAGCGTCATAAAGATCTTGAGCGTCAAAAAGTCTCAAAATGATCTTAAAATCAAGAAATTAAAAGCGCTTATTGAAATACAAGCCGTAAACCTTTGAAGATGCCATAAGGCGAAACCGGTTAGATGTAATAATAAAAAAAAACTGAAAAAGTACGAGTGTATCTCAATATGTTCTGACTGTTAGAATGGCGAGGTAAAGGAGAATAAATCAAGGCACAAGATAATACAATTATAGAATTTATTCCAATATTGCAATGAGTAGGTACATCTATCGCGTACGAAAGTTAATATTGCAAGTACATACACACGGTATCGGTTGTTCACTGTTAACAAACACATCTTATAGCAAACAGTTATTAATTATACTGTGCAGTACTTACATGGTAATATTACAATACTTCACCCGTATAGTAATAGGGAAGATTTTGATGTTTCCTCGGTAACTCTTTTGAGTCGACTCCGCCTACCAAAAATGGCATTAACCCCCGCTATTCTTTTTCAACCCGCCTTTTATGCACACAAGATAGTCAAGCAACATACTTTTAATTTATTCTATTACTAATATTATTTATGATCTGTTAGTGCCATTTTTAGTATTACAATTAAATATTTATAAATTGCTAATATTTGAGAATAATGTATTTACTTCCAAATTTATAAAATGAGTAATATTATATTAATATTTTAATTTAACACTAATAGTGTTTAGCACTATATCCGTTAGCGCCATTTCGATATTACAAATAAATATTCATTTATTGCTAACATTTGATAATAACCGAGTTATCTAACTGTAATTTCGTAATTAAATAAATAATTACGATTAATGACGCTAACATTCGGCCATCTGACAACGCCGTGCGTCCTCGTACGGAATACAGTATAAATACAGTACAGTATAGTATACATACAGGAAAACATAATAATATAAGTAAACAAACATTGACACTTCACCGCTGAGCACAGTGATATATTTGGAAAACTATACAGATTTCAAAAAGGTTCAGGTTTCTTCATAATACATTTCTTTTTCTCATTATCTTGTTTGTGGTTATAAAATCAACAAATGGTAAATAACCATGCATATAGGTACCCTTTTAACTAGGGAACAACATAAACATTGTGCTTATCTTGGCAACAGGCCCCATTATGTCCTGAATACCATGAGCAATATAATTCTTAGTTTATTCTGAATACCATTAGCAACAGGCCCCGATACGTCCTGAATACTGCTGGCAACAGACCTCAATTCACAATACACAATACAATATAGGTAACCTATTAACTAGGGAACACAACATAAACATTGTGCTTATCTTGGCAACAGGCCCCGTTATGTCCTGAATACCATGAGTAATATAATTCTTAGTTTATTCTGAATACCATTAGCAACAGGCCCCGATACGTCCTGAATACTGCTGGCAACAGACCTCAATTCACAATACACAATACAATATAGGTAACCTATTAACTAGGGAACACAACATAAACATTGTGCTTATCTTGGCAACAGGCCCCGTTATGTCCTGAATACCATGAGTAATATAATTCTTAGTTTATTCTGAATACCATTAGCAACAGGCCCCGATACGTCCTGAATACTGCTGGCAACAGACCTCAATTCATAGGACTCCAGTGGTAACATGCCCCTTTTCATATGTCATGAATACCGGTGGATAGTATTGTACATATTGTGATATTTAGCTAGATATATAATATTAATAATTGAATTAATCTATAAAGTATAATACTTTAATCTGAAATAAAAGTAAATTAACTATGAACACATTAAGAATCAGCGATTACATAAATAGTTTCAAACTGAGCTATTTTAGTCAATACATATATGTAGCATATTCATTCGGAATCAGTATCACCAGACTCTTCGCTGAATGCCTCATCATGAGGCCTACTAAAATTCAACCATAGCTTTATTTTATCTATCGCAACTACTGAAGAGTAAGACTTATTACCCTTTTTGTCAATGGCGTGTCTTCAATTTGGAACCTGTCACATTTATATATCTTTGTGATCCTATATGGACCCTGATACTTGGTACAAGTTTTTTTTTACTTTGGCTGCTAGCAGGGATATTTTTTTTCGACGCTAATTAAATCTCCTACATTAAACTTTTGAGATTTACTACGCTTCTTGTCATAGTAGTCTTTTGTCTTCTTTTGGGATAGTTTGACATGGGAGTTAATATTTTCTCTAATTTGTGAGATATCTTGATTAGTGATTACATCAGTGACATCATCGGCTAACTTAGATAATATCTTACCTTCATTATTCCCTGTTAACCTGGTACCAAATAAGGCTTCTGATGGCCAACGATTAATGCCCTTATTAAACGTATTGTTCATACCCCATTGTACATCTAGCAGGTGGTCGTCCCATTTATTATCAGCTAAGCCTATGCACTTGGTACTTAATGAGTCTATTATAATTTTATTATAGCGTTCTAATTGCCCGTTGGCTCTAGGAGTGGTTACGGCATTTAAAACGTGTCTGATACCCTTCTCAGATATAAATCTCTTGAATGCATCACTTGTAAATGAAGTACCACGATCCGTTATCACTCGCCTTGGAACTCCAAAGATGCCAAAATATTCAATTAATACTTTTAAGGTCGTAGATGATTTAGTGTTCCTAACTGCCTTTAGATAAATGTAGTGAGTGTAAGCCTCCACAATTACGAGTATATACATATTACCCTTGCTACTCTTCACAAAGGGTCCTACGTGGTCCACGTGAATGGTATAGAACGGGGTATCGATCTTTTCAATCGGGCGTAGATGGCCTGGTTTTTTCCCTCCTAATGATTTCGGATAACTGCATTGTAAGCACGAGTTTACATATTTCTTAACAAATGTACGCTCTTCTATCTATCTTAGGAAACCAATAGCTAGCTCTGATCTTTTCTAAGGCAAAATGACCAATATCGTTATGGTTCTGTTTAGCGATTTGCCATCGGACTCCTTTAGGCACTACCCATTTATCACCAGCTGATGTAACTAAATAATTGGTTATTTTTTTAAAACTTATAGTTAGTTTTAATATCTACGATATTGTTTAGATTTGGATCTCTTTATATTCCTATGATTCTCTGAATATCACTATCTACACTCTGTAATTTGGGTTACCAATTATTATTAACATTCCTAACGACCATTACGTTGTCTTCAATCTCGGGAGCATCTCCTACAGGGTTGCGACTTAAGGCATCTACATGACTCACTGATAAACCCGGTCGGTATTCTATATTGAAATTATACTTTTGCATATATTCCCACCATCAAGCGACACGTGGCAACATGTCTCGTTTTTGGAATGTGGCTCTTAGGTAATTACAGTCGGTAATCATTTTGAATTTGATTACAATTAAGTAGACTGAATTTATGTAAAGATGATGCAACAGCTAATGTTTTGAAATCATACGAGGAATAATTTTGTTCCTCTGGGTAAGTTTGCCTACTAAAATAAGCATCGGGTCTGAGCATATTATCATATTTCTGATGAAAAATGCCAACGACACCTATTTTGCTGGCGTCTGTGTGTAACTCCGTTTTTAAAGTTGTATCATATAATGCCAATGTAGGTTTGCACGCTAGCGCACTCTTTGAAGACCTGAATGCTTTTTCTTGGTCTGGCCCCTATGACCACTTGATATCCTTCCTAAGTAAATCTGTCAATGATCTAACCGATATAGCAAAACCAGGAACATGTCTTCGAAAGAAACTGGCTAGCCCAAGGAATTGTAGGACGTTATGTTGATTTAATGGAGTGGGGAAGTTTTCGACAGCCTTTACTTTCCGTGAACCTGGATGAATACCTTCTGCAGAGACCTCAAACCACAAGTACGCTAATGAAGGACTAAAGAAAGTACATTTGGACAGATTCAGAGTAAGGCCAGCTTTAAGGAGTAATTCTAATATTGATTCCAAGCGCCCTCACTACTTTCATTTGATTTGGATGGTATTATGACGTCATCTAGATAGGCTAAGGCTTCCTCATGTCGCGCTGAACCCAAGACCTGATTGATTATACGTTGGAAGAGAGCAGGCTCGTTTGCTAGCCTGAACGGCGTTCTATTAAATTCTAAATGACCCTCTGGAGTCACAAACGCGGTCTTGTGCTTATCTTCTTCACGAATGGGTATCTAGTAGTAGCCTGATTTTAAGTCTAGTGTCGTAAAGAGCTTATGACCTGATAAGATGTCTAGTTGATCATCAATTAAGGACATTGGATAATTCTCTCTAACCGTTTTCTTATAGAGAGCTCTATAATACAATCAAAACGAACCAGTACAATACTACTAACATATGACGACGTTGATGGGCGTACTATTTTACTGTCTATTAATTCAGTGACCATACTTCTGACCTACTCTTTCTCCTTAATAGCTAGCTGTAAGGTCTGTATACTACCGGTTAGTTATTATCAAGGTTAATGGTCATTTCTCCTACCGTGGTACAACCCAATTCGCCTAAATTAAGTGCAAAACAACTTCTATACTTATTTAATAAAAGAAGCAATTGTTACCGTTTATCATGGTTAATTGAGACCATTGAAACTTGGTGTATTTTAACTTCAGAATCTAGGCCAGAGACTCTGACTTAATAAGCCTTTCCTTAGGCAGAGAAAGAGGCGTTTTACCCCATGCGTTGAGAACTATCTCTCCAATACCGGATTGGATATGGTACAAACCAGGTAGAATTGTAAATATAGCACCAGATTCAAATCTGGTGTCTCCACTAATGAATAAATCTCCGTTGTACTCAATCTCCGTATATACTTTAACAATCGTCACCCCAGTTACAGAGGTATCATGTGTACAGTTCAAACCTACTTTATAATTATTTAATACCGTATCACTTAATTGTGTAATTTCTAATTGGTCTTTAGTCTTATGTATCTCTATATGCGATTACTCCGTAAAGGTATGGCCTATCATTAAAGACGGTTGCATAACATTGTCCGGCACTATTACTATTTCTAGATCGGCCACAACGTTATCAATAGATATGGATACTGTTTGTTTACCTAGCGATAGTACAGATGAATTGCTGAAACCTACTAAAATAGAGTTGTCCAAGTTAAACGGGATTCCCAATTTTTGAAATTCAGACCACTTGGAGTTTCTTAAATACGCAAGTAATTTATTAAGGTCATCGAATTGTACCGCCTCTGCTCCCAAGCGTACAGACTTATCGTCAATTCCATGGAGAATACAATCTACCGCCTTTTTTCCAACTATACCGCACCTATTCATTAAAGAAACTTTGTCGTAATAATAATTCTCTAAAGAATCGCCAATATGAGCCCGTTTGGATAACATATCACAAAGTATATGGCCGAAATTTTCAGTGGAAGGAACAGCGGGCCCAAGTTTTTCCTACCACTCTGCCCACGTAAAACTGACAGACGGGAGATCCTCGTACCACCGCTGGGCTAAGCCCCTTATCTTCGGGAGTGTAAAATGAGTAGTCTGCTGTTCAGACCAACCGTAAATAGTCGCGCATTCGTTTACTTTTTGTAGCCATATTTTCATGGTTTTGTTCTTTCTTGCTCGGATCGAACTCTGGTATAGTGTTGTTATTAAGGTTCCCTAATTTTGACATAGGATTTTCATCGCGCAAAGACTTCAAAGCTGTGACAACATATCATTATTCATACTAGGCTTACCGACATCTTGTGGTACCGCTCCATCCTTGATGGCGTCCTCAGCAACTGGTTTCCGACTTTGTTGAAATGAGCTGCAATCGCCGCCGCGAAGCGTCTCGCAGGGAGGTTTTCTTCCGATTACCACCGACCGTTGGCTGTGAACGCTGTCAGGGCTCTGCGACCGGCGGCATCGTGAACGGTGCCAGCTTCGGCTCCTTGATTGTAGCCGCTGATAATGACGACTGGAACTGGTCCTCTGGTTACGGCTACGGCATCGGGCTGGGCTAGGTGAGCTTCCAAAATGCCGCGGTCGCGGGGTTGTCAGGACACGGCCACGTGAAGTTCTGAGATTTCTTGAACTATATGACCTCATGTCACGTTCACGAGCAGCTGACTGTCTGCTACGGGAACATCGTCCGCTTCCATCCATAGTTTCTGAAATATTAAATAATCGGACAAGATGCTGCATTTCAAATGTATGTAGTGAGAGTTTAACACTAGGCAACCATACTGTAAAGTTTTATTACTGTATTTATGTAGGCGTGTTTAAAATACATGAAGGTATTTATAGTAAATACTAATGGTTTTATTTCTATAGTGAAACAGTACATAATAGCAAAATAATTCCTAATAATGTTACGACGTTTTCAACAAGCTGTTAGGCAGCGAATAGTTTTAGCAATGAGACTTAATTTGCTATAACGTGGGTACAGTACAGTACAGTACAGTGGTAGCATGTTCGTGTCTAGTTTCACTACATTCAATCAATCAATTTAAAATATTTCGATATACCTACCTAATAATACCTTTAGCTCAGTAGTAATGATTATTTTTAGGTGCAATAAATTTTAAAGACATTATAAATAGAAACTGTCTTTTCTGCCTCGTACCTACTAATTGCCCAATGTTGAAAAAAAAACAAAAAGAAAAAACTTCTAGAAGTGGGTACGTTTTATAATCCCTCTTCTGAATTGTTAGAATGGCGAGGTAAAGGAGAATAAATCAAGGCACAAGATAATACAATTATAGAATTTATTCCAATATTGCAATGAGTAGGTACATCTATCGCGTACGAAAGTTAATATTGCAAGTACATACACACGGTATCGGTTGTTCACTGTTAACAAACACATCTTATAGCAAACAGTTATTAATTATACTGTGCAGTACTTACATGGTAATATTACAATACTTCACCCGTATAGTAATAGGGAAGATTTTGATGTTTCCTCGGTAACTCTTTTGAGTCGACTCCGCCTACCAAAAATGGCATTAACCCCCGCTATTCTTTTTCAACCCGCCTTTTATGCACACAAGATAGTCAAGCAACATACTTTTAATTTATTCTATTACTAATATTATTTATGATCTGTTAGTGCCATTTTTAGTATTACAATTAAATATTTATAAATTGCTAATATTTGAGAATAATGTATTTACTTCCAAATTTATAAAATGAGTAATATTATATTAATATTTTAATTTAACACTAATAGTGTTTAGCACTATATCCGTTAGCGCCATTTCGATATTACAAATAAATATTCATTTATTGCTAACATTTGATAATAACCGAGTTATCTAACTGTAATTTCGTAATTAAATAAATAATTACGATTAATGACGCTAACATGACATATGTTCCGACTGCTCTCCGTTTGTTTTCACTCAATTCACTGGTTGTGATGTTATGAAGAGCATAATGTCGATCGCTTCCAATGCGGTCGGAGTTGACTGTGTCAGCCGTAATATGATTTTACCTATCATTGACGAAATCCTCCCTATAATTAGTCATATTTTCAACTTTTCGGCTGCTAGCAGCACCTTCCCATCCGCATGAAAAGATGCCCAAATAATTCCAATTCCAAAGAAGAGCAATCCCTCATCCTTCTCCGAATACCGACCTATCTCGATACTTTCCTTCCTTTCCAAAGTCCTTGAACGTCTGATACACTCTCAATTAATTAGTTTCCTCTCAAAAAATTCTCTATTGAACCCCTCCCAATCCGGATTTCGTCAAGGTCACAGTACCACGACTACTCTAATTCATATCACGGAGGACATTAGATTGGGGATGGAGAACGGTGAGCTAACAGTCCTAGCACTGCTAGACTTTACCAATGCTTTCAATAATGTTGACTTTGACGTATTACTCGGAATATTGTGTTCCCTTAACATATCTCCGGCAGTGATTGACTGGTTTCGAAGTTACCTGTATGGTCGTCGGCAGCGTACCCGTATAGAAGACACTGTTTCCTCTTGGTGCTTAACGACTGCTGGCGTCCCTCAGGGTGGCGTTTTATCTCCCCTACTCTTCACTGTTTTTATAAACTCCATTTCAAACCATCTCACTTCTTCCTACCGCCTATACGCAGATGATCTACAGATTTACTCCAGAGCTACTCCAGATAAACTGGCGGATGCTGTCGGCATCATTAACAAAGATATGGTTCACATATCGTACCCTCAGTGGAAAAAAGGCATAAGACGAAAATGCTGATTTTTCAGTATGGTGAAAAAACTGAATTTATGGGTATATTTACTTTATTTCCAAACGTAGAAGAATTAGTCTTATATCAAAAAAAGGAGAAAAAAATATTGCACTTCATGTTGTATTTAAGTTAGTGCTAATGTTTAAAGTTTATTAGGAATTGTAAAAATAAATTATTATGCTATTTTTCAGAATACAATAAAATAAAGGATTCTGAGTATCAAAATTTATGCCAGACTTTGCCAGAAAAGTAAAATATATTTCAAAAGTATGTTATATTAAAGCAGTAATGAATTAGTGAATATCAACATTTATGGTAGTATAAGTAAGATTACTGCATTATTTCCTTTATAAAAATTATGTTTGAAATGCACAAGCAATACTTACCCCTTTTTTCAAATTAGGGGCTTGTTAAGATAACTTAAGTAAACAATAATAATTACTTATTCCATTATATGTTATAGAAAAGTTAGCTGCATATTAACACATATTACTTAGAGTTATTATTTATGACTACAGGGAAAAAAAGCAAATGCTTCTTTTTTATTCACTATTTTTTATTTCAAGCAAAATACTACTTATAGTTTGGTAACAATTAAAGTTCGTACTATCAACAATAAAATTGCACAATAATATTCAGAAATATAGAGGACACGACGGTATCTCCCGTCTCAAATTGAGCAGTCCGTCTGGGAAGTACCTCCGCCCTACAGAATAGAGTAGGGTAGCCAGAGCTCACTGGAGAGGTTTTGTGCTGTCAGTGAAAAGACCGTAGGCTTAAATTGACACCACTGATTTGTAGGGGCGTGAAATGTTAGCGCGGCGGTCAGGGAGACCCGGTGAAACGGTTATCCGCTGGCCGCCCGCAGGTTATCGAACCTGGGGATTACTTACCGCCCCAGGAGGCTGAACCAGCAGCCTGTATAAAGTGCCCATGCTGTAGTCGTATCGGAGGAGGAAACCGGAGTGGACTCTGCTACAGTATTTGGGAGGGGACTGGGGGCCATTCCGCCCGCCACGCCAGTCAGTCACACAACCCTAGCTTGTCTATGTTGGTACGAAGCCTAGCTTTGTCTTCTGCACTGGGAGCACAGAAACTCTCTATACGTCCTCCCACCCACCCCTCGCATAGGTCATGAAAAGAAAAAAAAAACAAGATGAACGTGACCACAGCGGCACCATCGTCCACAGTACATGTGGATTTCTGTAACATCAGGGGCCTACACACCAACCTCAACGCGGTTTATTTACATTTAGAGACCGCGCAGCCCACCTTGTTTTTTCTGACGGAGACGAAAATATCATGCCCGGCCGATACAGCTTACTTAATGTACCCCGGGTACAAACTCTATGCTTGTACGTCCGGGATGATATTTGCTGCCGCCAGGGGCCTGTCAACTCTTTGGGTATGTATGGATCACGGTGGCCACACCCGTATCTTTGCGCATCTCTACAGGTCTCATAGCGGTGACCTGGGTACAGCTCAATTGTTTGAGCATCTGCAGCGGTCTGCGGACAAGGTAATTGAGCAATACCCTACCGCGGAGTTAGTATTCTTGGGGAACTTCAACGCTCACCAGGTAGTGACTGGGGTCTCCTAGAACTGATTTTGCAGGAAGGGCTCCTGCTGACTTCGCGCCTGGATGAACACTCAGTAACTGTGGAAGCACCACTTGGTACTTCGGACTACAGCCTCGTTCAGGCGCAAGTGACTCTTACGCGGCCTGAACCACCGCGGCCACCTCGATGGCGGCATGTCTGGCACTACAAATCGGCAGACTGGAAGGGACTGCGAGAATTCTTCGCGTCGTACCCGTGGAGGCGGCTTTGCTTCACTTCAAATGATCCCAGCTCCTGTGCAACAGCAGTAGCTGATGCGATCCTAGCAGGTATGGAATGCTATATTCTGAACCGCTGGATCGCAACAGGAGAGAGCAAACAATCTTGGTTTTATAGGCCCTGCAGAGAAGCAAGAGACCTCAAGCAATCTGCATAGAGGGTTTGGACCACGGCTCTTGCCATAAAGATCCAAATATCGCTGAAGTGAAGCGAAAGTTGAATGCCGCCTCGAGGTCTAGTAAAAAGCTACGGCCAGGGCTAAGTTTGAGTTCATCGGCAGAATTGGCGAGCGGCTTGCGCGCTACCCATCTGGCAGTCGTGCATTTTGGTTGCTCGCCAAAGCTGCCGAGGGAAACTTCTGCCAGTCTTGCCTTCCACCGCTGCAAAAATCCGATGGTAGTCTGGCCCATGGCGCTGAGGAAAAGGCCGATCTGTTGGGTAATCTCTTTGCTTCAAACTCGACTATAAACGACGGGAACGCCGAACCACCCATAATCCCCAGCTGTGGTGCTTCCATGACTGAAGTTAAAATCACGCAACGGGGGGTTCGGCGCGACATTAAGTCCCTAGATGTTCGGCAGTCGAGTGGGCCGGACGGTATACCGGCGATGGTGCTTAAACACTGTGCCCCCGAGCTGTGCTCTGTACTTACACGTCTTTTCGCACTCTCATACTCCGCAAGGTGGGTCCCGACCTCGTGGAAGACCGCACTCGTGCATCTTGTGCCTAAGAAAGGTCCGACAGACAGATCCGACCAATTACAGGGCTATCACACCTCCCTTCTCTTGAAGGTAATGGAGCGTATTATTAATACACAGCTCCTGAGATACCTTGAGGGAAACGATCTACTGAGCGATCGACAGTACGGCTTTCGCCACCGTCGCTCTATCAGTGACCTTCTTGTGTATCTCACAAACCGGTGGGCGCAGGCCATCGAGAGTTGGGGTGAGGCACTAGCGGTCAGACTCGATATAGCGAAGGCCTTCGATTGGGTTTGGCACAAAGGTCTTCTTGCGAAGTTGCCATATTATGGACTCCCCGAGGGACTGTGCGAATGGATCTCCAGCTTTTTGTCCCACAGAAGCATCCAAGCCGTCGTCGACGGCAGCTGCTCGGACTGCATGAACATAAACGCTAGTGTCCCACAAGGCTCCGTGTTGTCTCCAACGCTGTTTCTGCTGCATATCAATGGCATGCTGCCTGATGGCTTCATTCATTGTTATGCGGACGACAGTACCGGAGACACGTGTTACACGGGCCGTGCAAATATCCCTCAGTCCGAGGTGGAGAAGAGTCGCGAACAACTTCTTGTGTCTGAAATCGAGACTACTGTCTCTGGAGTATCCGATTGGGGACGACTAAACCTAGTCCAATTCAACCCCACTAAGACACAAGTATATGTATTCACCGCTAAGAAAACCACATTCATTGTAGCGCCGCAATTCCTGGGCACACCGCATACCATCTCCTCGAGTATCCTTGGTGTCGATATCTCCAGCGACGTCCAATACCTTAGTCATTTGCAGGACAAGGTTAAGTTGGCATCAAGAAATCTCGGAGTGCTCAACAGGGCGAAGCAGTACTTCGCTGCGGGGCAGCAACTCCTTCTTTATAAAGCACAGATCCGGCCTCACATGGAGTACTGCTGTCACCTTTTTGCTGGAGCACCTGCATACCAGCTTGACCCCTTCGACTCAGTGCAAAGACGGGCATTGAGGCTGGTTGACAATCCCATACTCACAGGTAGTGTGGAACCTCTTAGCCTTATGAGGGATTTTGCCTCACTGTGTGTGTTCTACCGCCTATACAACGGTTTGTGCTCAGATGAATTGTTTGACATGATGCCCGGAGCTACATTCTATCATCGCACTTCTCGCCATAGGCAGGAAATCCATCCTCACACATTGCGACTCGAGACGGTACGCACTGTGCGGTATGAAAGAAACTTCATCCCACGCACACTCAAGCTGTGGAATGACCTCGCTGCTGCGGTTTTCCCAAGCGCCTACAATATGGAGTTCTTCAAGAGGGGCCTAAGAAGGTTTTTTCATGGTCGGCAGCGCGAGTGTGTACATCCATCACGGTAACCGCTTCCCATCAGGTGGGCCGTGTGCTTGTCTGCCAAGTACGTGGTATAAAAACAAACTAAAAAAAAGATTACTACCACTATTGTTTTTTTTATAAATTCTTAAATAATCAGTAGATAATTTGTTAAAACTAAACTTATAACAAGCAAAAATTAATAACAAATCAAGGTACTTCTTCACACATTGCCAGTACCTTTTGGTATTAAAATATTCAACGAATAAAAATACAAATAAAATGTCTTCTTTAAACAATAATGAGATTAAAAATTTCCTGTTTTTCTTCTACGTTATATTCGTTCTAAGAATTCCTAGCCTAGAATGTTTGGTAATGAAGGATTTAAAACAAAATATTATTATTTCTCAATACAAATCTAAGTAACATGACATTGTGGACAAAATTCTTCTCGCCCTGCTGTGCTACGTCCGGTTATACATTTTCAGGTCACTTTACTTTAAAACAAGAAGAAAATCCACTCAATTGTTGTCGTTTTGTTTACGCAAATGCGTTAACGCAGCTATTACCTTGACCTAGATACGGGCACTGACTGTCAAGCTCGTGGATACTCACCCGCCCTGTCCCCTCCATCGATGTATTCACACTTATGTTCCCGCTGTCTACTCCCGCGCCGCAGTATCTAATCTTACGTCTCGGTGAAATGAAAATATTCTAGTGAAAGAAAGAAGTAATCGTTCTTATTTTACAGCCGCGCCGCAGTATGTAGTCTTATGTTTCGACGTATAGAAAAGTTTTGAGTGGAAGAAAGCAGTAGTTATTCTTATTCTGATTTATTTTAAGTTCATAAAAAATAAACAGTCATACAGCTGTTATTATTTTCTAAGTTTATCTTTTTGGCTAAGTAAGCGCATTTAAGATAATTTCCTTAGCTAGTTATTATAACGAATAAAAAGATAATCGTGTATACAAGACTAGCGATGTAAAAAAACAAACGCAATTAAATCATAATAATTGTTACTATTAATTTTCTACATAAAATATTAGGGATAAACGTAATAATAAGTAATACGTCATATTTCTCAATTTATTCTTTGCGTTATATCACATAATCTACTAATCCGTAAGAAAAAATGTAATGGAACAAAAATTCTCAAAACGAATTTCTTGTTTTAACTCGTCAAATTTAACAAGAAAAATATGGAAAAAATTTAGCATATGTATCTTTAAACATACCTTTCAAATTTGATAAAATCGACGAATCAAAATAAAATCACTTATGCCTATTTTCCACTGGGGGTGCGATATGTAACTGGAGTAAGTCGTATGGTCTTAAAGTAAATCCATCTAAGACCCAGGTTATAATCATAGGTAGCTCAAGCTATATATCTAAGATAGACTGGTCACTGCAACCTCAGGTCTCCTGCGATGGTACAGTGATACTATATAACGATAAGGTGAAAAACCTGGGGATATATTTGGATAGCAGCTTGTCTTGGAGTCCTCAGCTTCAGGAGATTAGCCGCAGAATGTTTGCATCCGCGGCGTCCCTGCGTAGGCTTCAAAATTTTCTACCCATTGCCACGAAAACTGCGCTTGCACAAACTCTTCTCTTTCCCATCCTTGATTATGCCGATGCCAGTTTTCCAGATCTCACTGAAGACCAACTAAATAAACTTGAGAGACTTCAAAATCTTTGCATACGATTTATATTTGGACTTCGCAAATATGATCATATCTCAGAATTTCGTGCAAAGCTCAAGTGGTTACCCATACGCCTTCACCGGAATGCTCACTTTCATTATCTATTGTATAATATTTTATTTCATCCTCTTACTCCTATCTACCTAAAAGAACGCTTCGAATTCCTTGGAGACTCACACTCTAGAGCCTTGAGATCATCAGGGAATCTGAGGCTGAGAATGCCAGCGCATTCTACGAGGTTCATGGATAAGTCATTTACTGTCCAAGTTGTCCGATTGTGGAATGCCTTACCTATAACCGTTAGACGTGCGCAATCTCTGCCCGTCTTCAAAAAACTGGTTACAGACTACTATTTGCGGGACTGATGAAAACCATTATCTTTCTTCTCCTCTTTGTATATCTCCTTTATTTCATGTCTACGCGGTTTTTGGTATGTTATATGTGTGGGTGTATTAAGTATAAGTATAATATGTAGGTGCCTAGTTGTAGGTACCGTTTCATTATAAATTATGTTTGTAGTAAGTGTATACGTAAGTATAGTAGTACGTATTATATCTATAGCTGTATAATATATCAGAGTATAAATAATAATATAAAATAAATAATATATGTACACCGGAAGCCGCCCACTATATCTATCTATTTATCTAACTCACTCCATCCCATGGTTGCCTGGTAGAGATTGCCTTGTGCAATAAGGCCGCCATTTGTTATGCCACAAAACTGTACCAAATTTTTTGTTTGTTCTGTAAGAGATATTTTATTATTATTATTATTTATGTGTAACAACAAATTCCACCAAATGCCATCCATCAATCAATAGTACTAAACAGAAATCAAACAGTTTTATTCATTTAAATTATGTTGTTGTCCGAAATAAAGGTGTCTACCAAATATCAGAACAATCAGTTAACAAGAGGGCAGGGATCTGGATGGAAATCATTACCAATATGGGGTTCTTCAAGAGGGGCATCAAAAGGTTTCTTCATGGTTGGCAGCGTGAGTGTGACACCCCTGGTGTTGCATACGTCCTTAGGCCACGGTAACCGCTTCCCATCAGGTGGGCCGTGTGCTTGTCTGCCAACTAAGTGATATAAAAAAAAACCAGCTATCGTGTTTCCTTCTTCCTACAGTCCCGGGTCCTTTAAGCGGGGCGTGAAGCATATGATAAGGCCGTCAAGCTGAGGTCACCATTGGCACATGATATGTGTAAGTAATGGTGACCCTCTTTTCTGAGACTTTGCCTTCAGCTTACCATCAGGCAAGGCGAAGGCTAATTGACGTGTTCTATATAAAAAAAAAAGATCATTTTGAGTACTTTGGTCGTAAAGATCGATGATGATGCAGTCTATACATAATATTGCTATTGCTATAAAAGATGATGCCTGCGGCTCCGCCCACGTGTAGTTCTGATCCCGTTCCCGCAACCCATGGTAACCTAATCTACTCGTAGGGATAAAAAGTAGCCTAGATTATGTTTCTCCAGACTAATAATATCCTTGTACCAAATTTCACCCAGATCTATTCAGCTGTTTGACCTTGATTGAGTAGAAAAACAAAGACAGCCTATGTGGCGTAGCGATAGTGAAGCGGCAACACAGGAGGCGCGGGTTCGATCCTCATGCATGAATTTGGGTATTTGCATTAGTCTGGCTTTGTCCTGGAGAGCACGTTAAGCCTTTGGTACCAGTTTGCTATACGAACATCTATGGGAGTCATTACTGGTAGCTGGAGCCTTATAAAGTCCAACAACTTGTCTAGCTGCGATGCTTCGAAATCGCCTTTGGAGATCAGATAGCAGTCGGGACTCACGAGAAAAAATAGGATTAGTGTCACCAAGTGCTACCGGTGATGACCCCTTTCCATTTCGATATGTGTGCAGTGATCTTTATTATAATATTATCTCATTTGACGACGCTTTTTTTTGTCACTCAAAACTTGCGTTTGAAAAAGAGCTGCGTTGATTTGAAATTCGAATTCGTTCGTGTCAGTCGACGCTTGGCTTTGCAACAGTTAGCACGTCTTAATGAAGTGCATTTACCAGATGGCGTAGAAGTAACGAATTTAAATTACTTTGTCCCCTTCTTCATTAAGAGTTTTAGTCTCTTGAGTTCTTATTTCAACTGTTTCCTTTTCTTATCTTTGAGATAAAGACGTTTCATTATCCTTCGACCTTTTTTTATTTTTATTGCCACCAGTCTTCATAGTGGCAATTAAGAAACAGATATTTTACTGTTCCTTGAACTTTAAAATTAGAGGTTGATTCGCACGGTTCTAAATCTTTGTTTAAATTAACAGAGGTTTAATTTTGTAAAGGAACTATTCTTGAAATAAGTAGAGCGAGTAAGTAGGAATTTACATTAAATTTAGATTCCTGTTTATATAGCGTTGATTAATTTTGTGGTTGACGAGTAATAGGGTGGTGAATATGCAAGGTGAATTAAGTGAAGTACATTATTTTACTGTGCAACATACCAGTACTAACAAAGAAATTGGCTTATTAGTATTTTGTAGTGTTAAATACACGAAGCATAGCATACCTTTTTTATCGTACAGGATTCCCTTGAATACCCTCAATCCCCTGCACGTGATAGGGGTTAGGTCGTACTAGGCTAAAGCCACACGTCGACTCGGATCTCCTGATGACGAGGTGTAAGATTGCTAAAACATAATGTATCACTCGCAAACCATCTCAGCTAGGACCAATCAACGCATACCTCAACAATAAATTTTGTCTGATTTATATCTAAGGCTTTCACATCAGTATCTAAGGTCGTCTTACTCTTTCTCCTTCAGATTTGGCTTATGAGCTTTTTTACGTGCGAAATTTTCTCACAGATACCCCTCGCCGGAGCCGGTGGGAGAGATTATGTCGGACTCACACCGACTACAACACACGGCGCCTGTGGGTCGTTGTTGGTTGTTGAAGCTGAGGTTGACAGGCATATCCCTCGCACCCCGTCCGACCCAGGGCTATCTCTCTTAATCTGGCCCTCCTCTGGCCGTCATTAACGTGTAGTCCGCATAGCACATGACGACGGCGCCGTCTGTGAGCTTACCGCGAAGCACCCAGTCGTATCCGATGTTCCACAGGATTGGCCCTAGAACGGATCCCTGGGGAACACCGTACGATATCTCATGCCGACCGACGCCAGTCGCACTTGGGTGGCTTATGAGCCTCTTATGGAAGTGAACATCATGTGACCTCTAAATCGTGAGAGGTTAGTCTGCGCCGTCAGAGTCTCGTCTATTATTCAGCAGGGGTACTGACTTGCCGATACCCCATACACCAAATATGTTGTGTGGTTAGTAGTCATTTCATTTTACTCAATTAAAGCAAAGTTATAAGTTGTTCTATTTCATAAGTGAAAGTTTTCGTAGACATTGGCTTTTATTTCTGAAAAAGACTATTCTTCAAATATATGGTATTGTACTAGTATTTATGTAAAATACTCAGCAGCAAAGCTTTGCCGATACTATATTTGATGTGCAAATACGGTTCTGAACGTTTCAACGTGAGACAATACGGAATACAATTTTGACTTACAATAACAATTTTGACTTACAATTTTGACTGCAGGAAATCGTCATACAATATACAAATAAATATCAACAGATGTATCATTAAAAGAGTGCCACCTATTATTCTACCTATTATTTCCTTCGTTTGTGAGTGTTTGTCTCGATTGGAGGCAATTTCTTACGGCAAACTGTACTTATTTAAGTTAGTCGAGACATCGGTATGTATAGTCAGTGACAATATTGGCTTAATACTTTCTATTTACAGATCATTTTGGTTCTAAAATGTATCATAAAATACTTATAATATTGATTTGTTTACGAATGTATATCGATGTAATAATATTTTTGTCAAGTATTGTCGTTTATACAAATCACCTATCATTTTTAGGAGACTGGTATTTGGTATAATACGCATTACAATAAAAACGAAATTGAATATTTTAAACAGGGTATTTTACACTAGCTATTTGTTTGAGGCACTTTTTTTGTTTTGGCAGGAAAAAAATTACCTTCCACATTTCGCGGGTTCGGGGAAGCCGCGCGGGTAAATGGGGCTCTCATCACATTAAAACAACCTGCCGTGTACCATATGCCACGACTTAGAGACCGGCGGAAACACTATGCTCTCGTCGACGAATCACCCAAGCACTGACCCGCAAAGGTGGGCCCATCATCTGAATGGACGATGTCCAGACTCACTAGGACATCATCCCTTCGCGGCAGGCTCTACTGTTTATGAAGGGCTAATCCCGACCCATACAACCGCGGCCACACTAGGGCGGCATGAGGCGTAAGAATGCACGTGCACTTCGCCCGGTTCACCGCGATCGGTTCGCGACGAATCAAGTCGGCGAGATGGCTTCCTCGCAGAAGCATGCAACCGCGGCAAAACTTCACCCGTTGCGGGTCACTTCCTTGGGGATCAAATTAACTTCACTTACAAGTCAGCACTCCTGCCAAAGAACAGACGAGCTTAGGAGGGAAGATATCAGTCGCTACCAGAAGAATTACAGCATAGCATACATTGAGCTCCAAAGTGCAAATTTCGTACTTAATCGCCGTGTGGTTCCCGGCAAAGTAGAATTTGGGCCACTCCATCTCTTCCCATGCGGTGTTGCACAAGGCGACAAAGGGATAGGGCTGTTTTTGACATCTGAGAGATACATACAGCTCAGACTTGGGCACAGATACATGGCTCGAGTCAACAATAGTGCCCGGCAGATTGCATTACAAGGGACTGAAAACAATGATTGGTGA
This sequence comes from Eilema griseolum, assembly GCA_963662185.1. Lineage (NCBI taxonomy): Eukaryota > Metazoa > Arthropoda > Insecta > Lepidoptera > Erebidae > Eilema > Eilema griseolum. The sequence goes on from OY759255.1 coordinate 10,774,524, forward strand.
AATGGGGATGTTAATTCACCTCTGCCTTTATCCTTGAAGGGTTAGCCTTCGAGGATAAATGTATGTATGTTACTAGAAAATCATTAAAAGAACGGTAATGATAATATTCTCAACCGATAAAACAAAGAGTTTATCAGTAGAGTTTTAAAAACTGTTAAGCACGTTTTTAGATACTAAACGAATCTGGAATTGGGGAAATAAAGAACCTCACTGTAGTTAAAAATCCTGTTTAAATTTTACGAGTTCTCTTTGTTTTTATTGATATTATCTGGCCGAGCATAGAAAAGTATTCACGAAAATACTTCTGTTTGAAAAGTGTTTCAACTTTGGCTGGGGAATTGCAAGAATTTTCATGTTGAAAATGATCTTTGCAGTTTAAAACGTTAAGAAGTTTTGTTATTTGCTTTCGTGAGTTAGAAATTGACATAATAAATAGTTTGCATCTTTTAAGTTTGATTTTAACTAGAGTGTGATGGATTCTATCATAAAAAATAGAACAGAAAATACGACAGTTACGACAATAATTTTAAAATATTTATGTAAATGAAAATATCGTTACAAATAAATAGATTTCCCGTGCCTTGGAGGTTTGTTTTTTTGTTTATTATTCGTTAAGCCGTTGGTCCCAGTTGTTATACAAATATCTGTGGCAGTCGTTACACGGATAATTAGGAGTCCTAAAGTCTGAGATTAATTTAGCTGCAGAATTTCAATATCGCCAATCGGTTGTCGAGGTCAGATAGCGACTGCCATACTCACGGAAAATATACAAAAAAGTTTAGAGGCAGACAATGAAATAAATAAAATGGAAGTACCTGTTTGTACTATTTAAAATAACAGCTCGTATATTTGTACAGTATAGCAATCATTCAATGTCTAGAACGGCCAGCCACGTAATGTTAAATGCAAATAATATAAAGTGTTATTATCAATGTTTAAAATATAAACATATTTATTAATACAGCAATATTAGTATGAAATGAATATAATACAACTGTCTATTACTTGGTAATAAATTAAAGTGGTTATCATACCAAATGAAAACAAAATGAACATTTTAATTGATGCAAATATTAGATTAAAATACGGTACAGATAGGTATAATTAAAATCGTAAGTTCCTAGTAGATTATTGTACAAGGGTAGTGTCATTCTGTTGTCCAGAAAAAAAGCTAGGTGAAGTACAGTACAGGGACTTCATCCTTGTACTATTCCAGCATCTGGAAATCCGAGACGGCGTGTGGTTTTAGTCGATATTACCGTCCCTGCCAGCTGGCGTGGAGGTATCCGTAGGGATTTTTGTTCCATAAAGAGATATAGAACATAGTGTCATAGACTATAGTAGCATAGTAGCTTAGAAAACGCAGTTGTAGAACATAGCAGGTGGATTATTTCAACTAAAACTTTGAAAAGCTACTGTTAGAATATAGTGGCATAGATTGAATATAGCAGCATAGCAGCTTTAAAAACCAATTATTGAACATAGCAGTTAAATTATTTCAACTAAAATTTTGAGTAGCAACTGCTAGAACATAGTGGCATAGACTATAGCAGCTTAGAAAACACAGTTATAGAACATAACAGGTAGGCTATTTCTACAAAAACTTGGAGTAGATTGTTATTTGTTTAAAATCATTTTGTTAGTAATAAATTAGTAACTTAGAAACTACAATAAAATAGTTGGTAACAAGGAAATATAACTAAATTTTGCGCAAACTGACATCAAAACACGAAGAACATAATTTTAATAACACACATTTCAGATCAAATTCCTCTGAATACAAACGGAAGATCTTCAGAATAAGGAAAACGGAACGCAAAAATTATCTCCTTATTTACAGAGCAAGATTTACTTGTGAATTATTGAGATAGGTCCATATCGCTATTATATTATTCATATTCAACATTTAATTCAAAGAAAAAGTTCCTTAGGGACCTGTTGTCAAAAATATCACGTACCATCTTTATGATCAGACACATTTGCACATAAAAGGAAGTTTACGATGCCTGTACGAAGCATCGGGAGATAAAAGTGGAAACAAACCACAATATTGTATGCCTTATGCTTTTTTTTGTTATCTAATATTTTAGCTACAGAGCAATAATCTTTACTGGCTCTGGGAAATTTACTTTCTCCCTTAGGTTTGAAGTTGGTTCAACTTTTTGCACTTATTGGAGGGAGATATATTTCAAATGCTTCTGTTGTTTCAATCATGTTTGGTAGGTTTGACTGCCGTAATTGGCAATAAAAGAGTTGACATAAATCACCTTTTTGAAGCAAATGCTCTAATTAAATAGTGGAAATTGTGGAAGCGTAGTTGTCATCGGTCAAAAATGGTAAGTGGTCCAAGGACAGCCAGGTTGTGTGTGAATTACTTTATTGAACTATCTAACGCTTGGATATCGATTTGAGACTTGAGACTACCTGAGGTTTTAGTAGGTTGGCCAGCGGGGGTTTCTGAGAAGATTTTCGTAAGAATTTGCTTTTTTTAAAGTAATGAGGCAAATATTTGTATTCATGAATATGTATATTTGTATTGGTCTGGCTGTTTCTGTGTATAATATGTTTGTATTTACAAAAAAGTATCTAAGTATGTTTATCCGCTATCTAGATTCCATAACACAATCAAGTAAATCTATGCTTATATTGTCTAGATAACGTTGTGTGGAATCTTGTAGAATATTTTGTAAAAAAGAATGTCATTGAAAATTAACTAAACCCTCTACTATCCCTAATAACTAATAATTTGGCCAGTAAAAGAACAAAATAGGTATTTTTTGTTAATAATAATAATAAATAATAACTTCATACTATTTTATTTTACTGTAAAATTATTCTAAAAACCCAGATTGTTTAACCATTTAAGAAGAAGCATAATGGAAGGCATTACGATAGACTTGTACGAATAAACATCACTTTTATCTCTAATCTAATATTTGTGCTTCGCTGGGTACATAAAATATTATGTTATTCTGCTCGTTTAAATTTCTTAACTTTGAAAATTGGAATTTTTAAATTATATTCCAAACATAAAGGGGTTTTTATAATTGTTGGATAATTGTGTTTAAATTTATAATGGTTACAAAGAAACCTAGATGAAAATGTTAAATGGTTTACAGAAAATTTCTTGCACATCTTGCCATACCACAAAGATTAATTCTACAAATATTATAAATGTGTAACTTTGTAAAGATATTTGAATGTTTGTTATTCAACTACGTTTACGGCTGAACGGATTTGACTGAAATTTGTCACAGGAATAGATTATAAGATACGATAAGATACTAATTATTTATTGTACACCATAAAAATATTACGTGATAACAGTTTATTCATATTTAATGCACGATGGGCAGCCTATCGCCAACAGTGATTTCTTCCATGCAACCTTTGAATGGATGGAAACAAAAGAGATGATAGGGTATCGTACATATATTTATTAAAAATAAAGGCACAATGATAAGTTAATTAGTCTAGAATTGGGTATTATCCAGTATTTAAAATAAATAATTTAACTGAGCTCTTGTGCTGTTAGTGGGAAGACCAAAGGCATGTCCTGATTTTGTGTTCTGCACTGATGGCACAGGAAATCTCTGTTCTTACAGGGTCGGCAGCACGGGTGTGACTCCGCTGATTTTACACACGTTCATAGGTCACGGTAACCACTTTCCATCAGGTGGGCCGTGCGCTTGTCTGCCACCCAAGTAATATAAAAAAATAAAACAATATTAGTACGTTTGTTAGACTGAGTCATTGTAGTCACCTTCTCTTCTTCACCTTTGAAAGAGGGTAGGTAGGAATGTGAAATGAACAAATCACTACTTAATAAATTCTTAGTCTCAAAGATGTAGTTCGCGAAATACATTTAATAAATTCAGCTATCCGCTATGAAAAAATATATAAAAAATATAAAAAAAACTAACAGTGCCCCACGATTCGATCTGCCGTATCCAATTGTATTCAATCAGCTCGACTTATTCAGTCGGCTTCGAAGAGTTACAGCGAGTTGTTAAATATTATCATGACTGAGCTATCAAATGCAAAAAAGAATTCTTAAAAACGTATGTCTACATGATTTTAAGAATTCTGCAGCCTAGCTCAGGAGATTAATACGTTCAAATAAACGTACTTCTCTAAACTTCATTATTAGTGAAGATACATTGTAGATAGAAAAAAACCGAGAGCCACTAGTGTAATATTGTAGATGTCCTGTAATAGTGACCTCCTTTCCTGAGATTTATTTTTCAACTTACCATCAAGGAGATGAAGTCATACTGACGTAGTCTGTATCTAAAAAAATTACAATGTTTTCTTGTGTCATGCGCAATATACATTCTTATACTCACGCCTGTACAACCCCAAAGGGGTATGCAGACGTGTATTGACACCCACATTTCGCCAACTATGATTTTCAGTCCCACGCAATATAAATTATACAAAACAAACACAACCCTTTCCGCGAAGCAAGAAAAGGCTAACCATATAAATTCATGTCCCTTAAGGTATTCTAGGAAAACGAAAATAGCAAGGGCTAAACAATCTGGGACCCCTAATATTATGCAAAATGCCACCTTGAGGATTCAGAGGGGACTGTCTAAAGCAGTTTTGGAAACAATAGACGTGAGTGGTACCTTCGAAATGGCCTGATAGGTGGGTTAAGAAGGTCGTATGTAAGCTCCTTTTGACTTTCGTACCGTTTTTTGGAACGGAAAATTGGAACGAGCAGTGATAATGTGTTCCGCGTCATGGTTTGAACTTCCATTTTTTCTAATGATTCGGCAGTGTGTGATGTTACTTACTGACCTATTTTTTTTAACACATGTCCTGCGAGTGTCTTGTCTTTTTATCGGCACAGTGTGGAAAAATGTGGAAAAGTATTTATGCAGTTGATTGATAGCACTTGGTGGAATTTGTTGTTATACATATTGACGTATAACTTTGAGGGTGCCGTAAGGCGAAACCGGTCAGGTCTAATGACAATTAAAAATAATTTAGAAAAGTACAAGCGAGTTCTCAATATGTATGGAAAAGTAAGTCTTACTCCCGTCTGTCGTACATTAGACGTACCTATATTATAAATGGAACATCAAATACTTACTGTTAACTTTCAACAAGTAAAAGACACGCAACAGTTCTCTTTTCTCGCTTATCCAATATTCAAAGACTATAAAGTACACTCTTGCTAACTTATTACTGACTAGCTGACTTATTACTGAATAGTATATTTTGAAACCTCATATCACCTATTTGAGCCAGTTTTTATTTACATAGATACATACATAAAATCACGCCTGCTTCCCATAGGGGTAGGCAGAGATCACGGATCTCCATTTGCTACGATCCTGACATACTACTCCCGCTTTATTCACTCTCATTACCTACATTCTTCATGCATGCTCGTCATTTTAGGGTACTTCTGACCTACCCTTTTTCTAAAACTTACCTGATTTGGTCCAGGTATGTGTGTCTGCCCCTTCCGATGGCACCACACCCACATTAAAATTTAGTTTTCAAATAATATTTGGGAATTTGCTGGGTTTGATCACATTTATTCTCTGCTCCCTTAAGTAGTAGCGCGATGTATGATATATATCATCATATAGCCTAAAACCTTCCTCGAAAACGGCATACTTTTTTTTTCATAAACTCACGCCTATATCCCCGAAGGGGTAGGCAGAGGTGCTAGCACCCACATTTCGCCAGTTTATGTTTAGGTCCCAATGTAATAGGTGGCGAGCCTATTGCCATTAACCGGGCACTATATAAACCTGCGATAAATACACACATTACTTCGAAAAGCATCGAAAAGTCATTGGTGTGTGCCATGGTAAAACCTGGGATCAAACCCGAGAACTCGTCTCAGCAGTCCATTACCCATACATACCACTAGGCTACCTCGGTTTTTTTTATTCGAACCACTGGTTCCTGAAATTGCGCTAATCTGCAAGCAAACAAACCAACTCTTCAGCTTTATAATATTAGTATAGATATCAGGAGCTACTGCTGCATCGATAAATTACGCTACGGTGTTGCCACATGGTAAAATAATGTTAGATTTTAAAATTATATTCATTTTTAAGATCAAAAAAGTTCCTGTCGATTAGTATAACAAAATAGCGAGTGTTTGTTTTTTAAATTGTAGTTAGTTCGAGTCTCGGTCTAGTCATATGAATAAAAAAAATAGAATATAGTTTTGTTTCTTTTTAAAAATAAAGGAATGTCTCTTTTGAGTAAATTGAGTCAAATTAAGAATTTAAAGTAGTTTCCCTACAGTACCCGACTTATTTTTCCACACTGTATTTATAAATAACCTTTGTAATCATAATCATTTGTTTTATTTATGATCATGAAAGATAATATTAATATTGTGTATGCATGAATATTTATATTTGCATTGATTTAAATGTTTCCCAACATGTATTTACAAAAACAAATATAAGTATGTTTATCCGCATTTTATATCTCATAACACACTAGTTAGTTACAATATATGCTCACTTTGGGTCTAATCTAAATAGAGCTCTGTAGAATACCCTAGAATACCTATTTATTTGAAGTAATACTACTTCTTCAGTTCTTTAGCAGTTTTATCAACGTGTATTTCAGTGTCTTCCTTAGAGTGCCATAAAATTGATTCAAATATCTATAATATCGCTCTGTCATATTTATTTGAATATTTCCCACTGATATTAAGACATACGTACGCGTTTGGCGTCAGGTGGAAATTGAAAATTCTTAAAATTTTTACGGTACCGTTACATTTCATATGAAGCGTAAAGTGGGTCACACATTCTTGTAATACTAATCTTATATTCTACAGAATGGTAGGAATCTACTATCCTAATAATATTGTACATTTGAAACGGCTAAACTTCAATATTTTTCGTGAACTGACCAATATCTGACCAAGTTTCGTAGCTAGCTACAATAGGAGATTTTTACTTCCTTTTCTATATCTGGTTACTAATCAAGAATAATTATTCCAGGTATGTAACCATGTGAGTAGGAAAGAAAGGAGTTAGGTACGCATTGTGTCATTATTCGATAGGAGTGCAAAACATTGGTTTTGTATGTAGAGGAAGTTGTATACATGGACGCATAGGCCACGGTAACCGCTTCCAATCAGGTGGGCCGTGTGCTTGTCTGCCAACTAAGTGGTATAAAAAAAATATGTTTTTCGACCAAAAGATCTATGGATCATGTGAAGGTAATGAAAGAAAGGAAATAATAGATAGGAGTACTAGGAGATGTGAGTATAGAGAAGAGAGCTCGCAAGTTTCAAAGTTAACGTATTGGTAGCCAGTTAATTGGGATCGTTAATTGGGTTAGACACATGTTTGTACTTGCGGGCGTTAAAGACGAACCTAATGCAGTTATTCAACAGTCTGTCAAATTTGTTAAGTTGTTTGAATTGAGGTTGAAGTAACAAACAACACAATAGTCGAAATATAGGAAACAGTACATAACCTGTGCATGCATTGTTTTGGTCTTGGTGGCCCCTACCCACCGTCCGTAGTGCACCAGCTACTCTCTGAATAACATAAGATACCTGCTCTCGCCAGTTCAAGGTCGAGTCTATGAAAATACCCAGATTTTTAACTGTATGGTCGACCCCATTAAATGCTATAGGAGGAACCACAACTCATTTGCGATAATCGAAGTTCTGTATGTCTTTTGTATTATTTTTACTTGCACAAATGCCGCGTGGTTTCCGGCAGAGTAGAATTTGGACCACCCGATCTCTTCCCATGTGGTGTCGTACAAGGCGACTAAGGAATAGGGCTGTGTAACATCGGACATATATATATACAGCCCAGACTCAGCCTCAGATGCATGACTCGAGTCAACAATAGTGCCCGAAATACGGCAATAGGCTCACCCCCTATTACGTGGGTCCGAATACAATTATTGGTGAAATGTGGGTGATAATTCACCTCTGCCTAACCCTCCGGGGATAAAGTCGTGATAATATTTATGTATGTATGTAAAAATGCCCACGAATAACCACAAGAGCTAGTGGGAGAGTTTATATCGGACTCGAACCGACTAAAACGCATGGTGTCTGTTGATCGTTGTTGGTTGACGGAGGTGAAGTTGGCAGGCATATCCCTCGCACCCCGGTCGAAGTTCTGTATGTATTGAATTTGTGTGTATCGAAGTTGTCAGATTTTTAGGGGCTCCAAGCACCCGTAACAACTGCCATAGATGTTCGTATTCACCATTCAAAGGGTCTCAATTTCATAAGAATCGCCACCCATCCTAAGACTGATTTGCGTAGAGTTACTTAACGTTGTTAGTTAGATACCTAACCACTTAGCCAAATGTCACATTCAATATCTGTTGTTTCAGAAAAACCATTCAAAATTTAAAATTAACTTTGCCATAGTTCATCCAAAAATAAACCTGTATAAACAAATAGATTGAATAATACAGCTTGATATGGTATCAAATTCACCATAATAGACAATCAATTTGCCCTAAATACCCCAAAGTGGGAATGTTTTGAGAGTTTAACAATGCGAATACCTACTTTTATTGGGTCATTTGGTTTTATATATAACCCTAAATAGGTCATTGCACTGTAAACACTGGACTGTCCCATATATTAAGCCTTAACTGGATGGGAATTTATGAGGTTGGTAGTATTAACGGGGTAAATCCGTTCAGCCGTTCTCCAGTTTTAGCGAGACTATTAATTTTTATAAATATAGATAGATAACTTCAAACCTGTGTAGACGTTAGTTGTTTTTATACTAGTCCAGTACTTAAATATATTTAATGTCGCTTAATATCAAAACTAGGTTAAATATACTTCAACTTTCACCCGCAGCTTCCAGCTTTCCTTTTATGTCCCATATAGAAGCGTGATTTTTTAATCTAGTTTTGTACAAGCTGAGTTTAAATTGAACATGGAAATGTGTTGGATAAATTTGAAATATGAAAATAATTTAAGTATTTCACGAGTAAAAAGTTTATTAACATGACTAATTCAATGTTATTGTTGCCTACTACTGCTGTTATTAATTTTAAATAGGTAAAATTTAGGTACTATAACACTAAGGAACAGTATTTTTAACTATGCCAGTCAACCAATTAATCGAAATAGCCTGTTGCAGTCCATTACTGGACATACGCCTCTCTGTAATTTTAGCCGATCCTCCGTCTCCCGTATCCAGTCTATCCCAGCCCCCTTTTTCAGGTCGTCAGTTCATCTGGCTAACTATAAATCCTTTATATTTACTTTTTATATAAGTAAGCTAAAAAATGCAGTTATTTATACATATTTTGGCTCTGTACTCCACCCCTATGTACGACCACCAAGTTTCAATTTCATCTCATTCGAATCTCATTTTAAGACCCTATTAGACCCTCTTCAAAGTTTACCAGGTCACGTGTTTCCTTCTTCCTATAGTCCCGGGTCCTTTAAGCGGGGCGTGAAAAAAAGAACTCTTATGATGCCGCCAAGCTGAGTGCTATAATTATTGTAACATGCTACGTGTCTATTATGATAACTATGATAATGTACCATGGTGAGTGTTCTGATGAGCTCTTCCAATTAGTCCCACCCTCCCCTTTCCTACACACACCGGACAACACGTGCAGGTCTTAGATGTCATCCGCACACGGTGCAGAACATCCGATCAAGAAACAAGCGGTTCGGTGACTCTTTCCTCTGTCGCACCATTAAGGCCTGAAATTCATTACCAGCTCACGTGTTTCCTTCTTCCTACAATCCCGGGTCCTTTAAGCGGGGCGTGAAAAAGCATATGATGAGGCTGTCAATCTGAGTGTCACCATTGTCACACGGTATATGTAAGTAATGGTGACCCTCTTTCCTGAGACTTTACCTTGAGCTTATCATTGGGCGAGGTGAAATCACATTGACGCGTCTTATATTAAAAGAAATATACTATTTTGATTTTTTTACTCATTATCCTGACCTTTGTTTATTTTAATTGATTACCGCTTGTATTCTGAGACTCTCACTCTGACATAAGCTGCTTAACATAAGTACGCCTACATTAACCTCTACCAAGTTGCCCTAGCCTCGTAATTAGCCTTTTATATCGATTTTTATTCTCATACACCTCAACATTTAACTAGGTATATTTAATTCGTTTAATTGATAGTTAGGCAGTAAAAACTTTATTGCTTTTATGCGTAACCGTCCACAAAGAAAGACATTAAATTAAGGTATCACCACTTTTTTATTATCATTTACGATATAAAGTCAAAGTGAAAAATCGTTTATTCTGAATAGACCATTAAAAAGGAACTTACAAAACTTTAAAATTAAAAATACATTATACTTGTTTAGCAAATGGACCACCGACCGGTTCGAAACGCGGCCGCGACCTGAGAAGACTCCGGCAAAGAAACAAACAAACATTTACTTAGTCTACTTAGTCTAAATACAATAGTTTATTTGAGTAGCATAGTTGAGCGAACAGCTCATTGCCAAGCTTAATTTTTTAATAGCCTTTTCAGTTTATTCATAAATACATTTTGTGAACGCAGAATATAATCATTGTTAAATAACATTTATGGGGTTGGCGGCACGGGTGTGACTCCCCAGGTGTTGCACACGTTCATAGGTCACGGTAATCACTTTCCATCAGATGAGCCGTATGCTTGTCTGCGACCAAAGTTGTATAACAAACCTAGGCCTGTATTCCAGGATGATAATAAGTTATTAATCTTGATTTTCATTGTCTTACTTAACAGAGTTGCAATGACAATCTTACCTCAGCATTTGAACCGAGATTCAGGACTGCTTTCAGGAATACAAGCCTTATTGTCCCAATAAATCATAATACTATTAGTTTTACGATCCCTTTGCTTGTTCCCGAACTATTGAATAAATTTTATAAGTAAATATACAATTTTAATTACTTTATCAACGTCTGTGAACTAAAACGCTTATATCTTAAGATTGTGTCGATTCCCATGAGATATGGCCATAAAATAAGCTGTTAAGGTTAAAACGTTTTAAACACTAACGTTGTAATGCTAACCTATCGAATTGCTTTGGTATTTTAACTTCCTATCATGGTCTTCTAAGCTGTGAAATATTTGGCTCTACGTGGAGTTCTGCTATATTACTTATTTTTTACCACTTAGGTGGAAGACAACCGCACGACCCACCTGATGGAAAGTGGTTACCGTGGCCTATGGACGTGTGTAACACCAGAGAAGCCACACTCGCGCTGCCGACCCTGTAAGCACAGAGTTTCTGTGCCGTCAGTGTAGAGGACAAAGCAGGACTAACCTTTAGTCATCCCACTGACAGCACAAATTCTCCAGTGAGCTCTGGCTACCCTACTCACCGCTGGAAACACAACACGAAGTTATTTTAACCGCGGTATTCTGTGGGGCGGAGGTACTTCCCCAGTCGGACTGCTCAATTGGGAGGAAATACCGCCGTGTCCTACCTCCAGGAAAAAATACTTACGGTATCTGGATCATAAGAGCGACTTTTCAAACACCAAGCTGTCAGAACAGTAACGAACTAAAAGCTTAAATTTACATATATCCGCTCATTTCGAGGCCCATTCTTGCCAGAGGTTATAAACCTTTTATACTCATGTCCAAACACAGTATGAATCATAATTTTCACATGATTTAGGCAACCCCTGAAATATTCAGGAGCCATTTTTGATGTGTGTCATTTTTTATCATTTTATCACCCTTTTCCACCTTTGTTTACAAGTATGTGACGTTTATTTTCATTAGGTTCTTGTGGTTGATAAGTTGCAACAATTATTCCAAAATGACTTGAATCTTGAAACGAGATTGATTTCCTAATGATCATTGTAAAACGGCTCGGGATTTGTCGTAATTTGAACAAACTATTATTTCGGATGCGTTGCAGCACCCGTGGTCACAACTTCTTTTGGATTGTACATGTAAACGATCCAAAAGAGGTTCCATGATATAATTACGAAAAGTTTCAAACCGATGTACAATTATCAGTAATGATTGCGAGAGGATTTTTTATTAGATATATCCCCATACATAAATATCCTCTTACAAGACGTTGAGCCCTAAGTTTTTTTTTTATATTTTTATAGGTATATTATACATATTTTTATATGTATACTACATTGGCATCACACTTTTTAGCTACCGGTAAACCGGAAGGGTTTGTATCAGTAACCATTTATTAATTGTTCACTTATCCCCTACCTACAACTGGTAAACTTAGTTTGAAGCCAAATTTGACGTGAAAAAGATGATAATGACGTTGCACTATTTTGAGAAAATAAAGAATTTGATTTTACCAATCACGCAATTCACAAAAACACTTATCTACTACCTCAGAGGGAAATAGATGCGAGCGTATGTATGTCTGTATGTATATTTGTACTTATTTACGTCTAGTAGTAATAATTTACAAGCATAATTTCGTAAAATCATGGTGGCCAAAACCCGCTAGGGTGCGAGCTATTTGTCTAAGACAATCTCACCTCCGGCAACCTGCAGTCGGCGTGTGATTTAGTTGGTTCAAGTCCGACACTAACCTCCCCCGTTGGCTCTGCTGGTTTGGGTTGTGTCTACGGGAATGTTGCACGCAATACGTCAATGTAGCCTAAACCTGTAAGTACCCTGCTGATTAACGAAAGAGACTCAAGCGCATCTTCCTTAGGGTTGGGGGTCAGACCCCAGTCATTTCAAAGAGAGGATAAGGAGTGAGCTGACCCTAGAAGCAGGGGTGAAAACTTCAGATGCAACCGAAGATGAGGCTGATAAAAATACTATTTTGTAGTAGACCGCTGTCTAGATCTTATCCCAAGAACTTGAGCTCCTTAGAATTATACAGACCTAAGCTATGACAGACGAAAAAAGTAAATAGAATAAATAAGGGGTAGCTAAGTGTACCTACAAAGAATCCTATGTATTATCTTACCCGGATAATATAGAAATATATAGGTGTAGTGCCAATTCAAACTATAAAGTAACAAAGCGTCCGTAGCTTGGTGGTTAAGGAGACGGTCTATCGATCGAAAGGTCCGGCTTGAATCTACTATCGACGTGAACCCACTCCTACCACAAGCACTTTAGCTTAGTTGTGAGGAGTTAGAGGGAATATTAGTAATTTCCATTCTAATATTCTTTAAAAAAAATAGACAAACCGATTACACGGTTTTTTGGGCAAATGTATTTATTCTATACCACTTAGGTGGCAGACAAGCCCACGGCCCACCTGATAGAAAGTATACACATATGGACATGTGTAACATCAGAGGACTTACATTCGCGCTGCCGACCCTGTAAAAATAGAGAGTTTCTGTGTCGTCAGTGTAGAAGACAAAGCAGGACAAGCCTTTAGTCTTCCCACTGACAGCATAAACTCTACATTGCGCTCTGGCTACCCTGCTCACCGGGAACACAACATATGGTTATATGGCCGTGGTATTCTATAGGGCGGAGGTATTTCTCCAGTTGGACTGCTTAATTGGACGGAAATACCGTCATGTCCTACTCAGACCAATTGAGTAACATGGACCACGTATTGGGTGGACACTCGAAATTCTCCTATACCATCGTCTTTAGGGCGACGCACGGTCGATTTCATAACATAAACTCACACCTATATCCCCGAAAGGGTAGGCAGAGGTGCTAGCACCCACATTAACCTACCAATATAACCTATATGTTTGATATCGCGGTAGCCCAGTGATCCCAAGTTTTACCATGGCACACACCAATGACTTTTCGATGCTTTTCGAAGTTATGTGTGTATTTATCGCAGATTTATAAGTGCCCGGTTAATGGCAATAGGCTCGCCACCTATTACATTAGGACCTAAACATCAACTGGCGAAATGTGGGTGCTAGCACCTCTGCTTACTTCGTGAATATAGGCGTGAGTTTATGTATGTATGTACAATATGTTTTGTTGTAATAAAAGTTAAATAAACCTCGGGCTCTAAATTCCAAGCTCGCGCGGTAGCAATACCGAGACTAACACTCTGATGACTAGCATGACATTACACCGTGATGTAACCGTCATTATGCACTTTAACAACGCTTTCTATTTTACACTTTTCTCATTGTATTGTGTTCAAAGTCATCCATGTCTGTGAACATCTTGAACTTACGTTAGAAAGACACATAGTATCCCTCCTAACAACCAATTACAACATCTACTTTCAAGTCGCGCTCCGTGTGCCAAACTCATCTTATATTCACAACTAAAAGACGGAGGAAGGTAAATTGGATTTCGTTCGGGTAAAAGGAAACACATCTTACATAGGCCAAAGTTTCTTTTTATTTAGAAAAGTAGTTTGTACAATTTTACTAATTTACAAGTTGCAACTTTTTAACACGGTCGTTACACTTTCTATCTACTTTTATCTCACTCCACAAAACATAACTGTCTTTTCTTCTATCGGCTAAATTAGTTCACAAAGTCGAAAGCCTTACATTTCTTAAAATTAAGTAGTACAATTTTTTCTTAACAATTTTTGCTCACATAGTAATTATAGCAGTTTATATTTACAAAAACACTTTAATCTATGTATCACAGAAAAAATAATTATTTATCTAGCATAATAATAATATTTATTACAAGAGGAATAATTTTATCGACGTAAACCACCCTACACACAGACGTTTTTGCATGTTCCAAAAGTTAAAATCGCAAGTGTGTAAGCAGTTTTATATTCAACTAGTGAATAGATGCTTGATATTTTTTGTAACTTTTACTTAAATTTTTTGTAACTTAGTCTTGAATTTTTTGTAACTTTTACTTGAATTTTTTGTATATATTACTTGATTTTTGTTTAATAACATAAATAAAAATTCACTATCTTAATGAATGTTTTAAGTTCTGATCAAGTTATGGTAATTTTTTGCGGAGTAATAAATTAATCAAAGAATACAAAAAATATCAAACAGCATATTTAAAATTACAAGACGGATGAGATGATTCCTAAGGCGACTATATTTCAGTTAATATAAATGTGTAGTCTAAGCCTTTCAATATCGAGATAATTTAATTTAATCCATATAAGTCATAATTTCTTACCAAATTAACATTATTGACAGATTTCTTGAACCGTTCTATTTTTAAAATAAATTATACACATTAATGCTTACGAGTTTTGCGGTTTATACATCATCATAACTAAAAAGACACAATAAATGTATTCTGTCATATGTTATACAAGTCAATACGAAAACTTTATATTATACATTGCAGTGATACTTAATCTGTCAGCCGCTCAGACAGTTTGTAATTTAAGATTCTGATAGACGACATACGAAACTTTTTAGAGATTTGCAACTGAGAAACAGTTTGTTATAATAGTTTTTTCAGTAACATAAAGATGTATTTTATAAGTTACAAACAATATTTACATTTATCCTTAGAGATATAGTTATAATAGTGGGCTGAATGAAATCCGGCGGGGAGGGGTATCCGTGTAGATTTTTCGCACGTTAAAGAAAAGCGATTCAAAATGTAACCAGTATAATCAAAAAATGTTCAGAGAAAAAAAGGCGTGTGGTGTAGGCTAGTCTAATCAGTCTTCAATAGAAATTTTTAAATGAAGTTTAAATTTCCTATAGATTATTGAGCATACCATGATAAGCTGTTTAAATCTATTTTTACTATTTATATCTTCTTTTTAATTCTCACGAAATAATTAAAAATAAATCTGAACTAATTGGAATAAATAAAAGTTTTTTATTCTTTCTATGTTCATATTATGTATAAATAAAATTTTAAAATTGACATTGCACTATGGATAATAAAGGAAGAACTTCTATTTTAAATTTACAAAATATTTGTATGTTTGAGAATGGCACATTCTGTGTAGAAATTAAAGCTTATTTTTATATCTACAAAATATTACTTTATTGGCGAAGTTAGTAAAAGTGAATAGCTATTTTTGATATGTAATTTTCTAAGAAATAAAAATATAATATAATTAAAGTTTTAATATTTAATTACTTTGACCCTTCTTTATTTAATCATTGTTAAACTGTGAATTAAATCAAACACACCTACCTAATTCTGTTTGTTCATTTAAATTGACTCTCATTCTTATCTACGAGAAAAACACAAATATCTAAAGGCAATGATTCTATGACAAATTTATGTAAAGGCGCGTACTCACTAGTGCATAAATTAACATAACATGTTACAGAGCGAGTATTCTTCTAGATAAAAGACCAACCATGAAACTTTCGATATTACAGATAATTTTCTATAATCGGTACCATAAAACACCTCGTTTCAGAATTAGAGGGCATGCGACATTTACTGAAAAATAAATTACTTGAATAGATTACGGAAAATATAAAACTACCTAAATCTTAAATATTTTTTGTTTCATGCGCGTGGTTCCCGGTAGAGTAGAATTTGGATCACTCCCTTTCTTCTCATGCGGTATCGTGCAAGGCGACTAAGAGATAGGGCTGTTTAACATCAGACAGATATATACAGCCCAGACTCAGCCTCAAATGCATGGTTTGAGTCAACAATAGTGCCCGGAAGACGGGAATAGGCCCATTCCCTATTACGTATGTTCGAATACAATGATTGATGAAATGTAAGTTTTAATTCACCTCTGGCTAACCCTCCGGGGATAAAGGCGTGATTACATGTATGTATTTATGTATGTTCATACGGGTCCAAAGTATCAGATTTTACATTTTATGTTAGACCCTTCAAACATTAACACCCTATATTGAATCCTAGTCAGTACGCAGCTTAACATCCGCTAGGAACGATTTTAGCATGTTAATATTGTTGTTCAGCAATTTCGTCTTGTAGTTTGATGAGCCACAAGAGAATTTTTTGCTAATTAATTGTATTTTAATATTTATCAAGGACCAACCATCACTATCGCCTGTATATAACTTCTAATTCAAATATTATAACACTATAGCTTGTGCGTTACCAACCCTTAAAAAAAAATGCTGTGATGAATTTTGAAATTTGAATAATGTCTAATAGAGTTTTGATAGTAGATTATATCGGTAAATATTGAAGGTATGAGTCTAAGTTTTTCAAAAATAATGCGGGGGTTAAAGCAATATTTATTTTAAAATTGTTTGTCTATGATTTTAGTTAAAATTAAATTCTAGGCTCATCAAAACGTATCTAATTATGAACTACCACGTAGTTGCTATAGAAATTCAGTTAAAACATTCAAATATGTTTAATTTAGTAATATAAATATATTATATACACACTTTAATACAACATTAATAAGACCAGTCTCAGTCGGGTAATACGAAATTGACGAAATTACGAAATTTCATAATTGAAAAAATTGACAAGAATAATGAATTCTGATATGACACTGTTTCTTCCTTAAATCGAACATGCACAGATTGAATCACTACCGAAAACAAGATAATGAAATTATAACAACATTTCCTCTTTAGTCGTATTAACAAATTTGAATAAAACAAAACAGTGTTAAGTCAGAATTTTTATATTTTTGATTAAAAACCAACCTATTAAGTACTAACAACACACAAAATGTACACTAAGTCATGAAATTGTCCTAACCGATAAATCATTACTAAATTCGGTTGTGACAAAAACGGTTTGATAAATCTATTTTACCATCTATAACCTAGATTTCGAACACTAATATGCTAGTTGTAGGATATCAGAACGCCCACAGAAATCTTCCAAATATTTCCGTCGAAGTAAATTTATTTTCAGTATACATTATCTATTAAAATGACGGATAATATTTGTAACATCTATGTGAGAATTTATAAAAGTTTTTAATTGATTACATTCCTTTAATTTGACCGTTGAAGATCTGAGAAAAATATATCTAAATTAGAATAAAACTATAGTATATGGATACACAATTCATCGCGTAGTAAAATTCATCCAAAGTCTTTTTATTAGAAAACCATTTAATACTTAACTTACACATGAGTCGCTAATGGGGTTTGATGACCATTACCTGAAAAACAAACAACAATTTAAATAAACAATGAGTAGTTCCAAAATATTGATGTTATGAAATTGAGTTTTATAATACTTTTATAAAACCCAATTCCATAATATCAATATTTTGTAAAAATCAGAACAACAAAAATAGTAACATCTCAAAGTTTCGAAACTAATTATTACATCTTGAAAATTTATCGTAATCATTATTCGAGATAACTTTTTTAAAACTGTTTATCATTTAAAAATTATTACTTAAAAGAATATGAGGTATATTGTAATATAGTTATTGTTACTTGATAAGTAGTTTACAAAATGCTATTAAGATCCGAGTTCTCTGTTGACGTTACCCGATGATATACCGTATTTAATTTCCGGTATTGAGACATACTGTGTCATGGATGTTTAGTATTATAAAGACCAAATACAGAACGTGTTTCAAAAATATTTTTATTTATGATAAACATAAACAATTCGAATTGAATTAGTTTGTTTTTTTATGTAGGACAAATCAATCAGACTTTGCCTCGCCTGATGGTAAGCTGATGGCAAAGTCTCAGAAAAGAGGGTCACCATTACATACATCATGTTACAATGGTGACTCTCGACGGTATCGTCATAATGCTTTTGAATGACCGAATACAATTATAGGTGAAATGTGGGTGTTAATTCACCTCTGCCTAACCCTTTGGTGATAAAGGCGTGATTATATGTATGTATGCACATATACATATTATGTGTTCCAAATTAAGTACCAAATACGCCTTAAAACATTTGAGCTATCAATACTATAATTCTTACCTTTTTTAGTCACGGTCGCGTTACTGATAGTTCGATTTGATGGTGCTAGAATGTAGTGTGCACTTGGAGACTGTGGTGTCGCTGATGATGTAGCTACGGTAGCCCCAATCTACGAAAATTGTTATCGTTATATTTAGAGTTACCATACAATTGATATTTTTACTATTAGCGTCCGTTTTTTTTCTGTGTACAAAGAATCAGATAGTTACTTGGAATAAAAAAATCGTTTGTTTGTGTCGATTATATTATTATTTACAAAGAGTTTTAGGGTTTCTACACATTGAAGGAGTCCTGTACTCCCGATCATCAACATTTTGATTGAAGGACGTTCTCGTCCTTCAATCAAAATCAAAACCTGAGTGGACCTACCTCTCAGAATCTAGAGGTCAGGCGACCGTAGCTCTCATAAAAACTGTACAAGTCTAATGGAAAGGAAGAGAAGGAGAAAGAAAGAGAGAGAAAGAGAAAGAGAGAGGAGAGAGTAAACGGACCCCGGACTCCAAATTGCGGGCCTCAAATCCAACCAAGTATAACGCTACACTGATGATAATGACTATATTGGACAAGTTTAAAGACTACACTAGAATTAGAAGAAAACCTACCGGTGGTTGCGTGCTATCAGTAGACATAGTAGATGTCGTGATAGGACTCGTCGCGCACTGTGGTGATGCAAGACTAGTTGGAGATGTTATTGAGTGTGATGATGTACCTGGGAAGAAAAACCTTATTTTGAGTTCCGCTTACTACTATATAACCATAAAAGATGCTAACAGATAGGCAGGTATGTAATATAAGTTAGAAACTTAATGCCTATAGCGAGACTCGATAGATATACCATCGAGAACATTCCGTCTCGGAACGTCAACACAAGATATTTTTGTTAAGTGTGGTTCTGGTCTTAGACTACAGAACGACTACAAAAACCAAAGCAAACAAAGTCTCACTTGACTTGCCAAATTAAACTATTTTGTACTAATCGTGTACTTAGTATCAATTAATCTCGACGTATAAGGTGACAGATTAAGTAATATTTCGAATGATCTGTCTATACATGGATTCTCGATTATAGTCTATATCGAGTATACCATTATCGTACCACTCAGTCACATGGACACCATTTAAATCTGTCTATCTCAACTGTTGACAGTCGATACGGAATAAAATTCTTAGTATGGTTTAATTATAGAGTGTCCTTACTTTTTACGTATAGATGTTTAATATGTTATTTAAAAATGAACATCCATATATTATAGATATGTTACCATATTTAGGTTAGAAGAAAAGATTGATTAAAATGGTCTAATTACTTCCTAATTACAAATATATAATTGTGTACCATTATAAGCATAACATCCATTAAGTGCAATCAGTTAAACAATTTAAAAAACTCATCATCTAAAGTAACAACTATAAACTCATTCTAATTTCTCTCAAAAGTTCAGTGTAAACAAACTTCCTTGTAGAATCAATTATAGTTGCGAATCCTAGGGAAAGTTTGCTGAAGGACAACGGCCATGGCTTGTTTTGATTGATTTAATTATACCGTTGTTTGTTGAAGCGTGAGTACGGCTTGTCTGAGTACCGTCTCGAGTTTCAATGTCTATTTTGCTGTTAAACAGGCTTTAATGTTTTGAATTAGATGAATAAGAATATCTAGAACATTGAAATTATCAACATAATGATTACTACAATTAAGAATGAATTTGGGTAAATTAGGGTACTTTTAAATTATTTAAAAAGTAATTTCAGTTTCTGTTTAATAATTTCAACCACTATTTAGAGACAATGGATACCAGAACAATGGATACAAGAGTAAATAAAAATAAGAAATTAAAAATGAAAAAACGAAAAAGATGAACTAAAATTTCATTAGTAGGTAGGTATTATTATATAATAAGTAATATATAACAAATAATGGATAAGTAAAATAAATTAAACAAGATAGCAGATAGTAAAAAAAAGAAATTAAAAATGAAAAAATAAAGAAGAACTAAAATTTCATTAGTTGCTAGGTATTATTATATAATAAGTAATATATAACAAATAATGGATAAGTAAAATAAATTAAACAAGATAGCAGAAAATTAATAGTAAGCGATGAGATATATATAATATAATATTCTACAAATGAAGTAATAAATACCTGAAGGTATTATAACAGAACTTCGGACTGAAGAATACGGTGGTGGCGCAGGTGTGGAAGCAGGTTTAGCAGTGTTCACTGTGTTGGCAAACCCAACTCCTGCGCGAAGGTGAGGGTTGCCGTACGTTGCCGCATACCGTACGTCGACACCATGGATGAGCCCACCGTTGGGGATTCGGTTCACTGCTATGATAAAGTAACATGCAAAGTTATCACAGTCACAATTAAGAAAGTTTAGTTATTTTTTTACAAAATGTGCTTAACAGTTCCTTAACATAATGATAGAGTACTAAGACATCAAGGCAGTTTATGTGATACAATCTTTACAACCAATGATGATGGAGAAAATATCAGCAGGTTAATTTAAATGGTCTGAAAGAAGTAAGAACGATAGCATCAAGCAAATAACCCCAAAATTAATACTACACAAGT
Organism: Eilema griseolum; assembly: GCA_963662185.1. NCBI lineage: Eukaryota > Metazoa > Arthropoda > Insecta > Lepidoptera > Erebidae > Eilema > Eilema griseolum. Next base: position 10,795,825 of record OY759255.1, read on the forward strand.
TTCTGTATCAAATAAACATTCTGAAACTAGTAAAATAAACGAACATATCGAGCAGCAATAAACAAACTCCAATAAAGTTATTGCACAAGCATTTCACTTAAAAAATGTATATCTAAGTAGCAAATCTAAATATTCATTTTATGTAAACCCCTAGTAAACAAGAAAGGTAAACCCTGTGCGATCATTAAAAAGATTAAAAACTATCGAAAACCCATTCGCCTAAGCGCAACTACAATTTGAATGAAAATATTTTCCAATATCGTGAACGCTACGAATGCACACGATTTCTTTTACAAATTTCTTTCATATTGAAACACTAAGGCAAAATTTTATTGAATATCGTATGGAGGAAATATTTTTCAAAGATTTTCCTTTTAAAAGCCTGCTAAGCAAGGTAACCTAAGTCACAAAGGCGCCATTCATCGTTTCTTTGTAAATATCATGCTTTGTGTTTTTTACTTTATACATGATTTGGGACAAAATTTAATACTGAAAGTACGACATATCTTCCTGTGGATGTCATAAAAAGTAACTAAGGGATATGAGACTAATCCTGCCCCCATTTTTGTTACTATTACTCCTGTAGTGGAACTCACAGTAGATAGTCTACAGGAGTTACAGTAAAAACTTTTGAAACTATCTAAAATTTTAAATGTCTAAACATTGGTTTATTGGACATGTAACTTTCGTCATCTAACATTTTTATAAATATCATTATCATTCCGATCCGATGTGAGTAATGTAACCTTTATCCGCTGAGCATGTCTTAGAAATTCCTAACATATTTCGTATAAGCGCCAAATAATATTATTCTGTCATTCTCAAAAAACTGATCTATAATTATGGGAATAGAGTTGATATTTCACTTACCGTCAGGAGTGGGTAATCCTAAGTTATTCAATGCACTGCTACTATCTTGTCGTTTCTTGCGCTGCAGTGAGTTATTCTGTGATCCTCCATTAGCAGGATTAAATTGCACTGTAGACGGTGTGTCCACACTTCTAGGCAGACTGCCGTTCACTGACCTTTGGTGAGGATAAAATTTTTAATGTAAGTTTTCAGAATATACCAAGATGAAAGTCAGTTAGAAGCAAATATAGCTTAGAATATAAGTAGACTTTGTTTATTATGGGGGTTTGATCCAGTAAAGAAATGTAAAACCCATTATACCAAATAATATGTAAATAAATAAAAAATGGCGAAAAGTCCCGAACCATTGTATAATGATGACTTTAGTAAATAATCTGATCTGCTTAGAATAATGGACAAGAAACTGTCTATTATACTTTTAATTTGGTTACATTTATTTTACATTCGTTGAGCAAGTAAATGTACCTATTGACATTTACTTGCTCAAACAATGTAAAATAAATGTAACCAAATTGAAGGTTTTTTTACACAGTTATGTAAAGTACACTCAGAAAGTGTACTATGTTCTTAGACTATATAAAATCTCTATAGACACAGCAATGGCCACTACACGTGACGTACAAACTAGCAACTACTTTGCCACAAGTATATTACAAACATATATAACATAAATATAACATAACATAAATACTGCAGAGTATGTACTTACCTATTAGGAGTTAATTTATCGCTACTCATAGTTGGTGATTGTACCCTCAGGGACCCAGGCGTGTAGTCATGACCGTAATGTACATACGTTTGATACCCGTTGCTAAAGCCATTGTTCACCTAAAAAACAAGTCTAGAATTAATAATATTAACCAAATCTACTTTACTAGTACAAAACTTGATGGGATATTAACCAAGTTTATGGATGTATCGGATGCTCAACAAAAATATTGTAGAGCATCCGATATTTCGGCGATGTTCCAAGCGCCGTGATCACGGTGTACTGACGTTTGATCATGGCGCTTGTAACAGCGCTGAAATATCGGTTGCTCAACAAAAATAATAAACATTGTAAATATCGCGTCGAGTTTTACACTAGTAATGTGAATGACCAAGTCAATCTCAAATCATATCTACTTTAAATCTCTATCACTATCACTATCAATATTGTGCCATGTTGGTTCCCGGTGGAGCAGAATAAGGTCACCCCATTGCTTCCTGTGATTGTCATAGATGGCTATTAAGAGACAAGGCAGTTTTCTCTCCGACAGTAAATATACAGTCAGACAAAGTGTCCAATTGACGGCAATAGGCTCGCTCCTATTACGTAGTAACGATAATCATAATTAGCGAAATGTAAGTATTAACACACCTCTGCCTACACTTTTGGAATTTACACGCGTGTATATATTTTATGTAATCATAATATAGTAACAACAAAAAAGATAAATGATTGATAAAAGTCCAAACTATTAACGAATTTAAAAAGCTGAGTAGCTTTTACTGATAAAAGGACTATATTATTACGCATTCATAATTCCTAGAGCTACAAAGTTATTAAGAACGGTTAGAATATTCCAAGAAAATTGTCAACATAAAATATCTTTTTGCAATTTCATCTCCGTTATTACACAGTAATAGTAGAAGCTACAATCCTCTCAATATATGGAATAGAATATTGATGGGCATTAGAAATTCCATTACCTTATAACAATCAGCGTATGCCGGATCCGTATAGTCGTTACTATATCTATACGGCTGATATGTGTTACTCTGGTTTATAGATGAAAGAGGCACGGTACCAGCTAGTGGGATACCACTTCCAAGTTTGGCATTTGAACATAGCGTGCTATCTGATCCTGTATTGGAATAATCCTAAAAATGTAAAAAAATAATAATTGTGTAGTGATTTAGTTTGTATTTAGTAAAATTATTGGACTCAAAGGATGTTATTGATTGTTTTTTATACAGCAAATGGTCTAACTGCAACACTTCGATATCGCCAATGATGGGTTGTGAAGATCAAATAGCAGTTTTTTACACAAAATATCAAAATTAAGCCAATCACGTAGTTAGACTGGGAAATGCGAATTCCGGATTCAGCAATAAAAGTTTTGGATACGACTGGGATTAACGCTAGGATGAAAGATAAGTCAGTAAAATATTGATACACTTGATATCCATAATCGACATTTGAAATTTTTGAATAGATTTTTACTTGGAAGACAAAAATTTAGATTTTTGTATACCCCTAATTATATCAAAATAATTATAACAATGCTTACAATTTCACAGCTACCATTTGCTTGCCTCAGTTCTAATTTCAAATCACTAATATTTGAATTCCGATCATTTTCTTTATACAATTCTTCTGCAGTAACTGTCACGTCCGGCTTTTCTACCACTTGGGTTTGTTTGTTCTTTCTCTGCTTCCGCTGGCACAGTATTACCAGCATGATCACTGCTGCTACCATTATAGTCCCTGACGTCACGCCAAAGAGAATTAATAGCAGAGGAAATGATTCTAAAAAAAAAAGAATACATTGAATGTACATAATGCAGTGACTATGTTACGCGTTTTAACCTAATGAGATCAGCACTGCATATGGCACTTGATCTAAATTACAACACGTGACTCTTCATCGAGCAATTGAACCCTGAACTACCGCGTTACAGATAAGGATTCTTACCATTCGGTTTCTTTTTTTGATATGCATTTAATTTATCTTGTTTTTGTCCATAATAACTGTTTCAGATTCAGTAAATAATGTTTTAACTTTAGAGTCAAGTGGTAAAACTGTCAATAAGTACATAAATACCCCCAGAAAGAACAGTCCAACATTTAAAAAATGTCTAGTTATAGTCAAGAACATGGTGATAGATAGCAGATAGGCTATACTTATGTGAAGGTTATAAAGTCAAAATGACGATACATTTACGATAATGTCTGGTCGTTGCGACTGTAATAGCGGTTCAGTCAGTCATGAGAATAATAGTGACGTCCTTTACGAAATGGACGCGAGGAAAATATTTTTAAAGGAAATTTTGCTGGACATTTTTTTAGTGGATGGTCGTTTAATCTTCTTTGTATAAAATGGTATGCCTCTAAAGTAGAAGTTATGTTGAGCTCATTATTTATTTAGATTAAAAATGATATGAAGAAAGTTTAATTAAGTATGTACTGTGGTCAAAGTGCTATATTAGCGTTTATTTTGCTTACGTGATTTATATAATTCCACTACCGGCAGCACACAGCTAACAATTTAAATATCGAGATAATTTTCTTAAACAAAGTGATTTTTTTAATACAATGGTCTAGAAGTCAAATATTCTAAGAGTACGTTCAAATTTGAACACTATATTGATGGTTTAAAATACACATAACAATAATGTTGCATCTTATCATATTCTTCTATCTAATATATCTCCTAGACCATCGAATGTCAATTCGACTCAACTGTATCAAGTTTAGAGGGATATTTTAAAATTGGAAGTTGACTGAATCGAAGATCATCCTTAGTTTAAATTTTCTTGAATCGCAAACAGCCATAAACTTGAAAGTCGTAAAGAATCTGTCGTAAAATACTTAATAAAAACAATGAAAGTAATGGCGAATCCCATCGTCTTTTAAGTGTTTCTTGTTTATTCTTATATTAAATGGTGTGTGACTTATACTAAATTGATTAGAACGAAATTATACTGAGCAAAATAATGTATTTCAACAATTATTAATAGTACAAAACGTACGTTATTTTATGAATGAAACCATTTTATGCTTTCATAAAATGGTTCATACAAAGGTATTATAGAAAGAATGATTAAAATAAACTTTGGTTAAGTATAACTGACGTCAATAAAATCAATCGACGTCAATGACAACATTTAAACACGAATCCTAAACACTGTATATTGTATATTATTATTCTCTATAATGCCTATCAAACATTTAATATTATCTAAAGATATAAAACAATAACACTTACTGTTAGGCTTTAGAACAATTTCTATACTATCGCTGCCGTAATCATTAGATACATTGCATTTGTAAACTCCGAAGTGCTTAGATTGGCTCTCCCGGATGATTAGCGTCGAGTTTACCACCCCTCCTGGTTGAAGCTCCTCGAGGAATGCGTAATCCTGGGGAAACGGCATGTTTAATTTAGATGCTTTGGATATGTGGGGGACTCGTCGGAATGTAAAGCCGATTCCAACGTCTTGGAGGACATCTCGTTTGAATTTTTGTTTAATGGAGGAATGAAAATGTTTTCCCAGACGATATTGCTTAGGCAGACGGTTAGCAAAGGAAGGAATTTTGTTTTGAATGATGAATTTTGTGTTGAAGAAGATAAATTTTATCAATTTAAATTTATTGAATTCCATCAGAATGGTTTGTAGTTTAACATTATTAAACTTTATGTCTTATTTTATATCATATAAAATGACAAGGAAAGCGTTATATATTTTAGTACCCGTAAAATGAACCACAAATATTTTATAGTTCCACTGTATATCAGAAATATTATGACATATTTTAGTGTCATGAGATATTATACCAATATGATCTAACTGGTTTTAGTAATAAGCAAGAATATATTCACTACAGGTTTCATCTTAATTTTGTAATATAATATTGACACTCCTGCGCATAGCTGCAAAAACAAATACACAATATATTTTTCGCAGTATTTTAGCCAAAATAATCAGCTATGTTGAGATGAGCTCGCTGAAACTTAAAAACTCACTGATCCCGATCGTATGAAAGGGTTAAAGTACATCCATACTAATTGCTGAATTTTAATCAAATCAAGTACCAAACTGAAATCATTTGAGTAAAACGTTTAACTCTAAGCAGCTATTGCTTGTCTTTCCACATTATAGTCGCAATATTTTGTTGCTGAAATTAATATTATTTAACATTACATACCTGATCGTGTACAGTGTCAATTTCTCTTCCATCAAAAGTCCAGATAACGTTTTCGATTCTTGGAACAGAAAATGCTGCACATTCAATGTTTACAGTATCTCCTTGTGAACCGAATTGTGTTTCATTTGAAATTATTTTCGGTGGACCTGAAAGAACATATTTTTATAGGATACTGTCTATTTATTGTAGACTAACGTCATTATCATCAGAATCATAAGAATCACTACTAACGACCCTTGACGCAATAACCTTTACACTGACTGTTACTAAGATCATGCTATTTCTATATTTAATTTGACCAAGTTTTCATTTGTTTTATTTCTCAGTACTCTTTTTTTTTCTTCGCCTGGCAATTCTGGTGTAATATTATTTATTCTAACATTATTGATAATAATCTTATGTTATAATTCTGAAAATTGTGTAGTAGATAATTCCTATTTGTAACATTTCCCACAGCCCGACCATATTGGCAAAATTGACTTTCAAACCATCTGTATTGGCATAAATAAAAGTTATAATATTATGTTACAAGATGCTACCCGTATTAGTGCACAACGTCTATTGATATTCGTTCATCTTAGTTTAATACAACAAGAGTGGTTTAATATGTACAAAGTTTTGCATGTGTACTATTGAATGTTTCAAAGTTAATCTCGGAGTAACCCAGTTGGAGTTAGTTATGACGTTCTAGAGAGGTTTGTATTGATCAGCATTAAGAAGTATGTATCGATTTAACATTTGACTTTCAAGTTCTCAAGGTCTTTGTCTTCAGAGTTAGAAAAGTTATTTGTTTTCTCTGGTCTGTGTTCGAAATATTATACATTAAACCTTTGTAAATGTGCATGTTTCTTACATATATTTTGATTATATCTGAATTCATAGTCAGGCACATTGTTTTGAGTGACATCGACTTCCAAACGCAGTCATAATATGAGAAGACGCTAGATTACAATCAGTAAACATAGAAGACAGGACTGGTGTAAAACTAAACCCACTTAAATTTATTGGCTCTTATGAACGCGTCTAATTATGAAATGGTTTGTCACGCAGAATAAGGAGCCTGTTAGTAGTGTTTGAACAAATAATAAGTCGTATTTCTAGAGCCCGTAAGACCCACCAAATTTGAACCCAGGACATAAAATTTCATATCATATGCAAATACATATTTCTTTTGCATAGCATGTTAGATAATTGACCACATCTGCTACATTCACAGAATCAGTGTTCAATGATAATGGCACATTATCATAATAACTCAAATAAAAATCCATCGACAATCCAATCCATGACAGAATCAGCATTGCGGAAATGATTAACCTTTAATTATATAAATACTCTTATTCACTGAAGTACCTACATTCATACATCTGCTTATTGCAAAGAAACCCTTAAATATCTCGCCGTAATTGATGCTATTTACGGAGCCCTTGAGACTCTTGTAACTGCAGAACTCTTATAATACTCTTATAAGAAATTAATTTATTTTTGTACTGACTGTATGGTATCGTATTTAATTAATTCTTTCACAACATTTCTTCTTAGATTTCTCGAATTAACGGACACGATGATAAAATATAGTTAAATTGTTATACTGCGTGGTTTTCAGTGGGGAATTTGCAGGCACTTTACTATTTGATTAGCTCTCAGGTATTGGTGGATAAAAATCAAATACGTTGTGTTTTATTTACTATTAATATTATTCAACAATTTATTTGTTACATCATTTACAATCTACTTTCAATACCGTGATTAACAAGTGCAAATTTAGTCTGTTTGCAAGCAAACATACTGCTTATGTTCCTACAAACTTGAAAATACTGCTTATGTACATACAAACTTAAAAATACAGCTTATGTTCCTACAAACTTGAAAGTACTGCTTATGTTCCTACAAACTTGAAAATACTGCTTATGTTCCTACAAACTTGAAAGTACTGCTTATGTTCCTACAAACTTGAAAATACTGCTTATGTTCCTACAAACTTGAAAGTACTGCTTATGTTCCTACATACTTGAAGGTAACTAGCTGGGTGGATCTGTAGTACATATTACAAAAACTCTCAGATATTATTACACGAACAGGCTTTGATCTAATTTTCCTCATGAATATAAATTCTTGGCCATAACAAATAATTAATTAGAGTGAGTGAACATAGTAGAGTCTTTCATTAGAAATGTGTGTGCTATTCACGGCGGAACGCAGGGGCGGAATCCATTTATTTTTTATAAAAGAATGAAGAACGTTGTTCATGTATCTACTTAGAAGCGTGTAGCTTCTTTAGAAACGGGGCCAATTAAATGCTATGAATTCGTTGTAGAATGACGTAGAATGAAGTAGAATAGATATGTTTATTGGAGGATTTTTGAACAGCAATTTTGCATATTAGGCTAGTTAACGTGAACTAGGAATGTAGATTAGGTCATGGGGTGATAGTTTCAATGGAAATGTTTAATACTTAGAAGTCCAAAGGTCATCGTATCGTTCTTAGATTTATTATTCATTTACGACCTCCGTGGCGTAGCGGTAGAGCATTCGACTGCTATGCAGGGGGCGCGGGTTCGATTCCCGCTCAGTGCAAATATTTGTATGCATGAATATGTATATTTGCATTGGTCTGGGTGTTTCTATGTATAATATGTATGTATTTACAAAAAAAAAAAAGTATCTAAGTATGTTTATCCGCATTCTAGATTCCATAACACAAGCTAGTTAAGCTATGCTTACCATGGGTCTAGATAGCGTTGTGTAGAATGTCGTGGAATATTTATTATTATTATTATTATAGTGAGGATGAAAGTTTTGATAATTGTTCTTTCAGAGGACAAAGGGATGTTCATGTTCATTATGATATTCGTGATTATTGTAACACTATTATTCAATCAATCAATCAATCAGCCCACCGCAGTCCACTGCTGGACATAGGCCTCTCCCAATGTGCGTCATTTTTTCCGATCCTCTGCTTTCCGCATTCATTCTGTCCCAGCCACATTTTTCGGGTCGTGCGTCAATCTGGTTAGGGAGCGTCCTACTTTCCGTTTACACTATTATTACTATGACATTAATCATGTCATGTAAAATTTACTAGTATCGTTATTTCATATAGGACACGTCAATTTGACTTTACCTTGACTGATGGTACGTTTAAGGTAAAGTTTCAGAAAAGAGGATATCCATCGCAGAAACCAGCAATGTAACATACAATGGTGGACCTCAGCTTGAGAGCCTCATCAGATGCTCATGATTGGAATGGTTAGTTAAATTGAGTGAAATGAAAAAAAATAGGAGTGAATTGAAAAGGCCATTTCGAATTTTAAAATAATCCTATACGTATAGTATTCATTGAGTGTGAATGTTTGTTATTTAATCACATCGTAAAAATTTATCAGATTAAATTTAAACTAAGCGTGGAATTTCACGTGAAGTATTTAACCTTTAGGCCTATAAAAATAAATATATCATAGGTATATAATGTAACTGTCAATTGCGAATATTTTGAAATAGATTTTATTTTAGGTATAAAACGGACTTCACTGATTATTTAAAAAAAAATAGACTAAGATAATGATTTAAAACGCGTAATTTAATAGAATCGTGTAATTCCAGCATCAGCTCTGATGCTGTTTATAAATGAATTTTAAATTTTGCTATCCATAGAAATATATTATTCTATTAATTTATTTATTCATAGATAGAGCTTCTTAAGTATTTTTACATGAGATCAGTTGATTTTTTCTTTTCTTACCTTTGATGAAGACCGAAGCTTCTGCCTCTACTTCAGGATATCCATCCACACTTGCTTTACATAAATATTGACCAGATGTGTGTGTGTCAAGAGTGAGAGTTAAATTTGCAGTTCTGCCAACGCGCTGTGGACCAAAATATTATATTAAAAGATAGAAGGGCTTTTCAGATAAGCTTTATTAATCAGATTGAGGACGTTTTGAGGAAAAGAACACTGGGGACAGGGCAAGAGTACCCAACAGGTGAACATATTTTAAAACAATCATAAAAGTAGAAGAAGCGAAAGTTGTAAGTCAGGACAGTAGCAAGTGTCAAAATGTTACCAAAAGGAAACCAGGAATGGTGACCTTGAACTCGTATGTTGCTAACATACGAAGTATGAGACATCCCTTCTTTAGATGAAAATAATTTGTTCAAACAGCTATTTCGACAAAATCAATATAGTTTATTTAGAAACTGGTCTACCATGAATTTCTTATGGTGAAAGGATATAATGGCACCTAATCGTAAATTTACCGATATACAATTAAACGTTATCTATCTACATCTTACTGGTTTTAAAAATAATAAAATGTTGTTCCATTCTTCTCATGTTATTCCCAGTAAATAAATATATACAATAAAGATACAGACATTTATATTCAAGACAGTTTCAAATTGAGCTATCTAAGACTTGTTAAAGAATAACAGTCTCTTAAGATAAGCTACAATAGCTTTTTTGGAAAGCTGCCGACAAAGACACCCACACAATATGGAATAATATAAGAGATATAAAATAATTATAATATACACAGATTTTTTTACTTTGCTTGTAAGTCCAAACCAAAATAACAACTACCGAAAGTCGATATAATGTGACACTTTAGCTTCGACTAGAAACGTATAATATACTGCAGTAAAATCTCGGCAACTATATAATTTTCATGCTAATGATGAAACTTAACGTTAACAACGACAATTACACACTGACCAGTAGTTTTCCTTGAACTTTTTGATTAATGTTTTATTTTATGACATTCATTATACTGTCTGTATAATGTCCAAAGGTGTAGGCAGAGGTATTTAATACCGATAATCGAGTATGTTCTCTTTATAACCTCGGAGTAGAAAGATAAATATACAAAAGTATCCAGGAGGCGCTGGTTCGATCTCCGCTCAGTGCAAATATTTGTATGCATGAATATGGGTATTTTCATTGGTCTGGGTGTATGTATTTACAAAAAAAAGTATTAAAGTATGTTTATCCGCATTTTAGATTCCATAACTTGCACATCTACTAGAAACATCATGCTATGCTAGTTAAGCTAAACTTACTAGTCTAGATAGCGTTGTGTAGAATGTTGTAGAATATCTCTATTGTAGAATAACCTGTAGTATTTTACTGTTAGCTGTTGCTATGTTGCGTAAAGAAATTGCTAGAATTTCTTTTATGTGTAATGTGTGTGTGTCTTTCATAATATTATATAATTTATTATTTAAGTTACTTACAATCATCTGGTCTTCTTCATGATGCAGCCATCTTATTTCTGGTGGTGGATACCCATCAACATCACAACTCAATGTAACAGTTGTACCTACTTCTGCTTCAACATCCTTCGGTAAGTTTCTGAATGTTGGGGCATCTGAATGAACAATTTCAAATTACATGTCATTACATGTATTTAATGTTATAAAATATCTGATTTCACCAATTTTATTAAATAATTATTTTTTCTATTTGAGGCTTTCTTTTACCTAACAGGTATATTTATCTATGTATGTTTATCCGCAATCTAGATTCCATTACACAAGCTAGTTAAGCTTGCTTACCATGGGTCTAGATAGCGTTGTGTAGAATGTCGTGGAAAATTTATTATTTATATATTATTATTTATTTTTCTTGTAACAATCTGAATACGATCCTTCTTTTTATCATTGACTGTACGCTTTTTTAAAATGTGTTATCAAAGATCAGTTTAACATTAATCAGAGTTATGACACTTATGAGCTGATAGCTACTTACATGTGATTTCTAGTGTTTCAATTTCTTCACTGTTTCCTACATCGTTGTAGACAACGCATTTGACGATAGCATCATGATATCTTCTGGTTATGTTGTATATTTTCTGTTAAATAAAATATTTTAACTTAGTTGGACCACATTAACCTTCTTTTTTAGTCATGCAATGGTTATTAATTCTTGGTTCATTTAATATTAAATACATTATTTAACTTTTTTATTATTCATTTAGTCTCGGTACAGAATAATAAAGCTTAAATATTATGTACGCTAACCATTTTTATAATATAAAAGACTTAAAATTCACTTACCAATTCGGTGGTATTTCCTTCTATTAACTTTTCGTTTAAAAACCACTTATAAGTTAAATTTGATGGATTTGCGTCGGCTTTGCAGGCTGTTGGAAAAAAAAACAATTAGATTGGTGGTGTTTTCAATTCACGGGAACATAGATAGATAGGTAGATAATTCTTTATTGTACACCAATAGATTACAGTAAAACTTGTAGGTAGCATGCATACAGGGCAGCCGGCTGGAAGCGATTTCTTCCAGGCAACCTTCCAGGGAAAACCTAATTTTAATTTTTTTTTATAACTTTACATTTATTTTCTAATTATAAACATTTTCATTTTATTACCTTTTTTTATAATAATTGACTTAATTCTAACACTCACCTATAACTACATCGTCTCCTTCAGGGATTTTTCCATTGGCACCAGATTTTATGTACATTTTGACCTTAGGGGCGTATTTTACCTGTTGACAAAATCAATATTTTAAGATATTTTTTAAAACTCACCAAATTTGACAATGTAATTATGCTACAACATTTCTAGTTTCTTAATCAGCATTATGAAACAAGTTTACTGTGAAAATATATTATATTATCTTTTAATAATATTCTTAGGGATTTGCCGTCTAGTTTTACATTCTACCTAAATATTAAATAAATATTTTAAAGCTTTTTGTGGTTTTAGTGTTTCTAAGAAAATACTTTTCAGACAATAGCGAATAATTACCTCTTAATTATAATAGCTATTACTAACTTAACAAGGCTTTATAAAACATTAATTTCATTGGCTTTACCCGTCAAAACTTTTTAGAACTGAAATTAATTAAGGCGTTTGGTTGATGTTAACAGACATGTTAAACTTCAATGACAATGACCTCAGATGACTTTCAGAAGTAACATGAATCTTTCAAGAGGTTTATAGTAACTAATTAAATACTTCTAAACTTTCTTGTCTCCTTTCTGTGGCGTTTTGTCATTATTCGAATCAAATGTACACAATCCACAATCCAGATTCTCTCTTTTTTTTCAAATAGTTTGCCTACTTGTCATTAGCTTGTCGAAGAGGAGGATAGATTTATAATGTTTATAACTACAAAGAAAAAACGATACGAGATGCATTACAATTTAACTTTTTAAGGCTACAAATAAACCAGCGTGTTTGTTTGAAAGTTTTGATGACAAAATAGGACTCTCAAAATGTGTAAGAACAAATAGATGGCAGGCTGGTCTTTCTGTATATTGCGAAATGAGAATTTGGTCAAAATACTCAAAATACCAATAAAAATATACTTATATAAATATAGTGTATAAAATCAGGATGGTGCCAGCAAAATCTTATGCTAAGAATAAGTTAACCCTGAAAAATACAATAAAAATTTGACACCATTAAAACCAAAAATAATGGTCACAGCAGTATTACGTGTACAAATGGCAAGTATTTCAGTATCAAAGCAATATCATAGCACATCTGATCGTAAAAAGTAATTGGGTTCGCCATAAAAAGAGGTTTTATTTTATGGGCAACGAAAAAATACATGATAAACATATAAGGCTTACTCGTCATAACAACGGTTCCAATGTCGAAGGACTGGATGTGGTTGAATTAGAGCGTGGAAATGGGGTTTTATGGGGTATAGATGATGTGCATATAGAGCGACAAGAAGGGACTGTCAAGGTAAAACTTGAGAATTTAACAAAGTATGTTGACATTAAATCACTTGTGGTAGTGGATATGAAGTTAAAAGATATTACAAAAGGTTTAAAGAACATTACATTACAATACGTACATAAGTACAGCTTTTCTGGACATTTTTCAATATGAGGCTTTCATTATTGAGTATTTGACTGTCTAGTGGAATTAATTACTTTTTAATAAACATCAAAACGTTTACTAAGGAAACTTGTATGAAACAAAGAAATTGTGACGTCATGAATTTTAATAGTGAAATAACTTCCTATTATTGGTGGGTTGGATGATTAAAAATAAATGAAAGCGATAAAATAAGAACAGGTGCAACTTTTATCGCTCTTACTCCATTCCTAATTTAATAAGCTTAACTAAATAATTAATTTTAACACGAGAAAAATACCCAATTAGTCTTTATTTGGTATGACAGATATTCATTTTCCTGTTTGCGAAAATGTAAGACACAGAAATCTATTTCAAAACAAAACTAACCAGCAGACAGAAACGTATATCCGAGTAAAACAATAAGCTGAACCGTAATATTAAAGGGAGAGAAACATATTAATATTAATGCCACATCCAGTTTCAGTGTGCTTGCGACCGGAATAGTAATTTCCTACCGAATTTCGAGGACGACAATAATTTTTACATCGGTACGTAACATTGATCAATGGTATATGTATTTTTATGAACCACTCAATGTATCGTAAGTCGTTCTGAAACATCTTAATGGTCGTTTATTGTTGGAAGCCGGTGGAAGTATTTTTCTGCAATATTGAATAGTTATTGATGTAGAAAAGGTTTTTAGTAATACGAAGAAAATGTGTTGAAAAAGATGTGATTTACGATTATTAATAAAATAATGTCGATAGTAGAAAAAATAAGTCTGATTTGTCAGGATATGCGATTTTTTTTAATCTTCATATTATGCAAGTTTACTATCGTTAATATTACAATTTATGTCCCAGTACAAACCCATACATTATTTAAGAAAAAGTTACATAAAATAGAGCAATCATCGATGCGATTTCTCAAGAAATTTATATATCCAGCGCGATATTGAAACAAACAATTTGTTTGCAAATAGCAATATTTTTATAAGAGAAAACAAATACTCGGCCTAAAAGTTTACTAGGGGTTGAAAGATTGCAAATAGCTACAACTGGAATTTTATCTCAATATTTATGAGAGCCCATTTTGAGGGGTGCTGGTGATTGGTTACCTAGAGTTACCGCAGTTTTAAAAGTATTGTAGGTATTTATTACATTACATTATAAGTGTTTTGCTTATAATAAATTACATTTCTAAAATTACAAATTTTTATTGTAAGAACAGTATTAGAAATTTAATGTTAATTTTGGGTTTGAATTCCAAGCTTCCTAAAATCGCATGCTAAGTCAATAATTGATCTAAAAGAAAAGATTCAACCAATATAAGACAAATAGATATCAATCTATACAACAACCTTTCCTTTACTCTGAAACTTTCTTAGCTCCTCGCTTTGTAAAAAGCGGGTTTTAGGGAAAGCCAAACAAGACTGGAATAAATAAAGAGATCGGAGTATATTACTAAGTCGGGATCCAATGTAGGATTGCAGCGTATTTTCCTAATTGAGAAGGGGAGAATATACATAAAACTGTTCGTAGACGACATGGTGTTTTCTCTTATGATCTCAAAGCGAATGGAATTAGGATATAGAATGTGTTGTGATATATTCAAGTAGATATTAATTGGTGCCGCGTGGTTCCGGCAGAGTAGAATTTGGGCCACCTCATTTCTTCCCGTGCGGTTTAACATGAGACAGATATATACAGCCCAGACTCAGCCTCAGATGCATGGCTCGAGTCAACAATAGTGCCCGGAATACGGCAATAGGCTCACCCCCTATTACGTGGGACCAAATATAATGTTTGGTGAAATGTGGGTGTTAATTCACCTCTGCTTAACCCTCCAGGCATAAAGGCGTGATTATATGTATGTTTGTATGTATTAATTGGTTCAATTTTTTGGAATTTTTTTTCAAATCTATAATACTAGTTAAAATTATCTTACTAGAAGTATTTATAAGTAGTTAGTTAAGTATTTTATTAAGCCAAAGAATTTCAAGAATTATACTTTTACAGCCACGGCAGACTAGTGGTATGGGTAATTGACTGCTGAGACAAGGTCTCGGGTTCGATCCCTGATATTACCATGGCACATACCAATGACTTTTCGATGATTTTCGAAGTTATGTGTACCTATATTTAAAAATCAATCAATACTGGTTCCGTTTGAAAAATACTCGTAATAATTCTTTTTCGTAAGCTCATTAATTTTAAACTTACCTCAATTTGTATGCTAGCAGCTCTGTAAGCCCTGTCAGCGGTGTTTTGTGCTTGACAAGTGAACGTCTGGTTATGATGTTCTTGCTTAGGCGTCATTTTGATAATGGATCTAGAAAAAAAACAGCTTCTTAAACTGAGTGCTACTTTAAGATGTATTACTACTTTATCATCGACGTATTAAGATATTTACTTTTAATTTGCGTGACCATATTCAGATTCGTGTTTCTACCTACCAAGCGTCGATGTAAAAAAATTGTATACACTGCTGGGGCAAATTATACCTGTAAAAATTCTATGCGAAATCGTGCTCACTAGGATTGGTAACTCTGTATATGTTATAAACATTTTTCTATTACCTACACATATTGTCTACTATGCCATATATACTAACAACCAGCATCACAATGTTTGCGAAACATAAGTAGTAGTAGTAGTAGTAGTAAGGATGATGTTATGTAGTGTGAGCCTACAACTCCATAAAATAAAATATTAAAGCAATTTTTATCAAACCAAAAATTTATCTTAGAAAAGAGGATAAAACTCAAATAGACGTGCTAATAAGCAAACTTGACTCACCTGGCAGTAAATCTTTGACCATCCGCCAAGGGTTCCACAGTATACGTGACTCCCTGAGTGAGGACACCTGCATTACTGTCGACCCAAGTGATCTAACAAACAAAAAGAAAACTATAAGATACAAAACCAATTTTGATTGGTGAAAGTGAATGCGCAAGACAGGATTTGACACCGCCCGCCCGCCCCTTTGACTATTGGGCTACATGAGCGCCACGACTTGAGCATGAAATTCTCCTATACAACCATCTTTGGGGTGATTATGAAATCATCTACCGATATTCACACGAATAATTTCGGTAGTCCCGAAATTTCAATCTCATCAGTAATTATACCTTTTTTTTTACATGCGCAAAATCCCCACGGATACCCCTCCACCAGAGCCGGTGGTCGGACTCGAACCGACCAAAACGCACGCCGCCTGTGGGTCGTATTTGGTTGCCGAAGATGATGCTAACAGGCATATCCCTCACACCCCGGCCGACCCAGGGCCATCTCTCTCAATCTGGCCCTCTCTTCGGGTGTGGGGACCACAGAGTCCCCAACTCGTCCCCGGAAACCTACGGTACCTAGCCAATACTAATATATGATTGACAGCCTTCGTGCCGTGGCGGTAGGGAAGGCGGCCGCTACGCAGGAGGCGCGAGTTTGATCCCCGCTTAGTACAAATATTTTCATGAATATAGATTTTGGCGCAGTTTTGGTCGTGCCTCCAAGGGCACGTTAAGCCATTGGTCCCGGTTTTCATATGAACATCTATGACATTCGTTACGGTTAGTTGGCCTTAAAAAGTCCAACAAATGGTCTAACTGAAATGCTTCAATATCAGCTTTAGGTTGTGAAGGTCAAGTGGTAGTCGCTTCACGGAAAATATCGATCAATCAATCAATCAATCAAGCAGTTAGACTGGTAAAGCGAAACCCAGACTGCGATGCGACTGGGATTAACGCTAAGATGAATAAGAAGAAAACTTTTTTTTATACCACTTAGGTGGCAAACAAGCGCACGGCCC
The DNA here is from genome assembly GCA_963662185.1 of Eilema griseolum. NCBI lineage: Eukaryota > Metazoa > Arthropoda > Insecta > Lepidoptera > Erebidae > Eilema > Eilema griseolum. The sequence goes on from OY759255.1 coordinate 10,813,238, forward strand.
ACCTGATGGAAAGTGGTTACCGTGGCCTATGGACGTATGTTACAACAGAAAAGCCACACTCTTGCTGCCGACCCTGTAAACACAGAGTTTCTGTGCTGTCGGTGTAGAGGACAAAGCAGGACAAACCATACAGGATTAGAATGTTTCAGCAATCGAAACACTGCACCTTGGGCTCACAATACAATTGCTACATCATTTTCAATTTAAGTCCTAATTGCGCTGAGGTCCCTTGGGCTGTATACCTATTCACTCCGCTTCCTTTGCATAATACCGGTACAAACAAATTGACATAAGGCAAAATAAATTGGACAGACACAGTCTCAAAGGATTTGGTTATATATATTATTTTTTTACACTGAGTTCAGTAACTTATTTTCATTTTCAAATTGAGTTTCTTGACAAAGTAGGAATTCTATTAAACTATGTATTCGAAGTAAACAAAACACAGCTACTAAAATTATAATTGTTCATTAACTAAATCATATAACAACTTTATCTAATAATAACTTCAAAGAGAAACAATTTAGATTAAAAAACTCAAAGGAATTTTATTTGCTTTTGCTTCGTAAAAACTTAATACTTTGACGACAAAAAATCTATTTGCTTCTAAATAAAACTTTTATAAAGTGTAATGCTTTTAACTATTGAAACAACGTTCATCAATCTTCATAGCTTATATTCAGTTTATTTTGTACTTCATGCTTAGATACATTGAAAGAAACACGTGTATATCATATTTTTCATTCCTCTGTAAGTAGGTCAACTTGAGTTCCTCCGCCTTGGAATTGTATGTATGAAGTTTTCAAAAACTCTGGACAATAATATTTCAACATCTACAAATTTCAATTCGATTCATTCAAAACAAAATTTCAATTCAATGAAAGTGTTGCATTTATTTAATGAATTTATCATAATTATAATCCAAATTTATTTACGTCTGCAAAACCTAAAGTTGCCCATGAAAATTAACCCATGTAAACTAACTTCCAACTAAAGTTCAAAACATTCCAGAAAAACACTTTAGATTAATGATAGCAAAAACTTACTGTAACGTTACAGCAGCCACAAATTAGGGTAATTCCCCTATATAGATTACGTTACAATAAATTTTAAAAGCATTTTAATAAAAAGAAATAGATCGCGTTAAAGTAGGTGCGTGAATTATTAAGAAAAATGATGAAAATATGAATAGGTCGAGTATTACACTGGCAAGCCCGTGAAATTCCATTTAAGTAGCGACATTGATTAATTAATATTATCAGGGCTCACAAACTGGGGTGACAACAGTGAAAATATTGCTCCAGAGACATTCATAACGACTTCAATTAGTTTTGGTTCAGCCACACCAAGAGTTATGATAGCGGTTTAAATATTTTTGTTAATGAATTAAACTTGAGCATGGTGAATGATTTCTCTTTCAATGGCTGATACCTTGGCAGCACAAATCAAGTATAATAATTACATTCTTTACTACGAGTATTGGGTCCCATTTTCCAATATTTTGGTACACTAAGCCACGTGAGAATTAAAATCGAGTGAAATAAAAAAAAAAAAAATGTGGAATATTCCATAATATTCATATTCTTATTACTTCTTGAAAGTAAAGTAGAATTACTAGAATAATCGTCTACAACCTGCATCAAAAAATCATTATTAAGAAAAGAGAAGTATTATCATTACTTTACATGTATTTGATTTGGTTCACATTGGTTTACAGTCCAACTTACTTAACCACCCGAAGGCTACAAAACTAATTGCCACACAAAAAGAAAAATGTTTCGACAAAATAAATTCTTACCTCAGCTGGCGGTTTTCCACCAACAGACACACACTCGAGCTTGATGTTTCTGTCCTCTATCGTCGAGAAGAAACTGCCTTCGACGATTCGCGGCGGTTCAGGCGGGACGAGCACGGTAAGCCGGGCGTATCTCGATCGAATCGCCTGTTCACCTGTCACATCGAATTTTAATTTATATTTCTCTATCCATTACGAATGGTGGTTGGAGAGTATTAGATAAATTAAAACAGTTAAAAGGTTTATTTTCACATTCAACAATTTTGTGATTATAATATCTAACAGTATTCATTTCAATCTTAATTCTTTATTGCACACAATTAGTACAGAGATCATACAAAAAAATATATATAAGAAATATGTACAAAGGCGAGCATAACTCAATATGACTTTTCGCCCTGCAAACCTTTGAGTAGCAGAGAAACAGTTATAGTAATAAGAGGATGTGAAGTGTACATTAAATTTCAGATAAAAGAAGCATTTCAATTACTAATTGCCCTAGTTTTTTATGTAAAGAATATTAGCAACCTATATTAGTAATATTCCCGATAACCACTCTAGCTATGCTAAATTGCTTGTGATAGGAGTGAATTCACGTCTGTAATGTAATGACCAGGATTCGAACCCGAGACCTCTCAATCGTAAGGCCGACTCCCTAAACAAACGCAACAAACTCCTTTAACGAGCTATCGTGAGAAGTAAAGTAGGCAACTCATGAGAATTGAATGATCTTATCGTAATGACTCAATTTTGTGAAGATAGAGATAGATTATAGAGATCTATAATCTATAAAACTTGTCGTTCCTATCTAAAATACTATAAATGATATCCATTGACAATAATATGCTTTTATCTAAATATAAATAAAAATTTATATATTATAATTTGTTTAAAATCTTGAAGTGTTGACACAATATTACATTTTGAATGCATGGGTGTTTTCAGATACCTGACTATTATATCACTAAGTTATTCAACTGAGCTACAACAACTTGATGCCGGGTACAGTTAGTATAATAAATATATTAGTCCAAATGAGTTTATGTTCAATAACATAGATAATGACTTGATTAATGCTGAGAAAAAGGCCTCATCATACAGCGTTTTTTAAACGTTGATGACACGTGCTAACCGCAATGAGAACGCTCAGCAAACGCCAAGATAGTACAAAAGGAAGTTGTGACATGTATTGCTATAAACAAGCGGATACGAACACTCTTGCAGCGCATATTTATTTCGGAACTTTTTTTGTTTTCGATAAAGGTTGCAAAAGTATCGGCAGTTGGCTCCCACTGTGACCCAAAGAAAGATGTATAAAAAAAATTGGATAGAACATTCCTCCTGTAAGGGAATGATGGCGGTTTGAGTCCCACCTGAGCTGATTTGCTGAATTCTTTGAAAAAATCATTGGAATATTTTAATTATTTTATTAATTTTTTGCACAAACATAAAATGATTGCATAAAGGCGGACCTAATGCCATAGGCATTCTGTCAGTCAACCTTATGGTAATGCATGCAGAAATATGTGAAATGTAGGTATTGAACGCGGTATTATGGTGAGAGTTGGACGTGGACCTCGTTGCTTCGACTGTTTACGTACTCCACTTGCTACATTCTAAATCGCAAGGATCGCATTCAACAAAAATGCGTATCATCAGCTTATTTAAAAACACCGTGATGAAGGTCTTAAAGATTATGATAGAAAGTTACCGTTGTGACGTGCTAATGATGATTAGTGGTAGCTAGTGCGCACATCTGTCTACTAATGGTATCAAATTACCGGCAATTCGTCTGCTAAGCTTTAGTGATTATGGCTGTACGCCTCCAATTACTAAGTATGCCGTATACCTGATGTACAAAAGTACATGTGGTTTATTTTTATTTGAAACTTGCTGTCAACCACACGGTTTGACCGAGTGGATTTCTATTCCCGTTCACGGTATGCATGGAAACTTTTTTTAAATAAAACCTTTCATGTGACTTTAGGATCATTCGAAAAAAATATCCCGAATCTTTTGAGTCGTTCCCGAGTTTTGGGTTTGGCGATATTAATTTATTTTTATGAAAATAAATGTACGTATTATTTGATTCTTTTGAGTTTGCTTCAGATAAATATTATCTACTATGATCTATCCACTGTTGACTTAACCAAAGTTCATAAAACATTCAAACGGTATATTTTTGAGACACATACTACATAATTTATACAAATTAGAAAAGTCTGAAAGTAAATGCTATTACAATATTAATATTTGTGTTAGCCAGAGCTTGTCTATACCTAATATTAAAAGTTCGAAAAATATTCAAAATCTCATAATAAACCGTAGTCCAAATAATTATGTTTGCTAACTTTGGTTAGGTAGGTATTTATCGTGAATGGTAACCAATGAACTGATTTCGAAAATACTTTAATTATATATTTTCTACCCTTTCTTCTGTTCTACGTTTAAAAAGAAATACCAATATGATTATTTTTTTATTTATTTTTTATTTATTTATCACCTTAAAAACATCATATATACATAATTATTTACAGTGCATTTAGAAACCACTGAGGTTTGTAGCAAATGCAACGAGTTATTTTTCAATAAGTAATACAGGTTACAAAAAATAATCACTAGAATCACAAAGTAGAATATAAGAAATAAATGTAGGTAGCTTAATATTATAATGAGATTTAATGAGACTTAAGATTATGATATCATGTTGGAATTCAAATGTATTAGTAATTCAAAAGCGCTACGCTCTTTAGAAAACCGCAACTCAATAGTCCTATTTTGCGCAATCCGGGAATTGAGGTGTAACTCAATACCAGCAGTCTTATGTGCTACCATTACACTACCAAGGAAGCTCACATATAAGTACCTACATTACTATTACTCCTGCCTTTTCACCTTTCGGGTAGGCACAGACATGTTCTTATACGCTGGGCGACGGTCATCTACTGTCAGGAAATCATTGTAACTGATTTGTTAACACGAACTGGTAGAGAATACATTACCTAACAACTTTGCTTATGTATAATTATTATGCGCATAAAGTTTACATAAATGAATGAAAATAAACAAAGAAAGTAATAACGCTACTATAAAACCAAACAATAATAACTTCTCAAGATTTATTGCACTCTGTATAAAAGACAGCCAGCCATTGTCACGCTATTCATTTTGGTAAATATCACTGCGTACAGCAATATTACGCTGTCTATAAATTTTCTTGTAGATGTTTGACATCAGTACTTGGTGTTTCAATACAGAAATAATTAAAACACGAATTTGGATATTTCCGTAACAGTAAAGTCAAAATTGTCGCCATTAAAGAGACGTTTTATCTCACTTTGAACACGCCAATTCAATAACTTTCCAACTAGGAAGTTTGTAAATTTGTGGTTGCAAGAGTCTCCTAGATCACAATTTAATACAAGGGAGGGGGTAAAGACAATGGCTCGTCTCGCCTACGAATAGTTTCCTCAGAACTCGAGAACAAAGTTTATGAAGTTAAATAGTGCAAAGTTGTACAATTTAACCGCAAGATGGTTGTCCATTGTGCTCTTTCGCTGATAAAAAACAAAGTTGGTGGTGAAAGTTTCATGTAAATCATGGACCTTTTTCCAAAGTTTGTGGTGCTCCAATTAATTTGATGTTTATTCTTAGAAAATATGGTATACAGTGGACTGAGTTTTAGTCGTTTTTTTTTTCAGAGATTTTTGTTGTGGATTACGGTTTGGAGCAAATTAAGACGAATAAAAATGAAATTTAAATTTTAAACATCCCCGTCACAAAACACAATCTCCTAAAACTTGAAAATAAATTGTGCCCCTTAACTTTGATAAACCTAGTAATGTTTTTATTCAAGCGTTGCCATGTTAGGGGGACCAGGAGGAACTTGGAAAACACTTCGTCACATTATCGGAACGATGCAAGATTAGTAGTCAGTTATGTGCTGCAGTAAGTTGAAATACACATTTTTCTTTTCTTTTCTTCTTCTCTTCTATTAGTCAAGAACTCTTTTTTGATACCCATATTGAGGGAGTTAAAAAAATATATAGGCAGTTAATTTGTGACAGCGGCCATCTTGGACCATTTTTTTTTCAAACATTGCTAAGAACACTCTCGACTAATATACCTTTAAAAATACTAAATCCAAACCGTCTATGATGTCACAGAGACACGTCAAACTCATGTACAACACTGCATCGTTTTTGCGTCTGGAATTAAAAACAACAACCAATGATAAGGAATGACAAAATGAGAAGTTTTATAAACTACCTTATTTTAATCAGTTAATTTACTGAATAACATAATATAAGTATTTTAAAGGAAATTAATTGATTTGATGAAGTTTAATAAATGAAGCGTACACCCTGTCACACAACAATAATTTGTTTAGGTCTATTATCTTCTTAGGCAGTCTTCAAAAAACGCATACATAAATTTGTGTCTACTATGCAATACACCATAATAACAAAATGATTTTATAATAATTAATCCTTCTTAAGACTTCGGTAGAAGAGTAACAAAAGTGACAACAAAGTATATTTTATAACCAACAAAACAATGGACACACATGGTTCAAAAATTATACAGAGTACAACAGACAAAATTGTTTCAAGAATTATCAAAATTAATTTATTTTAATCTGAATCCAAGTTTCCTACACATCGAGCTTAGTATTGAGATGCCGGATTTGTTTTCAACAAGAACAGTCATGTTCAGCACTGAACAATTTTCTTCTAGAAACTCTCTCGTTGGATCGGATATTTTGCACACGATAATGCTGCTAACGTACGTATACATATAATCCAAAGTGATATTATTATGTGCACATACTATTATTAAGTTGACTGTTAAAAGTAATATATTAATAGATTTGTTAATACGATAGAAGAACTTCATCATTTTCGTCAACAAATTATAATTGACGTAGTCGTGGCGTAGCGGTAGAGCATTCGACTGCTATGCAGGGGGCGCGCGTTCGATACCCGCTCAGTGCAAATATTTGTATGCATGAATATGTATATTTGCATTGGTCTGAATGTTTCTATGTATAATATGTATGTATTTACCAAAAAATGTATCTAAGTATGTTTATCCGCATTCTAGATTCCATAACATAAGCTAGTTAAGCTATGCTTACCATGGGTCTAGATAGCGTTGTGTAGAATGTCGTGGAATATTTATTAATTTTTTATTATTAATTATATATTTAAATAATTCAAGAATATCTCACTTACTTTGTGAAACCTGAGTAATCTTAAGAATTATATTATATCAGTATCATTTTCAAATCATATCAAAAACAAATAACACGAAGTATTTGAACTACCTAATCTTTAGATTTTAACAAATATATCAAATTATTTCAGAACTTTATACTAAACCCTACCAGCTAAAACCAAGGCAATGCTTATGCAGACCCTGATATTTCCAGTAATGGACTATGGTGATGTTTGCTACCTGGACCTGAATGCAGATCTACTCAATAAACTTGACCGCCTTCTCAACAATTGCATTCGATTCACCTTCAACCTTAGGAAATATGATCATGTCTCAGCTCATCGTTCGGAGTTGGGATGGTTGCAGATACGTCAGCGCCGCAGCTTGCGGGCGGTAACGATGATCCATACTATTTTAAGATCCCCTAATATTCCCACTTACTTATCAACTCATGTTCAGTTACTTGGCTCTCATCACAACAAAAATCTCCGATCAGCTAACAACCTTCTTCTGCACTGTCCCACTCATAGTTCTGGTCTAGTTCATTCTTCTTTCCTCGTGCAAGCTGTCCTCCTCTGGAATGCGCTTCCTCTCGAAATCAGGATGACCACCAACCGTGCTTCATTCAAATACAAGGTACGTCAGCTCTACAGTGGCTCCTAGTCGTCATAATGGATATAAATGGATTATTATATTTTATGATTGTGTATCTATGCTTGATTATATGTAAGTACATACCATGTATAATATGAGTATATAAGTAGTTTATGTAAATGTTTGTGTAAATGTATTATGGTTGTGTATGTATAGTATATGTATATATATTTATATGTATATATCATTATTGTGAACAAATTTGAGTAATTCCTTATCGTTGATAATGGTTAATTTTTTGCCTGCACCTACCTCAACGCATCTCTGCATCACCCTAAGGTAGACTGTCAGATAATGCCTTTGGCATTAAGTCCACCTTTGTACAATAAACTGTGCATAAAGTTAAATAAATAAATAAATAAATAAAATAAACCCTATAAACAAAAGTTTTGTAGCCCATAAGAGCTGTCTAAGACGAGATAAGAATACTAACAGGGACATTTCAAAGAAGAGCGAAATTTATCAAAGGTTACGTGACTTACAAAGAGCTATGTAAATTAATATTAGATACCTTTTCGTTTGCATTTGAATAGAGACTTACTACTCGAGGCTAAAAGGATCGAAGCACTCGAAATCTTGTCATTAAGATATCTTATCATTAATTTGTATTTATATCTTTAAATGAAGCTAGTGATATTAATTTCAGTGACTTTAAGAGTTTTACAGCACAGTTATTTTGAAGTGAATAAGTAAGATTTAGATGAAATCGTTGAGGAATTCAGCAATTCAAACTAAGGCAGCTGGTCAAAGTAGAATTGACTGATTAATCGCTTTGATATTATCAAAACGACGCTCTAAAGGAAGTTTTTGAATAGAATATCTTGTAGAAATCACAAAACTTTTGTCTACCTTATTCACTGCTTATGATATAGCTGTCCTTAAAAATAATATTAGCTGGGCCTATTTCAGTTTCTTTCAAGCAAAATTGAACATTATTTGCATAACAGGAACGCCGCTTTTACAACGGGGGATGGAGTGACAATGATGTGCTATCCACAAAATGATACTGAAGAAATATTAGTAATTTAATTTCTTAATTGACTTTTTCTTTCAGTACTGAACAAATAAATAATACACACCCTTACATATTAAGAATTTCTTTATAATGGAAGTACCATTATATATCGTAGTGATTGGCACTTTTAAAAATACATCATATAATTGGGTACATGTTATGTAACATAAAACATTATTAATTCACTATAATGTAATTAATTAACACTGTCCTTTTAATTAATAATAATTTGACACAAATTTAAATTGTAACTACTATACATACTGCTAATATTAATACATCAATAAAACATTCCACAGACAACGTTTCCAATACTAAAAAGAAAATGAAAAATCGAAAGACGAAGGCCTGACCTGAAAACAAGGCAGAAATAAAATACAAGTCAAGATTTTCAATTTATTAAAAGCAAACACAATTTCGCGGGCCCAGCTCAAGTACGAAAACAATAGTTACTTGGGTCGAAAGAATTATCTTTGGCACATGATACGAGCGAACAGCGATTAGTGTATAAATTTTATAAAATATTACCAGAACGTGGTAGGAGGTAGGTGGAAATAAAAACGAGTTTCATTAATAGTTAATCAGTAAACCAGTGATGTAAGTGTAAAAGATTGTGCTTGAAACAGATAAAAGAAGTACAAACTTGTAGGTATATGTTTTTTTAAAGAATATAAGAATATAGTATATCTACATAATTTTTTATAAAAAATATATAATCGTAAATTAAGATTACAATAAAAAAGATAGATTGTTAAAAAAATAATAATCATGGAGACAGTGTAAAAAATAAATTAAAACAAAACTTAATGAGTGCTTTCTTCGTTATATTCTATTCAAAGGTATTTTGACAGAAAACTCAATTCTGAGTAAAGTTCGTCCTTTTTCATGAGATTCATATTTGTACCGTTCAATGTACATATTGTTTACAGTATCTGTACAAAAAAAAACATTAACTATTCTGTGACTCTGCCTACGCGAAATACTGATCCCGTTCCTACAATCTAAATGAACAGAAATTGCTAGGATATTAAAAGTACTCTATGCATAATTCCAGATAATAATCTATCTATAATAATAATAAGATTAGACGAAAATATGAGTCGAGTCCCAAATATTTCGTCAGATCTTCACTAATCATCGAAATGTTTATTGCGAAGTATACATTTTGTCATTATACGAGTATTATATAAGGTTGAATAGACACCCGAAGATTAACAAAATGAATATGCAATTATGCATAGATGGATTTTGAAGCAGATCTCAGACTTATATACAAAGACGACTTAAATGTGAAGTAGGGCCTGAATTCTGAACTTAGAGATGTTGATCCGGGGACTATTATTTGTGTAAATCTACCATATTAACTGGAAGATGAGTAATGATTCTATGTATTATAAGTACTAAAGACTAAAGACAAGAAACTTTGATTTTGTAATGTCCAAAAATAACAAATGAATAACTGATTTTTGGCAGTAGCTTTTATATTGTAAGGTACAGTTTTACTAGGAAAGAATTATCGGCAATTTCATGCTTGTATGAAGTCTATAATTTTCAAAGTAAGAAGCATGAAATGTCACGATTATAATCTCCTACAGGTTACAAATTCATCAAAACGTAAAATAGTGTTTTTCACAATAACATCTCTAAGAGGATGCTTCGTATAAGTCAAACACTAGACTCGACTTATCTTCACTCTTTTCAATTACAGGTTTGGCTAGATTCCAAACGCAGGGAAGAAATACAATTCAGAGACATTCAAAATGGACGCTTTAGTATTTCTTTGTAGCTGCATCGGAGCATTCCCTTTTATTTGGTAAAGGTAATCAACTTAAGTAATGTTACCATTTGCACCACTATTTCCCTTGAGAATTGTATGAACGTGGCAGGTACTCACGCAGTTTTATGGTTGAATTCGTGGACCCTATTTTAGATATATTACTACACACATCTAACTCCCTCCTGGCTAGGAGCAAGCAATAGTTCTCTATCTTTATAGACCTGGTTTCTCTAAGCGCTTTAAAGCTTTTCATATACCTACATAATAATGTAGTAACAAAATTGTAGAATATTAATTCATATAAACATATCTAGAATATTCATAATGACCATATTACATACATTGTAGCCACTAACACCTCAAATTCCTAAAGCGGTAGGCTACACTCATAGTATGCCTCTCATATTTTTGTTCACACTTAATAGGAGGAAAATTCATTGCCTACAACTGAACAATTTGTTATTTAAAAATAAAAAAAATGAAATCAATTTCCCTAGAATTTGAAAGAATTGGAAATTAGCAATTGCTCAATTAAATCCAAATCAATTAATATTTGTAACTTGAGCCGGATATTTTTAATACAACAGTGTAAATTAAAGTACGTAAGTCTGTAGCAGGCTTCTAAAGGAGCAATAACAGTTTGCAAAGATTATTCGTCAGCATAAAATATCTAAGCCTGAGCATGGAGTCTTACTAATCTCTGCGGTCAGCGAAATACTTTTGTAACGTGAGCTGGATATTGTCGTGAATTCAACCTCTACCTTCATTAACTAAGCTACTACCTCTATATTTGTATTATTTAGATAGCGAAATTGTAATTCAAGTTAGCTCACACAAGGCCCTTACCCGCTAATGCCTCAAATCTTAATCCTTAATATTTTTTACTTGCATGCGGCAACGCTAACAAGCTTCTGTTTGAACAGTACTGTATCGTAATTTTGTATACCATGCATTGATTTATTATTTTAAATTACACCACCGTGGGAGATAACTTCATTCGTTCTTACATCATTGGAAAGTACAAATTTGGGGTCATTACAGAAATTAAAGTGTTCGAGATCCCCTTCGTTAAAAAGTATATCGGTATCTTTACATTGTGGTCAATTATTTTTTCTTACACAGAGTGAAATCTTGAGGCAGGAAAATTTGAGTCGATTGGTTGTTTAAAACAAAACCAAATTGTTGGTTTTGTGTTAAATTTTAATCATTTGTATTATATTGCGGGTATTGGAACAGGATTATGCGTAATGAATAATAATTTGCAATAAATAATGTTCCAGTTTAACCCAGATGTAGTTTTTTCGAAGTAAACATGACTCAAAGTAACCTTACTTTTTTCTATTTGTAAGTGTACGATAATCATTGATTCGATAATCATGATAGGTATTTATTTTATGGTTATAAAAAACTAATCGCGTATTACAAACCGTAATCACTAAACTATAGATCCTAATGTCAATGAGATGTAAATTTCAAGTATTAAGTATTATAATATTAAGTAATATAAATGATATATCAATCAGATACGTACCGTTACGCCCCGTGCTGACTTGGCACTGATATTTTGCGTCATCATCCAATGTAACATCTCTGATGTCTAGTGAGTAGTCACCTGTAACAAAAAACTAAGGTTATTATCGAATCAAAAGTCCCTAAACAATCCTTTTTTATATATGACATGATTAACTTGCTTCATGCTTTAAGCTTAGGTCCAAGTTGCAAAAAAGAAGGTCATCATTGCAGACACCTAAATGTTGCAATAGTGACCATCACGATCATCAGCTTGACGATCTCTCGTTTTTTAATTTGGTTAGGGGACTCAGCCTGCCGATATTTTTGCCGGTTACACCATTTACACCACCAAGTGAAAGTAATAAGGAGGATACGTTTCTGATTTCTCAGCAAATAATAAAATGGTTGTGACCCTCTTTCTTGAGACTGTACTTTCAGCTTACCATCAGGCGAAGGGAAGCCACATTGGCGTATTCCATATATATTAAAAACTCTATTTCGTAAAACTTTATTACGTAGATGAAAAAAATATTTCGTGATAACATGAACTTTTATAATACCTCAGTTAGGTATATCACTTAAAACTTGTATTTAATCTTAGTGAAGCGATATGAACATAGTCTCGTCTTTCAACATCTCTTACATTTTTAACATTTAGTTTGGGCTAAAATAGATCGTCGTCTCTTGCAAGTGTTGCATCTATTACAATGAAGTACTGTTCGTCGTCGAACTTGCGTATCCAATAGTTAACTAGTGTTTGCAAATAGTACTACTGTTTGTAGGAAGAATTTCTGCAATTCAAGGATGACTGAAGTTCAGCTAGGTAGATAGTTTTCAGTATCCGTGGATAAAAAGTGCTATATAAATCGAATCAAATCTATGCATTATATTTGAAACGAAAGTTACCGAAGAAAATGACAATCAAAATAAGTTTCTGCAAAGAGTTGTAGAAATGAGAAAATCTATGAATTATTTCTGAGACGTGTCTGTGAAAGAAAATAAATTGTGCCTGAATATGGATTATGTACAAAAGAATAACAAATGTACTGTGATATATCGCAACGGTATATTTGTTAGAGAATCCTCTCTAGAGGGCATGACAAATTGTAATGTTAGGCGACTGAATTTTTGATCGCAAAAGAAAAAATTGTTTGAGTACAGTCAGCGTTAGAACAATTTTGACTACAACGTCTCGAAATGAACTTAATAGCAAGGCATTAAGAGCAAATCAAACTGGTCTATTGATTTAAAATGTATTGAGAGCACAATCAGTTAACAGGAAGGAGGGAAGCCAAGGCATTAAGATCATTTTGAGTACTCTGTTCGTCAATATCGATCTGATGCTGACTGTACCTAAGATAATAAAAGATAAGTGACTTATGAACTATTTATATCATATATTACACTAAAGGTTTCCTCAGGCTTGGTAGCATAGACCACGGCAATCACTTCCCATGACGTAGGCCATGTGTTTGTCTGCCACCCAAGTGGTATAAAAAATTGTTAATGTATTAATGATAGGTTAGGTACTGTTACTCCAATCAAAAGCAGCTGACAGCAGAAGTAATGACAACTGGTGTGTATAGGAACCCATCAAGGCTTGGAAAATATAACCTTCCTGGAAATAGGCTACGCATGGGCTATGTGTAATTCCAGACCACAAGCTATCCCTGCACCAAATTTTATCCTGATACGTTCAGCCGTTATATAAAATAACAAACATCAAAACATCCAATCCCAATCATCCAAAAAACTTCGTTCGGAATTAGAACCATTAAAATAAATTCTAACATCAGTGACAAAATTATGTACAGTAATATTAGCAAGTAAAACGCGTTTTATATTAAAAGTAAGTACAGTAATAAGAACGAATTATTACTGTTCCTTATAAGACATGTTTACTAGCAAAAAAGGTTGCCTGCAGATAATGTCCTCATTAATTAGAGACGGAACAACTTCGGGTGTGGATAAAGTAGGCAGAATATTTGTGGCTATCTGTTTGCGAGCTTTTATTGATATTTAATTCGAACCAGTTTGACTTTTACCGTGTATGATTGCTGTTACAGTGCTAGAAAACAAGGCCTTATCTATTTAACGACATAAATTAGCAAATCTGATACGTTAATGGTATTTTATCATATAAGTACATCATTTAGCCTGATGCAGTCAAGTATATGAAAAGATTTATTTTAAAAAATACATATAAAATTTCTTGCAATCACTGTCCAACTACTGTTATTAAATATCCCGATACTATTTTATTTATCTCTTACAGAGATTTTTCAAGTTCAACGATCTTTAATAGCCAAAATACATACATACATATAATCACACCTTTATCCCTGGAGGGTTACGAATTATGAATTAAGACCCACATTTCACTAATAATTGTATTCAGTCCCAAGTAATAGGGGGTGAGCCTATTGCCGTATTCCGGGCACTATTATTGACTCAAGGTATGCATCTGAGGCTGAGTCTGGGCTGTAAATATCTGTCTGATGTTAAACAGCCCTATCCCTTAGTGGCCTTGTACGACACCGCATGGGAAGACCATCTCTTCCCATGCGGCCCTAATTCTACTCTGTCGGAAACCACGCGGAAATCTGCCGGACTTCAATCAAATCGACGTTGGTATTCTATCTTTAACAGCATATTATATAGACTTAATACATCCTTTTAAATATTTAGAATCTGCACAAATTATTTGCCAAAGGAGGGTTGTACCTAATGTCTGAAAACTTAGAAGGCGTAAAACAGGTTTATGAACAAATTTTGTAGTGTTAACTTATTAATAAGGTTACGTGTTAATTGAATATTAAAATTACGGGGATCTCATAAATAAACAATGTAATTTTCCTTTTCCTCATTAAAATATTGTTGAAATTTTTGCATAAAAAATAAGTTGCTTATTTATTTTTTCTTTTGCAAGAGGTTCCTCCTTACGTAGATATTTTACGATTCAATATCTTTTATTACCCCGATGTTTGGGTCAAATAACTACGGATATGTGGTCATGGGTATATAGATGTGACTACGGTTGTGAGTCAATATTCACAGCATCTGCAGTCATATTTGTATCTTATTTGTGAGTTTTGGTAGCCAAAATCTTGAAGGTTTCTGGCGGCAAACATTTGGATCAATAGAATGAAATAGACACGATCCTTCCCATAGAGCCTGATTTGAAGCGATCAAAAACGCTTGTAGCAGTTAATAAATATGTATACTTAATATCCTTGTGCGTTACAAGGACGCAGGGGCATTTGACTCCAATGAATAAAAATCAAGCTCCTAGGAATAAAGTTTATATCCGGACAACCAAAAACGCTTGCGCATATTTCTTTTTCCGAGGTGGAAGAGACCTATGTTTAATTTATCCGTTCATTAAATAAATACAACCATCCTAAGTATAAGAGATACGTTAATATATTTGGTTATATCTGTATTAGAAGTAATGTATCCGTGTTTCGTGCGCGCTTTTCAAGAATGCCTGGAAGAGTCTAAATATGTTTACGGGTTGAAGTGATAAAACACCTTACATTTTTATTTGGTCCAAGTTCAACAGACGAACCTCATCTTTCCGATGAGGTGATCAACCAAGGTGGATTGTGCATGCAACAAAAACGAGTTGTGGACATTCCGCATTGCGCCTATCACCTAGGTCTAAAGTCCTGGATACCTTGTGGTTTTAGTCGGTTCAATTCCAACATAAGCATTGCTCTGGACATTTTTATCATACCATACGCTACGGTAACCCCTCACAATTAGGTAGCCCATAAAACTTTAATACAACAGTGTAAATTAAAGTAGGTAGTCTGTAGCAGGCTTCTAAAGTAGCAATAACAGTTTGCAAAGATTATTCGTCAGCATAAAACATCTAAGCCTCAGCACGGAGTCTTACTAATCTCTGCGGTCAGCTAAATATTACAAGTTCAAACAGTAATTCAACTGAATTGGCTTGCGAACTCGAGATTTGTGACGTTACTCATGATGAATAGAACTGAGTCTTTATTGATATTCAAATAAAACGTTGAATCGAGATACCTAATATAGAAATTGACAAATTGACTATTGACAAATTGACTATTGACAAATAAGAAATTGAATTGGTGTAATTATTTACCGATATATTGAGGCTGAAAATCATGATTAGAATTTTTTTATAATTTCATTACTCAGTGACGCAATTAAGAGGAATCTAACGACAATTCTGTCATGAAAATCGATTTTTATGTCACTTAGATGGCATAAAAGCACATGGCCGATCTAATTGAAAGTGGTTACCGTGGCCTATAGACGTATGCATTGTGCAACACCAGAGACTTTACACTCGCGCTGCCGACCCTATATAAACTTAATGCCCTTCTGGAAGAACCTAACATTATAGTCCTATTGTACTCGTATATCAGTACAGCTATTTAGTAGGTACGTGTAAAAACATAGTAACGCACAGTCAGCATCAGATTAATATTTACTAGCAAAATAAGTACTCATAATGATCGTAATACCAAAATTCCAATTTTATGTGAGCTATCAAAGAGTTCAAATAGTTGTAAGCATCCAGAGTGGTCAAAACATCTTAACAATCAATTCTCCATAATCATGTAAGATAGCAGAGTATTTTAAATTATCTTAACATAATGTCATTTAATCACATTTTCCATCCTATTTTAGTATAGGCTCTCTCTCTCTCATTTAGAACAAAATATAAGCAAGAAATGAAACGCATCGATTTACAAGAAAATGATACAAAATAATTTTGAACACTCTTCTAGCTTAGATGTCATTGAGTGACCTGTTAGTACATATATCAATATGAACACTCTGCTATCTTATATTATTATGGAGAATTGATTGCTAAGATGTTTTGATCACTCTGGATGCTTACAACTATTTGAGCTTTGTGATGACAAATATAAAATTGGAATTTTGGTATTAAGATTATTGTGAGTACTTTTCTAGTCAATCAGATCAGATGCTAACTGAACATAGTTTATACGCAAAGGTAAAACACAAAAACACCTACACAACACATATACATTATATATATATACAACACGTATACGAAAATTGACGCGATCATTGTATAGGTACTCACATACCTTTGAGTTTGCCTGCCACGGTCACTTAGCCTGTAACCACAACCGATGTAACCTCGTCGAAACGTCAGGCAAATCCAAATCGAAAATATCCAAATTTATATACCTATACCATGAACGCGTTAATTCCCGTAAATATTATTGTATATTAAATTAACCTTTTAAGTCACACATACGTTAAACTTATTAAAAAATGTTCTAAAAGTATATTTACCTTCTTCATCACTACCAATCATCTTATATCTGTCGTATCCACTAAGTTCTCTATGTAGACCTAGGCCGAAGTCATCCTTCGTCCATTGAAGCTGTCCCGCTTTGTTTTCGACTCGGCATGGTAACGTCACTCGGG
Organism: Eilema griseolum; assembly: GCA_963662185.1. Lineage (NCBI taxonomy): Eukaryota > Metazoa > Arthropoda > Insecta > Lepidoptera > Erebidae > Eilema > Eilema griseolum. Next base: position 10,830,653 of record OY759255.1, read on the forward strand.
AGCCGACTACTGCAGTCTGCGAATGAAAAAAAAATTAGAAATAATAATATTGTAATACAAATTATAATACGAGTGGGTGCACGGTATGAATTTTAAGGGACCAGTTGATTCGTATCCGATTTTTTTACAGATGTATTCCCGGGTGAAGTATAATATCAATTAATAGCAGTAAATGAAGCTCGTCATGTTAGTAAGAATAATAGTCCAGATAAGAGTACGATAAATGAGCTGTTATCTATGCTAGCCCCGGAGAGTGAAACGAGATGAATATAATGTGAAATAAAAGCAGTGTTAATGCTAAACTATTTAACCGAATCCTTAACTAAATCCCAATTTACGAGAAAATACCTCCAGATAAATTAGTTTTAGCCATCTATTTAGTTGTTGCACTACGTACGGAGTTATTAGGTTAGTTTGAAAGCGTTCCAAAGGCGAGCCTTTCAACTAGCCCAGATTAATCTGGCCGAAAATAAATTAGACTCGTCGAGTTTGAATTTATCTACGTAATTATTTTGAGTGTCTAAGTTCGATAAAATCCTGGCAAGTGTGAGTCGGACTTATGTACGGAGCCGCCCTTAAAATCACGTTTGCTATATGGAATGACCTTAAATATTAATTTTGGTTTTAGTACTTTTGGTATAACAGCAACAGAAATACATCATTTGTGAAAATGTCAAATATCATTGTTTTAGGGTTCCATTTTAGGACTGTTTAACATCAGACAAATATATACAGCCTAGATTCAGCCTCAGACGCATGGTTATTAGTTAACAATGATGCCCGGAAGATGGCCGAATTTAATGATTAGTAAAATGTGGGTGTTAATTCACCTCTGCCTAACCCTCCGGGAATAAAGGCGTGATTAAATGTAGGTTTTTTTATACCACCTATGTGGCAGACAAACACTCCACCCACCCGATGGAAAGTGGTCACCGTGGCCTATGGACGCGTATGTATATATTATCATATATTGTACAATAGTATAAAGAAATATAAAAAATTCTTTCCATTTTTATACATGTGTGTGTTTCAACAAAACCCCTTCCCTCCCCTGTAAGTGGTATATAAAACAACAAGTATAAAAATAACAGCAAAGTTACTGAAGTTCCAAATTGAACGAGAATGTAAGTAGCATCTAATTTTGGCCAATTTAATTTATTTCGTACAGAAGTTTGGACGAAAATAACTTAGCTTTTATAATATGACGTGGATAAGGTTAACTCGAGTAGATGGTATGTTTTTGCTAAATCGGATATTACAGGTTTCAGGTTTCATTTTCGTGTTGCTAATTTCATCTTCAACAAACTTTTAACATTTTTTGGAAGATTCTGAAGTAGCTGCTCTTTGTAATAGCAATTTGTAGCCACTGCTGAAAATTTTTTTATGAATAAAAATGTTTATGCTATATTTGTCATATTTAAATAATTTTCATTAAATAACTATACTGTTGCCTATATGGGTAAGTGCGTTACTCACTAGCAGTTTACATTGTTGCCTATAAATTTTAACTAAGAGAATAATACAGGAAAAAAAATTAATCAATTCAGGCGAGTTTCGATCCCCGCGTATTTCCCTTTAAGGGGGGATGCTCTGACCGCTAAGCCACCGAACCTCGTCTGAAATCACTTAAATCCGTCTTATGGCGACGATCCCGCTTGAACTGATTTAATTTTTTCCTATCTAAATTGATTTGAATAGATGGCACACTAAATGCTTAAAAAATTCATTCAAAAAGATAATAATATTCTTCATCTCAAATTATAGTCTTATTTTAAATCCTAGAAAAAAAGCCAATTCAAATAAGTCCCTAAAATTACAAAGTACGATAAAAATTAAGTTATAGAACTATTTTTTTATAAACTCACGCCTATATCCCCGAAGGGGTAGGCAGAGGTGCTAGCACCCACATTTCGCCAGTTTATGTTTTAGGTCCCAATGTAATAGGTGGCGAGCCTATTGCCACTAAACGGGCACTTATAAACCTGCGATAAATACACACATAACTTTGAAAAGCATCGAAAAGTCATTGGTATGTGCCATGGTAAAACTTGGGATCGAACCCGAGACCTCGTCTCAGCGGTCCATCACCCATACCACTAGGCTACCGCGGTTAGAACTTAATCCTGACATTTATGTAAATCAAGAACATAATACAGAAATGACTAACTACAATCTTAGGAACACGATGATAGGTCATCCATCACTCAATACTGATGTGGATAATATCTTGGCACTATAATTTACTGCAGCAATCTATAGTATAAGAGACCCATGTTCAGTAGCAGACAATTAAGGTTTGATTTGATTGATTTAGTGACAAGCATCAGAGTTGGAGGCGGTTGGCAATTCAGTCAATATTGTAGCAAACACGACGTATTTGGTATTTAATGAAACTGGTCCCAAGTTTAAGAAATTTCATCTAAACGATGATTAAAGTGAAGATTTGATTTAACTAGTTCTAGTTTAGATAATGATAGTAATTTAGATATAGTTTAAAGCAGGTGCTTAATTGCTTAATTGGTCAAATATAGTGTCTTATCTTAATGCCGTCTAAGACTTGATGTGCTACATTTTAATGTAATAAATAAATGATTTTAATTCTTAATTTGTGTCATCTAGGCTTGCCTGCATTTTTAGATGTGTCTATTTGAACTATAATGTTATAACTATAATGTTAAACTTATATTATTGGACTTAGTTTTAAATTTAGAAATTGTAACTACTTAACTCAACGTGACTAATATATGCTGTGATCTATCTTTTTGTTTCCTCTATTACTTAAATTGGATTATCTATTATTATTTAAGAATTTTACCAAGCAGTAGACAACATTACAATAGTCCAAGTCGAATTCATTATCATAGATTTTCATCTTTTCTATTAGACACTTATTATATCGCAGGTTCATAAGTGCCCGGTTAATGGCAATAGAATCGCTACCTTTTACATTGGGACCTAATTATAAACTGGCGAAATGTTGGTGCTTGCACCTCTGCCTACCCCTACGGGGATATAGGCGTGAGTTTATGTTTATGTTATGTTATATCAGATATAAATCATGAAAACCGAATAAGAAAATTTAGAGGAAGAAACAGATCATAATCTTTTATTGAATGAATATGAAATTAATTATACAATATTGAATAACATATTACCTGGTCCTGTGGTTCCATCGCGAACTTCTGCTCCTGATATCCACTGCACACTCCTAGCACACTGAACAATACTAAACAACAACTGATCACTATCACATTTTGAGTCCGCAGCAACAGAAACAGTGATGAGACACCCCTACTCGTTAATCTTACCCTACACCTATAGTTCGCCATTATAATCACTGTACTGCTACAGAGAATACCTCTCTACCAACATAACAAGGAAATCCGGGTTTTATTTTTAGGCATTTACATTTTAACGGAAGTTCAACTTCCCCTATACGAACGTTCTATTTTAAAAATGCACAGTTTTATAGTGAATGCCATAGTTTTATTTTTGGATACTTTTTAGATGTATGATTTATTGTTGTTTGAGTTTTAAAAGCCGCCGACGATGTGTCGTATCTGAAACAAACAAAAAGTTGAATAAGTAAATGGATAGTATCGTGTATATAACATTTTGGTGATTGACTTATAGGACTCAAGGATGAATTTTGTGAGAGAGATTCCTTTACTTAATTTCTAAAAATATCTGACTTGTTAGGCTCCCTTTTAGTATTAACAAGGTCTATGGAATTTCTTTCTTAACTTATTAGATCACTCAAATTGACTTGAGAGAGTTTAATAAATTATGATTATGTTAAATAAATAACAAAGGAAGATATAATAAGATCTTCCTTTGTTATTTATTTACTTACAGTGAAACGTGATGTGTCTTAACCTTTAACCGTGGATGTGATTTTTTGTTAAACTTCTATGGTCGTGGGGTCATTCATTGAGACCCCTTCACTTTATGTGTGTATATTACTTGTGTAGAATGAGAGAGTATATTTTGTTTTAACTAAATTATGTAAACTGAAATAAAACAAGAAAAACTATTAATGATCTAACTTTCTACTAATTATATTATTAATTAGCTGACTTAATGGCATATTTTAAGTCTTTGATGACGTGACGCTAGCTAGTATTGAAATCAAAAATAGCTAACCAAAACCTTTTCAACGAAATAATAAACTATATTAAGTAATTGATAAATTAAATTAGCTTCTAAACAGTATGTATATAAAAAAGATATTACATTGGGCACGTGTAGTAACTTATATGTAGAATTCTAAGTTAAGGAGGGGCTCCTGAGACCCCACATCCACAGTTAAAGGTTAATCGATACACATTAACGTGTATCGGAATAGATATTCTATTATTAACAGGATTAGATCACAGTATATTTAATGGCATATATCTTGACCCCAGTGACGTCACAAAATGTGCTCTATATGTACAGTACACGTTTTTGGGGTGTCTTTTGATTAAACCCATAGAAGGAGAAGAGCTTAAATTCATCATAGATTACATCAAACAAATCGACACGCGCTAGGACCTCGTTTCTTCTCGATTCTTGTAGTAGCGTCCTACAATAATAATCTAAGACATAAAACTTACATTGTTACGATGGTATGAAAACAGAATAAATTATCGTAAAATATTTTCCTAATACAACAAAGGCCGTATCCTTTTTCAATACAAGAACGTATAAGGTCATTAATCAATAGGCAACCTAAGTTTTGTAGTAATATCTACTTATGTGGAACATTGACCATCACAGTAATAATACGTTACACTATCTCTAATGTTGAATAAAATATAAGCTAGCTACTAATTTACATCATTGTGTCATGAAATTGTCAGTACATCCATTTATATTATGTGTGCATTTGATTTCTATGTTTAAACAAAAGTAAAAATGACTATCAGTATCAGAATAAACGGGATATTTACCATGTTTCATTATTTTGAGTTTCCGATATTTCGGCGCTGTTGCAAGCACCATGATCACGGAGGAACTGGAGTAGTGGCGGTGAACAAAGAAAAAGTTTTTTTCCTAGGAGTAATTATATCGATCTACCCTCTTTCGTGTAGTGACTTATATGTATTGCTTGCAACAGCGCCGAAATATCGGAAACTCAAAATAATGAAACATGGTAAATATCCCGTTTATTCTGATACTGATGTGAGTGACCATGATAGTTTAAATACCTATAAAAATGACTAGTTAAATAACCTCTACATTATTTTATAATGAAATTTTAAAGCATTTAGTATGTTAACTATTCAAGTCGATTAAGTAATACAAAAATTGAATCGTATCAGGCGGGATTCAAAGCCGCGATCTTTCCCTTACAGTCGCCGTAAGACGGATATATGTATAGAAGAATTTAGATGGTTTCGGGCAAAGATTATGTGGCTTAGTAGTCAGAGCATTCGCCCTGTAAGGGAGATCGTGGGTTTAAATCTCACCTGAAACGATTAAATTTTTCTATAGTGTTGTGTTCCCAGTGGTGAGTAGGGTAGCCAGAGCTCACTGAAGAATTTGTGCTGTCAGTGGGCTTGTCCTGCTTTGTCTTCTACTGACGGCACAGAAACTCTGTACTTACAGGGTTGGCAGCGCGACTGTGACTCCTCTGGTGTTACAGACGTCCATAGGTCACGGTAACCACTTTCCATCTGGTGGGCCGTGTGCTTGTCTGCCAACGAAGTGGTATAAAAAAAAATATCTCATCAACATCTACAACAGTTTTTAAATATTTGAACTATAATACTTTTACGTCAACTCGTAAACGCTAACGAGCCGAAGTCTAATTGACGTGATCTATACAAATAAATAACAACAAAAAACTTCCAGAACGGAACTTGAACCCGTGATGAAGATACAAGGTTCCTTAGGCTTTCCAAAGCCAGAGGAAATAATTTGCCAAACTGGGTTACTTGGTTCAGTTCTGGACTTGAAAGGACAAAACGAAATATAATCCAACTGAATCCTGATTTTAGATGGTAAGTGCTACTGGCTACCAAGCCAGTTACTTTATCATATATTTTGTACGTACACAAGTAGGGGACAAGTTTCGATCTATGCCATATTATCTCGTTCTTCATCCGATGGCCGTTCTCGGTTACATAGTAAGATTGTGCTTTGAAGTCTGGTGTCTGCTCTCCTACTCCTCTTTGCCATGATTGGTTTTGAGCTATTAGCTCAACAGGGCGAAGCAGTACTTCACTGCGGGGCAGCAACTCCTTCTTTATAAAGCACAGGTCCGGCCTCACATGGAGTACTGCTGTCACCTTTTTGCTGGAGCGCCTGCATACCAGCTTGACCCCTTCGACTCAGTGCAAAGACGGGCATTGAGGCTGGTTGACAATCCCATACTCACAGGTAGTGTGGAACCTCTTAGCCTTAGGAGGGATTTTGCCTCACTGTGTGTGTTCTACCGCCTATACAATGGTTTGTGCTCAGATGAATTGTTTGAGATGATGCCCGTGGCTACATTCTATCATCGCACCTCTCACCATAGGCAGGGAATTCATTCTCACACATTGCGACCCGAGACGGTGCGCACTGTGCGGTATGAAAGAAACTTCATCCCACGCACACTCAAGCTGTGGAATGACCTCCCTGCTGCGGTTTTCCCAAGCGCCTACAATTTGGGGTTCTTCAATAGGGGCCTCAGAAGGTTTCTTCATGGTCGGCAGCGCGAGTGTGACACCCCTGGTGTTGCACACGTCCTTAGGCCACGGTAACCGCTTTCCATCAGGTGGGCCATGTGCTTGTCTGCCAACTAAGTGGTATAAACAAAAAAAATCTCAAAGAGAAAAGTTTGCACCAGAACCTTGTTCACAAATCATTACATCTGTACCGGCCTCGTTAATGAAGCTGGTTGTGGCCCCTGAAACCATAGTGGACTTCCATACACCCATTCCACCTCATACCCCCATTCACTCAATTTATTATAGACCACTACTAATGTCTCCAAAGACTCCAAGGTAGTAATGTAGTAAACTGAAGAAGATGGCTTCTAGTTAGTACAAAAGTCTCTGCAATAAGTGTTAAGGACTGTTACAGCAGTTACAATGTTTGTAACAACAAATCTTCTACAATTGTTTGCGCTATTTAGTTTGTCACGTTCATGATACAACTTTTGACAACCTTGTATAACAACGACAGCAGAAAACACTGCTTGTATAATGAATTGCCCGGAACACAAACTTCTGAGTAAGTTTTCTTGACTAGAATGATAACAGTTCTAGGTGTCACTTGCAAGAGAATCTTTATTTTACTCTATGTTGTGATTATATTATTTGTTTTTAAGTTCATATCGCATGCAAATGAAATATTAGAACAGTACAATATCATTTCAGTGGTATTGTTCTTGACAATCTTACTGTTTATCTTGGAAGGAGTTGATTTGCTTTTAATTGTTATTGGATACAGTTTCAGATCTGGTTCATTGTTTGCAATAGCGAGTACTACAGAGTAAGTTATATAATCTTGTTATAATCAAGTTTGATCTTGTTTTTTTTCTAAATGTGTTTTGTAGTACAAGTATTTATACATAAATATATAAATAATATATATCCACTTTCTGGGTAATAATGTCTACCCATAAAGTCAAGCTTTCGAATCATCACCTTACAATATCATACTTTCATAGCCTCATTCAGTAACAATCTAGAATATTCTAGAATCTCAAAATATCAAAATATTTAACAGCAATCGAAATTTAAATCAAATAAAAGAAGTTCTTTATTTACTAAGACATGACGACGACTGATGTCCGTTGCAGCGTCATTTAAATATACCTTCCGCGTTCCAACCGGAAATTCTTCTTCCTAATATATTTTAAATAGCTGCTCCATACCCATTGTCATGCTCTATTAATATCGACAGCCAACGAGTGTCTGAAGTGATTCTAAATTCAAAGTTATTCCTGAATTCCCAGACGAATGAATCGGCCAGAGTGTGTATGTTTGCATGAATGAGTCATTTTGGAATGAATGGATATCCGAGTACATGCTGTCACATCCGGCAAATTGAGTGAACTGACCTAGCAAAGTAGCCTATAAAAAGATGTATTTTTTGCTCCCCTTTTAATGTTCATTGTTCAGAGTCCTTGTTTGTTTTTCGTTTCTTTCCTTTACGTTTTAGCTTTAATTGTCCTTTGCAATGCTTTTCTTTTGTTTTTGTCAATTTCGGTTGCCCTTTGACCTTTGTTTCTTCTTAAGATTGATATTTTAATTACTTTATCTAACGAAAAAGAACATAATAGCAATTTAATAAGAATAAGAATTAATATTTACTTTATAAATATTATCGGAGTAACTTCCCAGTAATAAAACGCAGTCAGACATAATTGCCGAATGAAGTTCGACCCCTAATACATGAAACCGAAATTATAGTGAAATCTCCATAAATGTGTTTTAGAGCTGTCAAATTATTAATACCTTGATAAGACTTATCCTACAGTAATTAATTTTTTACCAATAAATTGCAGAATATAGCGTATAAAACATACAAACGATAATTCACCATTTAAGATATCACAATTTGAACGATTAGGTAACATTCATCAATCTGTAATGTTATATAACATCAGTTGAAATTAAAACAATATTAGTAGACTTAAATAACTTGTTGAGTATAATAATATTTTTCATGTATTATTATTCTTCTTCATGTACTATTATTAGCTATATACATAGCTATAACTAGGTCATTTAACCCACCAATAATAACCGTAACTAATTCATGAGAATCGAATGCAGAACTGGTAATAACGCATAAACACATTAATTATTTCGACTAGGTTGTTATTAGGCTTAATATTTCTAGTCCATGAACCTACCTGTTCTGCATGATGCAATAACAATTATAGTAGTTGGCTACTCTAATTGATCCAGAACTTTAGTTCTGTTTTATCTGATTTATTTTGTTTGCAATGTATAAATCTGAGTTGTATTGCTTATGAATTGTAAGGTTAATAATATTTATAAGTCTCAAAGGAATGATAAAAATTAAAGTACAGTATTGTTTGAGATAATGTCTACGATTATTTTTCTTTGCATTTCTTTAAGTGTTTGATAAAATGATTTTCATATATAATTGTAGTCGATTAATATTTTTTTACTAACACTCAAATTATGATTTCAATTTAGAAGTAAATAGAAATGGTTAAGGTGACTGAGACAAATACAAATTCGGTACAAATAATTTACATTATATTCAATTTAACAGTCGAAACTATAAATTTGAATTTGTTACTGACTGTACATTTCATGGGAATAATTAGCTTTTATGAGCTTATGACCCAAATCGACGGAATTCTTAAACAAAACGTTACCTTTTAAGATCGTTACATAAAATTACCTACCTTTGTTAGAACGCTAGTTCAATTAATTTGAGCTTCATTTCTATGTAAATTAGTAATCAATTTTTGTATTTCAAATTTGAACAAAGCTGTTTCAATTAGACGAATTTGTTCTCTTTTTAAATTTAAAATTCGTAATTTTATCTGTGTTAGGTTTCCCATGATTTTGTTGATTAATGATTTGCTTTTAATTAACGTGTATGATACAGGTTGATGAGAAATTATGAGAAAGTATTAGACTATGTAATGCTTGTAATAGTTAAAGTTTACTATCACATCAAAATTTTACGACTGATATCCGTAGTAATAAAAATCTTCTGGATATCTGATAGGTGAGGTAAATCCAAAATAATCTTTACAGCAAAATTTTCAAAATTATATGGAAGTAATAAAAAAAATTCCTGTGATTCTAATGTTGACCCGTAAATAATCTTGGTTCAATTCTACCCAAAAATATTTGCCTTGTTATTCAGAATATTTAGGTTTGTAAGGTTTCACATTTACGATTGCTTTGATTTCGATTGCTTCTCACTAAATAAACAGCGCTGGAATAACTGGCTGAATATTATTATTACACTTTAAGGCAAAAAGATGCATGCGACAACAAAAGTTGTCTCGATAATCACTGTGCTGTAAATTGTTTATGTGTCATTTTGAAACTTTTACATTAATATCGATGTTACTTTTGTTTCTCAACGTTCGATATAAATTTTGTGTAGAACGTGAATAGATGCAAATTGAACGCGTTGATTTGAATGTACCTTTATACATGGGATTATTTGCGTACAATAGTTACACATTATACAGTAGTATAAACTAAAATATATCCCGCCTGAGTCGTTTTACTTTTAACTATCATAATCGAACTAATATTAAGTTGCATACACACACACTATTCAAATTGTTAACTCTGTGATATCCAGGTATAGGGAAAATAAGATCCTGGATGTAGAATGAACTCCATTTCACACTTATATAAACACATTATTATTGAAACGCTTAAAAACTATAGTTGCGGCACGCTATGATGGCTGTTTTGATCACAACTGGTTTTGCTTGTTTTCTCTTCTTTGGTGCGCTTTATATTGGACAATGAACTGTTAGACGAATAACTAAGGAAAAATATAGCGAGACTGGCACAGAAGGAAGTAAACTTCACGCACCAAAAAAGAGAAAACGAGCAAGACCAGTCGTGTCAAAACGGCCATCATAGCGTGGCGCAACTATAGTGATCGGTTACTAACAATGATTTTAACCAGCTTCTTGGTTACGTATTAATATTAAAAAAAAACAACTACTGATCCCATCTCAGATGAGACCTCTTATAATCCGTTAAAGATTACATAAAATTACATTTCAACTGAAATCCCTAAAAAAATTACCATTCAAAATCATTTACATACCTGCCTATCTCTCCGCTACCTTCTTAAGATATCGAGAAATCTTACTTAGTCATATCAATAAAAACTAATGTTCTCAATACCCGCACCCGTACCCGTACCTAATTAGTGAAATCATCTTTTATCAGAGAAATTCAAGTAGGGTTATTCCACCTATTATCGTGACCATTTAAATTTATTGCTGATAAGAAAATTAAAGGGGCTGAAGATATTGAAACATTTAAACTAATTTCTAAGGTATTTATTTAATGATCTACAGTTTTGTTTCAAGGAAATAAAATCTACGTATAGTTCATGACATATTAGAGCCTTTTAAGTAGTAACAGTGGTAGATAAGATTTAATTTTAGTAATATTTTATAGGGTAATATTATTATTAAGGGGTATTAAATTTTAAATATTTTTTATTTAGTATTATATAAAAAAATATCGTAAATATATTTTGTACTCCACATTACTGACAGTTGCTATAATATTACAGACTTGTCATATATTTGGCTGCAAAATTTAACAGTGTTCAAACGTATACTAATAAATAGTGTTGTGCTATTTTTAGCATCAGAAAAATGGAAGGTTACTAAAAGGGAACAACTCACGGTATATTATTTCTCAACATCAACCAGCTGTAAAATATTACCAGTGTTATTGAAAATAAAAAAGGTCTCATAAAATTTCACAGCACGAAGTCTGAATATATGCCTGATAGACAGAAATGAGCTATTAAATGAAATAAACTATTCAACTTGCGAAATATTGATGTAACACGACCAGACATATGCGCCTTAGAGAACACGTGAAACTCACATGTAGAAAATACAAGCATGTTTTTTTCAAATGTTACCCAAGATAATATTAATCTATATGAACAGTTTAGGGTTAAAAAACTTTAACTGGCATCAACTCACTTACCACGTGACAACATAAAACACTAATATTTCACAAAAAACCACTGGCTTAACCTTCCACTGCAGCTGTGCACGATATGACCATTCAACCCGTGCCACGCGACTGTCTCGGCATTTGAATTTATCCTACTGTGGATATTTTTAACCTACCCCCTCGTAAGTCTGGTTTAAATGTGACTCACGGAGGGTGCCACAATCGAAATCTCCAGTTGAGTAATTAATTAATTGTGTCTGTTGTTCTTTGGGTTAAAAATAGGTGTTAATCCAGATTCGGGATTTACGGAAATTGTTCACATATGTTTTTATTAGATACAGTCCCCCTTTAACACAATATATTCCTATTTATGTTAGAAGGTTTATTTGGGTATGTTGGACCCAAATAAGCCTATTCGGTTTCTGTCCTTACAGTGTTATAAAGGACACTAATTGGGGACAATATACACCGACATTGTACACGGAATGGGGATTGACCAAAAAAATTAATCCTATTTTTTTATTTTAGAATTTGAAAATATAGAGCAATCTAAGAAAGTAATTTGAATATTTCCGTTATATTCATCGTATCTTTTTTAAAATTAAATATTAAAAAATGTAAATAGTTCAATTGCGATGACGTCATCAATGGCGTGAGATCGGTGTGCCTTTGCCTTAATTATTAGTCAAAAAAATGTCTCAACGCTGTCAGCTGTCAATAACGTCACGTCAACAATCATTGTGATTTGCGCGCCATATCATACTTGCACCGTACATAATCTCAGATTGTCTCAGATTAATCTCAATAATCTCATTCGTTTCATTACGCGAGTGTAAACTTTCGATCATAAAACTTCAAAAAAATTACACAAAGTTTAAGCTACTATATAACTAAATAATCGCCATGAATGATATTTTTGTTAAAGCTGACTCACGGAATCTTCCGAAAGTTGACAATATAATGATATTAGAATATGTGGCTGCAAGTAGCCAACATTACTTGGCTGAAATAAGAGGAGCCAAGATTTTAATGTAAGTTTAATCCTTACTTTAATATCTACCCATACTTATCTATTAACTTGTTTGATAAGAAAATGATAAGTATTATACTTTAATGACAAATGTTTTCTTAATGTTTTAGGTCATCTCGTGATTCTTATATTAATACCGCTGTGGGGTATGCCAAAGTGAATCGAACTGGAAACGATTGTATAGTTAATGCCAAAATAGTTCCTGAGCATAGAATTAGCAAAAAATTGTATACAGTGACATGCAAAATTGACGAACGAAATAATACCATTACTCATTCTGCCTGTGAAGACTGTGCAGCATCAGCAAGTATATATATAAGACCTAAAAAAGGCAGGTCACCGTTGCCAATAACTTGTAGTGATCCAATTTCTGTCTTTACAGGTGGTTGTAAACATTCACTCTTACTTCTTTTTTGGCTGGCAAAGAAAAGTTCAGAACCTTCATCAACTGCAGTTGAATGTTATTGGATCAAACCAACCCTTTCAAGTGCTAATACAGAACCAGTTCTTAGTAAAGAAATATTCCCTAAAGCAAAAATTCCAAAGCTGATGCCTAAATGTAGCATGAAATTAAGTGAATTTCAAGAAGAGTGTGGCAGGAGACAGTTAAGTAATTCGCTAATCTTGAAATTTGTGGATGGATACAAATCAAACTCGATGAATATCTTTGACATCATGTTAGCGTTTATTGATGAAGAAGCTGTACACAGTTTCTCGAATTTCACTAAATATTTAGGTAAAATTATTAACGACACCACTATTAAAGAAATAGGTTCAAAAACTGTTGACCAAGCTGAAAGCAAATATTGGCACAGTATACGTCAGGGAAGATTGACAGCTTCGAAACTACATGAAGCGGCACATTGCAGTACAGACGGAGCTTTAGTGGAACAAATATTAGGTGGATATAAGGTTCCTGAAACTAAAGCCATACAACGTGGAAAGAGATTAGAAACCAGAGTACTCCAAACATTAGAAGGCAAACTGAACCTTAAAATAAGAAAATCTGGGTTTATTCTCATAAATGGGATTTTGGGAGCATCGCCTGATGGTGTAAGTGATGATTTTGTAGTAGAAGTGAAGTGTCCAGCCTCGGAAAGGGCTGTTAAAACATATATTAAGAATGATGAAATTGCTGAGAAGTTCAAGACACAAATAATGTGCCAAATGTTGGCTTGCAAGAAAAAGAAGGGTATATTCTGTGTGGCAGACCCATTATTTGAAACAACTAAAAATATTCATGTCATTTGGGTGGATTATGATAATGCTTATATTAAGACCATGATAAAGCAAGCAGAACATTTTTGGAGCATATATATATATCCAAAATTACTAACAAGTGCTAAAAAATAATAAAACACTGATATATTTTAATAACTTTTTATTATTTCCCCTTGTAAGTTAATCAGTCCACAAACAATTAATACAATTTCATCTAAATAGGGTACATATTTATAGTTCACAACCGAGTGAGGTTTCAGTAGAGCATATTCCCGTACTCGTCTGATTACTCTCTCTACATGGACTCGTAAACTTGCTATTACTTTACTCTGCAGCGCTTCAGAAGCAGTTTGCTTTGTACCTGAATATACACTTGGTGGCCTTAAAAGTTTAATACCATGTGTACTTAATAGACATTCTATTTCTTTAAATCCTCTGTCTGCTAAAATAACTGTATTCGGATTTAAAACTTTTAGCAAATCACTTTTTTCAACTATTGCTTTATCTGATATTCTTCCTCCATAACCCTTAGAAACAAAGCTTACAAAGCCATTAGGAGTACACCCTATTAAATATTTGACTGTATTACAGTTTTTGTACTGAGACCATGTCTGAGCTTGCTTTACAGGATTGGATGGCTTGGAAATTTGTATCTCAAAGCAATCAATGATCATCTGCACATCTGAATACCTAATTTTAAATACTAATGGTAAATTTTCTTTTATTTGTTTAGATTGTGGACAAAACACAAAATTTTGAAAATAATTGCCTAATACTTCAATCCCTGTTAATATCATTGATGATAACTTTGATCTGGAAATATTAAATTGATCACTTATTCTCTCTAGCGAGTCATTTTGCTTAATTTTGAGTAAGGTTATAATAAGGTGAAGCGAGTCAATGGGTGTTGTATTTTTCTCAACAATATAATCTATAAGCCATAAATATTGTTTAGGTAATCCTAAATACATCTTGGGCTTGTTTAAAACTATATCTAATATGATATTTCGGCTTTGTGATACATTTTGACCAGATGCACATACAGTGGATTCCTCTGTTTCTGATGTACAACCAAATAAAGAAGGGGTAGCTGCTGAAGATGTTTCTTGTGAAGACTGCATATCAACTGTAGTAATATTAGTAGCAATTTTTCTACTTTTATAGTTTGTGCTTTTGTCTACCATCTTTATTTCACACTGGGTTGCAGCATTTATCTAAAAAATAAATCAATAACTTTACTAGGGTAGTGACAGTAGAAACTTATACCTAACCAAATAAAACATCAGTTTAAGAACAGCAAAATATTCCTGGAATGATTCACAATGACTAATGTATTACATTACATTCAGGTATACATATTAAAAAGTACCTTTATTGGTAAAGTTGAACATGTAGATGTACTGGGCATCATTGCATCGGATGTACTAGACATTGCATCAGACATACTGGGCATCATTGCATTAGATGTACTTGGCACAATAACCTCTTCATATTTTCTTTTTAATGGCCTGCTAGGACTTGTATGTTGTAATAGTAACTTATTTAATTCTGACAAACTTTCACTTGCATCCTGAGCAATATTACGTAGTGAAGCTGAACGTTTCAGTTTAGGTTCTTGATTCATTAACTTGCACTGGTAATAATTAATCAAATCCTCAGTGGGCTACAATAAAACAAATTATTAAGTATGTTAGTGGCAGGTCATGAGAGCTTAGATAAGTAGTAATAATCAAATCCAACAATCGTAATTAAAGTCAGCTGAACAATAAACACCAATACAGATAAAAGAAACTCAAAACCATTACCTCCAAATGATCTTCGCAACAATACATTGTGTACACCTTAAAATATTCCGCCTTTACTTGACGACACCACTTTTCTCGCAAGTCTTCTCGGACACGAACAAACATTTTGTTGGGACTATTGTTCGTGTCATTATTGCAAGTAGGAACAAAGCATTTCCTATAATATTCCATTGAAAAGCCGTTTTGATATTATTTAATTACGATAAACAACGTATCAAAAAATATTAAGAATTGATGAGGTTATGTTGTTTATTTACTATCGTATGTCAAATTAAATGTCATATCAGCCTTTTTAACGTTCGTGGCCTAGACGAAGGCATCGATACCGTAATATCTATGATGACATCATTTGAAGGTTAAATAAAAGTCATCTACATTTCACCTAAAATCTAAATAAACCTTGATTATTTTCTAATTCTAAATCATAGGTGGTGATCAGTAACCCTATTCCTCGAAACGGTTTTTGTTTTATAACAATTAAAAAAAAATGAGCAATCCCCATTGCAGTTATTAAACCGTCTCGAGTCTGCTACGCTAATGTTAACACGTATGCTAATAATCACGAGACTAGGGTAGTAGACTCAATTATCTGGTTGAATTAGAATAGCTTCATATTAGAGTTAACAGAATATGTACCATATATTGCTTTTGAGCGTCTATATAATCAGCTAATATACAGTTACTCACTCATATGGTAGATTTAGATTATAATAGTGTCAATAGCCACGTGGTGTCCGGTAGAGTAGAATTTGGACCACCCCATCTTTTCCCATGCGGTGTCGTACAAGGCGTCTAATGGATAGGGCTGTTTAACATCAGAAATATATATACAGCCCAGACAAAGCCAACAATAGGGCCTGGAAAACGGCAATAGGCTCACCCCCTATTACGTGGAACCGAATACAATGATAGGTGAAATGTAGGTGTTAATTCACCTCTGCCTAACCCTTAGGGAATCAGGACGTGATTATACGTATGTTTATATGTATGTAATAGTATCAAAATATGGAATAAGTAAAACAATACAATTGGTAAATATTTCGGTAATGTTCATGACCACTATAATTTAAATACCTACATAGAATCGCTTAATTAAAATGGTTGAGTGAAACTGATTTAATAATGAAATAATACTAAACAATGTTAGCCTTATTTCATTAATTTTGCCAATGATACTATTGCTGTATATGGTATTGATATTATTAATTAACTTATAAAATATACAATAATTTACACCATTTAGTGGTAAACCTATGGGAGAAATCTTATAAATCATTCTATATTACCTAATATGGCTTGAAGCTATTAGGGTAGCCCATTATTGTAATTTTATAGTGGTACCATTATTTTTCCATAGGTGATAAATCGTTGACTCTTTTGTACTCCGAAGCTCATTCCACCCGCCTACACTCCCATTGATTTAAAGCATCACCAAGCATAACACTTGGTGAATTTTTTACAATAGTTGAAGCGATACTTATTCTAGCAATAATAGGTTAGTTCGAAAGTTGAAGTGTTTGCTCATTTCATGTCAATTATAATAAGTAGTATACTGTATATATTATACAGGTTATTGAGATTACTACCAGTTGTACCACTCTTCTACTTTTTGTAATCACTTCATCCATCATTTCTTTTTCAAGTTCTCAATAAAATTAATGTCACTATCACATTATTATGTACCGCTATTAATCTAAGACGTCATAACTGATTTACTTACGCTATAAACGCATAGCTACACACCTATTTTTGCTAATATAGAGAATATAATACATGTGCATAATATTAATAATTTAATGTGGTTCAATAACACTATGTCAATAATATACAAAAAAGTCTAACTTTATAACTCGTTAAGACTACTATAAAATGCAGGATGTACGTGAAAGGTGTCACAATAAAAATAAATGTACAGTGGAATTAAACCAGTTCTCAACTAGTAATACATATCAATTTAATTCCAAAATAAATATATTTACCATAAGCCAGCAATTAACTCGAGTGAATACACATCGAATTAACTAATGGTAACAAGTTTCTAAAAACAGAACACTTAAAGGGACATAAAATCAGTTTCAATTAAAATTGTTTCACCAGATTGAGGGCTTAACAACACACTTACACATCCAAAAAAAAATCTAATAGCTCTCATGACACCAAAGGCATGTGCTATGCTAAGTGAAATATAGAAAAATATTTATAACATTAACTGCAGCGGTGTAAGCTGAAAAGCTTTAAATTTTCATAAGATTGAAAAAAGTATCAAAACACATTTGGATAATAAACTTCTTATCAAACAAATGAAATTTATAACGATTGAATAGACAGAGGAACCCATCGTGACTTCAGAATTTGAAGTAATTCTAAATTTAAATACTGAGTTGCGATTGGACGTCCGGAAATGGAGTGCATTCTGTACGCTGGATACAAGTTTCAACATGATCAAGTTTTTTCGGGATGAATGAGACAAAAACGAATCGCTTTTATCTTTTTTGTTTGTTACTTTTATTTTAAATTTATTTTGTACGTGTGTTCTGGTTGTTTGAATGCCGTAAAAATGACAAAGCAAATGAAAGGTTCAGATAAAAAATTCAATTGTGTTTCATTTAAATTTACCAGAATTGTAATAAATATATTGGTATAAAAAGAATAGTTGTTGATTTTTATCAAATAACGGACCGGTTTCAAAAGGAAATTTATACGATTCAAAATACGTTTTCAACGATTGATTATCTAGACATTTAACTGTAACAATCTGTTAACTAGTTTCTTGCACTTATCTTTGTATTCGTTTCTATAATTTGAAATAGCATTGTAGATTTAACGATTTAACATCATTTATCAAACTTAATCATCGCCAACTAAAGTGCTTATAGTATGAAAAACTATTCGTGATTTGTTTTTCTCTAGCATCTTTCATTCATATGAATTTTCATGAAATAATTCACTTCTGTAGTTTTTGACTTCACCGCTTTAGAGACTAGTAAGAGTATTCTTAATTTTCATAACTTCAAAAATTCATTCACAAAACTTCAAAAACCCTAGCTAAGCTACTCAAATGTCTATCAATGAATGTTTTTCTGAAGCGCCTTAACAACTATGATTATCCATCTGTCTGTTTGTACATCAAAGAGATATGAAGTCGGACGTGTCATTAAAAAAATAATAATATGTTGTTTAGATTAGAAATGAACATCATTCTAATTTGTGAGCTGCGTACATGAGCGTGGTTAGCGTGCTTTAATCTCGTAGAATATGCCATGTGTAGTAGAATATAAATTAAGCTTTATGATTAAAGAAGACATAATTAAGTAAATCATCACTAGTTCTTTCACTTCTTGTCGTCTGTTATTCAATACATAAGTTCATAAATTATTTGATTTGATTTGATCCGTAACTAATGATAAAACAGATTTTTTTGAGTTAGTTGCAAGTCGCCCCGTTTTCGAGTTTTAGCCCAAAAAGCTCATATAGCAAAATAAAAGGACCACTATAAATTTACATCTATAGGCTATCCTAACAGCTTCAAGCTATATCAGGCAATAAAGAATGATTGATAAGATTTCTCCAATGTCACTGTTAAGTGGTGAAAAATATTATAATCGTTTAACTGCCGATATTCAGTCAGTTATACCTGCAACGTTGAGAATTAGTCAGAAGTAATTATTTTATATTTTTTCCGGTGTTAAAATAGTGTGTAGTAAGTAAAGCAACATCAGGGGTAATTGAGAAAGGGGAGAATCTTGATTAGCCCTTTTTTTATGAATGTTTTCTAACTGCAAACCCGTTAATTGTATAATAATCTCTCAAGCTTGTAAAACAAAGACCAAAAATCTCCTAAAGCAATGATCCTATACATTTACGTTGATAAAACGGCGTCATGGGGTCTACAGCTGCAAGATGTCAGTCGTAAATCTTCCGCACCAGCACAGTCCTTGCGAAGATTACGTAATTCCTACCATTGTTACCAAAGCTGCGCTGGCTAATCTTCCCTCCTGCCAATCCTCGACTGCGATAATACCCGCTATCTAGAATCCTACTAAGGAACAATTTAATATACTTGAACGTCTTTAAAACTTCTGCGTTATTCTATAGACAAGTAAGAAACTATTCTTTTTAATTGTTATAATAACTAGTTAAAAAGTCAGAACAACGGTTTTTGTGGCATAGCTGCAGAACGTTCAACTGTTATGGAGTAGGCGCAGGTTCAATTCCAGCTCTGCGAAAATATTGTATGCATGAAATATTAGTATATTTCTACTGATCTGAGTGTTTCTATGTATAGCAAAAATATATTAAAGTGAAAAACTGTAAGTATATTTATCCAGATTCTAGATTCCACGACTCTAGCCAGTTGAGCTTATTTCCTAGAATATCATAGAATATTTTATTTCTCTATGATTTATTAAAAAATCTATTTGAATGAGGTTTTAACGGATCTTACCTCGATTCATTCTGTACTAATAATCCGGGGAACTTCTGACAATGTCATATAACTGTCGGTATTTTTTCGACTGATTAACCACAAATAAGTGATTCATTTCCTTATAATGATAGCATCCTTTCGATAATTATGGGTTTTGAGACTTTGAAATGTTATAATGACTTAGACTTAGTCACTATTTCTATGAAATCATTTTTTTGTGGAAGTCTCGTTATACATACCTACTTCTAGGAGGACAACCAAATAATGATCTTGGATAAAATAAAGGTGAATAAGAAATTGGCGCCTAAAATGTAACGTAAAAATTCAGCAAAATAATTTTTCAATATAAAACAGATCTGTTAACAGTACAGACAGCATATAAAATTATACAGGTAAATTTGGTGGCAATCGCAGTCTAAAACAATACCTAGCCACAAAAATTGGGACGTGAAAAAAAAACGAGAAAGAATAATAAAACCCTTCAAACAGACACGTAAATTGTACCCAAGTCGAGTATTTACCCACGGATCCCTCAAAATAAGCTTTATTACAACAGTCATTATCATTATACAATGTTTGCTTCAACCCAATTATTTGTTTACCGAGCTATATGCGTACTGCGGGTTAAGACTCGGCTCTGCTATTAAAACTAAAAACTATTGTTGAAACAATCATCTTATTAAGGTAACAACGTTTTTGAAGGGTTAACCACGATGTTGTGTGATACACGGATGAGTTATATGGAAGGATTATTATTTTGGTATGTCAATACAATTAGGGTTAATATCTGAATAAACACTGGATGTTATTCTTATAACTAATTTAATTCGGGATCAATGCACCTGGTACATCCAGGTGCATTGCACCCGATTAACATATCATTTATCACAATTATACGTATGTTGTATCATGATATACTGAACTGTATATTAGGAGCTATGTTACAACATACGTAAGTAAATACATAAAGTGCTAAACACAAAACCATACTATATAGAAAACCTAAAAGGTTATGAGCCCTTGTCTTGTAAGATAGAAAAAATCTCTTACAAAATGGTTATATATTGTCAAAATTTGAGACCAATCGATAAAGAACTTTTAGAGTTTTCAAAGCGTATACAAATCAACTATAGTTGCTGCATGCTATGATGGCCTTTTTGACACGACGTTTTTGTTGCGCTTGATATTGAACAACGAACTGTTAGAAGAATAACTAAAGAAAAATATGGCGACACTGGCAGAAGAAAATTAACTTAAAACACCAAAAAAGAGAAAACGAGCAAAACCAGTCTTGTCAAAACGGCCATCATAGCGTGTAGCAATTATAATTTAACCATTTTATATTATAGAAGATTTAGAAAATTATATAAGGGATCCATAATTCCCGTCTTCAAAAGTAATTCATTAATACAATTTATTATTTGACAAATGATTGAATAAAGTGCTTTTCATTAATTTAATACGCTAAGAGCATGTCCCACCGTTGTTTGTTTATACGATATGTATGATTGATTGATTAAGTACATTATGTTTCTTTAATACGTATATTGCTTTAATACCTACGTTATTTTTTTTACAATAGGCTATTTGTCAATTTTTTTTTGCAGTAAAATATGATCGCTTTTTTATAATATAATAAACTGACAAAGAGTTTTAAAGATATTTGATTTTGAAAATTCAATTTCTCAAGCCGGCCGAAAACGATTCATACAAAATTGGTACTCGGGAATGACGTTACGCGTCATTTGCGCGTAGTCATAAATGCAATATTCTCTTCTTGCACCGCATACATTTGTAACAAATGTATGCGGTGCAAGAAGAGAATATTGCATTTATCGCGGTCCACGTTGTAATGAAACATAATATTATAAATTAAATAATGTAAATTTAATGAAAAAATTGTATAATTTCACATTAAAAGTCTCATCGGCTCGTCACGTTATTTGTCAGTGTGTCAGACAACTTTTATTTTTTTATTTTTTACCGGTTTCAATCCTTCTGGGAACGGATGTACAGGGCATCCGTTTAATCGTACCCGTCGAAAACATCACCGGTATCAAAACAATAATGTACAAGGTGAAATTGATCTTATTTTAAAGAGGATTAAGCAGAAAATGGCTTGTACTTGTTAATGTTGATATCGATATTTGAGAGTTGGACTGTATATAAAGTAAGCAACTTAATGGCTTTCTGGTTGAGATAAAAAAAAAAAAAAAAAAACAGTTTTATATATTTGATCTTATTACTCCTTTTTTTTAAATCAAGGTTTAATTTTGCACGATCTTAATAATTCATGATTGTTACTTTAAGTTGTAAGAAGGATTGAATATATTTGTGTATTGAATATGTTTTTTTTATATAGTAAAGGTCAATTAGACTTCACCTTGCCAGATGGTAAGCTGAAAGTCTCAGAAAAGAGGGTCATCATTAATTACACATACCATGTGACAATGGTGACACTCAGCTTGACGGCCTCATCATATGCTTTTTCACGCCCCGCTTAAAGGATCCGGGTCTGTAGGGAATTTTAAAGATGTTCTGAGTTAATTGATGGACTTGCAAATAGGAATATGCTATTTTAAGACCTCCCAGTAAACTATTATCGAGTACACTGAGAAGCATACAACCGATTCCATCCTACACTAAATCTGTCTAATACGGGAACTTTCAAAGTACACTGTTTTGCAAAAATGTAGGATATTCTAAAAGTATCTGAAGGAAGTTAAAAACAACATTGTCAATTATTTTATCACAGACGTCACAATGGTAAAAGTATTTATGAAACAGGTTTTCATTTTTGTATCTTTATATTTTATAAAAGTTTCAGTTTCATTATAGTTGATCTGTGAATTTTAATATTTATAATAAAATGAAAATACAAAACATTACTTTGTACCCAATCCTCTTGCATAACAGTCCCACGGTGATGTTTCTTAGAAAATAATAGCGTTAACAAGCATATACAGTTATGTTGTGAATTACCCTGTATTGTATACATTACTTGAGTGATCTTGATCCTTTTCTTATTATTATTTCAAAAACGAATTATGTAATAATTTTGGTGAGATTCAAAATTCAGGTGGTACTAAAATGTCTAAATTTCTGGGTGGTCACTATGACTTAAATAATTTCTAGTATAACATTTAATACAATTTCAAATCCCTCATAATTCATTTTATTTGTCACCAACAAATGGTAATCTCAATTCCAGTTATTAAAATAAATATTAAAAAGCATAATAATATCCTACAATAACCAACCTAATCAGAAATAGTTTTTTTGATGGCCACCCACTGCATCGTAAACAACAAATATTTGACATTTAAGTATATTTTGTATACATTTAAATATCTGTCCGACACACTAGAGTCATGAATATCACCATTAAGTCAGTTAACATACTCCCAGCACAAAGGAAATAAGCGTCTAGCGGATTGTTCTACTTGACAATGAGACTCAAAGGCAGTCTCGTAACCTAAGTAGACGGCGTATTTCAATTGGTTACCATAAAAGATAGAACTGTCGTAAAACGTAACCAACTTAAATGTATCGGATAATACGAACGCTGAAAGTTACGTTACGGTTGCTTAAGCCCAAAAAGGGCCCAGTACTTAATCCCTTTTGATTCGACACCGGGAAGTTTACTTCAAATCAATTAAACATAGAAACAAAAAAAATATCATCAGCCCCGTAATCGCCACGGCCCTTACTAATCGAGTAAGCAATCGATTTAGTTGATTAGTTCCAATCGATTCGATTGTTTACTTTACCTTCCATATAGATATATAAAGTAGTTTTAGATCGTGGACGATATAATTGATTGTGGCTGGCTTGGAAAATTACCACGTTAGGTGTTTTGGTCTTTTTATGTGTGAGCTCATTTGATGGGCAAGAAATATTTAGATCTGTTACGCTACTATATAAGTTGAAGTCAGTTAACGCAATTCAGTAAAGACTGTAGGTTAATTAACATGTCCTGGGCAGGCCGGGGAGCAAGGTATATGTCTCAGATAATCTCACGTCCGGTAACCTGTGGCCCACACAGTCTGCGTGTGTATTAGTCGGTACAAGTCCGACAAAACCTCCCTCACCGGCTCCGGTAGTGGGGGTATCCGTGGGTATTTTGCGCACATTAAAAAAAAAGACTAATTAACATTCGATCTTAATGAATCTACAGTTTTCACCATTAATGTGTACAAATCATAGAGTCAATTGTTCATTTCTATTCTGCTAGAGGAAAATAAATAATAACGTAATTAAAATTGTATTATATAATAAACAAATCAAGAAATAATTTATAAATATTAAATACAATAAAAATAAAATAACTATTATACAACTTATAGCTAAGAACAATTAAAATGCGTCGTAGAATTCCTCCGCATCGCATGCCTCTTGTGGTAGCGTTCCCAGAAGACTGGCAGCATTGCCACGTTGTATGGCAATGCTTATTCTCTGACCTAAAAAGAGGCCAGCCTTCTGGTCACGAGAAGCGTCGACCATTCGCTTCGCAATCTCACGGAAGAGGTTGCGAGCGCTCGGACCCCATGACCCCAAAGTCTCGACTCCAAACGGCACAAATTCATAATCTCCTATGAGATTGGAGTATTTGCGCCGCTTGAGAGCCTCTGCAGAAGCAGCAGCAGCACCAGCACAGCCAGCCGTGCTAGTTATATGGGTAGGAGCCATGGTATCAACGCATGTGGCGTCCCACACCAGAGTCCTACCCATCTTCCATGGCATTAACGACATGCCATCCGGTCTCTTGCCATCGTCACGCGCCAAACCGTTTGGTTCTAGTACAGCTGGTACACCGGCGGTGACAAGAGCACGGCGGACTATGTCGTTGCGGCTGGCGTGCCGTGGAATTCGCCCAGCGCTCCTGCAGCACGACAGACCATGGTGTCCGAGTCTGTCAACGGCTTTTCCACAACGGCATTGATGCGGAGAAACACACGGCGCACCTAAACGGAGACAAGTTGCGATGCGGAAGGTAGTGTCATCTAACATAGTCCCTACGTTAGATGACGGAAGAGCTTGTAGCCAAAGACCCGATTCCCACACTCCAACCGCCAGTAAACGGGCACGCTCAGCAGCATTGGAACATGTATTTAGTAATTTTTTTCCAACTAAGCTGCAGAGCGGCCCGTCCCACTGACGCTGTGAGAAAAGGTTCCTTGGGAGATCGGTGTTTGGACATGCAATTTTCCAAGCGTTCACTGCATCAGTCTTACACAATACTTCAGAATTAACTAGTGTAGGTGCAAGGATTTTCCTAGTTAATTCTTCCGTACTGTGGACTGAAGACAGGAACGCTGGTAAGCTGACATCTGAAATTTTGCGAATACCGAGCCCACCCAAGCGAATCGGTAGAGTCGCTTGTAGTAAAGCTCGGTCATCCAAGGCCACATTTAAAATTTTGGTGAGGGAGGGTATTTTCTATAATTTCGTCCATTTTTTTCAAAATTGTAATATGTTTAAAAAATGGCGTCGATCGTAGGGCATGGGTGAATTTTGGAACGAATAGGCAATACCGAAGAATAGTGAAAGCCGAGTGTATATTTATTTTGAGTAGGCGATCCGAAATGTCACTAAAATTTTGAACTTTTTCCTCTATAAATGAGGTGTAGGCATCTTCTAGGATTGGGGACCCGAGGAGACGTAAAGAGTCTTTTTCTAAAATTTTGATGGTGGGAGCTACGGAATTGAATTTAGAAATAGTAGAAATTTTGTCCGAAACGTCGTTTAAAAAAATCTCGCATTTGCTGTCATTTAGTTCTAAACCAATTAATCTAAATTCATTTTTAATAAATACCAAATCTTGTAAAACTGTCTCCACATCTCCCCCTAGAGTCCCATCGTCTAGGTACCATACATTAAATTTAGAATTTAACCGCCGAATAATGGGCTGAATATCTAAACTGAAAATTACCGGTCCAAGAGGGTCTCCTTGTTGACATCCAACAGCTGATTTCAAAAGGTTGTCCTTGTATAATAATTTGGAGGGGTATCTGTAACATTGCCAAAGAAAATTATAAATTTTGGGTGTTTCTAATTTAGCTTGGTTCAACAAGGTGTCCCTGTTCACCGAGTTGAAAGCATTCTTCACATCAACCTTGAGAATGACCTCACCTTTACTGGAGCCAAGGTAGGTTGATAAAGCATGCATGGCAGCCTCACAGCCCCCCTTTGAACCAAAACCAATTTGGAGGGGCTGGAACTTCAAAGCTAACTCGGTTTTGTAATATGTACAACAGAGTTTGGCTGCCATACGTCGGTACGTACATCCCACGGCAATGGGACGAATGCCACCGTCTCCCTTGCGTAGGGCACACAAATTAGCCCCATACAAAATGTCTGTGATGGCATCATCCACACTACCGGAGAGCATCAAATTCATGAGAGCCGTTAGCTCCTTCAGAAGCCTCACCAGCCTCACCAGCCTCCCTGGCGCTTGGCCCTAAAAGATCTTTCAAATGTTGTGGGGTTAATGCGTCAAGACCTCCGGCAGAACCACTTCGAAAGGAGACAACGGCTGCCAACACTTCCTTGGCCGTTACGCACAGGCAATCAGGGTCGGGGACAGGTGCCTCAGGAAAAGAAAGGCCACCCGCAGGCGCTGGATGTTTGCTCCGCAGACCAGTAAGGGTCTCCGGAGAGCAGGGCGCCACTACATCGCTACTAAAAAGCAATCTCGATGCCCCACTTATGTCACCATCCCTTAATTTTGATTCAACCAAGTTAAAAATATTGCTTTTCCGAAAAGAAGAGTATGTTGGGTTTAAATTTTCCGTTATGACGCTACAATTATTTCTAATTTGAGACGTCAATGAATTTGTTGTTGTTCGGTGGGCTGTCCGGTCTGTCTTGTCTGTTCTAATATGTAAAATTTTGTATGGGAAGGTGAGCAGTTGCTCCCAAGCCGTTTTAGTATTTTCTCGAAGTACAAGACCTATGCAGTTTGACAAAATTTTCGCAACAATTGGTCTTGCACCGCGAGGAATTCTCTTTAGGATCGAAACAGAGTTTTTTAAGTGAGATATTATATTATAATTATGTATCTCTATTAATTTATGTCTACCTCAGAGAAAAGAGATTAAAAATACCTACCCTAAATTGCTTTGTATAATCTCAATTATTTATTTTACAGGTAAATTTTGTCCAAGCTAAAATATCACTGTGCTAGTTTGCAAACTCTTTAATATTTGGTCGTTCTATTTTTAAATCTACCTGCGTTTATTGGGTCAGCTAGTTTTATTATTATCTTTAATCAAATCACCGAACTGACGGCCAAAAAAGAGTCTGGAATACTCTAAATGCGGAATGCGGAGGAATTGTGGCTATAGTATATCAAAGCCTTGGGTACTGCTCTTCTGCTCCTCCTGTCATAATTTGGTTTCTTTCAGCTTTTAATGTTTTAACTTGCATCAGAGTCTCACCCATCAGGCAACAACTGTACAGTAAGCGTCAGAACGATCTTGATTACTGTGTCAATCTTAATACCAAGGTATTAAGAGTAAATCAAACTGTTTTATCGATTTAATTGTATTATAGTTTAAACTAAATATGAGTACCAAAAATCAGAACACTCAGTCAACAGGAAGGATTACTCTCATGCTGACTGTACCACCTTACAGGTTAGATTAATGTAATCTATCTATCTACGGATTACCCACAGACCCTGTAAACTATTAATTTTATTTCGATTCTTCTTGTCCTATTTTGCTTGTGTCTCCACTATTCATAATTCTATATTAAACTTGTTGTAAATTGACGAGGGTTGAACCAAACAACCTCTTGAGAACAAAATTTAAGGGTGACCACTAACTTTCAGGGAGGTTTACCCTGTTGTATTTTATTCATAACCATCCTTGTTATGAATATTTTTACGTCACTAAACTTTAAACTTGCGGTTCCCGAATTTGTTGGGTAATCGTGTAGTAAAATATTTAACTATGTTTTTGGGGAAATTGCGAAGTGGAGAAAAGTTTATTTACATTTTTGACGTGGTAACTTAGACTGAAAAATGCCAAATTCATATTTTTTTTTACAAGTATAGCTATATTATTTTTAAGACTATATGGGGCCTCACTAAGACCCTTGGACCCAAGGCAGTAAACCTGCTTTTATCCCAGGAGGATTACTGTGGATGGTGGGAATGGAATTAATACTTCAAGCAAGTAAAGCCGCGGGCAAAAGTCAACGCCATTTTCAGGTTAGTATATGTTTAGGTTCATAGTCAATTAATAAATTAGCCTTTCGCAGTCTACTGCTGGATATAGGTCTCTTCCAATTTTGTGAGGCATTGGCCTACTGTTTCCAAACTAGCCAAACAGGTTGGTACAGGGTTTCATTTCGAGATTTCCTTCTCTCACAGTGATATCTTTTGCGTATTTTCCCGTTAGTCGCCTCTTACGACGCCCTTTGGAAGAGATGGGGTGGTAATGCTTGTATTCTTTTTCCGTCAACACACGAATAGGTATAGGTACATAGTACATACTATTAATCACTTATAAAGAAAGTTGGTTTTGAGTTGAATAACTTGGTTATTCAACTTTGATTGTACACGCTAGGCGTGTCCTTGAAGTATGTCACGAAAAATACCAATCGCTTCAGTGGCCATTACGTTAGCGTAGTAGTTTACTTTTATTAATAGATTTACAATTATACATTCTGGTTACTACCCATGGCTCCCACAGCTTTAAATGGTGATACCGTTTCTGCAACCCACCGGACCTATTCCCGGATAGAAACCTATTCCCAAGAGTGGCCTGGCCTACGATATCTATGCCAAATGATGTCAAGCTGTTCTAATTTATTTTTTAAATAGGACACGTCAATTAGACTTCACCTCGTCTGATGTTAAACTGAAGGCAAAGTCTCAGGAAAAACGGTCACTATTACATACCTATATCATGTTATTTCCTTCACGGCCTCATATGGTTTTTCACGCTCTACTTAAAGGACCTGGGATTGTGAAGGAAACATGTGATGATAGACAAACACGATTAGTATTCCAGGTCTTAACGTTGCAGCAAAGGAAAGAGCCTCCTAAGCCACCGACGCTGATGTGATGGGCTAGTTTTTAGTCCCTTACGTATACCACTGTTAAAGAAGGAGTCGCTACCCAAGAACCAAGCGGTTCGGAGACTTTTTTCTTTGTCGCACCACCAAGACCTGGAATTCATTACCAGCACACGTGTTTCCTTCTTCCTACAGTCCCGGGGCCTTTAAGCGGGGCGTGAAAAAGCATCTGATGAGGCCGCCAAGCTGAGTGCCACCATTGTAACACTTAGTGTCTGTAATGGTGACCCTCATTCCTGAGACTTTGCCTTTAGCTTACCATCAGGCGAGGTGAAGTCAAGTTGGCGTGTCATATTAAAAAAAAAACTCCCGCAGTACTTCGCCCTGTTGAGCACTCGCGAGTTTCTTTGATGCTAACTTAACCTTGTCCTTCAAATGCCTGCTGTGCTGGAGGATGTCGCTGGAGATATCGACAACATGGATTCCAATACTCGTGGAAATGGTAAGCAGTGTGCCCAAGAATTACGGCGCTACAATAAATGAGGTTTTCTTAGCGGCGAATACAAATACTTGTGTCTTAGTGGGGTTGAATTAGACTAGGTAGGACGAAAAAATACGTAGACGATATCACCTCGAGAAAGGGAAAACTTGAAATAAAATCCTGTACCGACCCGTCTAGCTAGCGTGGAAACAGTAGGCCAAAGCCTCCCAACATTGAGAGAGGGCTACGTCCGTCAATGGTCGACGATAGGCTTGATTGATTGATTGATATTCGTCCCCAATCGGATACTTCAGACTGAGTAGTCTCGATTTTGAACACGAGTTGCTTGCGGCTCTCCTCCACCTTGAACTAAAGGTTATTTGTATGGCCCATGTAGCACGTGTCCGCGGTACTGTCGTCCGCAAAGCAATGGATGGGGTCATCAGATAGCATGTCATTGATATGCAGTAGAAGCAGGATCGGAGATAGCACGGAGCCTTATGGGACACCAGCGTTCATGTCCATGTGATTCAAGCAGCTGTCGGCGACGACGGCGTAGTTACTTCTGTTGGACGAAAAGCTGGTGATCCATTCGCATAGTCCCTCTGTGTGTCTATAATAAGGCAATTTCATAAGAAGGCTTCTAATTTAAATGAAATATCGTGAAATTAAAACGATCGCACAACACAACTAAAGATGTCGGCGCCACACAGGCACTGCATTCTGGTTACAGATTTTTTTTAAAGAATTTATGCCTATGCTAAGCCGGTACTGGACCACTTTTGAATATAAGATAGAGTTCTTATATTACCTTTTCAAGTTATTTTAATTAATATAAACCGCTTCAAATTCCTATACATCAAAAAAACGTACTCTGTACTCGTTCAATTCATTACCATATTGATTGGTATGTTCACAGTGGCGCACACCCGCTGTCAAAACATTGAAACGTCAGAAGTGATGAGTAGTGATGTAGTAAGTCCAATTAGTTTTATGATCGAGTAAGGCTTGTGATACATTCGATCAGTGATATCTATAGATATTCAGATAGGACGTCCTGTGTGGTGTAGTGGTACAGGGTTAGATTTCCGCTCAGTGAATATATGCGTTAATGTATCTATTTGTGTTGGTCTGAGTGTTAGATGTATAATGAAAGCAAGTATGTATTATAAAGGAGGGCAGGTTATAATTCACTCGTTCCGGCACGAAAGATTTAATGACAATAGAAGCTTGTAAAGTATGTAAGGGTAAAAGCGTGGTTTTTTACACCACTTAGGTGGTATACAAGCACACGCCTCACGTGATAATAAGTGGTTACTGTGGCTTATGAACGTATGCAACACTCACACTGCCGACCCAGCTTGTTGTCTCTGTGTACCGTGTACCCCGCAGGGAAGTCTGAGTATATTTATGTACGTACTAAAAAAAATCTAATTATATGCATACACATTCTAAAATCCATTTTGGGTCTAGTTATCACTGTGTACAATTTCCATGTCTCTATTTTGGTCGATCCATTAATTGCATTTACAAATTATAAAGACCAAACCTTGCACAAAGTCATTTAAATTTATTTCATTTATACACAACACCACAGCCGGTGTAACCTGGTCGAAACTTCAGGCAAATCAAAGGTGTACCTTTACCATGATCGCGTTAACTCCCGTTAACATTATTGTGTATAGAACGCGAAAGTTTAAATGTTAGTACTTACTTCATTTATATACCGTATTATAACC
Organism: Eilema griseolum; assembly: GCA_963662185.1. Lineage (NCBI taxonomy): Eukaryota > Metazoa > Arthropoda > Insecta > Lepidoptera > Erebidae > Eilema > Eilema griseolum. The sequence goes on from OY759255.1 coordinate 10,862,009, forward strand.
ATGTCAATAAAGAAAGAATGAAGGAGGTAGGACACGCAGGTATTTCCGCCCAATTGAGCAGTCCGACTGGGGAAGTACCTCCACCCTACAGAATACCGCGGCTATAATAACTTCGTGTTGTGTTCCCAACGATGAGTAGCGTAGCCAGAGCTCACTGGAGAATTTGTGCTGTCAGTGCGAAGACTAAAGGCTTGTCCTGCTTTTTCTTCTACTCTAACGGCACAGAAACTCTGCACTTACAGGGTTGGCAGCGCGACTGTGACTCCTCTGGTGTTACAAACGTCCATAGGCCACGGTAACCAACCAAGTGGTATTAAAAAAAACGTTATTTAAAATTTAAATACAAATAATATCAATCGTGTACAATCCACATTTGAACTTCTGTATAAACAACTACCTGATGACCGCGGTGATCGAATGAAGACAGAAAAAAAATTAATGACCAGTGATACAGTGAAGGGCAGAAGTATTAAGTAGAATAAACTTTGAAGGTGGTCTCAAATGTAGTTGTAAATCAAGGTGTGGGAATGTATGAATTCACTATTGTGTGCTGTAAAGAGCAAGGTGGACATTGTGAGGTGTGGTTGGGCGTAATATTACGAATCGTATATCAGTGGTACCATTAAAAGAATATTCTTTGTACGACTTAGTAGCTGCTGCTTGCGGTTCTACCTGCGTGGAATTCTGATACCGTTCCGGTAATTTATGGGAATCTATTTTAGAAATAAATTAGCTGTTGTTATTCCAGATCATTATTTAACCCCTGTACCAAATTCTGGAAATCAACGTTTAGCCATTTGAATGTGATAGAGTAACAAAATATCTAAGCAATATCATTAATTACCTCATTTTATAAGTAGGATAGGCAGAGGTAGGATGGGCGGAGTCATCAAAAATCAATGTTTAAAAATGATTGTAACGTCATTCCTTGGCTCTAATAGTTCGTACGAGTATCGGTAGATGGCGTCTACCGTCGCCGCAAGATGGATATAGTATAGGTATAGAAACTTTGAATGGTTTCAGACGGGGTTCAGTGGTTAGAGCATTCTCGCTGTAAGGGAAAGATCGCGGATTCGAATCCCACCGAACCGATTTTTTTTTCTATCTTAATAGATTTGAATAGTTAGTAAGTATATAAATGCTTTAAAACGCTTTACCCAGATGTAGGTCTAAAATCTAAACTAGATCTTTAATATACCTATTGATTAAATGTAGAAACTTTAAGATTTTCATTATTAATTCAGAAATTACACTTAGATACCATTACATTACATTAAAGTAACATTACATGAATGAAGCTCGGGTGACTCAATTTGTGTGATGAGTATCAAGTTTTATCTCGCGGTTAATGTTCCTAATTTGAAATTACCAGTTAAGTCCTGCTGTGGAAATGATTAAATAATGTAATGTGAGAGCTACGAAATACAATTGAGTAGTTTTACATAACATTGCTTGCTTCCTGATAAATATAAAATCAAAACTCTGTAACAAATTTTACTTTTATATCTAATCTAAAGGAGTTTCATTAAGTATTTATAACATACTAGCTGTTCGCGGCTCCGCCTGCAGGGATATCGATTATCGTGACAAAACATAGCCTATGTCTTTTTTCTAGGTCTAATCTACCCCTATTTTCATTAAAATCAGTTCAGCAGTTTAGGCGTGAAAGCGTAACACACATACAGACAGAGTGACTTTCGCATTTTTATTAGTATGGAAGTATAGATCCATAACCGTAATAATAGTAGGTATCTACGTTGATGTTTTCGTGTGACGTGTGACTAAAACCGCCCTTCACATTGCATCTTCAGATACCGGGATGTAAGTCTGCACTTTGTGTCTATTTAGCGTTGTGTACAGTCGGCAAAGGAGATACGGTTGCGCGTTTACATACAACTTTATATGAAAAAGTGCAACCATATCTCCTTTGCTGACTGTATATACACACTACCATCTAGGGCCCACTAGGGCACACACACTAATCGTAGTCATATTTTTCTACACGCCTAAAAGTCTTTAACAATCGCAAAATAGTTCACAAAAAACGATTTTGAATATACTTTCCTTAAAAAACTACGTTCATAAGGTTCCCATGCGTGCTAAAAGGCTATTTAGCGAAACAAAGACTCACTGAGCGTACAATCTGATACAAATAAATTTTCGCACGTGTTTTTCTATCAAAATGCATTTATTTTTAAAAACTTTTGCGAGTTTTTCCTAAAGGAAGTTATTCGAAAATAGTTACTTGTATTCAAGAGTTTAATATATATTTATTACGTTCTGTTCCAGTTATCTCCTAAGTGTAAAGGAAAAAATTACTCCGAAACAACGCGAAAGAGCGAGACGTCTGATAGTTACCAGACTGATTTAAATTAAAATTGCATGAGATTTCAAAAGTTTTTCAATAGTTACACTTATTGTGATTCACTCACTGATTAAAGGAAACCAAATTAATAGGAAATTAATAGGAGGTAGGACACGGCGGTATTTCCGTCCAATTGATCAATCCGACTGGGGAAGTACCTCCGCCCTACAGAATACCGCGGTTATAATAACATCGTGTTGTGTTCCCAGCGGTGAGTAGGGTAGCCAGAACTCACTGGAGAATTTGTGCTGTCAGTAGGATGACTAAAGGCTTGTCCTGCTTTGTCCTCTACACTGACACACACTGGCACAGAGACTCTGTGCTTACAGCGCGCAGGCAGTGCGAGTGTGGCGTGGCGTGTGGTGCTACACCATGTCTATAGGCCACGGTAACCATTTTCCATCAGGTGGGCCGTGCGCTTGTCTGACACCTAATTGATATAAAAAAATAAAAAAAGCCTGTTGCACTTATGCTTGCATTGAGATCCTATTATCTACTATTGAATGAATTTATTACAAGGATAAAAATAGTCTATTCAGACATTAAAGCGTGATTGAATTACAAACATCCAATCATCTTCACAAACTTTAACATTTCTTGTTACTGAACTGGACCGGATCCTGAATCACATTTCACAATGGGGCTCTGAGAACCTGGTCGAGTTCAATGCCAAGAAGTTCAAGAATACCAACCATTGTAACATTACTTAGTGTAATGTAACAATGGTTGGCAAAGTTATGGATGTAATGGTCGGCCGGAGTGCGAGGGATATACCTCCGGCAATCTCACCTGATGCAACTTACAACCCTCAGGCGGCCTGCGTTTTAGTAGGTTCGAGTCCTACATAACCTCTCCCACTGGCTCTGGTTAGGTATCAGGGGGAATTTTTCGCTCGATAAAAAAGTGTCAGTAATGGTGACCCTCTTTCCTGGTGAGGTGAAGTCAAGTTGGCATCTCTTAGATAAAAAAAAAATACATTATTAATACGAATATTACCCACAGCTGCAGGAGGTAAGCAGAAGGGTGTTTGTTTCTGCAGGATCAATTCGGAGGCTGAAACATCTGCTGCCGATTCCCACAAAAATTGCGCTGGCAAACTCCTTGCTCCTCCCTATTTTGGATTATGCTGATGTCAGCTACTTGGATCTGACCGAAAACCAGCTTGACAGACTAGAACGTCTACAGAACGTCTGTATACGATTTATATATGGTCTGCGCAAGTTCGATCATGTATCACAGTTCCGTTCGCAGCTACAGTGGTTACCCATTAGATTGCGCCGGAACTCACATATCCTTTCCCTGCTATACAACATCTTGTTTAATCCTTCAACACCTTTGTACTTAAAAGATCGCTTTCAGTTCCTTTCCGATGCGCATGAAAAATGTTCGATGAAAGATCATCGAGTAGACTAGTCCTAAAGATGCCAAAGCATTCCACAAGGTTCTTCGATAATTCTTTTACCGTAACAGCTGTACGCCTGTGGAATGAACTACCAATGGAAATAAGACGAGCTCAGACATTACTGAAATTTAAAAGAATGGTCAAGGAGCACTATTTGTCGACGGTGTCACTTGTAACACAGTATATCATCATATCTTTAGGTATGTATATGTATATGTGTATGTATGTATATGTGTATGTATGTATATGTATATCTGTATAATTATATATTATATTGTAGTAGTATATTGTAGTAGTAGTATTATATTGTATATTGTAGGTAGTTTATTGTATTTATATAATTATTAAGTATTTTAAGTACCTTAATAACTTATTATATGCACTTATATAAGTATGTATAAATTATTACATTTTTTTTTGTTATTAAACGCCAACAACTCCCAAATACTCCAACCAACATACATTTCCATCCAAAGGTTGCCTGGAAGAAATTGTGTAAAGCGATAAGGCCGCCCTTTGTATTGCTCTTGTCTTCTCAATTTCTGTAATATGAATATTGTAATTGGCGTACAATAAAGAATATAATAAATAATAATAAATAAATATTGTCTGACAGCCTTTGATCTTTGAGCACGATATTCCAACGGCATTTTTTGTTTCAGAAATTAATGATAAAGTCATAAATTTAATCCCACAGAATGCTAATAAATTAAAATCAATGTATTTCTATAAGTTGGACAAGATTGAATGATGTGATATCTTTTCCTGTAGAAGATTGAAAACTTTTTTTTATTAAATAAATTGTCTTATTCATGTTTGTTAGATCATTTAAAGTAGGCGTTCAACTTTGTTATGGAGGATTTATTTCTTGGTACCTACCTAATTAAATACGTTTAGTGACTTATAGTATTCAGACTACGAAGAGCCAATAAACTTTAAGAGTAACTTAAGCATACCTTAAGGATATTATTTCGAGGTCAGTGACCTAATGGGTAATATGATAAAAGGAGATTATAAGATTAGAGAATTGTTACAATTAAAAAAAAAATGATTTATAGAACACGGCTTATGACCGTTTTTAAATATTATGAATATACCTAATTATCAAATTCAAAGTAGAACTGACCAAACACCAAGAAATGCTGATCTGACGTCATATTGACAGGCGTGAATATGGCTTCACTTTCAGGGATGCTGAAGATAGTTCAAATTCGGCCGGTACTCACATAAAAGTCGTCATACATAAGGACAACACTTGCAGTGCACCTGATGGAAAGTGGTTACCGCGACATATGGACGCGCGTAACACCAGAGGAGTCACACTCGCGCTCCTGAGCGCTGATGAGCGCTGGGAACACAACACGAAGTTATTATGGCCCCGGTATTATGTAGGGCGAAGGTACTTCCCCAGTTGGACTACTCATTTGGACGGAAATATAGTCGTGTCCTACCTACCTCCTACTGTCTGAATTTGATAATTAGGTAAGTATATCATTTAATTTCATAGACCTGAGTATGTGGTTTGAATTTCAAATTGACTCCTCAAATATTATAGTGGGCACAAGGTACGAATCTCAGGGTACCAGTGTGTTGGTAGCCTAATCTCATTACCTAATGACTGTAAAAAACAATTTGTAAAATAATATAATTTTGATATCGTGCTTAAAATCCTTCTACGCGATCATTATTAAAAAATAACACTGAAAGTTTTTCACAACGGAATATTCAATTTCGATTTTATTACAAAGTATAAAATACATTTATAAAAATATTGGCACTCAGTTTTGAACTTTAATCTGAGGTAATAAGGTTGGCGATATTGTTTGTAAACCGCAAAACAATGTTGTTATATTGGTGTCAGGAAATGTCAGCCGTATCAATTGACAGTTGGAACTTTTGTCGTGTATACCGATCGTAAAAAATAATACGAAAAAATTAAATACATTTGTTTTGTATTCTTTATTAGTTTTTTTATTGGTACAGGGTGTTTTGGAATTGAAATTACAAATTAAGATATCTTTACAATGCGAATTGAATGTCGATTTGATTGTTTTATTGATATGAAGTTCTCGGCGGTGGGTGAGTTTTTTTTTTAGTATAAGAACTTATTCAGATCTTAGGCTGGTTAAGAGGTTGATTGTACTGCCGAAATTAACACTTGATGTTGTTTTTTTTTAAATTTATACTTCATGGACATATGTACACAGGTGGACATAATGCCATAGGCATTCTCTCCCTATCAACTTTATAGGTGGTGCAGAGAATAACAAAGCAGGTGCATTATGAAAGGTAACTGGATGATCACTAGAACTACATAATAAATAAGTTGTAAAGTATTCATATCTACATCATAGTAGATACTAATATACGCAGACATATATAAAATATATAGTAATACACACATATATACATAAATAAATAAAAAATACATACACATAATAATATCTACCCATACATATTGTGGGTGTATTGTTACTTCTCCAATTGTCTTCAGTTTTTAACAACTTGCTTCTTATCAAAAGCCTGTGGGGAGGTTATATAAATATACCTTTTATGACGCCCCTTTTTCCACGAACGGGAGGGTGGCATCGCACTGCCTCCTCTGTATACTTGCTCAGCTATCTTTTTCCTATATGGATAAAACACTTCTAAATAATAAATATCTTATAATATATATAAATATATAACAGTAACAATAGGCATGAAAATAGCAGAGCCGTCTTATTTCCAACCTCGCATTTACGACGGAAAACAAAGACCTGAAGAAACTGCAAATGAGCCAGTATTGATTCTATACCTCTCTATCCAGGCTCAAAATGCTTGAATGAATAAGCAATTAATGGTTCCTTTATCTATGCAGAAACTATAGAGGCTCATTCAAGCATAAAGATGTAGTTTCCTTATGTATGTGATACGTAGAATCGAAGTTTTGGACGATGTTATAAAACGGATTTATTCTGCAATTGAACCCGAAGATATTACATGCCACAGCGTTCAGCCTTAGCTTTACCTTTTTGCATGCATAAATCACAAATTTTACCTCACTGGAGCTAAGGATGAGGTGGGTATGACGGACTCAAACCGACTAAAATTATAGTATTTCTCCACATTGAACTGTGTGGCTGAAGAACCTTGTTTATCCTAGAAAGGATATCGTGTTATCGTTTTTTTTTGTATTCAAAATTCTTTCTTCTGGTAGAGAAGTACACGGAAACACGATGCGTCACCACCGTGGGCCTATTTCTGCTGTGACTATCAAAGCAGTACAATAAAGGAGTGTTCTATATTTTAATCGAACAGAGTCAGCAGCATGAGTGTGATGCCCCTGGTGTTGCCCACGTCCATAGACCATGATAACCACTTCTTATCTGGTAGGCCGTGTGCTTGTCTACCCCCTAATTAATAATTCTACATAAAGAAATCAGTACAAAATTTATTGCACGTAAATGCCAATTCGCGAATTTGTTATTAGTACGAGAGCGAACTTTCGGGTAAACAAAATAATGGTAGCTGTATCTTAAAGTCAAAACGAGATGGCGCTACTACGTGATTGAACGAAACATGTTTGTATACTCCAAATCACAGGCAAAGTAGCTCTAATTAAAATTATTCAATTAATTAAATGAAAATCCAAACCAGTCCACCACTTACGTATAATAAAATTAGTTAACGCTTTACTTAAGATGTTGATGAACTCGCACTTGAGATGGTTTTTAGGGTACCGTAGGTGCCTAATAAGGAAGAAGAAAAAAAACAGAATCTTCATTCCTATATGGGTTCTGCTTTTTTTTTCTTTTTTACAGGATCTTTTAACGGAGGTTGCTTTTTTCTATCTGTCTTGACCTTTTCCTCAGGAATACGTGAAGATATCAAACGAAAATTCGATTGATCGGAAATTTATACCAAAACATAGGTTATGATTTTTCATAGTTTCAAAAGATCGTAGGCCTTTTTTACTGTGCATAAAATTCCCACGGATACCCCCACCACCAGAAGTGGTGGAGGAGGTTATGTTGGACTTGAACCGACTAAAACGCACGCCGACTGTGTGGGCCGCAGGATGCCGGAGGTAAGATCTCTCAATCTCTGAGAAATATCCCTCAAACCCCGGCCGAGCCATCGTAGACCTTAAAACTAAAAAAGTCTAATTTTTAGGTCAACGCAATAAAAAGATATTGCCGTTTATATAGCATAAGTTCGTTCCTCAGTTCATTTTGCTCTTTGTTTTGTTCTTTTTGTACGGAACCCTTAGTTTGCGAGCTCGGCTCGCACTTGACCGGTTTTAGTTTTAATATCTGTTTTACAGGAAACGTCTTGGATTAAAAAGATATTTAATAACTTTAAATGTTTTATTTTTTTGGCTAAAACTAGATTGTAAATAATGGAAGCTTCGTTTGTAACAAACAAGTATTTCAAGAAGTAAACTAGATGAGGAGCTTTGAGCAAGTTTTTGAGTGAGCAAGTATTCCATGATTATGGTATATTACCATATTAATACTCGTCATAACAGCGTTAGTGCCAATTATCTGTATGATCTATGAAAATCAAATCTCACTATGTTTTCGTGAGGTTATTAAACTTGCGGAGGCGACTCATGGCTCGGAGGTAGCCCAAACGACCTCCGTCCTATGAAGGCGGGTCTGGGAGTCATGGAGCCGCCTGTCATCCTAGCAGAAGCAGGCTGGCATGGCGGCACACTTTGCAACGCCCTCTTTTTTGGGGAAAGATGGGTATACTGTAATCTTACATCTAATGGAGCTGTGTCAGCTGGAGTCAAGAGATTGCCAGAGGCTACCTCCCCCTGGGAAATGAATGGCCCTAGATGGTCGTGCGTTTTAAATTGGTTCGAATCTGACACAACCACCTCGCTGGCTGTGACGGGGAGAGATATCCGTGGGAATATGCACATGTAAAAGATATTAAATTTTGAGAAACACTCATAATTAGAAGGCAGTATTTAAAAAATCCTCTATTTTTTTAACATCCACATATAAAATAAAAAAGCTGGTTTTGAACTCCTAAATACACATATTATATAATCATGCCTTTATCCCCTGGTTAGGCAGAGGTGAATTAACACCCACATTTCAGAAATTACTAAATTCGGTCCCACGTAAAAGGGGTTGAGCCTATTGCCGTCTTCAGGGTACTATTGTTGCCTCAAGCCATAAATCTGAGGAGTGGTTAAGTCTCGGCTGTATATATCTGTCTGATGTTAAACAGCCCTATCCCTTAGTCGCCTTGTATGACACCGCATGGGAAGAGATGGGGTGGTCCAAATTCTACTCTGCCGGGACCTTAAGAGGTGCTATCTTTGGATACGATTAAGAAATCATTATGAGGGTAATTATGATGATATCTAAGTTCGAATTGATTAAATTAGGCTTCCACCGTCGTGTGTCGCCCTAAGACTTATTTATAGGCTGTGGATTGCTTCAGGCGTGATTCGATGGCTCAGTGGTCACAGCATTTCCCATATATGGGAAAGATCGTGGGTTTGAATCCCGCCTGTACCAATTCAATTTTTCCTATCTTTAAAATGCTTTGATATTTCAGACAATGGTAGATGTTTACTGTTAGATGAGTCATTAGTAAAATTCCGCAGTGATTTCTTGTTTCCCCTCCTAAGCACGAACAGGAACGAGTGACTTACATATATGACCTACCGTCGAGTTTAATATACATGAATTTCCTTTGAAAATAAACCAAATACCGTCAATATTAATTAAGGTCACAAACTAACACATATGAACATCAGAATACAGCTACATTTACAGCTAAATGATAAATAGTGAATGCGAGACCCGGGCTTAACCGCATATGACTGCGGTGCTCCCGTGCAGTCCAAGGCGCATTTGGTATCGTGCCCTTTGTGTCCTTGCACTGAGCGGGAATCGAAACGACGACCTTTGATGCCGTTGTAGTAGTATGCAGTAAAGAAAATTCGTTAAGAATGTAAAGATAGAAGCAAGTTGCAAACTGTTGTCTAGGTTTTTTTTATACCACTAAGGTGGCAAACAAGCACTCGGCCCACGGTAACCACTTTCCATCAGGTCACTGCCACGGCCTATGGATGTTTGTAACACCAGACGAGTCACAGTCGCGCTGCCAACCCTGTAAGTACAGAGTTTCTATGCCGTCATTGTAGAAGAAAAAGCAGGATAAGCCTTTAGTCATCCCACTGACAGCACAAATTCTCCAGTGAGCTCTGGCTACCCTACTCACCGCTGGGAACACAACACGAAGTTATTATAGCCGCCGCGGGTATTCTGTAGGGCGAAGGTACTTCCCCAGTCGGACTGCTCAATTGGGCGGAAATACCGCCGTGTGTTAGCATATTTATACACAGGGTGGTAGATTTTGACTTTACCTGGAGAGGAAGTACTCTTAATACTGGTGATAGTGAATTTTACTCGTTGGAAACATTCCTTTATTTTCAAAAAGAAACAAAACAGCATTTAAAGATTTTCTAAAACTCGTTTGACATATTCGGTAATCGAACCGACTAAAATCCAAAAGGATCAAATATTATGATCAAATCTCTCTAACAAAGGAGGTAAATTAAATGAGAGGTAGTCCCAGAAATCTACCTATATATATCTGTATACATATATGTATATATATATGTGTGTGTGTGTGTGTGTGTGTGTGTGTGTGTGTGTGTAGATATAGCCCGTGGGAAAAGAATCTAGCAATTCTAATACCTAATACCTTTAAAAACGGATATAATACATGTTATATATTGCATTCGTGAGAATATAATAAATATAAATATGTCAGCGTTAATGTTTGTAATATGATAACTATTTGCCTGTTGTCGTCATATACAGGAAATAACACTGCAGCTAGACAGAAAGCAATCTCTCGATTTCCTTTATTCCAAATGAGAAATAGTATTAGGTTATTTTACCAGACCTCACTTCCTATCATAGCGACAACATTCTAAGATAAGTTTTTTGTTATAGTTTTAGTTAAAATGTTGCGAGGTTTTAATTCAATTTTACTTTCAAATAATCAAGTACACAACTAGGATAATGGAAGTGACTGTTATCTCAATCCTGAGAGGAAAGGCCAAGCCAGACAGAACATCGTCTTCCTCAACAAGCAGGTGTGGCTTGCAGGTGGTATCGACTTAGTCCTAAGTGACATAGTGCGGCTTCATACACACACATATTATTCACACACAAAGCATATACATACATCGTATTTTTATAGCTTTTATCATTCTTACTAATTCTTACTAATTTGTTGTTTATCCACATTTTAGAAGCTATATTAAAAGCTATACTTTGTATTGGTCTAGTCGTCCAGGCACACCACCTACACAAGCGTATAATTTATGTCTACAGTACAAAAGAATAAGCGAAAAATTCGCTTCACCCTCTACAATATGTCGTAAACTAAAATCAAATTAATTAAAGTACAAAACGATGTCAACGTATTTAATGCTGTAGTACTGTAATAACCAAGAATGGGAAAACGTATGCAATTTGGAAGCGAATTATGATATAGGTATTTAAACTATCATAGTCACTCACATCAGTATCAAAATAATTGGAATATTTACCATGTTGCATTGTTTTGAGTTGGCGCTGTTGCATTGTGCTTGCAACAGCGCCGAAATATTGGAAACTCAAACAATGCAACATGGTAAATATCTCGATTATTTTGATACTGATGCGAATTATAATGTTAATTACGAAATGTATAATTGTCGAAATGCTTCAATAGAATTTCGATAGTCCCCAGATATTTTGTGTCCAATCCAAAATCATCTGTAAATTTGGTGTCCCGGATTGACGAAGGCACTGGCGTATTTTTTGTCTTGAAATTGGGGTCTCAGTCGGCAGTAGATCCCATTAAAACCCAAGAACCAACAACAACCCCCGGACTCCTAAGCTATCCACTGCATCGTAAGTGTGCACGCATGCGAGCGTCTGTTTCGTACAAATAACATGATGTAAACTATTTTGCACGAAATTCGTGCAAACAATAAATGCGATTTGTGCGAAACAGAGCGCTCGCATGCGTTTACACACACGAGGCAGTGGGAGGTCTAAAACAAGCTTAGGATGGGGGAGTGTTTATAAAAAGAGAATTCCAATATAAATACGTCATTCAAAAGTGTACTTTGATCTTTTCATCGGCAAAAGTAGAATCCAATCGAAATATCGGTACACTAATTTGAAAATGTAATTTGTTTCAGTATCTGATATTCGTACCCGACTGCCAGCATCCGATATAATTGGAGAGGTACCTGGAAATAAAATTGCGAAATTTATTTATTGTACAAATAACATACACGTATATCAAAGAGTATTTGAATATTGCGATTATGGTAGCACCGAGTAATCGTTATTTTCATTTTAGTTTACTTTGTATAAGCATCTTTTATACAATATTCACTTCGGAGTTCAAGGTATTTTATGTTTTTTTTTTCATTAAGTAGGAAACTCTTTTCATGTTTGTCATTCATTTATTTATTTAATAGGTTTTTCCACAGCAAATGTAATACAAATCGTTATACAAGATATGTTTAGCGAGTAATGTGGCTGATACATTTGCCAATTACGGATAAACCAGCATGCGTAATATTGTAATATCGAAGAGAAAAGAATAAAAAAAAACTATATTAGCACAGAGAATTGATTAGACTAATGACCTTTATGCGTGAGTTTAGCAGAGATAAGTAAAATGAATTACATACCTACCACAATTGTATGTATTGTAGAGACAATAATACTATCGGTCATAAGTGTTCTTGTGTGCAAAGTAACTCATGAACGTCAAAATAAATGATTGATGATACAATATTTGATTGTTCATATTTTGTTACATAACTCTAAAAAAATATGGTTATATTAACAAAATGCATTAAGTTTTTATAAAATACTATTGACTACAAATTGGTATGTAAATGAGACCGTTAATAAGTTCGGCGAGGTCAAATAGGCATTTTATCAATAATTTATTAATAGTTTTCGTTTATAATTATCCACCATTCAATATTTAACGATAACGATTTTAAGGTTAATAGGCGTTTGACTTTAAAATGAATAAAAATCACAAAAAATTCGCCGGCATTAGGTACCTCGAAAACAAAAATGATTTTCTTTATTCATCTTCATCAAATTAATTAATTCCTTCTCATAATTTATAAAATAAATTTTATTTATTTCTTATGGTTTATTTATAAATTATACGAATGGCGCCAGAGGATTCTTTATTTAAGGAATGTGATAGTTTAAAGTAAATGAGATATATATTGATAGTGATATCATGACCTTTATGTGTTCTATGTCATTGACCTTTCGTATTTTTAGCACACTTTTATAACAAGAGGAATAGTGCGATTTTGATTATTGTGGCAGCGATGGCAGAAAATGATATGTGGCAAGAGTATTTTCAAGGGGTATGAATGTATTAAAGGCTGGTTGTGCCAAGTTAGGTTTTTATTTCAGTTAAAAACTACATTTATACAATTGAAGATATAAATACATACATACATACATATAATCACGCCTTTATCCCCAAAGGGCCACGCGGCTAAAAAGTACATTTATAGAGAAGCTATAAATAACTAACGATATATAATCCGATATATAATAGAAGATAATAACGAAAAATATTTACTTCTTGATCTTAGCGTCAATCCCAGTAGCATCAAAAGCTTTCACCTCGGATTCTAGAATCCACTTTACCAGACTACTGCGGATTTGGTTGACTGCCACCTGACCTTAAAGCGATATCGAAGCATTGCAATCAGAACAGTGGACAACGACTGCCATAGATGTTCCCATGGCAACAGAAGAAAGAAAGGAACGGAGGCTTTACGTGCTCTCCAAGGCACCACTCACCAATGCAAATACACATATGTGTATTTGCATTGGTCTGGACGTATGTATGAATATTCATACATACAAAAATATTTGTATTGTGCAGGAATCAAACCCGTGCCTCAGGCGTAACGACCGCGTTAACCACCACCCCATAGAGGTCATTATTCATCTAAAGAAAATTAATGTAAATATATGTATATATTAGACATAAACATAACATAAATTCACGCCTATATCCCCGAAGGGATAGATAGACCCACATTTCGCCAGTTTATGTTTAGGTCCCAAATTCATATATGTATATACATATATATTCATAAAAAATAAGTATTATTACTTGCTGTTACACAGTTACTGACTATTATCGTTTACTGAAAATGCCGAAAGCAATTAACAACCATTTAAAGCCTTAAATCGTTCGGCTACCAAGCTACACCATTTTACAAAACAGAACACAATAATTCTACATCGTGGCACAGACTTTATTCCGTGATAAAACAACTAGAATTCTCTGTCTATTGTTCTAGAACTGCCTTTGAAATGTCTTCGAAACAAGCAATACGAACGTTTGAGCTTAATTGTAAAAGCGACTACTTTTTAAGTGTGGGCAGAGAAGAGTGCACTGTAAAATTAAGTTGTGGTGATGTTCTATTTTACCGAGTAACTTCTAATTTTGGTGCTGGACAGGCAACTAATTAAAAATAGCTAATAGGTTCGAACAAATCGTTAATTGAGCTGGATATGCACGGTGGAGGATTGGGGGCTGTTGTAGTGAATTACAGAAGGCCAATCGGTTGATTGGTTTGAATGTCAAAAATTATTTTAAGGATTTTCATTTTTGTTTTCATTCGATTGTAGATACAATAGAGATTCAAATGATCTGAAATGTGAATGAAATTATAATGAAATAAATTAAGACAATATCAGTGTTAGCAAAAAAGCCGGTCAAGTGCGAGTCGGACTCGTGCAACGAGGGTTCCATATCTTAAGTTTCATAAACTGTAATATGACTTAGAATTTTTTAATTTTGCACAGTTTCAAGACGTTATAATCTTAAGTATATGAATTTTAACTTGATGCCTCCACGCATACCTGAGAAAAAGGTCTGACAGAAAGACATACAACAACGACGTGATCGTATAAGGGTCCCGTTTTATCCTATATGAGATACGGAACCCAGAAAACAACTGGGTAAGGAAATATTCATAAATCTCTCAGATTAGCAAAAAGCAACAAAGGTCAACTGTGACTTCTAACGGATATACTCAAACATGGGTTTCTACCTAGCTTAATCTGATCTGCAATTCCGATCACCCACCAAATATGGTAAGAAACAGGATACAAATTTAATACAAAATAGGTATAATAATTATTTACATTTCGATCTAAATTATATTCAGAAATTCAAAAGCTCGCTTCAAATACAATTAAAATCTAACAAAAATAGCAATACGCTATGTAACACCCACACGCGTAATAAATTATATCCGTCCCACTCTCCCCAATGAAGGGGGAGTGAGAGGTAATAGCCTCCGATCCCTTGAGACTAGACTTGATAGGAAGCCGGGCCAGATCTATTTTTTATCATCCGCGAGCAATATATAAAACGAGGACGCTAAGTTACGGTATTTTGAAATTAAAATGTGGTGCTTACATATATGAAGCGGTAGTTGTTATAGAAAGGAGAATAATTACAATCTAATTTTGTGTCAGGGAGCTTTAATTTTTACAGTGTTTTTTTTTTGTTTTTTATCTAGGACACGCCAAGTTGACTTCACCTCGTATGATGGTAAGCTAAAGGCAAAGTCTCAGTATAGAGGGTTACCATTAACGACACTAAGTAATGTTACAATGGTGGCACTCAGCTTTGCAGTCTCATCAAAGGTTTTTCACGCCCCGCTTAAAGGAGAAAGAATGCTCAGCAACGCGAGTGTGACTCATCTGGTGTTGCACACTTCCATAAGCCACAATAACCACTTTCCATCACGTGGGCCGTGAGCTTGTCTGCCATCTAAGAGGTATAAAAAAAATTGTTACGAATATAGTCTGTATGTATGTATGTGACACTAAGACCTTGCGGGCCATCACCAACCTCTCCTGCAAAGCGATACACTTGTTGATTGCTGGACGAGACTATGGAGCAAGTTTTCTTCTCGGGGTTGCAGATTTGGAGGAGGTAGGACACGACGTTATTTCCGTCCGATTGAGCAGTCCGACTGGAGAAGTACCTCCGCCATACCGCGGTCACAATAACCTTGTGTTGTGTTCCCGACGGTGAGTAGAGTAGCCAGAGCTCACTGGAGTGTTTTTGTGCTGTCAGTGGGAAGACCAAAAGCTTGTCCTGCGTTATCTCTTACACTGACGGCGCAGAAATTCTTTGCTTACAGGGTTGGCAGCGCGAGTGCGACTCCCTTGGTGTTGCCGTATGCTTGTCTGTCTACCAACTGGTAAAAAAATAATTAAGATTAAGATGGCATAACAGTCGCTCTTATAAATTCACGCTAAACCATTATTGACGTAGTAGAGCAAACTCCAGGCTCCAAAGTGGAAGTTTTGAATGCGTTTAATACACATTGCAGATTGCCTACCTAACCTAGCCGCGTGGTTCCCGGCAGAGTAGAATTTGGGCCACCCCATCTTTTCCCATGTGGTGTCGTACAAAGCGACTAAGGGATAGCGCTGTCTAACATCAGAAACATATATACAGCCCAAACTCAGCCTCAGGTGCAGGGCTTGAGTCAAAATTGTGCCCGGAAGACCCCCAATTACGTGGGATCGAATTCAATGATTGGTGAAATGTGGGTGTTAATTCACCTCTGCTCAAGGCGTGATTATATGTGTGTATGTATGTACCTACCTAATAAATTTAAAATTCCTCGGTTTACAATAAAACGTATGTTACATTAAGTTGGTGTTAACTTGTACGTTTCCATAACAAAGTGCGGCCCTGGTGTTGTAAATTCTCATTAGCAACGGTTTCTTCGTGGCTAGTCAATGAAATTGTGTTAAAAATGGCGTATTTTATTTCTTATTCGAACCTTTTTCTGTACACACGGGTTTGAGTTGCGCCTTTTTACATGTGGTAAAACCCTCGGATTTAACCGAAGTTAACGATAACATAACATAAACTCACGCCTATATCCCCGAAGGGGTAGGCAGAGTTGCTAGCACCCATATTTCGCCAGTTTATGTTTAGGTTCCAATGTAATAGGTGGCGAGCCTATTGCCATTAACCGGACACTTATAATCCCGCGATAAATACACACATAACTTTGAAAAGCATCGGAAAGTCATTGGTGTGTGCGATCGTAGCGAACCCGAGACCTCATCTCAGCAGTCCATTACCCATACCACTAGGCTACCGCGGTTTTATTAACGATAGGGTGGGTATAATTGACCTCGAACCGACTAAAACCACATGGTGTTTCGTCAAATCGGCCTGTGTGACCGCGGAACTAGTTATAACCTACAGTGGAAAGGAGATCGATGACTTCACGACCGGTCTTATTATATACAACCCCAACATATTGTTGAGGAACAAAATCCCCTTTGTCAATAGAGATGTGTGTTTGTACAGATAAACGACTCCTTACACCGAAACTAACACACATTACGTCTTTATCCCCGAAGGGGTGGTAGACACAGGCGCTTGCATGACCCCCGTTTCGTCAGTCACTTCTTTCTTCTTCGTTAACCCCACTTAACAGGTTACGAAGCTATTGACGTTTCCTGAGAAAATAATATTCGCCAGAGCCTCTGCCATTTGCTAGTAGGTGCACCAAGTGAAGATGTCTTGCGCCCTGCAGATGATGATTAGGCCCTTTAGCATCCTTACACCTTTATCAAAATATGTGAATTTAATATTAAAATTATAATTTAGTGAAACTCAGTACAGTATTTGTTACACATATTGATAACTCACTTGTACTTTTCCACATTACTTTATTGCTTATTACACCTGACCGGTTTCGCCTTACGGCATCCTCAAAGGTTTATAATGACATTTAAGAACATTCCTAAGTACAAGTGAGTTATCAATATGTGTAACAACAAATTCCACCAAGTGCCATCAATCTACAGTATTAATAGTATACAGTCCTATTTGTTATTTTGCTCGCTATAAATTAGAATTATTTCGCCAATAATTAGTTTTGTTAGGAACATTTTGTTACAATTTACTTTGTTCCAGCAACTACTTAATTAACTTTTCACTTCGTATGTATACACAAAGGTGGGGAAAATAGTACATTGTAGGTATATTAGATTTTTTTATTCTTCATTTATTCACTTTAAACCATTGTTATTGCTAATAATTGCTGGAAGACAGCTCAACTGTAATTTAAGCTCACCTTCGTACATATTTCCTTACAATATCCAGATAAGTTATAGTTATTTTCGTACATTATTTTGAATTATGTATGTAAAAAAGTAAATTTTAAAAACCCGGCATAAAAAATTAAAAACATTATTAAATTGCTGCATTAACAGATTTACTGATCTGTTAGAAACCAGAGTCCGATGTCGGTTTTATAAACGTAGTTTTTTTACTTTTTTGTGACTGTGATAGGTTGTTTTTGAACTTTATAATTTTTTTCTGCATACCGACCATCGTTTTTGAGTTTATACTCTCAATAACTTAAACGGGGCATTCATAATAATAATAATAATAATAATATCTATATATCTGCCTTCATAGTTGAATACTAATTCTAGCACGTCCTTGACCATCGCAATGTCACAGGGTCATCATAAAACTAGCTTAAAAAGCAAAGATTTTCCATTTCATATTTGATTTTGAGGAGTTCTCTGGCGTATTTCTGGTGTCCAAGTCAGTAATAAATGTAATTTATATGGAACTACCTGTGAATTATACTAATCCCAATGCAAAAATATTTTTTTTAAATCGATTCATAAACGACTGTAATATCGGAGAACATAAAGAAGAAGTAGTTTAAAAAAATAAACATTCTAAAAATATCACGAACCACAATTTATTGTAACCGATAAAAAACCGTGTGATGCGCGAATTTTTTTATACTCACACTTGACACGTTTGACTAGATAATTCTTCTGCAGTTTAGGGTTAGGTATTCAATGGTTCCACGTGATTTCCGGTGGAGCAGAATACAAGGCACTGTGGCATTAATTAAATTCGAATAGCTGGAATTTTTTTTTGGATTCCGTTGTCCACGAATACACAGAGCCAAATTTCATATAAGACACCCATACTTTCACATGTATAAGTTTAGTACTAAGAACAAATTCATGTTCAAGTTCACAAATAAAAGTATCTGTTTGGTCACACGCCACAAAAAAGACACTGCAAAAAAGTGTGAAGACAGAAAATACCTCGCTAAGTTCAGAAAAGTAAATATTAATACTCCTGTCACGAGGGACCATACCGGTCGGTAAGGTCCCCCCATATTGAATTTAGTATCCAAGGAAACAAGGAAAACAGAAACATGTTCTTAGAAATAAATGAAGCAAGAACGTACAAGCAAGAACTTTTATATGTGATAATCATATTTTGAGTATATTTATATTATGGAATACAAGGATGGCGAAGTTATCATTATCACAGTGTAAGTTCTGGTTGGATCTATATTAGTCTCTACTTTGGAGCCTTCGAGCAGCTTCCCTTGATTTGGTTTGTCTTGGCTTTTGAGGAAGCGATCAATCAATTAATCAATCCCAAGGCAAAAACATGTTTCCTGATGATCTTGATGGGGGCTTATACACCTTATTATTATATTTATTCAATTAGCCTGTTGCGGTCAACTGCTGGACACCGTCCTCTCGCAGGTCAGGAGGCCTTGGCCTTTTGCTTTTCTTTACGTGTACAAACTCACGCATACTCCCTGGAGGGGGGGGGGGCTCCAAAGCCGGCGGGGGAGGTTATGTCGGACTTGAATCAACTAAAATACACGCCGTCAGTGGATTGTTGGGTGGCAGATCTGGGTTGGCAGGCATATCCCTCGCACGCCAGCCGACCCAGGGCTATTGTGGAGACAGCGCAGTCCGCGGTGAACGATTCGCTCCGCCGCCGTCTCCTTCACGGGCATTACCTTGTTCGGAAGGCTTTGACCTACTGTTTCCACGGTGACCTGGTAAGTTGTTACAGGTTTTAATTTCGAGTATTCCTCCTCTCGCAATGATATTGTATGCGTATTTTACCGTTAATCACCTCTATTATTATATTAGAATATAATATTTACATCGTACGGAACCATCCTTCTTAATTCAATAAAGTGACGAATTATAAACAGGTTTATCAGAGAGTATTGTGTGGCGTGCGGTTAGTTCTTTTTTAATTTGCACTTTCAAGGCAACGGCGTTCAAATTGCAAAAAATGGTGGCAAGTGTGATCGATTGCTGACAAAAGCATACATCATTTTATTTTTTAATTTGCCAATATTATCTTTTTTATACTGTGAGAGGTTTGAATAATGAGATGTGTTGGAAATTGGAATACTTTGAAGAACGTTGTTTGAAGTAGACGGTGAGAGAGACACAACTTCATTTTAACAATTTAGATACTTATAAATAATCATTAATTATTTTGAGTTTATAAAATATTAGATATATTATACGTTATTTGAAAAGTAACAAATTGATAAATTATATATTATGCAAAATAGGGGTGCCGTAAGCATTGGCGTCGAAGAATTTCTTTCCATCGATGTCAACTAGCGGCACCAGTAGGTAGACATTGATACGGAGGAATTTTTTAAAGGCATTAATTCTCCAGTCTTCTAGGCTCAGGTGTGCCCAATAGGCTGGCGGCATTACCACAATGAATGGCAATGCCAATACTTTTAGTGAGGTAATGGCCAGCCCTGTGGTATAGGGAAGCGTTTCAACGTTTCAACGATCGGCCGTTTCAACGTTTCGACTCCAAACGGCTCAAAAGTCAACAGTTGTTTTAAAGTCAGATAATGATACAGAGATATACAATCCAATGTTTATCGTGACACCACTATTTATATCGTTTTAATTATGTCCACATTTCTTACGAAGCATATATCTTCATTAACCACAAAAACAATCACTTAATTTTGTCATCAAAAACAAAACAAATTTAAAATATAATTGAAAACAATAAAACTCCGTTTTATAAACGACGGTGTCATTAAGCAGCCAGTTTAATTTAAACTTTATCTGACGTTTGATCTTCGACCACACAGGTAGGAGTTAAACCGAGATTACGAGCCTTTATGTGTAAAGACTCTTAAATTAGTTCCTGAAAGATACCTAATTTGGAAGGTCATTTTCAAACTTTAGTTAGATTTATTTCATATCAGGAGACGTGATCAAAAGAACTCGGAGGCCAGTCGGTCTAAAAAGTAGTCCCTATTGTAAATTTCATATTCTAATATTTGTAGTATTTAACAGTGTTTTTTATGAAAATGTGTGAGATTGTCCACATATTTGCTATTGTGAATCAATAGTGATGTCAAATTAATGAACTATTTCACCTATTCGAAAAATTAAATACGATGATTTATAAATATGAAATTAAAACATGAAACAAAATGTGACCTTTAGACCACTATTCATCATCATTATCTCACTATCGTTTCTGTGGATTCACGCCAGTAGCGTAATAGCCGAGTTCGAACCCGGGATATCTCGATTGACTTCCAAACCATTAAGCCACTGAATTAAGAAAACTGTGTGGTTATTGTGTGGCTGTCATGTTACTTTATACCAAATTTCGCTAATTTCTTTTTATGCAACAGACACACATAACAAGCACACATCCCACTGATGTAAAGTGATTACCGTTACCTAAGGACGTGTGCAACACCAGGGGATTTACACTCGTACTGCCAACCCTGTAATAATAGAGAGTTTCTGTGTCGTCAGTGTAGAAGAAAACGCAGGACAAGCCTTTGGTCTTCCCAATGACAGCAAAAACTCTTCAGTGAGTTCTGGATCAAAATGAGATTGCGCAAGATAGAATTCTTAAACGTTGCAGGTAAATCAATCAATCCAGTAGAAAGTCCACTGCTGGAAATAGGACTCTCCCAATGTGCTCCATTTCGTCCGGCACTCCACCTTACAGGTAAATACTTCCAATATAATTAAATATCACGTTAAGCCAAGCCATTTCTCTTCCACTTGGACTAACAACATAAGTTACTGCAAACATTACAGTATACCGTACTTACAACGCTCTAGACCAAAAATATAGACAACGCCATCTAGCGTAAATATGTTGCGACGTAATAAAAGTTTACTATCTGATTACTGTTATTACTCCTCTTCTTGTACAAAAGGGCCATCAGACCAACGGATTTTTGGCAATTCTCCAAACTGCCTATTACCGTCATTCGTTAAGTTATTTTATTATTTTGTCAGCTAACAACAAGTCTATATAACAAACTGAAATAAAAGCTATAAGTTGTAATATTTTACAAAAGATTGTAATCATAATAACACCTTTTTTGTAAACCAATTCTTCCGCGCTGCCATGATGCCTTGTATTAAGCCTAACGCATAACTCCAGTCGCTTTATAGTACTTCTGTGTAGCTCCTAGTCGTAAGTTTTAACGCACTCTGAGCAAAACTGGTAGCTAAATGACGGGTTGAGACGTCGCAAAACATTGCAGGCTATAAACTAACAGAAGATCCCAATTGAAATTCAACCTTATCACACTATAATAAAGAGTAATTTAAATTTATGTTCCTTTGGAGGTTATGCTGTTTTAGATATTGAGCTCCAAGGTGGCTGCCACGCGAACGCTTGAGAACACTAAAAGCCGTTTTGGATTTTATTCGTTGGAAGTAAGTGCCAATTTTGGTTGAAAGGGAAACGGTGTATGAGATGTTTTATAACAGAATAACGTCGCCACGCGTAAGGTACTTGCGGGGACTCAACTGGTTTTTTGTTTTTATGTATTTTTCTTTATTTTTGCATTTTATTTTTCCGATGCGTTGTCGTCTCAAGCGTTGGGAATTCATAATATATTTTTTTTCTTATACTCTATTGTTAAAAATGGTCATATTTTACAAACGTGCTGTGAATTTTGAATGTATTTTTTCATACAGTTCAATAATACCTGTCACTTAGTTCAGTTTTATATAAGAATGACTAAAAATGAAGATGTGTCCAATGGCATAATGCAGAAAATGTTCATGCAACATGTTTTAAAAACTGATTGCATGAGAATTTTCTTTGTGAAATTTTTACTTTTATAAACAGCGTAGGTACCTACCCTCATTTATGCTTAAAATAAAACAGCACAACAGATAAATTATTTTGTGAACGGTTCAAACATCTCACGTACTTAACGAATAAATTAACATAAAATTCAATTTTGAAACGAAGTCCATCTTTGCTACGCACATTGAATTATGATACTACAAATATGTTTACACGTCGTATTGTGGTTATACCAAAAATGGTAGATAGGTACTTCGTAGTATTAATGATGCCACCATAGATGACCAGGCTCTTGAGACATTCACCGGTAGTCGGAGCAACAACGCGTCACAAGTATGTAACTAAACAAAATAAACGTTATTGGTCACAACACAGATAAGTAACAGAAGTTTAAACTTCTATAGTAAGTTGTTATTAGATAAAAGTGGGATAAAAGTAGTTATAGTATTCAATTGTGTGCTTTAGATACGTTTCATAAACGCCTATTATGTTAGGTAAGACCGACCCTGTAAGAACAGAAAGATTTTGTACGGTCAGTGCTGATATGCCACTGATAGCACAAAAATCTCCAGTGAGGTCTGATTACCCGACTTACCGCCGGGAACACAACACGAGGTTATTATAGACGCGATAGACGAAGATGAAGTTGTATACTTACATCTTTATTTTTATTATTTATCAACAGTATTAAAGCTGTTAAACGTGTCGTTCTAAAATAATTAGGTTACATTCATTGAGGTTCACAAATTGAACTATATTTGAGAATATTGCGCAGTATCTTTTCTATTATAATATTATAAGGTAGTATACCCGCAGCCATAACAGTTCAAAACAACCCAGTGTACTCGAATAATAACCGTTTTGTTTACCCTGTGTATATAAAAATATATTATTATGGTTATGATTGCGTGTAAGGAAAAATGTTAGGTGTTTGTGCCAGATTCGATTATTTGATAAGTAATCTCCAATGTGTGGAAGCCATGAAATTCTATAGACCCGTTTTTCATTAAATAAATAAGCATAAACAGGTTATTTTGGTTGCTATCCACATTGTTAATATACAGTTTAATAACAATGAATACAAGAATAATACAAGAAGAATAGCAAATATCAGAACATTGTGCATTGTTTTAATAAAAAAATATAACATACTTTTTTCTGATTTGCTTTAGTATTAAAAATAGTTTACTAATTATTATTTTATTACATTGAATGATGTTAACAAAGAAATGGAGTTTTTACTTATCAGTTATGAAATGATAATGGTAATGACAGGACTTTATTTGTTAGATTGATTGTAATTTGATTTTAAGGATTGATGCTGTTCACCTTTCAATTGACAGACTATTCTCTCCCCGAGTTGATGGGTCAAATGACAGTCCCATAAAAACTAACTGAACCAATAAAGACGATGATGATGCTATAATATTTTACATGGTAGATGACATTATTTAGGCAACTAAAATGCTGCAAAATGCTGTAAACCACACAACAACAACGAGTCAAAATATCGAAAAACGAACTTGTACTTCTCAAATTCAACTGTGCATTGCTCAGGCGCCGTTCTCGACAGGTGTATGTAGCGGATGTGTGACCGGTCTCAGCCAGCTTCTCACCACACCAGTGTGCCTCGGCCAGTATCGGTTTTCTAATTTCACTATAAAATATATTCCATGCAAAGAATATTCATGCGCCTTTTATAAAATATTATATCTCAAAATCCGAATAGATTGCTTTAATAAAAATTTATACCGAGTTTAAAGATATTCTATGATTATTAACTATATTCCTTCTTATTATAGATATTACCGTACCGTGTGCAAAGTAGGTATGTTGTCGATTAAAGTTATCAATGCTCTATATATTGTGTGTAAACTGTTTTCTGTGAGAAAACAAGAATATTCGATTCCTCATACGACGAATTGAAATGATAAATTTCAAAATTGTGTTTGCATGCTTAAGTTTCCTCCTTCCTTTCTTTCGTAAAGTTTAAGTACCTGGAAATTAGTTGTTTGAAACAAAGATAGTTAATTCATAAAAAGATACACGATATAAGAACAATAGCTATGAAACATTTTATAAATGAGTATAATTTTCAAAATAAATTTAAAACTTTTAAAAATACAAAGGCTTTTTTAAAATTCAATTAAATGTAATCAAAAAGTAAAATTGAACCACGGAAAGTTATTTATCCTTCCATTACAAGTCAATTTACACAAAAAATGTTTTTAAGACCAATTGGTATTTACCATTAATGATAAATAATAGCATTTTATTTTAAAATTGGGACCAATTTACGTACGTGCACTCCAGATTACCAGATAACCTGATTGCCAAACCAAAATATGTAATAAAAATCATAATATTTACTGCACGTCAGTGGACCAATTTCTCCGTAAAGGCCGAATCTTTTGCTTCCGGCTTCGACTTTAGGTACCGTTAAGGCACTTTAAAGTTACAGGCGATAAAACGTTATGTTACAATTTTTACCTTTATTACTTAGTAACAATATCTTAATGCCTTTTCTCCTTTTCTCGACCGCAAGAAAACCTCATAAATAAAGTTTTATATTTATATATGTATATATAACGCGTTGTATATTTCCCAAAATGGTTAAGTGTAAATCATTTATACGAGCGGTAAACGTCAAAGTTTTTCCTTAAAACTATCTGTAGCAATATCTCATAGTAAGTTATATTTTTCCGCGTCGGTACCCTTTGAAAATAAAAAAGCTTTTTTATATATTTGAGTGATTGATTTTCGGTGGATACATGAGTGGGCGCCTCGACTATTAGAGAAGGTTAAGGATATCAACTCACGTCAATTTGTCTAAAGATGATGTTTGTTCGAGATAGGCTATTTATTGAATTAATAAACAGTAATCTTGAGATAGTCTAAAGAGGTCTGACACATGCGCGTGATAGTAGGTAACCTGTAAATAGACTATTCTGAAAAGAAAACATAATCTTTGTTGTGGGACAGCGAAATCGTTTAGAATCCATTGATACGAACAATAGGAACTTACTAGGACTCAAATAAGATACAAAGCAAGTTACTGAAATAAGGTTACAACAAAAAAATATTAGGTATTCTTCTATTACAGAACTAGCGAAGATAAATTTAATATCTAGAACTCAGTCCTGAGTTTCATAGTAAAGTATTTAGTAAGTTGTTTTCGTTCGTAGTTTAACAAAACTAGGTCTTTTGGAAGTTCAAAACTCATAAGATAACATAACAAAACAAAGTCACTATTAAACAAATCCCTAACTCAAATTGACTAACAGGCTGGTAACCTAAATTCGTAACATTAGAAGTATTTAAATTTAGACAAGAGATTCATATAAAACTTAATATGTACCGAGAAATATTTCTTAACATTTGATCAGAACCGTTTAGTAATATTGTACCTGTCCAAAGAGCGTCGGCCATAGGAGGACATTAAGTCCTAGAAAATAAACCGCGAGAAGACAAACTGAAGGTGGGATGCCTCCTAGCCAAATGCACAGACGATCTGAAAATGGTAGCTGGTACAAACAGAATGCTAAAGGTGAAGATTTGGAAGCAATAGCATACTTTGGAAGAGGCCTAAGTACAGCAATGGACTGCATTAGGCCAATTAATTGCTTAAGCATTTTATTCTTAACTAAACTAAAAGTATAAGGTGACTATTCCCATTTTGTGTCTACCTACACCATCGTCTGACTACATGCATTCCTCTATAAGTAAAGTCAATGTCACTTTCACCTATTTCATATAAAACCCACTAAAGTACAGACTTTAGTGGGTTTTATATATTTTAAATTTTTATTCTTGTCAAAAATATTGGGCTTTGTCTGTACAAAGCCCAATATTTTTGACACTTTATTTTTCTTATCTCACTAAAAGATTGTAGACTTAAATTCCGATTTCTTGGTAAATCAATTTTGATGAATATTCAAAAAGTTTTAAAATCCTCTCATAAGAAAGTATTCTAAAATTTATTAGGTATTAATTTATTGTCTACCCATTTATTATTCATAAATTTGTGGAATTTAGAATCTTATTTTAACTTATTATAAAATCGTGCATTTTATATGTTGGCCTAGTTTGTTTATTTGAGATCCTGATCCTTATACTTCGAATGCACTTCAAATTGATCTATGTTTGAAACAATGATTGTCTAATTCTATAATGAATCAATGTGGTGGTTACAAAATGACTATCAAACGCAAACGCAAAATGGCCAACTAAGTGGTATAAAAAAAAACTCCACTCATCTACCGTTTTTCAATCTGCTCCTTATCTGCTAGTAAAATGATGGCTGTAATGGCATAGATTAGGAAACTAATGAAATACGCACATTTCTTTAACAGAATAACAAAACTGAAGTTCAACTTGTGACAGTTGGACACTTAATTTAGAATTACAAAGTTAAATCCAATAAATTTCGTGTCAAATGATTTGGCCAACTTCACTGTCATAAAATTTACATTTTTCAACAATAAATGTCGAGTGAATAATTTTGAACAGATACGATATCAGTAGTAAGATATTGTTGTTACATTAATTCATGAGCTCAAAAATGCAGTTTTCTGAAAAGATTGAATTTGTTTTGTATGTAAATTTAAAGTGGAATCAATCCATGATTGATTCGTAATTAATATTTATATTTATTTCATCAAATATAGCAACAGTAAACGTAATTGTTACACGGTATGTTAATTAATTTATTTACACCGATAATAAAGGAGGTGTAGTATAGGTAAGTAATCAAGATACGACAAAGAAATCACTACTTTTTATTGTGTAGCGAATGAATTCGCTATTATGTCATTAACATTGGCAAATTCTAATAAAATACTTACTAGTCAAAGCAGACGACATGCTACCTATCTAGAGTTAATAAATCTAGAATCAATGCTTCAGAATTGTACTTAAACATCTTATATGAAATCCTTAATAATAAAAAATAAATTTGGCTTTTAGCAGTTTGTTTTTTTAGCCACAGAATTCTTTCCTACATAAAAAAGCTATAACTCCGAGTTTTTTTGATAAGTGCAAGTTTATTTTTCTTAATTCAAATCAGGTTTTTGTAACTACAAGTTATGTTCAAGTTTACTAATCCACGTGTAATTCGATACTTGGCCTAGTTAAGGTCGAAGTCATTTACGTTTGTAGTAGATTTATATTTTAAGCTACTTAAATAACTAAATTTCTATGAGTTACTAGAGAGTAATCTTTATAGTAGACCCAGTAACATTAAATATATAATCGTAACCAAAGATACCATGTCCCAATATGTTCTAGAGAAATAAAGTTTGATTTGATTCAATTTGTAATAGCCCAAAAAAAAAATAGTATGTGATCTACATTGACGGACTCTTACGACTGTTACGCAGGAGGCACGGGTTTGATTCCCGCTTAGTACAAATATTTGTATGCATGAATAAGTATATTTACATTGGTCTGGGTGTTTCTGTGTATGATATGTATTTACAAAAAAATATCTAAGTAAGATTATCCGTATTCTAGATTCCATAGCACAAGCTAGTTAAACTATGCTTACCTTGGATCTAGATAGCGTTATAGGGAATGTTGTAGAATATTTTATTATTACTTAACTCAACAAGTGTATGTAATCATTGCTAGTGAAACATTACTCTAAAATGATAATTCCTCATTAAAAACAAATTTTGAACAATTCAAAAAGAGTACAATTAAGTTGAATAGATATCCCGTTTCTAATGTCATCGATATGGTAGTCAAAGTCTATTACACGTTTTACGACGAATTTTTTAAAGAGAATGGCATCTGTCTATCAATTTCTTCTGTCACTATTGGCCAGTTTCTTCCGTAGATGCTTGCAGCAATACGCAAAAACTTAGAAAACTTTTGTATTGAAATGGAACTGTTACGAACATCTAAAAAAGCAGAATATTTTCTCGTCTTAGTTACAAGTAAAAACGTACTGAACAAGTAAAATATCATTAAAATGTTTAGGTACGTGTCTTAATTTTTTGTTCTCACTGTTACTTTGGAAGGTGGCTTGGAAAAAGATTGATAGACACATTGACACTTGGTTTTGTCAAATTTGTACGAAATTCTGTAAACAAGATAATTGCTTGGTGATAAAAACGATTAAAAGTTTGCGAAGTTATGTTTTAGTGGTTTTATTTCAGTAGGAACTCATTAGTAAATTTGGAATAAAGTTATTTGAGTGTAGACTTAGGTCTAAGTTCCAATTATATTCAAAGTTTTCTCATTTATATATTTCCATTGTACAATATTGTTATATAATACTCGTATCTTAATTTTTTGAGTTTTTGTTCAAAATTAAATTTGTGATAAACTATTTTTTTTATCGGTATTTCACTATTTTATTTGTGTACAGATTAAATAACTGCCAGTGTGGCAAATTTTCATAATGAATGATTTAAAATTGTCTGGTTTAGCTAGACCTTATTGAGTCGTCGCTGAATGTTTTGATTTCTAAATTTGTATAAAAATATGCTTTTAATTCTTATTAAATTATAACGATGGTTATCGTTAGATAAAACAAGTCCATAACCATGTTTAAAACAAAACTCCATAAGAACTAACGTGGGCGATTCGTTGTAAATTATTATAGCTGTTCTGTCAGTGATGGCAATTTAGTTTTTTTTTATGCATCAATAAGTTCTTTATCCGTGACAATAACGTTAAGATGTATATGAAATTTAAATTCTTCTAGTCTTAGTCATAGATTGAAAATGCATACCACCTTTTTGTTGAATAGTTTCCGGTGTATAAAAATTTATAGCACCAATTTAGGAACAAAAATATTTTACGAGTGTATTGTTAGACGAGCTTCTGTTCGCGGCTCTGCGCGAGTGAATTGCTATATATGTGCTAAATTTGTAGATCTGTACAGATGATTTAGAATATAAAACCTCGTATACACTACGTATACATTTGGTGCGCAACACGTGTAGCAAAACAAGTTCGACAATGTTGCGCAACCCGCTGGATGTTGCTAATGCGCAACATGATTGTGATGCGTGAACAGACTGTACAGTTAATATAGTTGCGCGTTGTTGTTATACACTGTTGCGCAACAAGGTTACGCAACATAGTGCGTAACAATGTTAATACTGACTTAAGATCATTATTATTATTCATACTATACACTGTAATATAAATCAATAGTAATAAACCCTGAAATCGAACTAAAAACCGACTAACTCGATCATAACCCCAGAAATAAGAACATAATCAATATAACCCACTTAACACTAATAAGACATTAACCCATTATCATTTTGTGGTTAGTACGAGCCAATACCATCACAGAGACGTATTCTTTACATATATGGTAACATAACATAACATAAACTCACGCTTATATCCCCGAAGTGGTAGGCAGAGGTGCTAGCACCCACGTTTCGCCAGTTTATGTTTAGGTCCCAATGGTGGCAAGCCTATTGCCATTAATCGGGCACTTATAAACCTGCGACAAATACACACATAACTTCGAAAAGTATCGAAAAGTCATTGGTGTGTGCCATGGTAAAACCTGGGATCGAACCCGAGACCTCATCTCACCAGTCCATTACCCATACCACTAGGCTACCGTGGTGGTACACATAAATGAATATAGGTAATGAGCTTAGAAAGCTGTTAGACATGAGCAAGTTCAATAAATTGATTATGAGGCTATGGTGAAACTTGATAGATAATTGGCACGCGTAAGTAGGATGCAGGTACAAGCGTAGTGTGAAAAGGTGTGTACGTACACTCAAGGGCCAAGTTTTTTTTTTATACCACTTAGATGGCAGACAAGCACACGGCCCACCTGATGGAAAGTGGTTACCGTGGCCTATAGTCGTTTGTAACACCAGAGGAGTCACAGTCGCGCTGCCAGCCCTGTAAATACAGAGTTTCTGTGCCATCAGTAGAAAACAAAGCAGGACAAGCCTTTAGTCTTCCACTGACAGCACAAATTCTCCAGTGAGCTCTGGCTACCGTACTCACAGCTGGGAACACAACACGAAGTTATTCTAGCCGCGGTATTCTGTAGGGCGGAGGTACTTCCCCAGTCGGACTGATCAATTGGGCAGAAATACCGCCGTGTCCTACCTCCTTTTAATTTTAATATAATTATTTTGTACTTATAATAACCGCGGTAGCCTAGTGGTATGGGTAATGGACTGCTGAGACGAGGTCTTGGGCTCGATCCCAGGTATTACCATGGCACACACCAATGAGTTTTCGATGCTTTGCGAAGTTATGTGTGTATTTATCGCATGTTAATAAGTGCCCGGTTAATGGCAATAGGCTCGCCACCTACATTGGGACCTGAACATAAACTGGCGAAAAGTGGGTCCTAGCACCTCTGCCTACCCCTTCGGGGATATAGGTGTGAGTTACATATAAATCAGCACACAAGTCTTGAATTCAGTCAGTATTAGTTTGATCTTGACATACAAAGTACTTTAAATGATCTTAATTCCTTGGTTTTCCTCCCTTCTGTTGATTGACTGTTCTAATATTTGGTACACACTTTTAGCTCGGCTAGTAATACAATTAAAAAGACAGATAAATACAGCATAGACTCAGCCTCAGATGCAAGCCTCGAGGCAACAATAGTGCCCGGAATACGGCAATAGGCTCATCCCCTATTACGTGGGACCGAATTCAATAATTGGTGGAATATGGGTGTTTATTCAAGTCTGCCTAGCTCTCCTGGGATATAGGCGTGACTATTTGTATGTACGTATATATTATGCATTGAAACACCCAGACCAATACAAATATACATATTCATGCATAAAAATATTTGCATTGAGCGGGAATCGAACCCGCGCCTGCTAGCAGTCGCGTTCACTACCGCTACTAAGTAGTAAGTGTTATTACCCAACAAACATTAGCTTACAATAAAATGTAGCTAAGTCAAATTGTACTAAATTGCGTGGGTAGACAGACACCCACGACCCACCCAAGGTATGAGTAGTATGTGACATACTGTTATGAACATGAGACGTTATTCTATAGTCCACTATTATTAGTACCTTTCTGTGAAAACTAATAACTAGTTTACTCAGAATTTATTACTCTAGGGAACAAATTTTGTAGGTATCATTGTAACGTTTATATATATATATAGATGGCCTCTATGTGGCGGTAGAATGTTCGACTGCGACACAGAAGGCGCGGGTTCGATGCCCGCTCAGTGCAAATATTTACATTATTATTATTAGCCTTTATTGCTGATACTAAACAAAAACTTAACATACAACAAAGTGTTTTAACTCAAATCTAATATATCGGGTTTCCCGGTTCAGTGATCAGCGTGTCCTGTGACACATAGGCCTCTTCCAGCTGCTTCCATTCTTTTCTATTGTTAGCTTTTCTGAACCAGATTCCTCCAATCATCTTGATATCATCTGTCCATCTTCTAGCTTGTCTACCTCTATTTCTTTTGCCATCATGTGGCCTGCCATTCTGTTATAATTTTTGTCCATTTCAGTCTGCTTTCCCTTGTCATATGTCCTGGCCATCCCATATATACATATATATAATCACGCCTTTATCCCCGGAAGGTTAGGCAGAGGAGAATTAACACTCACATTTCACCAACATTGTATTTGGTCCCACTTAATAGGGGGTTAGCCTATTGCCGTTTTTCGGGCACTATTGTTGACTCGAGGTTTCTGGCAGAATCCGAATCCCGGCTAAACCGATTAATTTTTTTCTATGTTTTAATCAATTTGAATAGTTAGCATAGCCTCTGTGGTGTGGCGGTAATGAACGCGACTGCTACGCAGGAGGCGCGGGTTCGATCCCCGCTCAGTGCAAATATTTGTATGCATGAATATGGGTATTTGCATTGGTCTGGGTGTTTCTATGTATGATATGTATGTATTTACAAAAAAAAGGGTATTTAAGTATGTTTATCCGTATTCTAGATTCCATAACACAAGCTAGTTAAACTATGCTTACCATGGGTCTAGATAGCGTTGTGTAGAATGTTGTAGAATATTTTTTAGTATTATTATTATTCTTTGAAAGTTTCATATTTATAAATCGCTTCTCAAAACAAATAATTGCAAATGAAAGAGCTGTTAGCACTAAAGAAAAGTATTAGCCAATTTATATGTAAACCAAACAGTCATATAACTAAACAATGGAGAAGACACAAAGCGGCCAATTTTATGACTGTCTATTGTGATGCTACTTAAATAAAAGTCTGCACGAAGCTTTACGAACACGAAGCTAGCGTCTCTTTAGAATTGAGTTATCGGTAGGCATGTAGATACTGAAAAATACATCTCAGTCGACTAGGGAAAGTTCTGTGATGAGAAAAGTCGTCAGAGTTTTTTGAATATATAGTTTGCTTAGAATATGAGGTTTGTACCTCTTTTTTGTGCCTTTTTGTGCCTCATGCTAGTTGGCCACAATCCTACTTTAAAACAAGCACATGTGACATAAGATACAGGTCTATAGGACTCCATCAAAAGGGTTACCTAGAAGAGATCGCTTATTTGTACATTTTTCATATTAATTTGTTGGTGTACAAATTGTTAAGTTAACCTGACCTGCTGAATGACGTTTTTTTTCTTTATAGGACGTCAGTTTGCCATCACCTCGCCTGATGGTAAGCTGAAGTCTCAGGAAAAGGGTCACCATTAAATACACTTACCATGTTACGATGGTGGCACTGAGCCTGACAGTCTTATCATATGCTTTTTTACGCCTCGCTTAAAGGACCTGGGACTGTAGGAAGAAGGAATTACGTGAGCTGAGAATTCCAGGTTCTACTCGTAATGGTGTGGCAAAGGAAATAGTGACTGAAGCGCTTGGTTCTTAATGTAATATTCTGCACCGTGTGCGGGTAACATCTAAGCCCTGCATGATTTGTCCTAAAGTCGAAAATTGTTGAAAATGGTACTACTATTTATATAAAGAGAAGTTTAAAGTATCTAGAAATATGTTGAGTGAATGAATAAATACATTTCGTTAAAAATAGTATTTAAATTTGTATCGTTCACATAAACTTTAAATAAGATCACTGTGTTCTTGCTTCAAAAATTTTAGAACAAATAAAAGATACGATGACCCGAAAACATATTATGCGCAAACTTATGCAACAAACCCGAACAGGTTTTTCAGTTGATTTTATTTCGATATACTTACCGCTTTGACCTCCTCTCGACAAGGTGATTCTATAAAAGGCAAAAGAGCTGAATTAAAAATGATAGTGATCACTGTTCTAACCACCCGTATCATCAGCACAAGGGTACCTCGTAATTATAATGCTTGGCAAGTGAATCACTTATTTCAACTAATTTAAAAAATTACAGTGTTGCGGGTTGCAGGCTATGGTTGCCAATAATTGAAGGTTGCAGATATATGTTGCTCAACTTAATGCTTTTGTTAGTATAAATTACACAAGAATTATTTAAATATTTTTTATATATATATTATTTACAGCCAGTGGTTCGGCAGAGTAGAATTCGAATTAATTTTCGAATATTGAACAGGAATCTGCCGTATTTGTTGACATGTTGATATGTTTACTGCTCTGCTCCCTTAAACAATATTGTGATAACCTTCTTTGATAATTGAACTATTCGAATAAAAAAAATCAATTCGGACCAATAGTTCCTGAGATTTAACGCGCTACAAGCAAACAAACAAACAAACTTCAGCTTTAAAATTATATTAGATTGGATGAAAGGAAATAGGCGTAAGATTTTTATGTACCTGTTGAAGGCGTATTCCAGTAAAAACAAAAGTAAATTTAGAAATGACGTCAGAAAAAAATATGGAAAAACCAAACATATTACGCCCACCCTAAGCATTTCGTTGGAACAAGTTCAGGAAGATGACAAGTATTTTAGATATAAACAATATTGGTTTGTAACGTTTTCGTGATATTATGACGTCATAGTAAGAACGTCAAAATGTTTACTAAGCTTACCTTATTAAGTTTATTTGGAAGGAAAAATCATTCAAACACAAATTGTGACTTGTGAACAAGAATACATCAAACAATTCAAGAATCTGATGTTTTTAAATTTGCACACCCTCGTAAAGGTAGAAAAACTATCTGCAATTAGTTAAATCAGTTAAATTGAGGTGTATAGTTATATTACCAATAGAGTACCTATAGAGTACCTATGCTGAATTTTTTTTATACGCTGCGATTTTACATAGTGTGTTGTACATGCTTTTACATAGCGTATTAAAGTACGCAACCGTAATAATTCACACACATACTGCTGCTGCGTGTGAAATCCATAATGATGTTTATTGAGTGCATCATTTTAGATTGTGTCCATTATTATTTGTGTTTGTTAACTTCACGAGTATAACTTCAATGGCAATGTAAACTATTTCAAAATCACTTCGATTAAAACCACATTGTGCTGTGTCACGGGAGCCTGTTACCAGGGACCTGTGTAACCAATAAAGGAAATTCACAGCCACCCCATTGGATTAAAATTATTACAGACATTTCAATATCGTATAAATTTAATTTCTGTTTCAACTCAAGCGATTTGCTCTCGCTCTATTATTAGACACAAACGTATCAGTAAATGCTTAGTCAGAAATATGCACTCCATGGTCTTAAAATCAGTCTTAATGTTTTAAGATTCTCTTCTAGGGATAGGGCTGTTCTCCATCCAAAAGGAAACATACAGCCAATGACGAAGTGCTGGCTTGACGGTAATAGGTACGCCCCAAATTACGTGGGATCGAAAATTATAGTTGGCAATATATGGATGTTAATACACCTCTGTCTGCCCCTTCACGGATTTGTAAACGCGAATATATTAGATACATCAAAACAGTCTATAAATCAAAACTCAAAAACAAATAATGCAATTTATCTCAAACAAACACTTAATAAAACATTGCTCCCAAAATGTATATAATAGAAAAAGAAATCGACATTTTGCAACACCATGAGCTGACCCCAAAACGATGGGGTTGCGTGGGCGGACAAGTTACTCGTGCGGTGTAACGGTCCCGCGACGACAAACGAATACCAATCTTTTGAGTGTACATACCTACTTATCTCGAGATGAGAGAATAAAATACGAGAGCGAAGTGTAAAGCTACTTCGGAACACCAGAAATATTCAAATACAGAAGTATGAGTGATTGAACCTCAGTAAATAAATGATTGTGAAGATAAGGAACAATATGAAATCCTTAGATTCGGGACGTCATGTTCGCTATAAATGACAAAAGATGTATAGGTACTTCGAATATTATAAGATAACTCAAAATTCATTAAAATGATTACTTTCTAGATAGCTGTGTGATTCAAAGACTTTATATAAATTCACCTTTTGAATCTTAAATTGTATCATAATGTTCTCAGCTGTCAATGCCGTTTCTGTGTAACTCCAGTTCTAATTATAATTAATAGGTCTAATTAGATTACTATTATTTTTTATTGTACCCTTGTGGTATATAATTTCATAATTTTACTTGACATACATATCACACGTTATCAATATTATCAGCAGAGTTTTTAGTGATAATATAACATTCAATTTCTTCCCGATTCCAAATTTGTACTAGAATCGAGTATCTTTTGTTTCGGAACTTTTCAAATAAAACCCTTCCTGTTCCAAATTTAAATTTAGATCAAGAATCCCCATATTCCATACCTCTTAATAGAACGCCAACTTTGAAAAAAAATAAAAATAATGTGATAACTCCATAATACTTCTTCAAGGGTATCTTCTCACTTCTTATAAGTACATTGCCCGTCTTTAAAACCTTAGTAGCGTTATTTATATTGACTACTTAGTCACTATTACCACATTCCATAGAATTACTCACCACACGCATATAAGCCAACTTGACATTCTCATATTTACCACGCTTTGTTTTATTTTCATTCGTATAGGACATCTTAAAACGTGCAAACATTCTACTAAACAAAACGTAAACGCTGCTGTTTCATAAAAGTAATATCAACACCACAGAATATCAATTTGCTGTGAGAAGCTACAATAAACAGAGTCACTAAGTCTGTGAAACAATTTCCAACTTTATCTAGTTACAAGAAAGTTCGCGATCGGGTAGGTATTAATTAATTTTCAAATCTTTGCAAAGTGATTTAAAGCTTAAAGACTACTGGAATAAAATCTAAATTTATTTGTCGTAAGGATTCTGCATAGCGTATTTACGTGACCGATAACGCGGAGTTTCAGGTTGGTATAATCATTTCTTGTTTGTGATAAGACTTGGTATAAACAAGGTAAGTAGTTTTGGTCCAGGGAACACAATGGATGGTTAAGACTAAGGTACCTTTCATCGATTAACTGTTAAAACGATTCTTGATAATAAAATTGTTTATAGCAATCGTAAAAGATTACATTGTGGTCGGCTACTTTAGCAGTTGTAAAGGCCCCTGGCTAGTTAATTCCTTTTTCTGCTACTAAGGTAACAAAAATATGTTGTGTGTATGTGCAGACCGGTAAAAACAGACCCCGCGCTCCGAGGTGAAAGCTTGCAATACGACTAGGATTAACGCAAGGGTAAAGAAAAAGAAGTTATACAAAGATGTATCTCATCATTTGTTATTATTTCCTTTCTCCAAGATGAATTTGAAAGGGCAACCTTGTTATATACATGTCCTGTAAAAGATCTTAATATTAGGTCTAAGGATCAAAGTACTTTAAGGCTTATCATATTAGGGCTAGCCAACTTTGGGACACAAATTTGGAGGGTCATTTATCCGAATTGATATACTTTGTAAATTTTACTTAAAATTCGAATACCATTATAATACTACTACTACAGAAAAATAAGGTGTTAAGTTTATAGCATATGTAGTGAGTAGGGTAGCCAGAGCTCACTGGTGAGATTTTGTGCTGTCAGTGGAAAGATCAAAAGCTTGTCCTGCTTTGTCTTTTATACCGACGGGACAGAAACTCTTATGCTTACATGGTTGGCAGTGCGATTGTAAGTCTCTTGGTATTGCACAAGTCCATAGGCCACGGTAACCACTTTCCATTAGGTGGGCCGTGTGCTTGTCTACCAAGCAAGTGGTATAAAGAAATTAAAACTGAATCATTTTGTTCAAAATGACACTTAGCAATATTATTTTATAACTTCAATTAATAGTATACTTCGACACTAATAATGAAGTTGGTATAAATTATGCAATACGTGATAATTCACCTCTGCCTAACCCTCCGGCGATAAAGGCGTGATTATATGTATGTAAGTAAAAGTAAATCTCATGCAATTATACAAATTTCTTCACTTTTTTGCAGTATTATACTTACAAGTTCCGAGGGCGATGGTAATCACTGACAATTAGGTGGTTCATGTGGTTTTCAATGCGTCGTATAGTAATAGTAAAACTTTTTCCAGTCTTAAGATACCACAAACCGTTATAACTTGTACCACTCATGTACTCTGTTGGGCTACATTTATATCAAAGAATGGTACATAAAGTGGAAATGTTCATGTCACTTTATACACGTGTGTCAAATCGAAGTGACAGTAATTAGAAAGCAAGCCCTTCATCACCTTTTAAAGTAC
The DNA here is from genome assembly GCA_963662185.1 of Eilema griseolum. NCBI lineage: Eukaryota > Metazoa > Arthropoda > Insecta > Lepidoptera > Erebidae > Eilema > Eilema griseolum. The sequence continues at coordinate 10,900,308 of OY759255.1, forward strand.
ACCTTATCTAATCTTACACGTTTGACAGTTAGCTGCCGTACTCATAATGGAGCTTTTGAAGAAAATATTATAATCTTCATACAAAGAACACCGACTCAAATATTGCGTTTAGAAAAATAAAATACATAGATCTGTCTTTCTGTTTCTTACGGTTTCATGCCTGAACTACTGTACCGATTTTGATGGGTACAAAGATAGGCTAGAGCTTTATAAAGGATATAGTTGCGATAGTCGATATCAATGCGGGCAGAGACGTGCACTTCTGCTGGTATACTTTGTGTGACCAGGGTTGGGGTGAATCTAAGCATCTTAATGTCATTGGACTTAAAGAGTACTTGTCAAAACTACTAAAATCTTAGTGAATTAAAAAAAAAATTCATCTGAGACTAATATGTTTTTGTTTACTAGTTACTAAAATAGCAATCACGTAGCGCAAACACGGTCAATCGTTATAAATTTAGAAAATAACCCATTCAAGTATATTTAGTAGGTATTCATTGTAACGCCAACAGTAAATAAAACACATTACTATAAATATCCCGATAACTTTAATACTAACTTTGAGTTTTCAAATTTATAGAAAGAAAGAAAGAAAGTAAAGAAAGAACCATTTATTAAACACACGCACACACATAAAAACTCGATTATCGCAACAAAAAGACAAATAAAACATAAACAATAAAATGCAAAAAAAATTAAAAAATAATTATACTAAGTATCGGGACTTCTCGCGAATTATATTTTGGAACTTACTATTTCTGCCGACGTTTCGGATGCGTTGCAGCACCCGTGGTCACGACTTGACTAGTCTTCGAGCGTCGAGATGTATGCGGGGAACATTTTTTGAGCGCCTACCCACCATTACACTTATTATGAATGGTTAGGCTGGCGACACACCACACTCACTATGTCAGTTTTTAACGGCACTGTGTTTTTTGGTTTTAGTATCTTAATCACTGGATTCCACGTTCCGGATAGCTTGAATCCATCTTCCCTATCCTATCCGGAACGTGGAATCCAGTGATTAAGATACTAAAACCAAAAAACACAGTGCCGTTAAAAACTGACATAGTGAGTGTGGTGTGTCGCCAGCCTAACCATTCATAATAAGTGTAATGGTGGGTAGGCGCTCAAAAAATGTTCCCCGCATACATCTCGACGCTCGAAGACTAGTCAAGTCGTGACCACGGGTGCTGCAACGCATCCGAAACGTCGGCAGAAATAGTAAGTTCCAAAATATAATTCGCGAGAAGTCCCGATACTTAGTATAATTATGAATTCACACCGCGAAAGTTTAAAAATAAAATTATAAAATGACAGCAATTAATATATGTAGTTATAGGCTCTCATTTTATTTTTGCTTTCTCAGACAGGCGTATAAGTAATGCGACAGGGTTCTTTCGCAAAAAAGACTCAACCAAACTTTCCTTTCAAAACCAATTTCGTAATAAAAACCACAAACTTCACACTTACATGAAAGAGTCGGGAACTTAAAGTTTGAGTGAACAAAAAATATCATATACCGTCAAGTGATCTCGATCGCTTAAAAGCAACATTCAAAGGGACCAAAGGTCTGGCGGTTACTATTGGTAACTCGATTTTTATTCACTTCTAAAATGCCAATTTAAATTTGATAGCGCTCTAGTGATTATGCTACCAGTATACCACTAGATAAATTACTTTTTTAGTTACCTAAAAATCTGACTACTAAACTGCAAAACAAAATATTCTGCTATACACTTCTTTAGTTTACATTTTTTTTAATGTAACCCATCAATTAATTATAATCCGCTGGATGGTAAGAAGATGGAAGGATTCTACTCGTAATTTAATTCCTATATCACAATGAAGTTCAGCCGCATTTTAGTTATATTAGAAAGCCGAGGCGAATAGACTGAGGGAATGATGAGAGTATGATGAATAATAACTAACCTGTAGAGTGAAAAGATGAGCACAAAATCACATAAATTCTGAAAAATAAAAAAAATAAACGCTTTCTTAAGTCTATTAATAGCATGGTCCCATCTACAAAAACTTGAATAGCATTGGACCATACCGAACGAAAGTGATAACCAATCGAGTGATAACCAAACAATAGCCACCCATAGTATCTCTTTGTTAAAACTGGGAGCGAGTTTTTGTGCCCTGGGATAATTGACCAACAGGTGTATTCGGTTGTTTATTTAAATTCTAACTCAACTGGTTTGAACATCCCCGGGATGAAAATAATAATATTAAGCTCTTGATAAAGCAGAGTACGTTTTGCATTGCCTTTGATGATAATCAAAATGCTTCAAGGTAATGTTTCAAAAGATGTAAATCTGCGCAGATTATTCATTCTGAATAATCTTGTGCTCACAAAATTGTGTTTTGTTTTCATATTATTTTATTTTTAGCGAAGTTTCGCAGTTTTATTTTTTTGTTATTACAATATTTTCGGCGTGTGTAATCAAACTGTTATCTTGCAATGCAGATTTTGCTATTACGCTGATTTTACTTAGCGACATTTTTAACATTAGTAGGTAATTAAATAACTGAAATTATTAATATTTTCGTAACCCCCCTTTAAGCTAAATATCTTTTGTTAGTAGTGAGGTTTACGGAAATAGCTAATGAACAGAATTCGAACTCGAAAACCTCTTGACCGTAAATCCGACTTCCGACCTCTTCGTGCATACCAAATTTTATCTACAGAATTGTCAAGTACTTTTTGCTAAAGATGCAAAGTTATAGTGCAAGTCAAAAATAATTTATTCTGCATAGACCATTAATTCGGAACTTACAAAATGTCAATTTAAAAATAAATATATTATGAAAGACTATGGTAGACCTAAGGTAGACTGTCAGATAATGCCGTTGGCATTAAGTCCGCATTTGTACAATAAACTGTGCATAAAGTTAAAAATAAAAGACTACTTTAGCAAATGGACCACGCGAATCGCAGTTCGAAACGCGGCCGCGACTTTTTTTTATACCACTTAGGTGGCAGACAAGCACACGGCCCAAAAGGTTCTCGAAAATATATTGTGATATACCTCGGTACACATATCTTGGACTTAAATATTTGAACAATAATAAACAAAAAAAATAGGCCAATAGACAAGAAATCGGACTTTTTTCAAAAAAATCTTTAAATCCTTATAACTTGAAAAGGGTTAGGTTGGGGGGCAGGGGTCCAAGGGGAAATCTGTCAGAAATGGTGGGAACAACGACCCCTTAACGGGGTTCGCACGACTTACGAGGTAACCCTGTATACATGATGAATTTGATCTCTTCCACCGCGCCGTAGCAACCCGTGCTGTCCTCAAAAGACATCCAAGAATATAGAATATAGAGCACATTTTAGGTCCAATATATATGTTTCGAGGTGTACTTATCTATTCACAACACGATTTCATTACACCATTAAATTATATTACGTTCTCCCGATGTATCTGACTCTCCAATAAATTTAATTGCCAAACCTTATCAAACTAAAATAATTGACGACAAAATTTGTAAGGCTATTGATTTCGCAGGCTTTTGTAGAGCCCTCCTATTATTCACATAAAATGGTAAAGCTATAAACAGGATTTGTAACTGAATGCCATGTCGTATTATTATGTGTATAGACACGGCATGCAGTAACATCACGGCTATATATATACATATATATTATTATTTTTACGATTTTTTATTAATGTCGTTTTTCGACGTAGTGCACTGTCGATGCTTAAAATCAGGACAATTTTTCTCACTTTTTGGTTGCCATTTTACAGTGCGGACAACGCATCTATAGTTTATAAGATATCATTGACTGAATGTTATAATTTTGGATACATTTTAGTTTTACATAGTTGTATTGTGTTGTGTTCTATAGTATTTATTATGTCTACTGTTATATAGATATGAATTAGTACCATATATAGTGGTAATGTCGATTTTTGACAGGCTATATTAGCTTCACCCGTAACTAAATGAAGTATGACGTCATGAGCGCCAAAGCCCTATTTTCAAAAGTCCTATCTCTCGAAACTTTGGGGGGTTGATCAGTATTCCGAAAAAAAACGATATATTAATTTTTCACTTAATAACGCTCATGTTTGTATGCAAACACTACCATGGGGCGCAATTCGGAATTCTTGGCCTCTCGAGTTCATGAAATTTACCTATGAAATACCGTCCAGTCAATGACTTTCAAAAGTCAGCTGATTACTGCTGAACCCTGTAGTACGGTTAGCATAGGCATTTGCAAGTGAATTATAAAGAATTGACTCACCCAATATTTTGTGTTTTTACCTACACATATTTTCCAATACCAAGTAATCACACAAAGCTCCGAAAGTTCATACTGTGACAATTTATATAGTTATGTTTTCCTTGTCTTTTACGGAAAGCTTTTTCGTTTCTAACCCCAAGAAGAAATCCTACGTCAGAGACTCGGCTTTCAATCAGCAGGAGTAATGGCTTGCAAGTGAGGTTACCTAGAGCATCGATGATCAAGTCCAATCGACTTGAACCGTCATTAACCAAATGATAATACTTACAAGTCCAAACTTTACAATTACAAAGCTTCATATCGATAACCATCGATTAGTAACTTTGTAAGTATTATCACTTTTAGATGTTAATACCTAACTTTAATCCAATCGATCTAATATGAGGATGGAATCAGTACGTGAGTGGTGGAACTCTTCAACTGTAACTAGCAAATATTTCGAGTTTGGGCTTGTTAGATTTGTTATACCAAATCCTTTACAAATATTGGGTTTTTTTATTTTTACCACTTAGGTGGCAGACAAGCGCACGGCCCACCTGATGGAAAGTGGTTACCGTGGCCTATGGACGTGTGTAACACCAGAGAGGTCACACTCGCGCTGCCGATCCTGTAAGCACAAAGTTTCTGTGCCGTCAGTGTAGAGGACAAAGCAGGACAAGCCTTTAGTCATCCCACTGACAGCACAAATTCTCCAGTGAGCTCTGGCTATCCTACTCACCGCTGGGAACCCAACACGAAGTTATTATAACCGCGGTATTCTGTAGGGCGGAGGTACTTCCCCAGTCGGACTGCTCAATTGGGCGGAAATATCGCCGTGTCCTACCTCCTAGCTTAGTTATTTTGATGTTCTGTTTTATAAATTATAATCATCATCGTCATCATATTTGATGTGCCGGTCGCATCCGGGGCCTTTATGAGTTATTGTAACTACAATATGTATAACAATATTTTGTGGCAAAATACCTAAATACCTTTTCGTATTGACTGAAGTTTTGTCAGTAGAGTGAAAGAGGAAAAAGTGGATTGGACATTTTTCTTGTAATTAAGAACGATACGGCTCCTAATACTCTGGTGTACGTAATTTTCGTAACCAATTAAATACTAACAATGTTTTCCTCATTTTCCCAATTGGTTAAGTATTAATCAATAAGGTCACGCCTATTTCAGATTACTATTGATAAGTTATATCGGTTATTAAATTGCGAATATTGAAAAATGCGATAGTTATAAATGCAAAAGATTGAATGATTACATCGATTTATGTTTTTTAAGAGAAATTGTAACTGTTTGTGGTAGGCGTGGGTTCGAGACGATAGTGTAATGCCCAAGATTCAAACCCGATACCTCTAGATTGTACCTCTAGGTCGTCTCCTTAACCAGTAAACTACTGACGCTCGTATTATCTTAGGTGTTATGTAATTTATTTGATTAGCTAGAGGATTAGAGGAGGTAGGACACGCCGGTATTTCCGTCCAATTGAGCAGTCCGACTGGGGAAGTACCTCCGCCCTACAGAATACCGCGGCCATAATAACCTCGTGTTGAGTTTCCGGCGATGAGTAGGGTAGCCAGAGCTCACTGAAGAGATTTTGTATCGTCAGTGGCTTTCCACTCACAAGAACATAAATGGTCTTTACCAAACGCTTGTCCTGCTTTGTCTTTTACACTGACGTCACAAACTCTTGTGTTTACAGTGCTGGCAGCGCTAGTGTGACTCCCTTGGCGTTGCACACGTCGATAGACCACGGTAACCACTTTCCATCAGGTGGGCCGTGTGCTTGTCTGCCAACCAAGTGGTATAAAAAAAGCTTTTACCATGATATGACTATTAGGACATCCGTTCATCCTTGAAACAATCATCGCATATAATGTAATCTTTTAATGGTAAAGATATTAAATATAACTAACCATCATAAAAAGAACTTCATTTTGTTGCTTAAACAATGTCTGGCTCTAAATGAAAAAGTTTTCGATTCTTTTCATTCTGAATCAACATTATTTATTTCCTTTGGGACTCCTAAGAACATTGTCATTCTACTTAAACAGTTTTAAGTAATTATTGGAATATATACCTAATTATCAGTATCACAATAAACGGGATATTTACTATGTTTTGAGTTCCTCCGTGATCATGACGCTAGCTACAGCGCTTGATTCAACAATAGTGCCCGGTAGACGGCAATAAGCTCACTTATTACGTGGGACCAAATTCAATGATTGGTGAAATGTGGGTGATATATGTATGTGTATGTAATTTCCTGTATTCGCTTAACTTCTAATATCTCCTCCGCATTTTGCGTCTCTCGCCGTGATTAATGAACATGTTTACAAATTAAACATATTGCCAAAAAGTATTTTAATGATTCCTCCAAAAATCTAACAGCATTTAATATTACAATAAAATGGCTACACTCGGCTTCTCCCGCACGAAATGTAAATACCGTTGCGTACTATTCCAGATAATAATCTTTTCCTTTTCAATTTCAGCTATTTTTGCGTGTAAGAGTAAAAAATATACATTCATCTTCCCCACACAATTTTATATTTTAATTCTGTTAATATTATAAATGTGAAAGTTTGTGAACATCGATTAAGAAAAAGAAAAAAATGGATCGGTTCAGGCGGATAATCTGGAATAGTTCGTACGAATATCAGTAGATGGCTCCCACAGTCGCCGTAAGACGGATATATGTATAAAAGAATTTGGATGGTTTCGGGGCAAGGTTCTGTGACTTAGTGGTTAGAGCGTTCCCCCTGTAAGGGAAAGATCGCATCCCGCCTAAACCAACCCAATTTTTTCCATATCTTAATCGATTTGAATAGTTAGCATACTAAATGCTTTAAAATTTCATTCAATTGGTCACAAACGAACATGTTTTGATGATTTTCACTGTTTGGACGAGGACACCTCAATTTGACTTCAATATAACATATTTTTTATAGAACTTCATAAATTGAAGGCAAAGGGAAAAGGTTCACCATTCCAAAAAATAACAACGTTACAATGGTGGTACTCAGCTCAGGTTGATGACTTCATTAGATGCTTTTTCACTTCCGCTTAAAGGACCCTCTGCTGCTGACCTCTCTAAAATTTGGTACAGGAGATATATTATAGTCTGTAATAACGTATGGGATACTTTTATCCCTTTTTTATACCACCTAGCTGGCAGACAAGCACACGATCCACCTGATAGAAAGTGGTTATCAGTCACACACGTGCTGCCGACCTTTTTTTTTTTTTTTTTTTTTACGTGCGCAAAATCCCCACGGATACCTCCCCACCGGAGCCGGTGGAGGAGGTTATGTCGGACACGAACCGACTAAAACGCACGCCGCCTGTGGGTCGTTTTGGTTGCCGAAGGTGAGGTTGACAGGCATATCCCTCGCACCCCGGCCGACCCAGGGCCATCTCTCACGATCTGGCCCTCTTCTCGGGTGTGGGGACTACAGAGTCCCCAACTCGTCCCCGGAAACGGGGAGGCGCGCCACGCGCGCCACCGCCGCGGCCTGCTTCTGCCAGGGTGACAGGCGGCTTCACCTGTCACCCCCAGGCCGGCACTCATGGGGGGCGGAGGTCGTTCATCGACCTCCGACGCCCGAGTTGCCTTCGTACGCGGGCAGCTTGTCTTGCGATCCTTCGTCGCTCCCGCTGCCGCTCCCGCCCCGCTTCCTCCTTCACGAGCATTACTTGCTCGCAGAAGGAGGCGCCGGCCGCCCACGCATCCGCGCAGCGAACCATCGCCGCGAGCAAGGTGGAGAGCGTGAGAACCCTCACTCCCAGGGCCGCCACAAGCTCCCGCCTCGGCGTCTCCCACGCCGGACACTCGGTGAGCGTGTGCAGACCTGAGTCCTCGCTCGCGTCGCAGTGATGGCACTCGGACGTTGGCTCTTTGTGCATCCGACGCAGATACTTTCCGAAGCATCCGTGCTCGGTGATCATCTGCGTCAGACGGTACGAGAGGCTGCCGTGTGGCCTCTCTAGCCACTCCCCCATGATGGGTCTTACCGCCGTTACTACGGCGTGCCCTGCGCCTGGTTGCCCAAGTCGCATCTCCCATTCCGCCACCATTTCCCTGTGGAGCCGGGATCTCACGGCCCGAATTTCTTCGGGCTCGGGATCGTGACCCCGCTCCCGCGCCGCCCTTCGGAACCGGTATAGCGCCGAAAGGCATCTCGCTTCCAGGATCCATGGTGGCGATCCGGCGAGGAGACTCGCCGCGTTGAATGATATCGTGCGGTACCCCCTTATGATGCGGCACGCCAGCTTCCGCTGCGGACGCTGCAGCAGAAGCATGTGCCGATCACTCAGGGTGTCCGCCCACACGGGACACCCGTTGCTGCCGACCTTGTAAGAACAGAGTTTCTGTGCCGTCAGTGCAGTAGACAAAACAGGACAACCTGGAAAGGTTAAAGGATTTTTATAATGCGATCGAATTTGTAACGAAGGTCATAAAGTGCCGGTAGCTTAGTGGTTAAGAAGTCGGCCTTAACCCGGGTTCGAATCCTGGCCATTACACTACTGAGGTGAACCCACTCCTAACACAAGCAATTTAGCTTAGCTGGAGGGGTTAAAGTGAATATAAGTTATTAGGTATGTTCCTGTAGTTAAAATATATTATTTAACTGAGCTTATTAAATTAAGAATATTAAATAAAGAAGAAGAATAAAAGAACAGTGTAAGAGTGGTAAAAGTTGCATTAGTTCTTATTTTATCGTTTTTATTTATTGGTTGCGCCGAAGTAGAAACTGTATTTTTGACACGGAAACACACTCCTTTTATACCTGTCTCCCCTTCCGCACTAACCATAGATGTAGCTTCCGTCCGCCATTTGTGAAATATAGACACTCAGTCTCGCTTTGAACTAGCCAGCGTAAAGACGGACGGACCGCGCTCGCGTCTCTCAGAAATGTATAATATTTGTTACATTTTTACCGCTTCATAGACCTTTACCGATCGGATTGTGCCTCTCGTGTGTTCCTCAAGCGATCTAGTGATGCTGACGGCAGCTCCTGAGCAAGGAAGAGAAGATCCGTGTACCGGCTGCGATGAAAACACGTGTGTCGTGAAGGTTAGTGCATCCTCTCCTAATTTCTCGGGCTGCATTCACTGCCTGGATCGAATCCGCGGCAGCCCGGCCACCTGTCTTGTTTTGTGTGTAAAGCGTCAATAGAACAGTTAGCTACTTCCCGCAATACAGTCCATTACCGCACGCTGCCAAGCGCCACCATTTTTGGTCCGGATCGAGCCGGATTCTTAGCCGTAGTTCGTATTTTGTTATTATTCTAATGGGAATGAGCGCACCGCACCTAAGTGCCTGGTTATTTTAGTAGAAAACCCCGCATCCAGACACTTAGGATTAGATTTGTTGTCCGTTCGCCGCTGGCTCGCATTGTACCTACCTAATACATAAATAGGTTAGGTATCATATCAACACTTAATCGTAGTTCACAATTTTCGCATCGCACCTAAGTGCCTGGTTATTTTAGTAGAAAACCCCGCATCCAGACATTTAGGCTTAGATCTTAGGTATACTAGACACCCTAGTGCATAGGCACAGTGTAATACCTAACGCATTTGGCTTTGTTTTGTTTTTTTTCAATTACGTTGTTCTCGGCTCGCGTCGTATTTGCCTAGTACCTGCGTGGGTAGACACGTGGCTGTACCTACCTCGCTCGCATCTCATCCCAATTCATACGAAAGTATTTTAATTTGAATAGATATTACGCAATACTTAATCTCTGAAATAATAGTTGAACCTAGACAGCGACCATCGCGTAGGTACGATCTTGTTGCTATGCGCGTTAGTTCAAGCTTGCACTGGCAGTTATAAGTACCTACCTACCTACGGTTATCGCTCGCGCCGCCTCGCTGCTCTGTACCGCTAAGATTGAGTCATTTCATATTTGTTATTTACCGCACTTTAGTTTGAGATTTAATTGTAAACATGTCCCCAAAGGTTGATAAGACCGGTAAGGTTCAATTGAAACTTTTATACGCTAAAAAAGAAATGATTTACTCTCGCGTACAATCGATCTATGATAATGCACTTAAAACCTCTGATTTGGTCATCAGAGATTCGTTCTTGTGTTCTATAGAAAACTTAGATAGTCTACGCGCGGATTTCGAAACCTTAGTACATGACATCAATGTTTTAGAGTTGAATTTGAATCCCGATTACTCAGTGAGTTATCAAGCCTTGTCGTCGTTTGACGATTTGTATTGTCGTATCAAACGCGTCGCTAGGAGTTTGGAGAAGCCGGCTGACCTACCCAACCCCACTCGCGACCGACCTAAGTTGCCACCAATTCAAATACCCGAGTTTGATGGTAACATTCGCAATTGGTGTCTATTTATAGATAGTTTTGAGAATACAATAGATAAGAACGATTCGTTGACAGATCACGAAAAGTTGCATTATCTCGTTGAAAAATTGACTGGTAAAGCTATAACCGTTTGCGCTGGAATTACGTTTAGTGCCGAGAATTATAATTTAATTTTAAATACTTTGAAAGCTAGGTATGAGGATAAAAGATCGGTAGCTAACGCCTATTTAGATCAGATGTTTGATTTGAAATCTATTGCGGCATGTAACGATCAAAACTTAGAGAAATTTCTAGATACTTTCGCGTCAGCTGTTCGCGCCGTAAAGAACCTAAAGATTGATGACCTCTGCGACTTCGTATTTTTGTATATGGGTTTAAGGAAATTAGATTCCGAAACCATTCGTTTGTTTGAGTCGGATCATCGCGGCAATAGAATTCCTAAGTTCGAAGACTTAGAAAGTTTTGTTCGCGAGCATATAAAAGTATTGCAGCGCTCTTCATCGAAACATGAAGGCGCGAAGATAGTTGTTGATTCTGCACGCAAAGTAGATGCGTCATCGAAGTCACTGAGGTCAACTCATACTTATGTTAGTACCGCACCAGCACGTGTACAGTCACCTGTTTGCTCTTTGTGTAGCACTCATCATTCGCAACTGTACAGGTGTCCTGGTTTTCTAAAATTGTCGCCTAGTGATCGTTATAAATTTGTTCGCGCTAATAATTTTTGTTTTAATTGTCTCGGTACTAAACACCGCGTTGTTTTATGTAATAGTAGAAATAGTTGTCGCAAATGTCAAGCGAGACACCACACTTTGCTTCATTTTGAGAATAGTAATGCCGCATCCAATGTGAGCACGGTTGGCTCGTCGAGCGGTGACACACGGCAGCCTGCGCCGCAGCCGCAGCCCGCGCTCGCGCGCGCTCCGGCCCGCCCGGTGACCGCCGCGGATGACGTCACCTTGTGTTCGTTCTCCGCTAGTGCTGCACTCACTACTGTGTGTCTTGCGACCGCTCGCGTTGTTATTGTTGATGCATTAGGTAAGCCGCGCATTGTTCGAGCGCTGTTAGATGGCGCTTCGCAAAGTAATTTTATTACTCAAGATTGTTGTCGGCGTCTTGGTTTCAATGTTGATAAGCGTTCAACCCGCTCAGTGGTGAAGGGTTTTGGAAGCTTACAGTCAGCTGTTCGTGGCACCGTTAAAACAAGGTTTAGATCTCGTTTTAATAATAATATTTGGTTTGACATGGATTCGCTCGTTATAGATAGAATAGCTGAACAGTTGCCTACCGTCCCGGTTGACACGTCTTTATTAACGAAATTTAAAGACCTGCCTTTAGCAGATGAGACTTACGCTGTTCCTGGAGTCGTCGATATATTGATCGGCGCTTCGATTCTCCCGCACCTCCAGTTATCACGTAAGGTTCAAGGGGGACCGACGTACCCCGCTCCGCACGCACTGGAAACAGTTCTTGGTTTTGTTATAATTGGTTCCGCACCCGCTTCTATAGATAGTTTTAGTCACTCGACTGCTTCGTTCTGTTGCACCGTCGAGCCGCCACTGGAGTCTACCATCCGCAAGTTTTCACTCGGTGGCTCCCGTGTATCCGCTGAAAAACGCTTTCTTTGTTTGGAACGAAAGATGCAGGCGTCCCCAAAGTCGAAGCGGGCCTATGATGAGGTTGTTAATGAATATTTAGATAAAGGTTACATCTCACCTGCGCCTGCGGACACTGGCGGGACCCAGCCTTCGTACATTATCCCGCACCGCGGAGTTATTAGAGAAGATAAGCTTACTACTAAAACTCCGCGTAGTTTTGGATGGCAGTGCTAAGACTAGCACTTCCGTGTCGCTTAATGACATTTTGTATTGTGGTCGGAATCTTTAAGGTAATTTATTTGACATAATTGTAAATTTTCGCATTAATATTAGTAGAATTTTAGCTTTTAGGACTCAACAGTCGCTTTGTGTTGGGCCCACTCTTCGCCCCATCGTTGGGACACATTCGTCGCTAATAGAGTGGCAAAATTCAATCTGAATTGGCGCCACGTAATCTCTTTCACGTTGCTGGCACCGACAACCCAGCCGATTGTCTCTCTCGTGGATTGCTTCCTTCGCAAATTTTGGATCACCCGTTGTGGTTTGGTGGACCGTCCTGGATTCATGCCGCGTTAGATGGGTGGCCAGTTAGTCAATTCAATCCCACTACGGTTTCCGAACCACCCGAGGAGAAGAAGCACTCGCTTGTTGTATCGGTCCCACGTGAAGAGACCCTTATTTTGTTGTTGGCTAATCGCGTCTCGTCTTGGTCGAGACTGTTGCGTTGTGTTGTTTGTTCGCCTCTGCCCGCTGCCTAGCCAGCAGTAGGCACGAGCTCCAATCTAGGTTTATATTTTAGTTGTTATTTCCCAAACCTAGATTTAGATTAGACTTTAGATTTGTTTCGCATTTGTCGTTTCGAAGGTAACCCTTCAAGCCGGGGGGAATGGTTGCGCCGAAGTAGAAACTGTATTTTTGACACGGAAACACACTCCTTTTATACCTGTCTCCCCTTCCGCACTAACCATAGATGTAGCTTCCGTCCGCCATTTGTGAAATATAGACACTCAGTCTCGCTTTGAACTAGCCAGCGTAAAGACGGACGGACCGCGCTCGCGTCTCTCAGAAATGTATAATATTTGTTACATTTTTACCGCTTCATAGACCTTTACCGATCGGATTGTGCCTCTCGTGTGTTCCTCAAGCGATCTAGTGATGCTGACGGCAGCTCCTGAGCAAGGAAGAGAAGATCCGTGTACCGGCTGCGATGAAAACACGTGTGTCGTGAAGGTTAGTGCATCCTCTCCTAATTTCTCGGGCTGCATTCACTGCCTGGATCGAATCCGCGGCAGCCCGGCCACCTGTCTTGTTTTGTGTGTAAAGCGTCAATAGAACAGTTAGCTACTTCCCGCAATACAGTCCATTACCGCACGCTGCCAAGCGCCACCATTTATTTTTAATCATCCACCTAACCTATAAATAGTAAAGTAATGAATTTAATTAGTCAGTCAAATACCCAACTGCGGTTGCTAATATTCTTTAAAAAAAATATTTGTCAAGAAATGTCATACCGTATAAGGGTTTTATTACTTGGCAACTGAAGATAGCAGATGGACTGAATAAACCATCGCATATAAAATAGGTATTTAATGCACGTTTCGCGGCTTTTTCTGTACATCAGTCCAAGTATATTATACTGAGTTCTTATACTTCTTCATAAATCTTTATCCAAGTGAATAGCGATATTTTTATAGATATATTATGTTGTAGTTTTATTTGCATCTCTATTTTTACAGTGCGCAAAATCCCCACGGATACCCCCTACCACTGGAGTTGGCACTATGATAAAGAGTATTTTTATTTCCTTTATTTTTCAATCTAGGACATGCTAATTCGACTTCACCTCGCCTGATGGTAAGCTAAAGGCAAAGTCTCAGGAAAGAGGGTCAACATTACAGACACTAAGTAATGTTACAATGGTGGCACTCAGCTTGGCGGCCTCATCAAATGCTTTTTGAAAGAAAGAAAGAAAGAAAGAAAGAAATTTTTTATTTTGCATCTCACAGTGTTATTAAAATACTTATGAACTATATTTACATCTAACCTTAATCTAGTATATCTCACACTGTGTGAACCCAAAATAGGGCCCCATCTCAGCATTAAATGCTACGCACACTGAGAGTATGCGCAGCGCTGGTTTTCAGATGGGGCCGCTAGGCAGCGCTGACGCCACGCTCATTTATTTTAAAAATCCCGCGCAAACATTCCAGCCGCTTCGACGCTGTCATTGGTCACTGCACTGCAGCTTGGCTTGGGTTGCGTAAGACATTATTTATATGTTACAATATTTGATTTACATCACATTGTGATGTAACAATTATAATCAAAAGTTGCAATTACATATCCCCTCATTTGCAACGAGTAAGCCAGTTAGTGCAATGCAACGTATTTGCCCGTAAGTGCCGTGCATAATATGGTACCGATAATATTGTTGGTGACTATGGTGAGTGAATAAAGAAAAAACCGAGAAATGCGTAAATGAGAGTAATCAGGTGTCATCATGCGGTCGCGCAGCCAAAAAAGCGTGAAGTCATCACCGGGACCACGCCATCTCACACGACAGCAGAACAGTGGATCGCCCTCGCCAACCGCCCCTACAGTTTCTAGCGTGCATTCCAAGTGTGAGTTTGTCATTTCTGTTGTTGTTTATTTAATAGATATACTCGATACATATTTCTAAATGACTTTACTGTTTTCAGGGCACGGATTGGCGGTGGCAGGTCGTTCCAGATCCGGCTAGCCGCGAACTTGAAACTACCCCTGTATGCAGTGGTCCGGTGGCCCGGTGTTATCATACGGTAAGCAGACGCCCTCGTCCCATGTTTATTGTAGTCACTCGCCCACGATAACCTATCGTACAGATATCTCGGTCTGTGTTTTTGTACTACCCCAAAGAGCAAGGTGGCCAAATGTAACTCTCTGCGCTCTGCCATCTTCATTATGTTGTCCCTGTTCAGAAAAGGTGTTATATGCGTACGTGGGGGGATCCGGAAACAGAACCGTGCACAGGCATTCTGCACACGTTGGATCAGTCGCTCAGTTCTACCTAGCAGACAGTTCCCGTACACACTGTCAGCATAGTTGAGCCTGGAAAGTATAAGTGACTCACACAGCAACTTTCTAATGTTGACACTTATATAGGGGCGAATCCTGTACAACACTTTCAGCCTGTAGAAACAGTTTCTGACAGCTTGCAGGATGTGTGTCTCGAATCGCAGCTGTTGATCAAAAACCACCCCCAGATTCCGCGCCTCCTCCACCTGTGTTACAAGACAGCCATTGATGTTGATGTTTAATTGGTGTTGAGATGTTTTATCCACTTGTTGTCTTGTTCCCAGGATCATAAATTTAGATTTAGTTGGGTTTAGAGCCAGAGAGTTTTTCTAGACATGTTTGAAGGACCCGGGACTGTAGGAAGAAGGAAACACGGACGTTTGGTCCGTCAATTGACTGCACCCCACTAGATGGAAAATAGCTGAGGTGCAGTACAAAAGATAGATAAGGAAATAAAGTATACGAATAAAATACAATTGAGGAAAAACAAAGAATTATAACACCTTTTGCATTTAATAATGATTTGATTAGTTGATTAACTGTTCAAATAATGCAATATTTATTTTTAATTTGTTTTAAAAATAATGTAAGTATTTTAGGCCAAGATTGTGCTGATTTCAATAGCTTGAGTCACAAAAATTCTCTCTCTGTTTTCTATGTGTGCTATTAGCTTTTGAAGTCTCTCTCTTGCATATTGTAATATTTTTGTTTTAACACAATGTTTTCTTTTTCAATTGGTATAAAGGAATTATTTATTAAGTTAAGTATATTAATTCATAATCATAGGCCAATTGGTTTATTGATCTCAATGCAAAATCAATTCTCATACATAGCAATATGGATTATTAATGCATTATCGTGCTAGATATTGAACTTTATAATCTAGCTGTTAGCTATTAAAATGATTAGTAATTCTAAGTCGTAACTTAGTTGGTCATAAGAACAGTAGCATGTGTGTGTAACTTAACACAATGTTTGCTGTTAATTAGTGCGTACAGAAACTTGAGAATGTCTAACATTAAATATGATAAGCTGAAAGTTGTACGAGGTGTGTGCTTCTACACAATGCCATCCTACATAACATAACATAACATAAACTTACGTCTATATCCCCGAAGGGGTAGGCAGAGGTGCTAGCACCCACATTTCGCCATTTTATGTTTTAGGTCCCAATGTAATAAGTGGCGAGCCTATTGCCATTAACCGGGCACTTAGAAACCTGCGATAAATACACACATAACTTCGAAAAGCATCGAAAAGTCATTGGTGTGTGCCATGGTAAAACCTGGGATCGAACCCGAGCCCTCGTCTCAGCAGTCCATACGCATGCCATCCTACTTCCTACTAATATAGCCCGCGACGTATTTTAATATCTAATATCACTCCTTAGAGCCCGTAATTTTTTTAGTTTTCAGATAACGTATAGAAATCTGCCGGATTTGTTAACATTTATGATCACTGCTCCGCTCTCTTAAGTAGTAGCGCGATGATATATATCTTAAAATCTTCATCAATAAACGGAATATTTAACACAAAAATATTTTTTCAAATCAAATCAGTAGTTCCTGAGAGTAGCGCGTTCAACCAAACCAAACAAACTCTTCAGGTTTAATATTAGTAGTGAAGATATGAAAGTTTGTGAAGATGTTTGGATGTGTGTCATTCAATCACGCTCTAAACGCTGTACGAGTCTGGCTGAAACATGAAATGGGGATTGGAAATAGCCTGTAATGACATACACGCTACTTATTCCCGAGAATCCACATCCTAAACAACGGTTTGTGCTCAAATGAATTGTTTGACATGAAACTTCATTCCACGCACAATCAAGCGGTGCAATGAGCTCCCTGCGGCCATGCGCCTACAATATGGGGTTCTTCAAAAGGGGCATTAAGAGGTTTCTTCAGGGTCGGCAGCGCGAGTGTGACGCCCCTGGTGTTGCACACGTCCATAGGCCACGGTAACCACTTCCCACCAGGTGGGACGTGTGCTTGTCTGCCACTTGAGTGGTGTAAAAAAAATACCGTGCGGACAAAACAACAGATAGTAATAAATAAACGTAAGACTGTACGTAGTCTTTCTACCTTTGATTTGCACTTTTACCCATGTAATTTGAGTGAGTACTGTAGGTATGACAATGGTTGTATTCAGCTTAAGGTGGTTTCACACTAAAAATAGATATTATATATTATCCGTTCCCATGGGAATCTTAAAAATTAGGGTCTTTGTTCAGTCTGTAAATACACATTAATGTTTATTGTGTACAACAATAATGTTTCATTAAATATATTTAACTATATATTTGACACAATGACCATTAAATTGAAATGTGATGTGTAATGTAATTGACATCGCTAGCTGATACATTATAGTAACCATATTTCGAAAATTCACAACATACATTTGAAGAATTATCTCTACCAAAGAATGAAGTACATTTTTCTTCAATTACATAACTTCGGTGACCAAGTGCTCAACTACCAGATCGAATTTCACTCACAGCAAATATTTTATAATTTAAGAAAATTTTAAAGCATTTAGTATGCTAACTATTTAAATCGATTAAGATATGGAAAAAAATTAATTGGTTCAGGCGGGATTCGAACCCACGATCTGTCGCTTACAGGGGGAATGCTCTGACCACTAAGCCACAGAACCTTCGCCCGAAACCATTCAAATTTTTCTATACCTATATCTGTCTGACGGCGACGGTTAAGAGCCATCTACCGACGTTCGTACGAATTATCGGAACCAATGAATGATGTTGCCTGAACCCATTCAATTTTTTCTAAATCTTAATCGACTTTTATATTTTATAAACTTAAAACTAAAACCCGACTACTGAAAGATCACGCTCTAAAAAGTATTGAACAAGAAAATATCAAGGATAGCCGTGGTCATATGCCACTTTTCCCTAGAATGTATCGTTATGTTAGATTAAGTGGCATATGACCACGGCTATCCTTGATATTTTCTTGTCACTTAAATACTTTTTAGAGTGTGATTTTTTAGTACTCAGGTTTTAATTTTAAACTTTTTTTTTAATTACATTATTTTGGGTCAAGCAATAGATATAATTTATACATATTTAAAATAGCCTGTCAAAATTATTAACCTTTTGTCTTGTGAAAATTCATGTACTATTTCATGAAATATGTATTAAAAAACAATATCATATATCTGTTAATGTAATCGCATTTAAGAACTCACATAACAGTCTCCACTTAATTGAGCTCTAGATAGTGCTATGCAATGTTCAAATCTGAAATTAACCAGCGAACTAAATCAAATAGTATACAGTCATACTTTTTTGTAACCCTTCACCTCAAACAATCAAAAAATTATACACCATTGGCAGATTTTCTACGCACTCACTTACATACATGTGCCATCAGCTTTTAAACACTTGAGAGCTTTTTATATAATCTGTAAAATGGTACTAAGCTTTTTAACACTGACAACATTTCGACGCCTAATGTTGGACAGTGAAAGTGTGACGTCAGCATTCGTGACAATTCCGTGAATTAGGTGCCTAGGGTAGGAGGAGGGGAGAGGGAGGGGGGTAATATTCACTCCCGCGTGTAATATACTTCAGTTCGGCTTTTTGTATTTTATACCAAAGTATTTAAGTAATGCTTTTTGATTTAAATATAAGTATTTTGTTATGAATTGTATTGCGATTTATTTTCAGTTTATTAGAACACTAGCTGAGCCAACCCAGCTTCGCCCGGGGTATATTTTGAAGCTTCATATCCCTTTGAGCCCGTATGTTTTAGTCTTCAACATATGTATGAAAAATTGCCGGATTTGTTAACATTTATTATCAATGCTCCGCTCCCTTAAGTAGTAGCGTGATGATATATAGCCTAAAACCTTCCTCGATAAATAGACTACCCAACATTGAAAGAATAATTCTAATCGGACCAGTAGTTCCAGAGATTAGCGCGTTCAAACAAACAAACAAACGAACTCTGCAGCTTTATAATATTAGTATAGATTATTTTTAGGTGACATGGGCGACAGATAAACACAAAGCCCATCTGATGGAAAGTGGTTACAGTTGACTATAGACGCGTGTAATAACAGGGGCATCACACTCATGCTGCCGACCTTGTAGAACCTTGAAGCACTCCATATTGCAGCCCACAGCAGTCCACTATACGTACAAGATAAAAATATTGCACGAAATGGTGTTTTGTTTTATTATTTACACTGATTTAATTAGTATTTTATTATAAAGTACTTACATAAATTACAATAAAACACTCAAAGTATTAAAAAAAAATTCATTTTTCTACAAGCGGGAATGGTACCTGCACCCTGACGTAATAGTTAATTGCACTAGATAGTAGGTAGGTACTCCACGTATACCACACACACAGTGACCACCAGTTAAAAAAAAACAACCAAAAAGCAAGTGGATTTTTTTCCTTGTAACCGGTATGGCGCTTAACAGATGAGATCTGAAGATCTACTTACAACAGGTTAAATTAGTCTTAACTCTCATTTGAACTGGGATTCCTAAGCAAGGAGCAAAGATACAGCCTGTGAATTGTTCTGCTTTCTACATTGGACCATGTCTACTTGTTTTTTTAGAAGTATTATTTAAATTATAACACTGATCACAGTTAGACTGAAAAGCCCAACCCATCTGAGTTGTGAAAAGGCTTAGAGAATAATGATTTACATTATAATCATTATTAAGCATTTTTATAA
Source organism: Eilema griseolum (assembly GCA_963662185.1). Lineage (NCBI taxonomy): Eukaryota > Metazoa > Arthropoda > Insecta > Lepidoptera > Erebidae > Eilema > Eilema griseolum. The sequence continues at coordinate 10,920,257 of OY759255.1, forward strand.
AGTATTTTATACACGCGTGGTTTCCGGTAGAGTAGAATTTGGGCCACCTCATCTCTTCACATGCGGTGTCGTACAAGACGACTAGGAGATAGGCTCAGATGTATGGCTCGAGTCAACAATAGTGCCCGGAATACGGCAATAGGCTCACCCCCTATTGCGTGGGACCGAAAACAATTCTTGATGAAATGTGGGAGTTAATTCACCTCTGCCTAACCCTCCAGGAATAAAGTCGTGATTATATGTATATTTGTATGTATTTTATTCATAGGCCTGAATTCTAGAACGATAGGCCTGTATGAATTTATTATAATAAAGATTTCGATACAAATTTTGTTTGTTAAGAAATAAATTTGTATTTAAATTTGATACTCATTCATAAATCTCTATTTGAAACTAGTTTTAAATACGTACAGATGACATTCTTGAACTAAACTTGAATATAAATATCGGGTATACTTACAATTGTTTATTGCTAAACTTACTTTTCGTAAAATAATAAACAGGACATGAAAAATAATTTATATTGCCTTCTAATGATTAAGTCGTGTATTGGCGTCAATTAAATACCGTTAGTAACTCTGTCAATGTTCAACAACTTTTGTTGTTGATTGTACCCGCCTAATAAGTCATCCACATAAAATCAAAAAGCGCCGTCCTTGGGTTAAACTAACCGTTTATCATCAATATAACTTTATGCTAGTTTGTTAACTCGGTGGTATAAAACAATCCACTAATTCAAAATAAATGTAAATTTATACGGTGGCCACGATTGCCACCGAATAAACCCACAGTTGCTGGTACGCGCCGTTGAACAAGTGAAGGCATAAAATCAGGTATAAATTTATTTTTGACATAGCTTATTCCGAATTATGTTTGTTTTAGATTTTGATATGTTGTTCATATTTGTGAAAATACTTATTTTAAATTTTGAAGTAATTAGTATGTTATTCTTCTTACTATGGTTTTTCCAATTGACTAGATCAAAATATTAAGTTTTTCAAGAAGGGTTATATGGGGTTCTTCAAGAGGGGCATCAGAAGGTTTCTTCATGGTCGGCAGCGCGAGTGTGACACCCCTGGTGTTGCATACGTCCATAGGCCACGGTAACCGCTTCCCATCAGGTGGGCCGTGTGCTTGTCTGTCAACTAAGTGGTATAAAAAAAAGGTATCAAACGGTTTTTACAGGGTTGACAGCCAGAGTGTAATGTCCCTGATATTTGTGTTTTCATCATCGGTATGTAAACGAAATCGATAATATTTTAATGCTTTTAAACTTAAAGGTCGACCCTAGACATACGTATGTCATGTCAGTCAAATCGAGGACATTTTGAGAAAAGGCCAGAAATGTCTCCGCATACGGTAACGTGTATAAAAACAATTAGGATATAGAATTAGGTGTAGATAAATAGGTACCTAGCTATCTCAACGCAAGTGGAAACTTGTGGTCTCTGTAGAACCCAATAGGAAAGAGTCACGAATGTATTTATGATACTAACGTATGATAACTTTGATATCCCTCTGAACATTTAAAATATATAAAATAATAAATAATTTTTATCACATTACTGGCCATCGCGAAGTTGCCTGGAAGAAATCGCTTCCAGCGAAAAGGCCACCTATTGTACATTAAACTGTATACATACTTCTGATGCTACCTACAAGTTCTACTGTAAATCTATTGATGTACAATAAAAAATATCTATCTATCTATCTAAATACAGTTCGTTTAATTTATTAAGAAAATATTATATATTTAAATTGTAATACTTAAAGTTTTTAAATTAACAAGCTAACTGAAAATTATTTAATATCAATGGTAAGAGCTTTCTTCAAAGTGCAAAAAATTGTTACTTGAATTATCAAACTCAGTCAATTATGATTACCTAACTATATAACAAACTAATTTATTTAATTCAATAGTTACTATAACATACGTACAAAACAAACCAATTCTACTAAACCTTCGACAAAACTCTACATACAATATCGAAATGTCATTTTACGACCCAAAATAAACAGATATCAAAACTACTTATAATAAAGAAACTCGTGTATTAATTCTTGTAATAAATACTACTGAAATACCTAAACAATGCACTCATAATACATATGATTAAACTAGTAAACAATACACAACTAGAAAACACACACACACACTCCCTCACACACAAAAGATAATATCCTTACACCAACACGGTGTTTCGACACAATACCTTCAATGTTGTGATTATGGTAATGAGTTCAGGGCATAATAATTTTATGTTGAACAACGTAACACCCCTGAATATGTTGATACTGGTACTAATGTTCAAGGTGTTAACATAACATCTGCTTTCACGCTTAATTCAGTTTTCGGTTCCTTGAAAATTAAAAAGTAAGTTAGGTTTTTGCAAAAATTGACTTCGAAAATGTAAATATTCAACATCTGAAGCTACAAAGCTTTTTACGTTCCACTAAAATAAGATACATTCTTATTAAAAAAGCAGACAACCTTATGCTACCTTTTTTTACCTCTATAACGAGGTCTGTATCACCTTTACCTTTTTTTGTCAAGGCCAAAAACATCCCTTTCAAAACAAAATAAAAAGTTCCACCTTAAAAAGCACAAACACGTTATGCTGACGCGCAATTTTTACCTAAAATAAAAATATCATTTTCACTAACCTTAAGCTTCGTAATCACGAAACAAAACGTTCATTATTTAATCCTGTAATCTTTCACATTAAAAATCCAAATGGTAATGCACAGCACTGAAAAATTCAGAATATAATCATGCACTTCAATACAATGTGTTTATGCACACAAGCACGCACTGGAAAAAACACTGCAACGTTTATTGTTCAAATTTATTATTCGGTGAAAATGTTCGTTTTCCAAAATGCCGCGTAACGGTTGTCAACAAACAGCTGGGCACACCGGTACGCGTGACGCTCAGCTTGTGACTGAGGGTGTATGTAAAAGCTGCGCTGGCCCGGCCAGGCTGGAGGTCAAAGAGTAGAATAATAGATAGACACTACGATAGATTTTTACCCTCTCTCGGAAAAGGTACAACAGGTTAATAATATAGAAGATTACCTTTACAGATAATTTAGTTTTATATATTTTTGACTGATTAAAATTCACGTAGATAATATAAGTAACAATATAATCGCCACGCTGTAAAGTCAGGTATTAAAATAAAATAAAAATGTTACTAATAGAAATAAATTAAAACATGTAGATCTTTTTTGAGTATCATACATATGAAAACATACAAAAATAACATAAAACTGTAAAAACTTTTAGTAAGTTTATAGCAACGCCAGAATATTACTTTAAAAGATTTTGAAAATATTATGCTACTTAACATAAGATAATTTTAGTAAGTAAAACTGTTTATATACAAATATAAAATAAAAATAGCTAAGTGTGCTTCGAATTCCTCACTGAGGCTTAACTGAAAATTTTGGTGCTTTTTCTTTCATATTTCTCATCTACAATTTTCCACACTACCATAATCTTTGACTCGACAACGACCTTAATCTGAAATCCCTTTTCAACTCCTCGTGCGTCTCATTATTGATCTCTTTCACTCCTCACTACCGGTGCAATAGTATACATATCTCGCTCACCCAACCAGTACACCAATCTACCAGTCTCTTTTCCGCATCACTGCAGAGCCTCAAAAACGAGGTAGAACCACCGTACTATCAACGTGCGCGTTCCGAATAAGAAATTTTTCCTTTAAACTGACCATAGCATAAATTGATACTGCAGGCTTACATTATCATACTGGCAATTTTTCTTTTCGAGTCGATTGAATAAATTGAGATGTGCAATTTTGAGTTGAAATAAAGAGTTAAGTATGAACAAGTAAATGACTTATAAGTTTCTTTAAACAAAAAATGCAGATATAAACCGCGGTAGCCTAGTGGTATGGGTAATGGACTGCTGAGACGAGGTCTCGGGTTCGATCCCAGGTTTTACCATGACACACACCAATGACTTTTCGATACTTTTTGAAGTTATGTGTGTATTTATCGCAGGTTTATAAGTGCCCGGTTAATGGCAATAGGCTCGCCACCTATTACATTGAGACCTAAACATAAACTGGCGAAATGTGGGTGCTAGCACCTCTGCCTACCCCTTCGGGGATATAGGCGTGAGTTTATGTATGCAGATATAAGTCGTTTGTATTTTTGGTTTTTGAACCCAAAAATTCAATTGATATTCTAGTGCTGAAGTTTGTGTCGAGGACTGAATAAAACATCTGAAGTAGTCGGTCAAGAAGTCAGACATTATTTTCAGTCTACTGAAGCGTATACTAGAATTTTATTTTCACTCAGCATCGTCGATTAAATTTGTTAAATTTTAGGCATTTATTATTTATTTACGTGTTTTTATTTGAAGATTTTAAAATTTAATTATTATTTTAAACTAAGCATTTTTCATCATCGATGCAGTTATGAACAAATACAACCTTATTACAACAGAAAAAGTTAAATTGTAAAAGTTATTTATAGAGATTTTAATCGTCATTTAGCATTATATTTTATGAATGTAATTTCAAGCATAGCAAAATAACTTAAATATCGTGATATTAATGTTTTGTTATATTTTATGTCACGTGATCTCAGAGGGCGAAAATTCGTAAAATACGAAAATTTTGGTTAAATTGGACGAAAGGTATAAATAGTTTTTACGCATAAATCAGATTTGTTGTAATTTTTTATATTTGCACTGGTTTTCCTCTGGCTAGTTTTGGCAATTTAAATGGCAAAGGCTCCCGTAAAAGCCAATATAAATATTATTTCTTTAATTTATTTATTTGCCTCATAAGTTGTACAGTAATAATGTTATGTTTTAGGTTATTCGTTATGCGGTAGACAACGTAAATTTAAACGAATGAGCCGTACACGCCATATGCGTCTAAATAGAATAGCAGAAGTGAGGCCTTTAGAACATAGTGCCAACTTAATTTTTTCTTTTTTCATTAAAAGCATACATTCTAAAATTGTAAAGGAACCAAATTCTCTTTTGACGGTAAGAAACTTATGAGCCGCCCTTATTAAACGGCTTATATTGTTATCTTGATGACATGAATTATTTTATACTTACGAACGATGTCAGACGGTCAGCATGTGACCTCATTATAATTTTGAAGGATTATAAAATTAAAAAGTTCATTTGATGGACGAATTTCGACCTTATTGCTTGAATTATTTTCGTTTACATGTCAATTGGAGGTAGGACACGGTGGTATTTCCGCCCAAATGAGCAGTCCGACTGGGGAAGTAACTCTACAGAATACCGCGGCTATAATAACCTCGTGTTGTGTTCCCAGCGGTGAGTAGGGAGCCAGAGCTTACTGGAGAGTTTTTGTACTGTCAGTGGGACGACCAAAGGCTTGTCCTGTTTTGTCCTCTACACTGACGGCACAAAATCTCTGTTCTTACAGGGTCGGCAGCACGGATGTGACTCCACTGCAGGTGTTACACACATTCATAGATCATGGTAACCACTTTCCATCAGGTGGGCCGTGTGCTTTTTTTGCTTTTTTGCTTTTTTTTTTATACAACTTAGGTGGCAGACCACCTAAGTTGTATAAAAAAAAATGTACGTTGTAACATTACTTACCTAGTGTCTGTAATGGTGACCCTCTTTCCTGAGACTTTGCCTTTAGTTTACCATCAGGTGAGGTGAAGTCAGGTTGCCGTGTCCTTTATAAAAAAAAATTGTAGCGTCATTAGGTTAGTGGTTAAAGTATCAGCATTACGATTGAAAACTAGCAGGTTCAAAATCCTGGCTATTGCACTACCAATGCGAATCCACTCTTAACACAAGCAACTTGTTTTTATCTAGTACATGCCAATTTGATTTCACCTCACCTGATGGTAAGCTAAAGGTAAAGTCTCAGGAAAGAGGGTCACCATTACAGACACTAAGTAATGTTACAATGGTGGCACTTAGTTTGGCGGCCTCATCAGATGAAAATCACGCTCCACTTAAAGGACCCGGGACTGTACGAAGAAGGAAACACGTGAGTAGGTAATGAATTCCAGGCAAGACCTAGAGTGTGCTCGCACACGGTGCAGAACATCCGATCAAGAACCAAGCGGTTCGAAGACTCTGTCCTTTACCATTAAGGCACCATTAAGGCCTGGAATTCATTACCAGCTCACGTGTTTCCTTCTTTCTACAGTCCCAGGTTCTTTAAGCGGGGCGTAAAAAAGCATAGCATGTGATGAGGCTGTCAAGCTGAGTGTTACCATTGTAATATGGTATATGTAAGTAATGGTGACCCTCTTTTCTGAGACGTTACCTTCAGCTTACCATCAGGCGAAGTGAAGTCTAATTGACGTGTCCTATGTATAAAAAATGCACTTAGAATAACGCTGGGGTAAAAAAAAAATTCTAGAAGTTTTTAAGCTTCAAGCAAAGCTCGTGTAACGTAAGCGTCCAAAGATTCAATAGTTTACCATTCCCATCTTGCTTTATGGTAAACCGTTACCCGTTTTACCACCTGCGTAGTCAAAGAAATAAATACTATATGTTTTTCCCGCCATCGGCTACAAAAGCGCGCGAAGACCATCGACCGTTGCAAGATCATAGTTATTCGTCAGGTGTGCACCTAGTACTCATAAAAACTTATTACCTATCCAGTTTCCAGCCACGCGACAATTATATCTCTTTCACTCTTACACCCACAGATATATTATGTGTCTCTTTTCTATATTCGATTATATGGTATGACTTGTATAGTACTCGATTGAAAGCCAGTTTTTGTTTGAGACGTAAATACAGCGTGTCTTTCGGTCACGCCATGTGTTGGCGGCTTTTTGCAGTTTGTGTTGATTGATTTTTAGTTTTGATATGGTGCATTGTTTGATTTTTGAATTAAATTTAATTGTTTTATGACTAGCGTAAAAGTTTTATAAAGGAAGGCATTCAAATACAATGACAGGCGTTATTTTATGAGTATGTAACTATTGAAGTTACAAGAATTTCGACTTCATGCATACATTACGTGGGGCGCACTATAAGTTTCCGGAATGAATATGAAAAAATACTATTAAAGGTACAAAATTAATTTATTGTTTTTCAAAATAATCTCCCTTGGCGTCTATGCACTTTTTCATTCGATCAAACCAGTTTTGAAAACTTTTGTGCCACTCCTCTGTGGTGACCTCTGAAACGTGTTTTTCATACTCCTCGACAGCCTCTTCTGGTGATGAAAATCGTTGGCCGCGTAATTGGTTCTTAATTTTTGGGAACAGATAAAAGTCACAAGGTGCCAGGATGGGACTGTATGCAGGATGACTCATGAGTTCTACATTTTTCGCCTTCAAAAAGTCGTTAGTCTGTCTGGCCGTGTGAGAACTAGCATTGTCGTGGTGCAGGATGATACGGCGTTTACGGTTATTTTTACGGAGTTCGTCAATAACTTCCGGCAAACAAATGGTCGTGTACCAGTCACTATTCACAGTACGACGATTTTCTAAAGCAACAGTAGCCACGTGTCCAGTTTTATTAAAAAAAGAAGCAATCATCCGCTTAGATGCACTTTTCACGAGCGCCACTTTGGTTGGTTTCGGCTCATCTTGAAAGACCCATACGCTCGATTGCTGCTTTGTTTTGGGATCGTAGCAATAAATCCATGTTTCGTCACCTGTTACTATGTACCACACCAAATTTGACGCACCTTCGTTGAATCTGGTAAGCATGGCACTGCACCAAGTGACGCGGTCCGTTTTTTGATCCTCGGTCAAGTTATGTGGGATCCACCGCGAGCACAGCTTTCTCACATCCAAATGTTTGTGTAGGATTGATTGTATTTGACTCATGCCTATTTCTAAGGATGCGCGAATTTCATGGTAGGTCACATGCCTGTCTGTTTCAATTATACGGCGCACAGCATAGATGTTTTTGTTGGTCACAGCAGTGGACGGCCGACCATCGCGAGATTCGTCACTGAGATTGATACGACCACGCTTGAATTCTGCAAACCAGCTATAAACAGTCGTCTTGCATGGAGCTTCATCGCCAAAAGCTGTTTCAAGCCGAGCGATGCTCTGTTGAGCCGTCAAATCACACTTAAAATCGTAGAAAATCATACTACGAAAATTTTCCCGAGTTAAATCCATGTTGATGCAGACACACAATTTTTTAATGGCGCCACAAGGTAAAAACAAAAGACAGTCAGATGAAACAAACTGTATTCTACAGTCAAAGAGTTCTATTTTCAAATGTTGTAATAAATTTTTAAATATTGTTTATATAAGTGGCCAGTTCCGGAAACTTTTAGTGTAACCTATGTATACATATAATCACGCTTTTATCCTTAGCAGAGGCAGAGGTGGATTAATACCCACATTTTACCTATCATTGTATTCGGTACCACGTAATAAGGATTGAGCCTATTTCTTTTTTATACCACTTAGGTAGCAGACAAGCGCGCGGCCTACCTGATGGAAGGTGGTTACTATGGCTTATGATCGTGTGCAAAACAAAGGATGTCACACTCGCGCTGCCAACCCGGTAAGCACAAAGTTTCTGTGCCATCAGTGTAATAGATAAAGCAGAACAAGCTTTTTGTCTTCCTACTCACAGTACAAAAACACTCCAGTGAGCTCTGGCTCCCCTACTCACCGCCGGGAACACATCACAAGGTTATTATGACCGCGGTATTCTGTAGAGCGGAGGTACTTCCCCAGTCGGGACAATTGTATTGGACGGAAATACCATTGTGGCCTACCTCCTCTAAACTTCTGACTTCATCACAGTTTATTCCTCAATTATGTTGAATTTTAACTGAATTCAAGTTCAAATAACATGTCTAGTTTGATTTACAGGCATATCTTATAATAAATAAATAAACAATATTCACACCTTAATTAATATTCACTTTTTGAGGAGGTAGGACACGGCGGTTTTTCCGCCCAATTGAGCAGTCCGACTAGGGAAGTACCTCCGCCCTACAGAATACCGCGGTTATGATAACTTTGTGTTGTGTTCTCGGCGGTGAGTAGGGTAGCCAGAGCTCACTCGAGAGTTTTTGTACTGTCAGTGGGACGACCAAAGGCTTGTCCTGTTTTGTCCTCTACACTGACAGCACAAAATCTCTGTCCTTACAGGGTCGGCAGCACGGATGTGACTCCACTGGTGTTACACACGTTCATAGGTCATGGTAACCACTTTCCATCAGGTGGGCCGTGTGCTTGCCTGCCACCTAAGTTGTATAAAAAAAAAACTTGTAAATCCCTGAACGGGTAGGCAGAGATGTATACTTCACATTTTACCAATTATGATTTTAAAACCCATGTAATAAGAAGCTACCGTATTGCCATAAAATTGACTCTTTGTCATAGACATAGTATACATACATACAAGTATTTATATATTTACTGTCAGATGGAAACAGATCCATTCCCTAATCGCCTTCTATGAGTCCTACGTGAAGATATGAGTTTTTTTACGTGCGGATTATTCCCACGGATACCCCTACCACCGGAGCTGGTGGGAGAGGTTATGTCGGACTCGAACCGACTAAAACGCACGACACCTGTGGGTCGTTTTTGATTGCTGAAGGTGCGGTTAATAGGCATATCCCTCGCACCCCGGCCGACCTAGAGCCATCTCTCTCGATCTGGCCCTCTCGGGTGTGGGGACCACAGAGTCCCCAACTCGTCCAGAAACGGGGAGACGCCACCACCACAGTCTGCTTCTGCAAGGGAGACAGGATAAGATATGGGGTAGTTTTACTCTAGTCTACCTGTAACCAACATGGCATATATAATATAGGTATAATATTCTAAACATGTTACATAACCATATCAATACTAATTTAACATAGTTTGATTTACTTATTAACTTTTGTTTGTCTTTGGCGCCGAAGTATAATTATTATCAAACCACTAAAACGTTTTCGGTGATATTTTATTGACATCGCAATCAAACCAACTTATACATCCTAGTCGGTTTTGTCGTATAGAGTTGATAATTAATTTTAGTTGCGAAATGTGGCTAGAATTCTACGAAGGGGAAACCTGTCTTTGCTCTATCCTAGTTTTCGAATTTATCATTTATTTTGACGATCGCCGCGTGGTCCCCGGTAGAGTAGAATTTGGACCATCCCATCTCTTCCCATGCAGTGTCGTACAAGGCGACTAAGGGATAGGACTGTTTAACATCAAACATATATATAAAGCCGAGACTTAGCCTCAGATGCATGGCTCGAGTCAACAATAGTGCCCGGAAGATGACAATAGGCTCACCCCCTAATTCGTGGGACCGAATTTAATGATTGGTAAAATGTGTGTTCATTTTCCTCAGCCTAACCCTCCGGGGATATTAGCATGATTATGTGTATGTGTGTATGTATATGTATGTGTGTATGTATATGTATGTGTGTATGAATGTGTAGGTTGCAGCATGGACTGGGATGAGGCCCACAGTCGCAGGGCACTTGCGCCCAGTTTATATTGCCAAATTTGCCTTGCAGGGGCCACGGGCTAAGTGTTTCGCGACATTATGTTAGCAGGATATAATTTAATAACTATTTTATTATTCTGTGCTCTTTCTGCAGGATTTATTTTCCTTCGCGTCAACTTTCAGAATCTTGCAGTGGATCATTATGTTTTATAATATTACGGAAGATGTAAAAGGTCATTTATATTCTAGTGACAATATTTTGACATCGATATCGACAACTAATACGTTTTAAATGGATTTAGCAAATTTCCGATGACTTTTAAAATTAATTAGCGCGAGAACTTTCATTGCGTGATGCAGGATCGGTAGAAGATGATGTTGATATACGTAGCACTAATGGCTCAGATCCCGGCTTTGCTCATCAATTAACGTATGTAACGGACTGAAGGTGTGCTTAATTTAAGGCCCATAAGACTTGGACAGGTAAGGCCCTATAGACTCACACATGTTACCCCGAGGCCTTTCTAAGTTAGGCGTAGAGTTTGATTGTTAGTGAAGCATTGGGTTTATCACAATATCATAATCGTCAAACACACATACATATATACAAGTAATCACTCCTTTATCTTCGGAGGGTTAGGCAAAGGTGAATTAACACCCACATTTTACCACTCATTAAATTCGGTCCCACGTAAAAGGAGGCGAGCCTATTGCCATCTTCTGAGCACTCTTGTTGACTTGAGCCATGCATTTGAGATTCAGTTTCGGCTGTCTGATGTTAAACAGCCTTATCCCTTAGTCGCCTTGTACGACACCGTATGGGAAGAGATGGAGTGGTCCAAATTCTACACTACCAGGAACCACGCGGTTTTCCATACTCCAATCCATGCTGCAATTGATCTTTTATCTACTGTGCTCTCCACCTATAGTCTTGAGGACCTGTGTAGGGTAACGGACAATGCTGAGGCCAAATACTAGGCCGATAAAATTTATTAAATTTTATAAGCAATCGACTCCATGAAGCAGAAGACACTTAGCTATTCAAATATTAACAACGGCTTTTATCGAATACGTTGCGTCTTAATCGGCACGCGAAACCAATCGTCCGTTAACTATTGTTTCAACGAAATCATTATGTTTTTAAGTAATAAATGTAGTAAAGATGAGATTTATGTGTAAAATAAATAAAAACTATTCATCATCATCGTAGCATTAGTCCCGGTTACACTCAAAACTTGTATTATGGAGCTTAGTGTCCGCTTTTCAACTTTTTGTCTTGATTATATTATTTAGGTTTTTTTGAGTCAAAGTAAAAACATATTTAATCCGTGTAAACCATTAAAAACAAACAATAAAGAAGACTTGATTAGCAAATGGACCACACGGCTTAAAATGCAACGCCGGCAAGATACGCACCGAGCTTTTTTTAGTATATTTCTAAATGATTTTACGTAGTCTAAATACAATCATTTGTTTGGGTAGCATTTTTTTTTTTTTTTACGTGCGCAAAATCCCCACGGATACCTCCCCACCGGAGCCGGTGGAGGAGGTTATGTCGGACTCGAACAGACTAAAACGCACGCCGCCTGTGGGTCGCTTTGGTTGCCAAAGGTGAGGTTGACAGGCATATCCCTCGCACCCCGGCCGACTCAGGGCTATCTCTCACGATCTGACCCTCTTCTCGGGTGTGGGGACTACAGAGTCCCCAACTCGTCCCCGGAAACGGGAAGGCGCGCCACGCGCGCCGCCGCCACGGCCTGCTTCTGCCAGCGTGACAGGCGGCTCCACCTGTCACCCCCAGGCCGGCGCTCATGCTGGGCGGAGGTCATTCATCGACCTCCGACGCCCGAGTTGCCTTCGTACGCGGGCAGCTTGTCTTGCGATCCTTCGTCGCTCCCGCTGCCGCTCGCAAACCGCCTCCTCCTTCACGAGCATTACTTGCTCGCAGAAGGAGGCGCCGGCCGCCCACGCATCCGCGCAGCGAACCATCGCCGCGAGCAAGGTGGAGTGAGAACCCTCACTCCCAGGGCCGCCACAAGCTCCCGTCTCGGCGTCTCCCACGCCGGACACTCGGTGAGCGTGTGCAGACCTGAGTCCTCACTCGCGTCGCAGTGATGGCACTCGGACGTTGGCTCTTTCTGCATCCGACGCAGATACTTTCCGAAGCATCCGTGCTCGGTGATCATCTGCGTCAGACGGTACGAGAGGCTGCCGTGTGGCCTCTCTAGCCACTCCCCCATGATGGGTCTTACCGCCGCTACTACGGCGTGCCCTGCGCCTGGTCGCCCAAGTCGTATCTCCCATTCCGCCACCATTTCCCTGTGGAGCCGGGATCTCACGGCCCGAATTTCTTCGGGCTCGGGATCGTGACCCCGCTCCCGCGCCGCCTTTCGGAACCGGTATAGCGCCGAAAGGCATCTCGCTTCCAGGATCCATGGTGGCGATCCGGCGAGGAGACTCGCCGCATTGAAGGATATCGTGCGGTACCCCCTTATGATGCGGCACGCCAACTTCTGCTGCGGACGCTGCAGCAGGGGCATGTGCCGATCATTCAGGGTGTCCGCCCACACGGGACACCCGAACAGGGCCATGGACCGCACGACACCCGCGTAGAGTCTCCTGCAGGAGTCCTCCGGGCCCCTTAGGTTAGGCAGTAGCCGCGCCAGAGCGTTGGCTGTGCCCACCAATTTGGGGCCCAGACTTCGGAAGTGCTTGCCGAAGTCCCACCGGCCGTCGAGCACGAGCCCCAGATATTTCATCTGGGGCTTGATGCCGATTAGAGTGCCTCCCACTGTGAGTCTGGAACCAGGTGGTGGCGTGCGCCGAGGTCCATGAAAGAACATGGCCTCAGATTTATGCAAAGCCACCTCAAGGCCCAGCCGCCGGATCCGTTCCACCACTTGAGCAACCGCGGTCGTGGCCCTCAGGGTCGCTTCGCTGTATGTAGCTCATCACGCTCACCGTCACTAGCGTGTCGTCCGCATAACACGTGACGGCGGCGCCGTCCGCGAGCTCACCGCTCCCTGTCCCTGTCCCCAAGAACCGATCCCTGTGGAACACCGCACGACATCTCACGCCGACCGACGCTGGTCGCACTTGGGTAGATGACGGCTCTCTCCGTCAGGTACGCCCCGACTATACGGCGGAGGTAGAGAGGCACACCGTGATACATGAGTGCCTCCCTGATGCAACTCCAGGGCAAGGTGTTGAAAGCGTTGGAGATGTCCAAGGACACCGCCAACGTCACCTCACCCCGGACGACTGCCTCCTCCGCCAAAGTCCTCACGCGCATGATGGGATCCACAGTGGACCGCCACCGGCGGAAGCCATATTGGGCATCCGCCAGGTCCGGCCCTACCAGAGAGGTGCTCGACGAGGCGCTTCGCAATAACTCTTTCAAAGAGCTTGCCCACCTCGTCGAGCAACACAATGGGCCCTCCGACCTCGACCTCCGACCCTCCTTTCGGATGAGGACCAGTTTCCCCGTCTTCCACATCTTCGGAAACTGGCCCCGCTCCAAGCATGCGCTGAGGAACCCTCTCAGTCGGGGTTCGAGACCGTCTTCTCCCAGAGCTAGGACTCACGCGCGGCCTGGAATGCCGTCGGGTCCCGGGGCGGTGCTCTTCTTGGCTCTAAGCCTTCGCACCGCCAGCTCTAGTTCTACCCAAGTGACCTCGGGGACTTCGTCGTCAACTACCATACTGGGCGCCATAGGCGACCGAGGTGGCGGAGTCATCTGCGGCGGAACGTGTTCCGCTCGCGCCGGGAACAGGGACTCGACCACTCCACCGAGCAGAGCTGGCTGGAGAACCTGGGTCAACGGCGGGGATCAAGCGATCGTGGTGGGTGGCACCTCCATCGCTGTCGGGAGCAGCCTGAAATACCTCGGGCTCGTTCTCGACAGTCGGTGGCGTTTCGCGGAGCATTTCCGGCGGCTGGCACCTAAACTGCTAGCGTTTGCCGGAATGCTCTCGCGATTGCTGCCCAACACTGGGGGTCCGGGGTCTGCCTGCCGCCGTCTCTACGACGGTGTGGTGCGCTCCAAGGCGCTCCACGGAGCGCCCATTTGGGAGGAAGCCCTCTGCCGTACGAATGTCGTGCTGCTGCGGCGACCACAGCGCGCCATCGCGCAGAGGGCCGCACGGGCGTATCACACCGTCTCTTATGAGGCGGCGTGTTTGATTGCGGGCAGTATCCCCTGGGATCTCGATGCTGGCGTCCTTAAGAGGGTCTACGAGGAGGGCGCCCTGATGCGGCGTGTTGCAGGAGGTCGGCCGCTTCCGGAGGAGATCGATCGCTGGAGACAGGAGGCTCGCGATGTTCTCTTCCGGAAGTGGGCCGATAGGCTGGCTGCTGCGAGGAGTAGCTTGCTGCTTGTGGGGGCCGTTCAGCCCGTCTTGCGTGAGTGGGTGGAACGTGGTCATGGGGCTCCCACGTATCACCTCACCTGCTGCTTCGCCAAGTACCTGTGGGAGGTGGTGGAGGTGGAAGCGGAGCCCCGGTGCCGAAACTGCACCAGCGGCGACCCCGACACGGCACACCACACTTTGGCCGTGTGTGACGAGTGGGGCGGCCAAAGGGCGGCCCTCACAAGCATCATTGGTGTGGACCTCTCGCTGTCGGCCGTAGTTTCAGCTATGGCCGGCAGCGAACAGTGTTGGGCCGCCGTCGCCTCGTTCGCTAGCGAGGTGATGGCGGCAAAGAGAGAGGCCTTGCGGGAACGGGAGCGAGCTGGGCTCACTCTTCCGCCCCGCAGGCCCCCGGCGAGGGGACGCCGGAGAACGCAATTCGCCCGCGTCCCCGAATGAGAGTGGCCACGGGCAGTGGGTCGGGGGACCCGCTGCCCCTATGCTGATGTGGCGGAATGCGCCCCTGTGTGTTCCTGGGGTGCATTCTTGAGGTGAAAAACCCCCACCATTCCGGCCTGATTGCCGGGATGGTGGGGTCTTAAGTAGCGGGCCTACCAAGGGCGCCCCTAGCCGAGTCGCGGTGAGCAGACTATCCCGCGGCTCGGATTAGGCGAAGGAGGAACACCGTGGTGGTTTAGTGGGTAGTCTGGCCTTTGTCCAAGGCCAGGAGTCCCACACGAAGCGAGCCCCCTGCCCCCGCGGGGGGTGAGCGAAGTGCGTAAATGCATTCCACCACGTAAACAAAAAAAAAAAAAAAACGGCGGGGACCGGGGGCGCACCTTTCCTCTTACCATAAGGTAAGGCCGCCCCCATGGGTCCCGCTCCAGCGTCTCCTCCTCAGCTCCTTATAAGCCGCGGCTTTCGCCCGCTTAATCTCCGCTCGGAGGGCATCTCTGGCCTCCCTGTATCCCACATGAAGCTCCGTCACTCGGGGCTCCGTATCTGCGGTTCGGCTACGCCTCCTACGGAGTCTGGTCCACCGGCGGTGCGCGATCACGCAGGCTTGCCGTAGCCTCGCGATCTCCGCAGACCACCAGTAGACCCGACGCCTCGGACTATAGGGTGGTGCCCTAGGCATACCCGTTTCACAGACACGAGTCATGGCCTCCCGGAACCACACCGCCTCATCGTCGATATCGACAGGCCTGTCCGGCGCAATGGCCCAGGCCTGTACGATGGCGGCCTCCAGGAGGACCTCCCGATTCAGTCTCCCAAGCACCCAGCGTGTCTCGCGTGGGGCCGGTATGACCGGCGCATCACCCGCGGGGGGGGGAGACATCAAATCGAACGTATCGGTGATCTGTTTCCACCCCCACAACAACACGCCAGTTCCGCACACGGTGCGACAGCGAAGCGACTGCGAACGAAAGGTCGATAATCGAACTGCGCTCCGCGGCCACGAACGTGGCTTCGGCCCCGCGATTCTGGAGAACTAGACCGTAATTAGCAGCCCAGCTCTCCAGGGCCCTACCTCGTGGGTTCGTGTGCCGGGACCCCCAGGTCACTGACCAGGCGTTGAAGTCCCCGAGCACAAGAACCGGATGAGGGTGACAGGCGTTGACGACGTCGGTCAGTCGCTCCAGCGACCGCCGGTACTCCCCTATGCGTCGGTGTAGGCTCGGCGTGAAATAGACGGTCACGACCGCAATCTCCCCCACACGCGCCGCTACGATGCCATGCTCCCTTGCCACGACAACAGGGGGGGGGCACCCATAGCGGCGTTGTACACCAGTGCCGCCGAACCGTCCAGGTCGACCACCCAGGCAGGCCCCAGGTGCCGGTAGGTGTACGGATCGGCGACAGCGGCGACGTGTACGGACCACTGTGCCATGCTCTGGAGCAGAAGACCCTGAGCATCGGCACCGTGGCCCACATTCGCCTGCAGGATGCGGAGCTGGGGATCCATTATGGAACCATCTCCGCATCCCGCCGCGAACTTTGGGTGGAGCCCCCGCCTTGCGGCTTCGGCTCCCCCCCGGTGCAGGTCTTGCTGCCAACCCTGTGGTCAGCCAGTTTGCCCCCCCGCTGCACACCTGAAACAGTGCAGCGGAGCCTCGCAACCACCAGCCGTATGGCCGGGTTAGGGACTATGTGGTCATCATACCCGAGGCGCACATTGCTTCTGCGATGGCCCTCGGTCGATCGGGTGCGAGGGATTACCTTCGGCAACCAAAAATGACCCAATACAAACGACTCGCGCCGTGCATTTTAGTCGGCTCGAGTCCGAAATAACCTCTACCACCGGCCCCTGCCTGGTATCCGTGGGGATTTTCCAAGAACCGTAAAAAAAGTAGCATAATTGAGCAAATAACTAATTTCCAAGCTTGTTTGTTGTCTAAATACATATTCTTCGATTTTTTAATATATTAGGTATATTTAAAGGCTAGTTCGTTTAGCTTTTCTCAGTTTACTAACAATATATATATGTAGTTTTCAAGTAAGTTGGGGTATATACCCCACTATACCTTTTGAATAATGATATTACTATCCTTATCCAATGAATGCATGTTTATTACTCAATCACATCAAAACGGCTCAACAAATGTAGATGAAATTTGGATCAAACAGTCCACTGTAGGATAGAGAAAAAAAGCACTACGAAATCGAATCGAACTGAACATTCACTCTTCACAAAGGGACGTGCCAATTGAAATATTGTAGTTCGCCTGAATAGTATTCCCAACTAAAGAATTACCTCACCAGAGACACTACAAAATAAACCTGCTTAAGCTATTTCTTTGGCCGTGCGTGCACGCCCTAATAAACTAAAACACAACAGCATCAAACGATATTATCAACCCGTTCACCTGCCTGAGAACTAAGGCTACACCCACATTGTGACATAGTTATCTGCCGTTATGCCATTGTGGTAGCGATATGATAACTTCGCTAGTTTCTAGGAATTAATTGTAATGTACAATTGTAAAATTGTGTTAGGGGAAACGGGAATGTGTGATAGAGTGCCTTGAATGGCTGATCATAGATTGGCAATAAGAACTTTATTCATTATTTAAATTATTCAGTCTACCGTTATCTTAGGCTTCGCTCGCATTAAACTATGTATATTCTAGAACTAAACTTAGAGATTCTATGAACGTTCAGGTGATTTATGCTAATAAAATTTCCACTCAAGTTTGCTTCGAGAATGTAATCTGTACTTAAGACTCGTTTCAATTCAATAATCATACCTGAGTATCGTTCTAGAATAAAGCTGAAGAGTTTGTTTGTTTGGATGAACGCGCAACTGATTCGAATACTTAGATTTTTTTATTTTTTTTATCCTTTTATCGAGGAAGGCTATAAGCTGTATCCGCTACTATCCAATACTGTATAGCAGTGATCATAAAATTTCAACAAATTCGGCAATTACGTTATTAAATAGTTCCGACACGAGGTTACAGAGTATGCCAAGGGCGAAGCTGGGGGAGGGCTGTCTAGTGTAATATATTCGTATCTAGGCCAATAAGACATATTCTAGGGCTTGGCGAGCTCATGTACTTAATCCATTCTCTTGTCAATACTATAGGTTACCTTGCTCGCAGTCGTAAATATCAGGCTATAGTGGTATACTGTTGCCATCGTGTCAATTTTTTTTTATACCACTCAGGTGGCAGACAAACACACGGCCCACCTGAAGGTTACCTTGGCGTATGGACGTGTGCAAAACCTAGAGAGGCACACTTGCACTTGGCACCCTGTAAGCATAGAGAGTTTCTGTGCCGTCAGTGTAAAAGACGAAGCAGGACAAGCTTTTGATCTTCCCATTGGAAGTACAAAAAACTATCTACTGAGCTCTGGCTACCCTACTCACCGCCGTTATTATGGCCGTGAGTATTCTGTAGGACGGAGGTACTTCCCCAGTCGGACTGCTCAATTGGACGGAAATACCGTTGTGTCCTAACTCCTGCTAATCATAAAATGTCTGTGCTACTAAACTGAAATATTGTTATAGATAAGAAAATATTCTTTTTAATAAAAGTATCCGTTCGTAGTACCCGGAATTCCGAATAAGCTAGATAGCTCATATGAAATTCCGGGAACTACGACTTGAAAATGGTGGCTGGCACAAACTGGATACGGAAGGCGGAGAATCGGGAGCAATGGTGCACAATAGGAGAGGCCTATGTCCAGCAGTGGAGTGCAGTAGCTTTTTCATTGATTAATTGAGTCATAGGTACTAGTAAAAAAACATTTTATTTATTTAAATATTTTGACTAGGTACTTCAAATTAGGTAGGTCAGGTCAGAAAACCTTCTACAGTTACTGTGCGTGTTAGGCAATCCTAGATATTTCATAGCATGACTAGTACTACAAAATTCACAATGACGCAACCTAAACCAAAGGTGAGCCTCTCCCATAGACTGCCTAATAAATATCTACCTTAATTCACTTAGGTATTGCTGATATACCTCTCGTTGAATACTATTGCGATACTACACTCACTAAATTGCGCTAAAATTTACTAAAAACATGACCTTTAGTACATGGGCTTGGTCCAAATCGAAACATCTGTGTTCACTGGAGTTATCTTTATGCAGAATCTTTTAGAATATCCTCGGTATAGATACTATCGTTTGCACTATACTGTGCAAATTAGTGCAAAATAAATGCACCGCTTTCATAAGTTGTACCTGTTTTACTTACATATATACACGGGGTAGACAGAAGTGTAATAACACCCACATTACGATATGATTTTCTGTCTCACGTAATAGAGCGAGCCTATTACCATCAGTGGGTCGTAAAGCTATATTTAAATGTATAAAATCATTGCCATAGGTGCCTAAGAGCCTGCCAAGTTGGAGCCTGGTGCCCGTTTTCAAGCTATGACTCCTCCAATTCGCACAATCTTCGCCAACTAAACCAAAACGAGATACATAACATCTGGGTAACATCTAGATATATGACTTTATTTTTTCATGAAATGAGTACTATTCTTTTTCAGTAAAGAGATAATGATATTTGTCTTCAATTAGTTGCCTAAATATTTGGGACTAACATATCTTAATAGCTTTACGTAATTTCTAAGTAGCGGGTGTGTATGGCCCCATTCTCCGGCCGGCCACAGACAATTTATTGACAGGAAGGCCCCAAATTACTTATGCTCATAACCGACACATTAGTACATATTAATCACAATGGTATTAATTGACTAGGAGAAGTTTTATAAAATTAAAGAATTTTTAGATCAATATGTGATTTTATTATTCATGAAGACGTTATAATTTAGCTAGCGGATAATATTTATGAGACAACTAATATTTTGAACTATCTGATGCTCGTGGTTTCGCCCAGCTGAGGTCTGTTATCACGACTTTTGGATTCACGGAGATCTGCTCAACAATTGCCATTAAATAAATATAGTTATGGCAGGTTTTAAGTCTGACCATTTCATTAAAAAGACATCATCAAAATCCGCTTAGGTAATATTTTTTTGTGTCCGTTGCGAAAAAAAGTCGAAAAATAAAGTATTCAGAATCAACTCAAGTATTTTTAAAGCATCTCCGATGTACAGATATGACTCATTTAAAATTTTATAATAGAGCACCACCCGTGTCACTTGTAATCTCGTCAAAATATTGGGACAAACAGACAAATCTTTCCTCTTAGTAATATTAATATAGATAGATGAAATCATCTGTCAAAGGGAAGCGTAAAATATGTAAATTAATATGTTTTTCTTAACGCAAAAATGTTTACTGTTCATTCTGTTATACATTTACAACATTCCAGAGCAAGTCATGATAATCAACTAATAACCTTCTTGATATAAATTCTCACGTTCATTGTGATTTACTAACCTACTATATAACTGAGAATGTACATAATGGTTATAACAAGACATAATATACGACTGTCGATGAACTTTCCCACTTACAGAATAATTAATATTTATGGTAAGAAATGAATTTATAACTAACACTTATCTGTGAAAATTCGCAGTCGATGTCAAATTATTTGAATGATATTGATCAACTACAACTAATAGATCTGATTACCTTAAGTATTGTCGGAAATCTTTTTATTATATATAGAAGTTTTTCAGCCGCGTGGTACCCGGCAGAGTAGAATTTGGACTACCCCATCTCGTCCCATGTGGTGTCGTACAAGGCGACTAAAGGATAGGGCTATTTAACATTAGACAGATATATACAGCCCAGACTCAGCCTCAGATGCATGGTTTAAGTCAAAGACGGCAATGGGTTCACCCCCTATTACGTGGGACCTAATTTAATGATTGGTGAAATGTGGGTGTTAATTCACCTCTGCCTATCCCTCCATATGTATGTAGAAGTTTTTCATCCCTGGATTCTACGCTTTCTAGATTTTATCTCAGTCACTTTTCGAACAACTTTCGAAAAAATAAAAACTATACTGACTCTTCCTCTAGGCGCATTGGGTTATTACAGAGAAGTTATTTATATACCTACACCATGATCACGCTAAGACCCTTTAAAATAATCTTAAATCACATTATTGTTTATATTAGTTTATTTTTTAAGCTAAATAACATATCCGACAGAGTAATTAAATTAAGATAAAGTTACGTCAAATTCACTACGCTTTCCAAAGTTATTCAAAAAAGAGCCCCATCGATGTCAACTGGTAATGTGCCCAAAAGACTGGCGGCATTGCCCCATTGGATGGCAATGCAAATCTGTTGAGCGAAAAAGAGGCCAGCCCTTTGGTCATGCGAAGCATCGACCAGTCGTTTTGCTGCTTTTTGAGGAATTTTTCAATGCTTAATTTGATCCTTTTGTATCCTATTTTATATTCTTGTAAATATTATTTTATATCTTTAAAACAAATGAATTTATAGGTGACTATCAACATGGTTCCGGTTTCAAAATTACCGGACTCTTTAATGTAAAAAGAGCCCCTCAATAATATGTCCGGCAGTGTAATCCAGTTAGTTTAGCAACGTATTCGCTATGTCAAAGCAGACGTGCGAAATGAACCGACGATAGGCGAGGTCTTAAACAATTCACCCTTTCACTTCCAAAGGATACAATATTGAGAAACAATTTTATAGTCTATTCGGACCTTCTCAGTTTATAGCACAATTACATCGAGACAGATATAGGAAATTTAGTAGCCCAATGAAAATGAAAGTACGAATAAGATATTCATTTCATTAATATTATACTTTTTCATTTTATTTAGGTACAGTCGCCTTCAGAAATAGACGTGTATAAACTACTAGTTGTTGCCCTGACCCCATTCACGTAGCCCATGGTAACTAAACCTGAATAAAACTAGTCTATGTCTTCCACATATTGAGAATACACTTGTACCTTTTCCACAGTATTTATTATTGAACTTGAAAAAGGTCAAGCGTGTTCTCAATATGAGTAAGGGTTTTGTAAGGCAAAATCAGTCAGGTTCTATAATAAGTACTGTGGAAAATATATATGTATATTCTCAATATGTGTAAGGGTTTCGTAAGGTGATACCAGTCAGGTTCTATAGTAAGTACTGTGGAAAAAATATAAGTATATTCTCAAAATATATGTAATGAAACCAGTCAGGTTCTATAATAAGTACTGTGGAAAATATATATGTATATTCTCAATATGTGTAAGGGTTTCGTAAGGCGAAACAGTTTAGGTTCAATAATAAATACTGTGGAAAAGTATAAGTGTGTTCTCATATATATAGGCTCGCCACCTATTACATTGGGACCTAATCATAAACTGGCGAAATGTGGGTGCTAGCACCTACCCCTTTGGGGATATAGGCGTGAGTTTATGATGTTTATGTTATGTGTTCTCAATATGTGCCATCAATCAACAATATGGATAGACTAGTCTATGTCTTGCTATATAATCTACCCTAATACCAATTTCCAGCCAGATCCGTTCACCCGCTAGAGCGTGATTGAATAACAAACATCCAAACATCTTCACCAAAGACATTTATAATATTAGAAATAAATTAAGAAATTAATTGATGTAAATTGAAATGTAACAAATAGAATTATATTCGTATATATTTATTATTTTTTTATCCTTTCTACTCCAAACAGCAAAGCGCGAATAACTTAATCACATGTATCAAGGAAACATAGATCAAGGTAACTACTTGCCATCAGAACGGTCCGTTTTAGTGTAAAAGTAATGGTCTATAGCTACCATTTAATAATCTCAAACAAATTTTCTGTAACTTGGAATATAGCGACGCGACGTCAGAAAGGTTAAAGTGGTAATTATATAAGTGTTAGTGCGGTAACCGTTATGACATATAATGATACGTTACATATTTCGAAGCTAGATTAGACTCGGATTATACTTGCCGGATATAAGTAGATGTACATTCAAAGACCGTTTTGAAGTACATACATAATATAATCACACCTTTATCCCTGGGGGGCTAGGCAGAGGTGAATTAAAATCCACATTTCACCAATATTTTTTTTGGTTCCACGTAACAGGGGGTGCAATTGTTGGCTCGAGCAATGCATCCGAGGCTGAATCTGGGTTGTATATATTTGTCTGATGTTAAACAGCCCTCTCCCTTAGTAGCCTTGTATGACACCGCATGGGAAGAGAAGGGGTGGCCCAAATACCTACCTACCTACCTCTACTCTGCCGGAAACCACGCGGCTAACGCGGCTGTTTAGAAGTTTTATATGTTAATATCTGTGGGCCTACCATGATGTACGCTACGCCATTGCAATTCAGAGGGAGGTAGAGAGACCTTGTATAACTCTATCCTTCTTTATCTGGACCGTGACCCAATGCATGATCTCTTATAAGTACGTTAGGGTACTAGTGCAACTTATTATAATCGTTAAAGGAACAAAACGAAAAGAAAAACTTTTTAAACAATATGGCTATTCTTTTATGCTAGCACCAATTCCGGTTGCATTGACAGCTAACAATTTAAATCATACCGCTCTTTTACTAGTCTTCTTATTTTTTTTTATTTGACATTTACGGTAGTACGGTACATATGCAATGCCATGCAAATGGCAAACAGGTTTGCTTGTGGGGTTAAATGTTCAGTGTAACATTCAACCCCGTAAGAAAACTGGCGCCAATGTGCGAATGATTTTGTTATTCGTACATAGGCAGCATTTTGAAATTTTAAAAATAAGGTCATGACTACTTACCTCATTTTAATACGAGATCATTGTGACATGACAACAAGATTCAAATCTAACCTTAAAGTGATAATCTCTCAGCCGTCTCACGCAATAGACAAATATAACGTACACGTAGTTCAATATCAAAGGTCGTACGTGGATATAACGTAAATTTGTACAATTTCACTAACTACCGGCAGTTTGCGTCACGTGTTCAACATAACTGAGTAATCGCCAACTTTTCCGACATAACCGAGAAGCACCAACATAAGTTTGATGGGAGGTGTGTTGACCAGTGGGAGCTAAAAGATATCGTTACTAATAAAGGTAGTAAGAACATAAAAGATATTTATATCCTTTTTTATTAATTTTATAAAAGAGATAAGATATTTCAGTCTTTGGAATTTTTACAATTTCCCTACCGGCCTTGATTGAAATTTAGCACACACGTAGTTTGAAGTAGCATATGGCTCACATTTTATTATGCAGGAATGGAATCATAACTCCACAGTGCGGAGTCACAGATGTCAGCAAGTTTAAAATTTATTAGTGCAAAATTGTTTTGAAAGCGTATATTTATTAAACTTATCGTAGTAAAAGCAGATCATACAGATTCTCATTCTATTGAACACCAATTTCACAGTGGTTGTGTTATGAGTAAGCACTCGCAGGAACGCACTTAGATATGTATATTGTACCTTTGGAAATTTGTTAAATGAACTAGATGATGAATTTTAACAATAAATTGGTACAACTAAATTTTATTAAAATATTATAAGCGTTCCTATTCATCAGTAAAAACTATGTTATCCAACAAGCACTAAAAGATATGAAATTTTTTAAAATTAAGCATAAAAGCATAATAAAATATTGTTCTTCTTCATTTTTGCGTTAATCCCAGTATTATGCGAAGCTTTTATCTCGGAGTCTAGGGTTCGCTTTAGCAGTCTAACTGCAGATTCGGCTAAACTTCGAAATTTAACCGCAGATTTGGGCTTTTCTAATCATCGGTAAAAACAAGCACTAAAAGATATTAAGTACAATATATTATATCTTATAGTGTGATGTAAGCTTTATAAATCCGTGCCGTCCAGATGTCGGCTGTGGTCCGGGCGGTAATTTACTAAATTATTCCCTTCCGGGCTTCGCGTGAGCGCCCTTGCATTGTCACCCCATTCCGTCGCTTTGTTTTAAATCGATTTTCTTTGGTTGCCTGTGTGTTGTTTCTTTAACTTGTGTTTTAAAATGTGAATGGCTTTTGCGTTAGTTGGATTTTGGTACTTAAGTTACTTTAAGTAGCTTAGTGACTTTAATAAATAATTTGATAGATGCTTCGGTTTATGCCTATGTGTAAATCCTTACTTTTTAAACATCCATGTTTATAATGTTACTTGTTGCATTCTTTATTTAATTTTAAACTTACTAGCTAACTCAACAACTTAATTCTAACGTAGACAAGTAATAATATTATTTTATTACTGACTAGCTGTTGCCCGAGGCTTCGCATGCGTGGTATCGCGACAAAACATACCCTATATCCTTTCTCAAGGTCTAATCTACCCCTATTCTAAATTTCATCAAAATCGGTTCGGCAGTTTAGGCGTTAAGGCGATACAATCTTACCACACAATGTACTAACTTACTCGAAAAATATAGATCAACACTATATAGACATACGAATGTCAATCGAAGGCATTTTGAAAAAAGCACATGCATGAGTAGCCGAAACCGGCGAGCATGTATGAAAACAATTATGAAAGTTTCAGAAGTGAAAGAGGTATGACAGGATCGTGGCATTTGGAAAACTGTAGTCTCTGTCTACCCCACTAGAAAAAAGGCATGACGGTGTATATATTTTACTTAAGCGTATACTTAAACACTAGTAAATTACTAAGCAAATGTATATCAACATTCAATATCTACATTATAATGTCTCTAAAAGCCGCTCGCTCGTCCATTAAGCCGTGTGTGCGCAGTTAAGTGATCGCGTTAAAGCCATTAATTATATTATATCGTAGACTGCTATCACTTTAGTAGTTTTAGTTTTAAATGAACCATTTGAAGTCTAGGAATAGTAGTTCTGGGGTGCTTGGATTCGAATGTTCTGGAGTTTCGTCAGTTGATCTCAATATAAGTCGGATTCAAATTTAATGACACGATAAGACTAAGCTGTGTGATGTTATTTATAGAGCCATATATTGTTTATGTTAACCTTAATTCTACAATCCTCTGCCCCACAAACCCCTATGGGAAACAGACGTGATTTTACGTATGTTTGTTTGTATGTAATTCTACAGTTCTACAGTAAACTTCCCTTTATTAAATGGTAAAGAGTGGGTTATGCATTGCATTATTGATATTACATAAATTTAACATAACATAACGTAAACTCACGCCTATATCTCCGAAGGGGCAGGCAGGGGTGCTAGCACCCACATTTCGACAGTTTATGTCGTAGCCGGTGAAGGAGGTTATGTCGGACTCGAACCGACTAAAACGCACGCCGCCTGTGGGTCGCTTTGGTTGCCGAAGGTGAGGTTGACAGGCATAGCCCTCGCACCCCGGCCGACCCAGGGCCATCTCTCACGATCTGGCCCTCTTCTCGGGAGTTGGGACTACAGAGTCCCCAACTCGTCCCCGGAAACGGGGAGGCTCGCCAGACGCGGCCTGCTTCTGCCAGGGTGACAGGCAGCTCCACCTGTCACCCCCAGGCCGGCGCTCATGGGGGGCGGAGGTCGTTCATCGACCTCCGACACCCGAGTTGCCTTCGTACGCGGGCAGCTTGTCTTGCGATCCTTCGTCGCTCCAGCTGCCGCTCCCACCCCGCCTCCTCCTTCACAAGCATTACTTGCTCGCAGAAGGAGGCGCGACAATAGGAACCCTCGACACTGCTTCAGGTATAGCCTCTACCTGTGCACTTTATAGCTAACATATTATAATAATTACATTAAATCAATGCAGCTATATTAAATCCAAAGTAAATCAACATGATCATGTTAGTATTCAAATGTAGCCTATCAATAACATCCGATGTATATTTGCGATTAGCCGCTCCTATCTAATTGAGATTAGTGATGTGTTTACATTATCGATAAATGCATTAGGTTGTTGTCGATAAAGCGTATCATCCAGGGGTTTAATATCATTCACTGAATAGATCGAAATATTTTGGAGTGTTGTGATTGAATCGCGTAAAATTTCATGTAAAATTAGGTAGTAAATTAAACAGTAAATATGCTACAAATGTGTATTAAGCTAAAGGTATAATGATTGTCTCTGATTTTTTAAGAAAATAACGAAATGTTCCCGATGCTGACCTTCCTTGATTGCGTGATGATACAGCCTACATAGTAATAATAATTTCTTTATTTAAAGCAACATAGGCTCATTCAGGGTTAGTTACCTTAGTAACCTAACCTAACTAACACAGAAAAAGTAAGAAGATACTTACTTTTTCTGTGTTTAATTATATTATTGAACATTAATATTCATTATAGTTAAAATTGAAGTTATAAAACAAAACAAAATAAGATCAATCGTTCAATTATAATATCTCTCTTTTTCTCCATTTATAAATATACCTATTACAATCCATAACTGGATATCAATGAGCACCTTGGTACCCGTTACTCGACAATATGGTTGGGAATGGACTGATTGATTCTTCACTGAAGAAAATTATTGATGAAAATAATTCAGTCGTATTAGATTTTTCGTTTCATTATATCAATATCATATCAATCAATCAATTAGCCCATTGCAGTCCACTGCTGGGCATAGGCTTCTCCCAATGTAGGGAGGCTTTGGCCTACTGTTTCCACACTGGCCAGACGGGTTGGTACAGGGTTTTATTTCGAACTTTCCTTTTCTCGTCTGCGTACTCGTTGCCACTGAACATCAGACGGGCAAAATCCCTAAATGTATTTAAATAAATGGTCAAGAACCACTACCTATCATGTTGTGCACAGTAGGTAATAGCTCACAATTATGTGGTCACTCACTATTTTCCCTTCGTATTAGTATGAACATAATGACATACAAATACATGTATATGTATTTGTATGTCAGTATTTATGTTGATATTTTTTGTGTGAAGCCGTATATTAATTTTATTTTACTTCCTTTTCTCTCTTTCTTTTGTTTTAATACACTATCTATTTAAGTTTAGACGGTAACTACACCATATCTTTTGTTGTTATAACATTACTGTCCATCCCAAGGTTGCCTGGAAGAAATCACTTCAGCGATAAGGCCGCCCATTGTACATTGAACTGTATAGATGCTACCTACTTGTCCTACTGTAAATCTGTTTGTGTACAATAAAGAATTATCTATCTATCTATCTATCTACTTTTACATTAGTCACCTCTTACGACACCCGTCGGATGAGATGGAGTGGTAATACTGCTTTTTTACGTGCGCTGAATCCCTACGGATACCCCCCTACCGGAGCCGGTGGGAGAGTCTATGACAGATTCGAACCTACCAAAACGCACGACGCCTTAGGGTCGTTTTTGGTTGCCGAAGGTCAGGTTATTAGCCATATCCCTCGCACCCCGGCCGACCCAGGGCCATTTCTCGATCTGACCCTCTCCTCGGGTGCGGGAACCCGAGTCCCCAACTCGTCGTCGTGAGGGGTGGTGATACTTGTATTCTTTGTCCGACACCACATTATATCGATAATTTATTTCTTTCCCATCACTTTTTTGAACCGCAGCTCAGGTGTGGCGCTTACATTACGTTACTCGCGTGCTACAACTAGGAATGTTGATATTCTTTCCGTCTCGATACATTTGAACCGGTGACGTAACTCTATATATGCTTACTGTATTGGATACAATCAGACATTTTTGTGGTCACCTCTATATTCCGTTAATATGCCCCTGCTTTAGATATGGAGATTAAATAAAGTAATAAAAGTTTCCATGATAAGATAAATCCTGCTAATCTTCGTAATCCTACTGATATTATAATTGTGAAAGTTTGTGAAGATATTTATATGTTAATTATTTAATCACACTCTAATGGTGGAACGGATCAGGATGAAATTTCGTATATAGATAGATTGCAGTGCGGTTTCGTCGGCGAGCAATTTTGATCCCGTTCCTGCAACCCATAAGAACCTATTTCCGGGATAAATGTGGACTATGTGTTAATCTAGACAATAATCTAATCATGTCTTAAACTCAGCCAGATCCAGTCAACTTAGAACGTAATATTATTAATAGGATCTCTGTATGAAGAGTAATATCTACTCAACAATAGAAAGTTGTTACTTTAAAATGAATAAGTAAGTGATTTTTATGTCCAAACACAAAATCAGTCTCGAGTGTTTTTAAAACACTTTCCCAAGTAGCCATTCGACTTTGAAATTAATATTCAAGACCATTAAGGTATGATTCCGAAGGCTACCGCAAACGTAAAGTAGTAAGAGGTGACTAACGGAAAAATACGCAAACGATAACACTGCGAGAGAAGGAAAACTCGAAAAATACCCTATACCAACCGGTCCTGTTTCCACGCTGGTCACAGCGTGGAAACAGTAAGCCAAAGCCTACCAGTGAACTGCGATGGACTAATTGATTGATTGATTGATAATTTTGTTTATGGTTTTAATTCATTGCAGTTTGCAGCTGCAATCCGCTCATTTGTCCATAACAATACATTTAAATATTTTCAAATACATTGCTTTTTAAACTTCAATAGGAACAAAACGGCATAATTGTGAAACCGCAATGAATTAAAACAATTAACCAAATTATCATATTCAAGTATATTCGTGGTACGTTCCACGTCTGCAGTTGTCCTATGTGATCGCCTTCAGAATCATGCCTTTAGTTTCAAAGTCAAACGACTGGAACTTGTCCTAACACTGACTTCTAAAAAGAAATTTGATCAACAATATAAAAGAAAATACCGAACAGGTTGGTGAGCAATTACGCTGATTACTAGACGGTAACCCTAGACCGATTGTCTTAAATTCCACCTAATGAACCCATTTATTCGGTAAACGGTGCGTGTGTGACTACACACGGTTTAGCAAAACATCGAGCATTCTAGTATATTATTTGAAAAATTTATTGATAAAAAATTAGCCACCTTCTTCCTTTCCAAATATTCATCTGAGTGAAAAGAATGTTATAATGGATAGAGCATAGTATGTGGAGTCATCCTTACATCTTCAGGGTCCGAGGGTGGTTAAGTTGTATTCCCGTAATAGCCAAAAATAAGCTAAATATTGAATGGAAAGTGGACCTTGGGCGCTGAATGCAACCAGGTAATTAGAATTACCATGATATTGAGAGCATATAAAAGATATAGTAAGTTATTATTTGGTATATTTGTAGAATAGGACACTATTTAAATTGAGTTGTAAGTACGTTGTAATGGCTAGTAGCTAACTCTTTTTTTAACTGTTTTATTATTTTACATATTCTGGGAAAACTCTTCCGAAACCCTTTTTTTACAATGAATTCGAGGATTTAGAACGGACTTGGTACAACTAAC
Organism: Eilema griseolum; assembly: GCA_963662185.1. Taxonomy (NCBI): domain Eukaryota; kingdom Metazoa; phylum Arthropoda; class Insecta; order Lepidoptera; family Erebidae; genus Eilema; species Eilema griseolum. Next base: position 10,950,668 of record OY759255.1, read on the forward strand.
TCAATATATTTTCCAAGACCAATTGTAAACCGTTCACTTTAAAAGTAGTAATTTGAGCTACCTTTCTTGTTTATCATTATCAACAAGTTGGTTATAAATTCGGTCTGTGTGTCACCGAATAACGCGTTACCCAGTAAAGTAAAAATCACAGGCGCTATTGACGCGAAGCTTTATTTTCATTTCGACACTCATTCTTCAAGTCGTTCGAACTTTATTAGAACAATGTTCTTAAGGAAAAATTGGGGAAATTCTTGATTGGGACGTGAAAATGGAGCAAAGTAGATTGATTGTGAAAATGAATGCGTTACCTATGTTTTTGTTACGAAGTTGATTTTTTTTAGGTTGTTCTTAAGAACTGGCGACTGGTATTAATAATTTTAGCTTACTTTAAAAATACATAAAATAATATTTGAAAAATGCGTCATATTAAAAGTGATTGTGAAATTTGTTGAAAATTTTAAATAATGTTTATGTAAATGAATGAAGCGCCAGATAATGTATATGATCTATATATACTATTACTTTCTTATTACTGGATTTTGTATGTACATACATACATATAATCACGCCTTTATCCCCGGAAGGTTAGGCAGAGGTGAATTAACACTCACATTTCACCATCATTGTATTCGGTCCCACGTAATAGGGGGTGAGCCTATTGCCGTTTTCTGGGCACTATTGTTGACTCACGCCATGCATCTTAGGGTGAGTCTTGGCTGTTTTTTTTATTCGTTTTTTTTGTAAATAATAAATGATACAATGTGGAACGAAAGGTGCTGAATAATGTTGCAATGTTTAAAGTCGCGTTTTATCTGATGCGTTCAAAATTCGTTCTTCGGAGTCCGAAGTCCTCTTTTTGTTATTGACTGATATTTGTTTTAATCCTGGTCGCATCCGAAGCCTTCACCTTAGAATCCAGGTACAATCGCTACCTCACAGGTAATTAGTCAATCTATAAAAATCGTATGTATGAAATGAAATGCTTTTATTTTGAAATAACTCTTGATTAACTCGCTTACAGATCAATAATTTCAAATGTATGTACTAATCATACCAAATTTTTTAAACATGCCCGAAATGCCTACATTTAAAAATTGAAATACAATAATTGCAATGGATTATCTCGGGGTAAGATTATGGTCGTCTCATTACATCCGCCATCTTGATCTCCGCATCCCAACTATCAAATAAAGTGTAAATATAATAATTAAAAAGTAATAAATTGCGACATAATCCGTTCAAATAGTTTTTTTTTTTAACTTTAAGTGCCAATAAACGTTTATAAATAAAGAGGTTAATGTCGATTAGAGCTGTCAAAATGTGTTTAAGAAAAAATGTAACAGAAAGGCATGCGTCCCGTGGCCTGATATATCTATAATACTTCACATAAATTAATTTCTCCACTACATATTAATTTTGAAACACCAAACAGCCTCTTGAATCAAAGCAATTATTTATAATAAGAGTCTTATCTCAAGAGTGGCGGTATGTAGAGCTTGTTTTATTATTTCCGTTCGGTACGCGCCGGATGAGTTCACGTTATAATATTTAGGGTCCGTTAGTGTACGCTGAAAGTAGTTCGCTCTAAGTCATCAAATATTTCAAAATTCAATGTTTAAAACTTCTGCCAAAGTGTCTAAAGAAAATGATGGCAGAAATAAGTTTAATGGATATTTTAGATAACAGCACGTCACTATTTGTCGTAATAATTATATTGGCACTTTTATCATAATCATTTATAAGTCCCGTAATCAATTAAAAGTAACTGTCTCTGCATTCATCATATAACAGGAAACTGCAACCAGCGGCCCATTCATTCTTCGGGCACAGATTAGCAACGATTAACAGTAACTCTTGTTCTATTTTATAACATACTGCACTTTGCATCTTTTAGTGTTTAAATCTATCACCATCATCATATTAGCGAGTATTCTGATTGCTTCCAAAACTACCACCTCAGAGTCAAGAGTCCGTGTTCCTACAGTTTCTTCTCTAACCACGACATTGAGATCTTTGGTATGTATATCATCCACTACCTGTATACCTATAACCGTATTATAACCTATATTACAATTATCTGGCACTTTCTTGAACAACGGAACCATAAATAATATCCTAGTTTAACTTAACCACATATTTCTAAATGTTCATTACGATTTATTCTATCATACGTGTAGTTCAATTTTTCTGCATTTCTTTATCTAATTAAATATATAACTTGTACTAAATATTATGTGCCCTAACCAGTTTTTTATTTTTGCTTTGTACGAATACTTTACTTTTATTTCTCCTAATACTGGTTTATGATGGACATTTATGGACTTGACGTTGCTTGATTATAATTAGTCGTAAAATTGATCATGTTTTAAGACACTAAACGTCAACGATAATCATTAATTTTATCGGCACTGCCAACCACCTCTGTGATACGTAGGTACATACTCTTTCTCTCTTGCTTCTGTCTTTACATAACTTACAAGCAGCTTCTGTTGTAATTACACTTCTTATGCAAGCCTTTTGGTTTTGATAGTTTGTGTCCTGCTTTTATATATTTTAAATATCATATCATATGCTTTGTGAGGTAAATTATATATCATAGCTGCTAGCTACACTATTGTATTGATGTATAGCAGGCTATACTGTACACAAATAATAAGTTAAAGCTTCCTGCTGTTGTTTTCCTTTCTGGTAGAATATAAATCTTAACTTTCGTAACTTCATGTACCCCTAAATAGCAAATTATTATTTTATGCAAAACTTTTACCTCACAAATATTTTATGATAGGAATTAAATTTCTTATTTTACGTAACATTATAAGCAATGCAATCAATTAATATCCTCTTTAAGCGTACGACAGCTAACCGTATGAAATTGTGATGCATTATTTCCTTGTCACTATTTATAACATACACCTGTTGCAAATTACGAAGTTGAGAACTTCGCTAAGTTCTAAAAGTATGTGTATTTCTTTTTAAAATATATAGTCAGTAGAAATAGCAGGAATGAAAGTGGCTGAACTATTGAAGTTCAACCAAATCCATAGTTAGACTGGTAAGGGAGACCCCAGACACATAGGTGAAAGCTTCGAATGCGACTAGAATTAACGCTAAGATGAAGAGTAGTAGGTATAAAAGTGACATCCAGTTAATTTAATACTATTAATAAGAAGGTTTTTACACATTCTGCCGCACGATTTTGGTATATCCATAATACTTATAGTAGTATTATACAAACCGTAATTTACGACTACAACAAACACTGCACAGCACAGAAAAGTTACAGTAATTACAGTGCACTGGGGGAATGGAACGAGAAAAAAATATTATACTACCCCTAACCCCTAATTACTCGCCCGAAACACGTACTAGGACAAATGTACACCATAATTTTTACAAGTAACGATTGCAATTTGACATTTATTGTAGGCATTAAGGAGAACGATACTGACCGCTATACGAGCGGCCATTTTGCACACGAGGTGAATTCATAAAATGGTGGATTACGGATGCGTTGACAGAACGCGAAGCGACAATTTTATTTTAGTTGTAGTTATTTATTATGTATTAATGAATGATGTCCGAAAAAAACCTTTCAAGTTCGGTCAAATCAAAATCACCTGATTAACGAGGCTCTTCAGGTAGCGATCGATTCTTGCAAGGGATATGCCTGCCAACCTTATATCCGGCAACCAACAACGACCCTTAGACGCTATGCGTTTTTATTAGTTCAAGTCCGACATAACCTCTCCCATCAGCGAAGAGGGGGGTCAATCCCATGAAGTCAACTCAACCAAAAATGAGATGAAAGTATGTGGATCCTAGGCTCCAAGGTTGCAGTTACGTAAGTTGTATCTATGCAGTAATTTACGTCCTTTACACTCCTGCGTGTATTTCTGGCAAGCCCGTCAACTTAACATACCAGATTTTTTTTTAAGTATCCAAAGGCTTTTGGCATATATAATATAGCTTATTAAAATATAAATAACTGTAGCAACACTGTTATCTGAATAATAAATGTAAATATTCTTGTCGTGACTGTCTTAAGCAGGACCGCACGAATTAGCTCCTTATGACATCATCTTTGTGATAATGGTAATAATTTTAACAGTACCTATTAACGGTCTAGAGTCTTGCGGTATCAATAGAACAGGTCAAGAAACAGATTGAATGTTCTTGTTGAAAAATATTCTACGAGATAATCTTTCTAATATTCTACACAACGCTATCTAGACCCATAGTAAGCATAGCTTTTTTTTTTTTACGTTATGTCGGACTCGAACCGACTAAAACGCACGCCACCTGTGGGTCGCTTTGGTTGCCGAAGGTGAGGTTGACAGGCATATCCCTCGCACCCCGGCCGACCCAGGGCCATCTCTCACGATCTGGCCCTCTTCTCGGGTGTGTGGGGACTACAGAGTCCCCAACTCGTTCCCGGTAAACGGGAAGGCGCGCCGGTAGACGGTAAACGGGAAGGTGACAGGCGGCTCCACCTGTCACCCCCAGGCCGGCGCTCATGGGGGGCGGAGGAGTAAGCATAGCTTAACTAGCTTGTGTTATGGAATCTAGAATGATGATTTTATGATCTAGGAATTGCCAATACAAATTGCCTTTTGGTATGAGAGGTCCTTAAAAGTATTAGCAATCACAATAGAACTGTTTAAGTCTTACGAAGGTAGCTTATACCCGTGGCTGCACATGGTTATCCCCTCGAACATATAGGAATGAACCTATTCCCGTAATGCAAAAAACATAATCTAATCCTGGTCGTGCTCCAGCTTGTGTACACAAGTGACACAATTGGATATTTACCTGTAGTTAAATTAAATTATTTAACTGACCTTATTAATTTAAGAATGGTAAAAGAGCGGTAAAATGACGTGTCGTTTTTTTTTTATACCACTTACTTGGCAGACAAGCACACGGCCCACCTGATGGGAAGCGGTTACCGTGGCCTATGGACGTATGCAACACCACGGGTGTCACACTCGCGCTGCCGACCATAAAGAAATCTTCTGATGCCCCTCTTGAAGAACCCCATATTGTAGGCGCTTGGGAAAGCCGCAGCAGGGAGGTCATTCCACAGCTTGAGTGTGCGTGGGATGAAGTTTCTTTCATACCGCACAGTGCGCACCGTCTCAGGTCGCAATGTGTGAGGATGAATTCCCTGCCTATGGCGAGAAGTTCCGATGATAGAATGTAGCTACGGGCATCATGTAAAACAATCCATCTGAGCACAAACCATTGTATAGGCGGTAGAACACACACAGTGAGGCAAAATCCCTCCTAAGGCTAAGAGGTTCCACACTACCTGTGAGTATGGGATTGTCAACCAGCCTCAATGCCCGTCTTTGCACTGAGTCGAAGGGGTCAAGCTGGTATGCAGGTGCTCCAGCAAAAAGGTGACAGCAGTACTCCATGTGAGGCCGAACCTGTACTTTATAAAGAAGGAGTTGCTGCCCCGCAGTGAAGTACTGCTTCGCCCTGTTGAGCACTCCGAGCTTTCTTGATGCCAACTAATAATCAAATAATAATCTTGTCCTGCAAATGACTTCGGTATTGGACGTCGCTGGAGATTTGCGTGATTAAGTAACAAACAGTTACATTTATAATATTAGTGTATTTTGTTGAAATTAAAATAAAATACAATACAGAATATATACAAACCTGCAGGTTCAGGCATCAAATAATACCCCATAGCTGTCAACCGGGACGGCAAAATATACACTTTCTGTTATATGAGTTACCTAACGATGCTCACTATTACGGTAATAGTCAAAAGGAAGTCATAATTAATTTTATAATAAGCAACATAAATCTAGTCACGTCAAAGATGAGTCTGGTAATCAAATTTGGACCGTGGCGTCCGTGAGGCGCCAATAGTCAGACTAAACAGGTATAAAAAATATAATACCGTAGAAAAAGAGATATTTCAGTTATTTTCCTTATTGGGTTCTTTAAAAACTACTAACTGACGCCTGCAGCTCGGCTCCCGTGAATCCTATTTCCATGGAAACTTATTCATAGGATGGTACTCAATGTCTTCTAACCTTTAACGTGATTGAATAACAAATATCCTAACGTCTTTACAAATTTTCACATTCAAGATGACTAATTTAAAGTAAGACTACCCGCGACAAAAATCCAATCCCTACCTTTACCCCCCTCCCCCCCCCCTACACTTTAAGAAATGGGTGCACATCAGCACGGTAGTGTTGTGATTATACGTGAATGACGTAATAATACGAACCGGGCCTTCTAGATCTTAAATCCAACTTCATAACCCGAAAAGTGCCAAATTTTACACGTCACGCACTTGCATTAAAATAGTAATAAATGTCGATTCTAAAAGAAAGCTCAATTGATTATTTTATAAATGTATCGGAACATTATTTCGATATCTGCTCCATTAATCACATCAAGCAACTTAACCGGAGTTTAAGTATGACGTCAAAACAATAGAGATCATCAAAATATCAATTAACTATACTTTTCATAGCATTAGGCTTTCCTGTGACTTCACTCACCAGTATTTTTAGAAGTAATGGAACATTGGACATTCTTTCCTGAAAAAGGAAAAGAAAAATTGGTAGAGGTTACCAATAGGCACGGAATTCATCTCCACATATTACAACCTGAGATGACGCGCACTGTGCGGTATGGAAAGAGACTTCACCTCACGCACACTCAAGCTGTGGAATGAACTCCCTGCTGTGGTTAGCCCATGCGCTTACAATATGGGGTTCTTCAAAAGGGCCATTAGAAGGTTTCTTTAAGGTCGGCAGCACGAGTGTGATGCCCCTAATGTTGCACACGTCCATAAGCCACGGTAACCACTTCCCATCTAGGTAGGCCGTGTGCTTGTCTGCCACCTAAGTGGTATAAAAAAGTTACGTTTGTCTACAAAATTCTAGGACATTCTGACCCTGGACAGGTTTTCATACTCGCACCGGCTAAAACCACACGGTGTTTTGTCACATCAGCCTGTGTGGCCATGTTCCCTAAAAACGATAACCTTGAGGAGGAGTTAGTGTGTGTTCGAATCCTGGTCATTAAAATATTGTAATCATGTGGGATAGAATATGTCCAGTAACATCTTAAGTAACTATACTTTGTAGCCTGAGCTGCGGTCCATTTAGAAATGTAGTACTGTATAGGATTAGGTCTTTCATTTGGCTTGTACGGCTTTTTCCAAAGAGCGATTGCTGTTTGACCTGTCAATCCCGAGAGGACAACCTCACAACCTCGTCATTTGATTGGCAGGTGTACCTATTCGTCCGTTTTGACATAAATTCTCAAAGTCTAATATTTTTAAAAGTATTTGTTTCAAATAACACTTTCCGCTCAGTACAATAACCCACCATCAAGAATATTAATTATTATGAAACATCAAAAACACATTTTGACAAGCATTTAAAGTTTTATATAAACATCTATTAGGTAAGAGAATTATTGACGAGTAAAGTAGAAACGATGGAATATAATTTCATTAATCATTTTACATTAGCGATTGCTTTTGTCTGTCTATCCGTTCAGTAATAGATCGATGGAGGTTAATATATCTCTTTGTATTTTATTTAATAGGTTGTAAAGTAAAAAATGTTGGAGACTTTGTTAAATTGATGTGAAGCTTCAAAAACAATGTTACTGTACTGTCATTGTTAGAAAATTCGGCTTGCGTAGCTACCACGATGCGTATAAGCAATACAGTTTTAGCCCACGTACTTGATAGAGAAGGATGGAGCTATACACTCTATATCATTTCATCTCTCTCCCTTTGGACTGCTACTTAAAATAAATGGCTTATGCGCATCGTGGTAAGCTTACTGTGATGCAAATGTCATGACAGCCTACGATGTTATATAGCTGATTGACAAATCAAACAATTGCTCTTAATTATAAATCATTTAGGTTGCTTCTAGGGAAACGTGTTCTAAAGTCGACCACATATTATCGCTGAGCAGGCTCACCTGCTGCAAGATACCATGTAGTCAAAACCAATAGCAATATAAAAATAATTGATACTACCCACGGTGCAATATTTTATTGAAAAGTTTAAAAAATAGGGTGTCAAATTAATGACAATTGCACTTTTCAAATCTATACTATTATTATGATAAAGTTGTTAAGTATTAAACATTGGAGATATTTTTAAAAAAGCACGAAGAAAATCCGCGATGGACGTAAAAATTACTGAACGCATTTTGATGCAGCTTTTTCTGGTAAATATGTCTAACTCAGACTTAAAAAAATGTTATAAGATTGATCACAATAGGTTGTGTAAAACCAGAAAAATGACTAAATCTCGCGATAACCCAGATCTAAGCAAACGGAGCTGCGGGCGTAAACTCCAAGATAATTATTATAATTAATAATATAAATAAAACAAATAAAAATCATATAATTCAGGCTTTGCCCATAGAAAGTTAGTAACAAAAGAACTTCAGAACTTTTTAATGCAACATTACTATATGGGTAGACTGCTTTTACGCAACGATGAGGAAGAGATGCGCGTCCTTGGTGCATAGGGTGCGGGCGAGCGACAACAGCATCCTGAATATGATCGCGCGAAGGCTGGACTGCCTCCATGTAAACCATTGTTGTGCCATAGCGGGAGGGTTGGTACAGCAATGGCCCTTATAATACTATAATAACTATTAATAATATACTAACCTAGATATAAGTGATACTAACAAAGATGAACCACTGTTGTTTTTAAAAATAAATAAATCATTCATTCATTACTGCCAGAGAAGGAAATTTCGAAATAAAACCCTGTATCAACCTGTCTGGCCAGCGTGGAAACAGTAGGCCAAAGCCTCCCAACATCGGAAGATGCCCATGTCCAGCAGTGGAATGCGATGGGCTGATTGATTGATTGATTGATTGATTGATTGATTGATTGATTGATTGAATGTAACAGATTCCTTCTTAGCACCAGTAAAGCAGTAAGTGTACGGACAATGCGAGTTCTTATAACAAAAGATATTAATATCATTAACCTGTTAATAAATCAGACGATCACAAAAAGGAAGTCGATTTAAATGCCGACAAAAAACTATTAAAACAAAATGATTCAGATCTAAATCAAAAAGATTTGAAGGAATATGGACGTTATGCACTAGAAAATATGATACATTGACTGTGTAATATGAGATCGTAAATGGTCATTAATAAACTGGTATTTAAGATACAAAAGATGTCTTGAACGATATTGTACTAACTGCTTAATAAATCATTGGAGTGTTTAGGTTTTGGGTCCTGCTCATAACATCTCGCCTATATAGTTTACGACGACAACTAGTACTTATATGAAATGCTAAGCTTTCGAGAAAAAAATAGCAAGTAGCATGTAAATGTATATCTACTAATTAGACTGGCTAGCTATATTGAATAAAAACATTGGTATCGCGGAAAATCACTATATTTTATTTTTTTTATTTGAACTTTTTGCACTAACAGACAAGGATTGTACAAAGGCGGACTTAATGCCACAGGCATTTTCTACCAGTCAACCTTAGCCTTAACTATAATAATAATAATAATATACAACATTCTACACATCACTGTCTAGACCCATGGGAAACATAGTTTATCTACTTTATGTTATGAAATCAAGAATGCGGATAAACATACTTAGATACTATTTTTTTTGTAAATGGATACATATTATACATAGAAACACCCAGACCAATGCAAAAATACATATTCATGCATACATATATACTTGCAATGAATGGGCATCAAACCCACGCATTCATTGCGAGATTTTCAAAACTCGAAATATAACTCTGTACCAACCCGTCTGGCCAGCGTGGAAACAGCAGGCCAAAGCCTCCCAACATTGTGAGAGGCCTATGACCAGCACAATAGGCTAATTGATTGTTTTAGATCAAAAGTAGGCATTGTCCAACTATCTTCCTAGATCGAATCGAGGAAATTGTACTGTGTTTTAAATCATACCACCTCAAGATTTCTCATCAAATGACACTTTTTTTCTACACTGGAAACACCAACCTATGCTTTTTGAATTTCAATTGAATTGTGCTATATTTAACACAATGGAATGCAAATATTAATCACTCCTGTCTTTACTCAACCTGAGATTTAATTATACTTGATCGGTATAAAATTATTGTTTGAGACTTTGCCTCAAGGTATCGGAAGCTGGGCACGGTATTATTTATGGCCTGTAATAATATAATTTGCAGGTTGCTACCGATATCGGAAACCTTTTTAAATGAAACCATTCCCGATATTGTTGCTTTTTTGTTTGTTAAATTGGAGTATCTACTAAATAATTATATTCTACATACGATAAAAAAGTTACTAGTCATTAGATTAATTATTCAGTGTATGCAAAACTTTTGTAATTAACAAAAAGTTCTGAAATAGGTATTTTTTAAAGGTTAGATTACTTTTACGAACAGCATCAGTACCATCGGGGTGACGGGTGGAGCCGTCTGTCACTCTGGCAGAAGCAGGCCACGGCGGTGGTGTGCCTTGTGCGCCTCCCCGTTTCCGGGGACGAGTTGAGGACTCTGTGGTCCCCACACCCGAAGAGAGGGCCAGATTGAGAAAAATGGCTCTGGCCGGAGTGCGAGGTTTGGTTTCACCTTTGGCAACCAAAAATGACCCACAGGCGTCACTCGTTTTAATCGGTTCAAGTCCGACATGACCTCTCCCACTAGCTTCAGGTGAGGGTTGTCCATGGGGATTTTCCGCAAGTAAAAAAAAGTTGCTGCCCAAAAAGTTCTTAATACCTGAGTATTTAGATATTTTTGAATGCTTAGCTAGTCAAGTTCGATCTGATGCTGACTGTACTACCCAGATAATTTAAATTTAAATATTTATTATATATTGAGTCATAACCATCATCACCCTAGCAATAGACCCAGTCGCATACAAGGTGTTCACCTTAGAGTCCAAGGTCCGTATGACGTGAAATGGATTTTTTGCTTATATTAAGAGCGACTGCCATTTGACCTTCCAGTCTGAGCCCTACGAAGCACGGAAGCGCTCAGTTGAAATACCACTAAGCGGTCACCCATCTAATGGTAATCACGCCTAGTCGACAACCCACTAATCGTTTAGAAGTGTCAAAATCTTTGACTTTCTTAGTCTAACAATCTATACTCAAAGAAAAAAATAATTTGCATTTTAGAAGTCGAGCGAGCGATAAAGTATATTTCTGCATAATACGACAGCGTTCAAACAACGATGACAGATCTGACATCACAGCAGCTGACACCGCTGACACCATATTTTTTTCTTTTACTTTGTGATTTATTTCAAAAGATTTTGCTTACGTTTCCCTTATTGCAATCCTTGTTATATTATGAATGTGTAAGTTTGGTTAGATGTGTGAATGTTATCTATTTAATCAGCTAAAAAGATTGTCACAATCGTTATTAGTCAAAATAGCGTTATTATAAACATTATTATCAAGCTTTTACAATTGCACTGCACTTATTGTTATATTTATTAATATTCCGTGAAAAAGCTATACAATATATATAACGGGAAACCGGAAGTCCGGGCTGTTTGATTGGTGATTCGTGACCTCATCAGCACGGGAATCCATAGCGGGCGGCATACTCCAGGAAACGTTGAAATAAATACACTGGCGCGTTGACTGTTCACTATTTTTAAATACACAGACCCTTAAGTTACTCAAACAATTAAGGATTGCAATAATAATTAACGACTTTAGAGCCAGTGGGTTTGTGAATGATCACCCCGTGTCACGTCTGTCAACCACTGATTACTTTGACACGACGACGTTCACCCGCCATGACAGACACAACACCATTCGGGGTTACCCGCTCTTATTTAATCGTTAAAAAATAACAGAAACATTACCAATGATTAAAAAATAACTGAACAAATTACAACTCTCAAAATTAACTGGTTTTCATTATTGAATAATGTCACGAGCCGTTATATACAAAAATGAAATAGAGAAAAAGAGGGAGACTGCAACTTTAGGCATCGAAGGATTCCTTCCCATTGATCTAAACTGAAAAGATTAGATTGTAGTTTTTTTTTATACAACTTAGGTGGCAGACAAGCACACGGCCCACCTGATGGAAAGTGGTTACCATTACCTATGAACGTATGTAAGTGGAGTCACACCAGTGGAGTCACATCCGTGCTGCCGACCCTGTAAGAACAGAGATTTTGTGCCGTCAGTGTAGAGGACAAAGCAGGACAAGCCTTTGGTCATCCCACTGACAGCACGAAAACTCTCCAGTGAGCTCTGGCTACCCTACTCACCGCCGGGAACACAACACGATGTTATTATAACCGCGGTATTCGGTAGTCTTGTAAGTATAGCTTATATAGATTTTTTATTCCGCAATAGGTGTAGAATAGGTATTTGGGGTAAGCGTAACCGCGTGCAACAGCTAGTTGATAATAATAAAAATATTTATTAGTGTTAACTAATAAATATAGTTAATGTTATTTTTAAACTTTCGCGGTGTGAATTCATAATTATACAAGGTATCGTGAAAAACTGACATAGTGAGTGTCGCGTGTCGCCAGCCTAACCGTTCATAATAAGTGTAATAGCGGGTAGGCGCTCAAAAATGTTCCCCGCAAACCTCTCGACGCTCTAGACTAGTCAAGTCGTGACCACGGGTGCTGCAACGAATCCGAAACGTCAGCAGAAATAGTAAGTTCCAAGATATAATTCGCTAGAAGTCCCGATACCTTGCATAAATAATATAGTTGAAGAAATTAGTTGGTGTTCTCATATCACACGATTTAATTGACCAAGTCAAAATAGATTCTTTTAATTAAAATTTCTTACGATTAATCATCTCACGTGTAGCCTGCCTACGCTTCACTTTTTATATAACGTGTGTTTCTGTATCAGACGTAGTCATTACAAGAATCTGTGTCTAGCTAGGTATGTAAAAACACGTCGCTTAATATCGCATATAATATCAGAAAGAGCACAATTGCTTTGCAAGATACTTATCATTAACTTTTTGCAGACTTTGATCCAGTAGTGGTGATTTGAATTTCTTTGAATGTTTTATCAAGTATAATAATAATTATCATTTATTTACCAAGAAAACAATTTGAAACTTACATTATCGTAGTTCTATTTTAAAATATTCTTTATTTAAAATAGTTTAAATGTGTACTGACTATTATAAAGCTGAAATGTTTGCTTATTTGTTTGGTTGAAAGCATTGGAATCGGGAATTACTCGTTCGATTTGAAATTATTTTTGTGTTGACTAGTCCATTTATCGAGGAACATTTTAGGTTATATATATCATTACGCTACCACTCAAGCGAGCGAATCAGTAAGCATAAATGTTAAACAATTTGACAGATACCCATATATTATTTGAAAATTTAAAAATTACATGCATGTGTTATGAAGTAAACCAGTGGTGAAACCAAGGCGAGTGGGCTAGTGAATATTATAAAATGACGGCATTGCTAAGCCATATTCAGGCTTTGATGTATGGGGCTACACCAAGATCTGCAAGGGTACAAGCCAACCTCCCCTTAAAATCGATGCAATTCGGTGCACGGAGGATGCTCAGGCGGCAGTCGTTGCCATAAGATAAATCAAAAGGAAAAAGATAAAGAAGTGGAAGTATGGATCTCAGGCTCTAATATACAAGATATGGATGGAATTAGGATTGGTGCTCAGATAATGGAAGAAGACTAGTGTTAAGGCGTAATGTTGCTTACAAGATCACGCAGAAACATGGCTTAACCGTTTAATTATAGATGCTGTGACTTATAGACACAGCCAATAAAATGCATCGGACAAAAAACTGCTTCAAAACGCGTTTTGTGTCAGCTATGGTGCATTTAGACCAAACGCACATAAAGCTAGAGTATACTGTGGCTAGAGCTAGAATAAAAGCATTCCAGCAGAGTAGAATTTAGACCTCTCCATCTCTTTCCATGCGGTGTGAGACCCAGCTTCAGATGCATGGCTCGAGTCAACAATAGTGTCCGAAAAACTTTGTCTTCACCTCGCCTGATGGTAAGCTAAATGCAATGTCTCAAGAGGGTCACCATTACAGACACTTAGTAATGTTACAATGGTGGCACTCAGCTTGGCGGCCTCATCAGGTGCTTTTTCACACCCTGTATAAAGGACCCGGGACTGTAGGACCCGACACTTGCTGTGTCTAAGTGCAATGTGTGTATATTATATTTAGTATATATAAAGCTGATATAATGGTATTTTCTTACTAAAAATCATTCAAATTTCAAAAATAAAATAAAAAGAGTATTAGGTATTACCTACAAGTTTCGTTAGATCAATTACTTTTTTATAAGTCACTACTGACCGACTTGCGTTAATCACTTCATCATTGCTCTCTGTTCTAATATTTAGTTTACAAATAACTATTACAGTTATTCTTAATAAAATAGTGTTCAAATCGATTAAGATGAGTACTTACAGGGTTGGCAGCGCGACTGTGACTTCTCTGGTGTTACAGACGTCCATAGGTCACGGTAACCACTTTCCATCAGGTGGGCCGTGTGCTTGTCTGCCAACTAAGTGGTATAAAAAAAATTTTTTTTTAATCAGTTCAAGCGAGATTCGATCCCGCAATCTTTCCCTAACAGGGGGAATACTCTGTCCATTGAGCCACTGAACCTCGTCTGAAGTGATCCAAATCTTCCTATTCATATGTGTCTTACGTTGATGGCGATGCTTTCCTTTTTTTAATAGATTTGAATAGTTAGCATACTAAATGTCAGTATCAGAATAAACGGGATATTTATTATCCCGTTTATTCTGATACTGATGTCAGTGACCATGATAGTTTAAATACCTATAGCATACTAAATGCTTTAAAACTGTATTCTATTAAAATAGTATTTTTCCCACCCTCCCCTTTCCTACAAAGGACAACACGTACAGGGCTGAGATGTCCCCCGCACACGGTGCAGAGTATTTATTATAATTATCATATCATAACTCTTCCAATGACAGGTATAAAAAACTTAATATATAGCTAAAATTAAATTTGTAATGAAACTGTATAATAGCAAATGATCCCTCTCTCCAAACATTGTGCTGTGCCCGACAGGGTCCATAATTGTAACTTAATCTTAATCTGACATCTGTATCACATTATGGAATGCAATAAATGTATTGAGTATTGAGTATCGAGTATCCAATCAAGAACCAAGCGGTTCGGTGACTCTTTCCTTTGTCGCACCATTAAGGCCTGGAACTCATTACCAGCTCTCGTGTTTCCTTCGTCCTACAGTCCCGGGTCCTTTAAGCGGGGCGTGAAAAAGCATGAAGAGGTCGTCAGACGGAGTGTCACCATTGTCACATATATAAGTAATGGTGACCCTCCTTTCTGAGACTTTGCCTTTAGCTTACCATCAGGCAGGGAGAAGTCTAATCGACGTGTCCTCTATATAAAAAAACGTAGAAGAAATGCTTTAGTCTCTTAATTTACATGGTATAGACAAATATTCCTTGTCTAATTTTATAAAGCTGACGAGTTTGTTTGTTTGATTGAACGAATCTGAGAAACTACTGGTTGAAATTGAAAAATTATTTTTGTATTTAATAGTCCGTTTATCGAAGAAGGTTACACATTATGTGTCATCACGCTGCCTACCCAAGGGAGCGGAGTAGTAATCATAAATATCAACAAATCCAGTAGTTTCTCATCCATTATTTGCAAACTAAAACAATTCGGGCATTATGTGACTCTAAGCGAAACTGGGACGGGTCGGTTAGTACTCAATAAATGACATTACAACAATCAATTCACTCCGATTCAAACAGTTTATCTCTCTAAGATCGCCTCTCCTTATATTCAAGGATTTTGTGGAGGCGTGAGAATATGCAAAAGGTCTTTAAGCTACTCATGACTGCCACAACAGATACAGTCAGCATCGAATTGATCTTTATTAAAAAAAGTACTCAAAACTATCTCGATGAATGACGTCCACCCTCCATAAGCACAGGCCTGGGGCTGAGGCATTGCGTGCCTCCCCGTTCCCGAATACGAGTTGGGGGCTCTGTTTTCCCCATACCCGAGTTACGCCAGATCGGGAGAGATGGCCCTGGGTCGGTCGGGGTGCTAGGAATATGCCTGTCAACCTCACCTTCGGAAACCAATAACCACCCACAGTAGGCGCCGTGTTTTAATCAGTTTGAGTTCGATATAACCTCTCTCACTGGCTCCGGCGTGAGGGTACCAATTTTTCGCACGTAAAAAAAAGTACTCAAACCTTCTTCGTACTGTCTTTATCCCCGGTGGGTAGGGCGGAGGTGAATTAATACCTACATTTCACCAAAAATAGAATTCCGTTTCACGTAATAGTGGGTGAGCCTATTGCCGTCTTACATGCACTTTTGTTGACTCAAGTCATGCACCTGAGGCTGAGTCTGGGCTGTACATATGTGTCTGATGTTAAACAACCCTATCCGTTAGTCTCCTTGTACGACACCGCACGAGAAAAGATGGGATGGTCCAAACTCTACTTTGCTGTCCAAATTCGGATGATGATATAATTTAAACTAATAAAACATTTATAACAGCTCTTAATACCTTGGTATTAAATTCATTTTGAGGCTTTGTAGTCAAAATAGATCAGGCGCTGACTGTACCTACTGAAACGTTTATTTGCATATAATTTAAACAAACAAACTAATTACTTAAAATTACCAAATTAGTTAAGTCAACCGCGTAATAGGAGAAAGGCAATGCTGAGCCGAATTCGAGCATCAGTAGTTGCGCCATGTAATTGGCGATTCGAAAGAATTAAGTGTAATCTACTACTTAGATTGTTGTGTAAGTAACTTTATTCTGATGTTGTGTGTATACTATGCTGTATTTTTTTTTCTTTATAAACTCATGCCTATATCCCCGAAGAGATAGGCAGAGGTGCTAGCACCCACATTTCGCCAGTTTATGTTTTAGGACCCAATGTAATAGGTGGCGAGCCTATTGCCTTATAAGACTGCGATAAATACACACATAACTTTGAAAAGCAATCGAAAAGTCATTGGTGTGTGCCATGGTAAAACCTGGGACTTAGGGATAGGGCTGTTTAACATCAGACAGATATATACAGTCCATACTTAGCCTAGATGCATGACTTTAGTCAACAATAGTACCCGGAAAACGGCAAGAGGCTCACCCCCTATTACGTGAGACCGAATTCAATGTTTGGTGAAATATGGGTGTTAATTCACCTCTGCCTAACCCTCCAAGAATAAATGCGTGATTATATGTAAGTATGTATGTAAGGGACAATAGCAGCACATTTTTAATGTCGAAACTTGATGTATTAGATCTACATGGAAAACGAAACGTAACTTATCTATGAATGCCTTTCTTATTTCGTATGGAAACTAAATCGTGCCAAAATTTTGCAAAATATTGATCACGTGGGTCACGTCATACAATCACATATAATAGTAACTTTATTAGTTACCTAAACCTGTTTACAGTCAGTTCATACCTAAATCAATTCCATCACTTTCATACCATTAGGTAGAGTAGGTCTACCCTACTCTAAGATTACGAGAAATTGACCGTCGGGTGACCAGATGTATAATAGGACTGTGATTCAGTGCACCGCAGGCCGCTACTCAAAGCTTGGTCTTCGAGTAACTAGCTTTTAATTGTCCCATTGCAATGGTACTGCCTACTGATAATAAGATAAAACGTCTTTATTGTACACCAATAACATATTACAGTACAATAAGAGATATAAAGTTGCGTGGTACGTACAGATGACGGCCTTATCGCTCTGCGGCAATTTCTTACAGGCAATCGTAGGAGACTACACTACACTGCCGTGATAAGAAGTTTTTTAGTTTTGAACATAGACCTTTTTTTATACAACTGAGGTGGCATACAAGCACACGGCCCACCTGATGGA
This sequence comes from Eilema griseolum, assembly GCA_963662185.1. Lineage (NCBI taxonomy): Eukaryota > Metazoa > Arthropoda > Insecta > Lepidoptera > Erebidae > Eilema > Eilema griseolum. The sequence goes on from OY759255.1 coordinate 10,968,565, forward strand.
AAGTGTTTACCGTGACCTATAAACGTGTGTAACACCAGTGAAGTCGCATCGATGCTGCCGACCCTGTAAGAACAAAGATTTTATGTGCCCTCAGTGCAGAACACAAAATAGTGTTTTGAATCTCATAATTCTTCAATAGGATTAGGTTTTAGAAGATAAATAACCACTTTTAGATTCTATTTTTAAATAGGACCCGTCAATTTGACATCACGTTGCCTGATTTTAAGCTAAAGGCAAGATCTCAGGAAAGATTCTTTATATTCCTGGTATTTTTATTAATGAAATAAGCTAGTATTACAAAAATGTTGTGAATTAGGTGTGTAGGGAGCCAATTACACCTGTAACCCAGTACAATTACTCCTGTTGGTTGACAAACGAGACTCTGGGTAAAGCTTCCATCTTGGGGCTGAGAGTTCGTGAATAATAAAATGAAACTGATCTACAGTTGTGAAATTATTGGCTGATATAAAACTTACGATATCGGTATCTACGTCGGTAGCTTAGTGGTTATAAAGTCGACCTTACGATCGCAAGGTCCCGGGTTCAAGTCTTGGCCGTTACACTATCGATGTGAACTCACTCCTAGCACAAGTAATTTAGCTTAGCTTTATGGTTACAGGTTACAGAGATTACGTTTTGTAAGTGCCGATTTAATGTCTATGCAGAATAAACGATTTTTTGACTTTGATTTTGACTAGTAATTTTGTTTACTGGCACTGTTTTAGAAATAGTTCCTAGTTTATAAAACTGTTGCTTAATAGAGGTTCATAAATAGAATAATTAGCATACTAAATGCTTAAAATTTTATTTTATAATGTTACTATTTTTTAGAGTATCACACGAGTGTTTTAGGACCAAATTATGTTCAGTTTCATACACTACTTTATCTAATCTCATGAAATAATTGGCTTTAATATAATTTGCTTAAAATGACAGAGACGTTGAGCGTCAAAATTCTTTTGCTAATCGCACATGCATGTTTCAACGCATCCACAGACTATGTAGAAAAAATCCAGATGAAGTTGTTTCATATTGTAAAAGAAAGGTACATTATGAGACAGTTGGCCGTATCGTATTGTTTTTTTTTTAAATATTTTGATATTCTAATTAACAACTGTATTCTCCACAAGTTAGCAGGATCTCATAAATAAAGTAATTGATCGATTAAGGTACTTCAATTATCATGATCACTCACATTAGTATCAAATTAATCGGGGTATTTACCATATTTTATTGTTTTGAATTTCCGATATTTCGGCGCCGTTGCAAGCACCATTATCACGAAGCAACTGACTTCAGTTCTTCTTCACTTCAGTTCCTACAAAAAAAAAATGAAAAAGAAGTACAAAAAATAGAATAAAAGCTATTTAAAATGCCCGAATTTAAACCTTAAAACAACACTCGCAATATTTTAAGTCGATGGGGAACGATTAAAAAAAATCCTTTGGCTGAAGTTTTCAAATAACCACGCTATGTAAATGCCATTAGTATATTCCGGTGATGTTGCGGGATCAACGTCTTTCTGATACAGGCACCCATTTGGGTCTGTGAGGGGTGCAAAGGCGAACATAATTTACTGTCCAATTTTAGAAAAGACACCGGTTGTTGATTTTTCTAAAACATTTACACAAATGATAATTATTATGTTTAGTACGGAAATGCTGAGATCTAATGTTTGAACATGAAATATTTTATCTTTTATATTAAACTACAAACTCTTAATTGCTAGTTAGTATTTAATTATCGTATTCTCGTCTATGTGTGACGTTATTGCATGCCAATCTGACTAAAATATGGTGGAATTTAAATGTATTGCCTGTAACCTGTAACCTTTGTTTTAATTTGATTTGAATAATATTTAATTTGAAGCAGATACTGAACTAAGCCCAGTAGGTGGCTAAAAAGTAAGGGACTATTCACGAACTATCGACCATGCAGTACATATACACTAGAATTTAGATTTTTACTAATTATCAAATATGGAATTGGTTATGGAGTCGCGGTTATCGTGTTGCATTTTACTGCGAAAATATATGTATTGTATCTTTTGCATTGACGTAGAAGTAAGTTTTAACTTAATAACTCGACGCATTTCTGAGTAAAAAGGTTTGACAGATAATATTAATAATGATATATCTCTTTATTGTATGTACACAAAGAATGGATACAGAAAGATAAAATTTGGTACAGTTTTGTGACATAACAAATGGCGGCCTTATTGCAAAAGGCAATCTCTACCAGGCAACCATGGGATGGAAAGAGTTAGATAAATACGTAGCTACAATCTGTAAGGGTTCCGTTTTTTTTCTCCTGAGTTACGGCACTCTAAAAATACCATAACACAACAGTAGTCTTAAGTTATTTTTAGGGTTTTTCTAAACAGAAGTAAATGAACTAAAACTAAATTATAATGCGAGTTTGCATCCATTCAAAGTTTGCACCCGTAAAGTCGTTCCAATTTCGCTCCTGATTCGTCGAGCCGAAATTTGAGGGCCTAAAAGAAAACTTAAATTGGACTTTTGTGAGGCTGTACGTGGTACTTCAAGTTTCCCGGTAACTTTCACTGAAATTAGATTTTCTGAATGTTGACCTTCTTAGTTTTAATGGAATAATTGTTTGTTTACATTTGTATGGTAGGTAGGTACATGTTTTAAAGGTAGCATTTTAAATTTAACCCTGTGCAACAGAAAATATACCATAAGAAGGAACAGAACTTTCCCAAATATGTTTTCTTAACCAAGTATCTTTAAATGTAAGGTACGGTAATATGACTTATTCGCCTTACCTAATGGTAAGCTGAAGAGTAAATGAATCAGAAATGAGAGTGACTATTGCAAATACAAATAGTGCTACAACCAAATGGTGGCGACATAGTATGGCGACGAGGAAATACCGAGTTTGACAGTCTTATCAGATGTTTTTTCACGCCCCGACAAAAGGACCCGGAATCGTAGACAGAAGGAAACACGTGTGCTGGGAAATAAGTGAACGAAACTTTGCGGTGCGGCAATATTATTATCTATGTGCCTATTTTACCCAACTGCAAAGACGAAATGTTTTGTACATTTCGTTCTTCTTAAAGTAGGTAATAAAATTAAGTGAATGAAAACATAAATATATTATATATTTTAAGTTAGTTTATTTCAATTTAGTCGCCCACTGTACATCGAAATAAGTTTAGTCATAAATAAATATGAAATTTATTTGAAATACTTTTGACAAACTGTCTTTTGACCAAAATTAAATATAAATAAATATAAATATAAATATTCTACAACATTCTACACAACGCTATCTAGTCCCATGGTAAGCATAGCTTAACTAGCTTGTGTTATGGAATCTAGAATGCGGATAAACATACTAATATTTATACTAATAATAATAATACTTTTTTTTTGTAAATACATACATATTATACATAGAAACACCCAGACCAATGCAAATACCCATATTCATGCATACAAATATTTGCACTGAGCGGGGATCGAACCCGCGCCTCCTGCGTAGCAGTCGCGTTCACTACCGCCACGCCACAGAGGAATTTTTTAATATCAAAATGGAATCTAATAAATATTTAGAACGAATGCAGTAAAAATTTAGTCAAATAAATATCCACTGCTTCTATGTTACAAATTCGTAAATTTCACAATAGTTATAATTCATTGGTTTTATAGCCGTTGTCGATTATATTTTAATGGAGCTAATGTAAATTCTTTTATGTTGCATGTAGAACGCGTGCATTTACAAAATATATATTCTGAATTTACATTTCAACGACCTCTAAATACAAGGTGAAAGTCTGTAAAGTTTAGGTTTTTATTTTTTATTTTTATTCTTTATTTAATCGAATTCAACAGAAAAAAATTACTCCAATTTTCATCTTTTGACTTAAATCTGTAAATTCCGTTTTTCAGTTTTCAGTGCTTTGTGCTTATTTTATTTTTAAGTTGAAGATCTTCGGGGCTCAAGCTTGCATGCTGAATTCTTTCTAATTGATGTTCGGATCTCTGGTACACGCTTTCTTCGCGAGGTTAAACTATCCAACACGCTCAAATTAAAAAGATGCACACGGAATTGGCATTCAAATAAAAATGACGAGAAGCCATTATCTTTACTAACCGGTAATTTTTGTGTGTTATCCGTGTGGCGACGGCAAAAGAATACAAGTATCACCACTCCATCTCTTCTGACGGGTGTCGTAAGAGGCGATTCACGGAAAATACGCAAGCAATATCACTGCAAGGAAAGAAAAACTGAAAATAAAACCCTGTACCAGGCTTGACCTTGAGCAACGTGGAAATAGTAGGCCAGAGACTCCCAACATTGGAAGACGCCTATATCCAGCTGCGTATTGCGGTGGGCTAATTGATTTATTTATTTTGATTAACTTCTTTCGGTACACCATGAGAATTGATACGGGCACACTTTTTTTTTTTTTTTTACGTGCGCAAAATCCCCTCGGATACCTCCCCACCGGAGCCGATGGAGGAGGTTATGTCGGACACGAACCGACTAAAACGCACGCCGCCTGTGGGTCGTTTTGGTTGCCGAAGGTGAGGTTGACAGGCATATCCATCGAAAAGAGATTTAGACGGGCACACTTGTATTAACCACTACTCTTATGTAAAGAAAACTTTTCAGAAACTAGAATACCACTTCCAGTTTCTGGAAAGGTACCACAGCCTTAACTACACTATAGTAGTCCAATTAGTTGGGCCAAGTAGTTAGACCACTGTGTTCCAACTACTATTATCGATTCTGTGACCGATAAGAGTGCTGAAAAAGATTCCTAATAGAAATAAGAAATAAATTTATTTAACTTATACTACTCTACTCTACTTTTTTTTAATACACTATCAATTATAGTTTAGCCGATAAGTACACCATATTTTTAATTTTATCATCCCATGTCTCATCCCAAGGTTGCCTGGAGAAAATCGCTTTAGCGATAAGGCCGCCCATTGTACATTGAACTGTATACATGCTACCTATTTGTCCTACTGTAAATCTGTTGGTGTACAATAAAGAATTATCTGTCTATCTATAAGCAGAGCCTTTGTAATAAGTTAAATTAGTAAGAAAGAATTACGTTAATAGCAATATATAAATCTACTACGAATAACTCCAAATAATTCTATATAATATTGAAGCGCCACAAGAATGCGTGACAAATTTATTCCGTACTTTAAACATAAGACATTAATGTTAATTTTAAGATTTGGCCTTAATCCATAGACGAATAGAAATTACATGGCTCGGTTATTACTTGAGGCGGAATCAGATGGGCTTATGTCACAAATTAGTTTGATTATTGATGTCATAATTGTGGAATAAAACCTACTACTACAGATTAAGTGTTGACAGGCAATAGCAATTTAAATTATTTAATCCATGGCGAGACAATCTTAATCTTTTATATAACTTAATCTTTGAGCTTATTATATCAATTAATTTTAATCTTATACATATTTCATTCAATATTTTTCTTTTATATATTATTATCCTATGCTCGGTTCTACTCAACCGAGCGCTCAAACAAACGTAAGATTCTAATTCTGAAGAGGTTTCAACCAAATCAATCAATCAATCAATCCACTGCAGTCCACTGCTGGACATAGGCCTCTCCCAATGTGCGCCATTTTCGCCGATCCTCCGCCTTCCGCATCCAGTCTGTCCCAGCCACCTTTTTCAGGTCGTTCGTCCATATGGCTAGTGGGCGTCCTACCTTTCGTTTACCTTCTCGCGGTCTCCACTCTAGGACTCGTTTGCTCCAACGGCCATCGGTCCTTCAACAAACGTGGCCAGCCCGCTGCCACTTTAACTTGCTTATTCTGTGACCTATGTCGGTAACTTTAGTTCTCTGTCGGATAAACTCGTTCTGAATTCTATCCTTCAGAGAGCCCGCTGCGCGACTTTTAAGCTATGAACCAGTCCCACTGTAAGTGTCCACGTTTCGGCATCGTAAGTCATAGCAGGTAGGACGCACTATTCAAAGACCTTTGTTTTAAGGGTTCAAACAAATAAATGGCAATAAAATCAGTTCAGTAGTTTTTACGTCCATCACGACTAAACAAACTGACAAAAATGCCTTTTTTTATTTCCATTGGTACTTATCGTTGATTCAAGTCAATAACTTTTTTCTAATATCTGCTACGTATCTGCTACCACTTCACAATTTATATAATACTAGCGGACCCGACAGACGTTGTCCTGTACACACGTCTTTAATTTCATACTTTTTTTAATGACTCCTTATAAATAAGAAATTAATTGAAAAAACATTTTCCAGTAGACCAAATTGTAAATCTAAACCATTCTCGAATCTCCACGAACACACACAAAAAATTTCATCAAAATCGGTCCAGTCGTTTAGGAGGAGTTCAGTCACATACACACGCACACAAGAAATATATATATTAAGATATAAATGTTACAAAGGCAAAGTATACGCCACACACAGTTATACACCACCGCGGTGGTAGCGCGCGTGGCGCGCCTCCCCGTTTCCGGGGACGAGTTGGGGACTCTGTAGTCCCCACACCCGAGAAGAGGGCCAGATCGTGAGAGATGGCCCTGGGTCGGCCGGGGTGCGAGGGATATGCCTGTCAACCTCACCTTCGGCAACCAAAACGACCCACAGGCGGCGTGCGTTTTAGTCGGTTCGAGTCCGACATAACCTCCTCCACCGGCTCCGGTGGGGAGGTATCCGTGGGGATTTTGCGCACGTAAAAAAAAAAAAAAAAACAGTTATACACCATATGGTGTTGAAGTTAAACTTTGGTTGAGACTGTTAAACCTGACTAAAACTAGATTTAGCCTTTGCACTAGCTACAACTACACAGCCAGTATAGTTTTAACACAAGATGTCGAAACTTGCCCTCTAAGACACTCCTGTTAGGAGTGCTAAACTTTCAATGAAGCCTATATTATATGCTTAGAGTACATAAAATCGCATGCGTATATTATGCTTATTAAATGCATAGTACCACGATGGTGCCCCATGGAAAAGAGTAGTGCCACCCCATCTCTTCCTGTGGGTATCATAGAAGGTAACTAAGAGATAGAGCTATTGTATACATACATACGTACATATAATCATGCCTTTATCCCCGGAGGGTTAGGCAGAGGTGAATTAACACCCACATTTCATCAATTATTAAATTCGGTCCCACGTAATATGGAATGAGCCTATTGCCGTCTTCCGGGCACCTATCGAGTAAGTATATACATATACTCGAGCCTGTAAGGTAGAGGTGTATAATACCCACATTTCGTCAACTAAATATTATGGACAGCGCTATTCATTATCTAACTGTAAACATACATTGATTCAATATCAAATGATCAATTTCCTTTATTCTGTTTAGGCACATAAAGAAAAAAATTACATATGAATGTAATTTTTTTTTATACCACTTAGGTGGCAGACAGGCACACGACTCACCTGATGGAAAGTGGTTACCGTGACCTATGGACGTCTGTAACACCAGAGGAGTCACAGTCGCGCTGCCAACCCTGCAAGTACAGAGTTTTTGTGCCGTCAGTAGAAGACAAAGCAGGACAAGCCTTTAGTCTTCCCACTGACAGCACAAATTCTCCACTGAGCTTTGGCTACCCTACTCACCGCTGGGAACACAACACGAAGTTATTATAGCCGCGGTATTCTGTAGGGCGGAGGTACTGCCCCAGTCGGACTGCTCAATCAGGCGAAAATACCACCGTGTCCTACCTTCTTAAATTGGAATCTACTGAGAAGATACCAGCAAAAAACTCACTTCGTCAAAAACAATTTGATTATAAATCGAATTGTTTACTGTTGGTTGAAGAACAGCCCTATTGTTTAGTCGACTTCTATGATGTCCACGAGAAGAGATGGGATGGTTCTATTCTACTTAACCGGGAACAAACACAGCATTCGTTCAATAATGTATTATTACTGAACGCTGTTTTGCTTACACATTTTTATTTTTTTCATGAAGATACAAACCAATCTGAATAATTATCCACAAAAATTATACAGATTGCTCAATTCACAACGCGTTTACCAACAAATGAACAACATAAAATGGCCGTATTGCTGCGAGCAATAATATTGAGAGGCTAGTTTATTTAATGTAAATTCTCTCATACTATATACATCTCTCATATCATATTTATGAGTGTTTACTGTGTAAGAAAGGAATATTAAATGCTAGTAGGATAAATCATTGTACAGTCGGCATCAGATCTTGACTAGTAATACTAGTAGACTATTCAGATCTTTTTGAGTATTTTGCTAGTCAAGATCGATGTAAGATGTAAGATGACTGTACTCTACTCAGTAGCTGTACCCTAGGTACTCAGTAACTGTACTCTACTCAGTAGCTGTACCCTAGGTACTCAGTAACTGTACTCTACTCAGTAGCTGTACCCTAGGTACTCAGTAATTGTACTCTACTCAGTAAAGTACTCAAAAGGATCTTATTACCCCATGGTATTAAGTACTATGATCTTTTTGAGTAATTTTTGTATACAACTTAGGTAGCAGACAAGCACACGGCCCACCTGATGGAAAGTGGTTACTGCAGCTTATGAACGTGTGCAACACCACTGTAAGAACAGAATTTCGCTGGCCAAGCCTTTAGTCTTCCCACTGACAACACAAAAACTCTCCAGTGAGTTTTGGCTGCCCTATTAACCGCCGGGAACACAACACGAGATTATTTTACCCGTGGTATTTTGTAAGGTGGAGGTGCTTCCCCAGTCGGACTGCTCAATTGAGGCGGTAATACCATCGTCCAACATTAGTATATAGTATTTTACTACTCTCTCAATAACAGCAACTGTAATTATTAATAGTTATTCATTATATACTTTATTGTATGCCAATTACAATATTCATGATTCAGAAATTAAGAAGACAGGAGCAGTACAAAGGGCGGCCTTATCGCTTTACGCAATTTCTTCCAGGCAACCGTCTAACCCCTTCAACTAAGCTAAATTGCTTGTGCTAGGAGAAGGTTCACGCCGGTAGTGTAATGGCCAGGATTCGAACCCGGGTCCTCTCGATCGTAAGGCGAACTTCTTACCCACTAAGCTAAGCTACTGACAACTGTACTCTACTCAGTAAAGTACTATAAGTAATGAAAAGGATTTTTCAAACACTTTTTCAAGTTATGTGTATTTATCGCAGGTTTATAAGTGCCCGGTTAATGGCAATAGGTTCGCCACCTATTACATTGGGACCTAAACATGAACTGTCGAAATGTAGGTGCTAGCACCTCTGCCTACCCCTTCGGCGATATAGGCGTGAGTTTATGTATGTATGTTAACTATTAAGTACTAAGATCTTTTTGAGTACCTACATTTGCTAGTCACGATCGATATGATTCTGACTGTACTAGTATCGTGGAGTTGGCAGAGATTGGGCGTTTCTCTATGATTGTTAGGTAGGTACATACCGACGAACTTCATACGGCTTCCGTTCCACAGCGTCAAATTATATAAAAAGGAATACGTAGAAGATTTATGAAGTACATGTATTCAAATTCTTTATTTGATATAAATATATCAATTGATGTTACATTGTACGAAGAACTTGTACGTTTATTGAGAAGAAAATTGGTTACAGTAATTTTGGTTTTGTTATGATTTTTATAACACTATATTTTAGACTGCCTGCGGCTTTTCATGAATTTTTTTATACCACTTAGGTGGCAGATAAGCACACGGCCCACCTGATGGGAAGTGGTTGCAACACCATGGTGTTACACTCGTGCTGCCACACCTGATTGTTGAGCGAGAGATATGGCTGTCAACCTCACCTTCGGCAACCAAAAACGACCCAAAGGCTCCGTGCGTTTTAGTTGGTTCGAAGTCGACATAACCTCTCCCACTGGCACCGGCGAGTTTATCCGTGGAGTATTCTCGCACGTAAAAATAGACCTTACTGTTGAATCAGTCATGGTAAATATTTTAGGATTGACATATCATAAATTTCTAATACGTCTAAATACGTATTAATCCCGTACATTGGTTGTTGTACCAGGCCGGCTTTGCACACTGTATAATTGATACTCTAGAATTTGTGTATATTCTGAGCAGTACATAAAAGAGTTTGACCGAGATTTATGAAATAATATAAAATTATTATATAATTTATACAATTTTTTTTATCATAATAAAAAATAAATAATAGTAAATATTCCCGGCAGAGTAGAATTTGGACCACCCCATCTCTTCCCATGCGGCATCATACAAGTCGAATAAGGGATAGGCTGTTTAACATCAGAAAGATATTTACAGTTCAGACTCAGCCTCAGATGCATGTCTCGAGTCAACGATAGTGCCCGGAATACGGTAATAGACTCACCCCTTATTACGTGGGACCGAACACAATGACTGGTGAAATGTGGGTAAGCCTTCGGAGATAAAGACGTGATTATATGTAGGTATGTAATAAATAATAAGACTGCGATAGCCTAGTGGTATGGGTAATGGACTACTGAGACGAGGTATTGGGTTTGATCCCATGTTATACCATGGCACACACCAATGAATTTTCGATGCTTTTTGAAGTTATGTGTAATACACAAAAGAAAAAAATTATGAGCTTAAGAAGAAGCCAAGATTTTTGAAGATTATTGAGAATTTGTGATTACTTTAAATAATAAAATAGTTTAGTGGTGTGGGTAATGGATTGCTCATACGAGGTCTCGGGTTCGATTCCAGGTTGAACAACAACATGGCACACACCAATCACTTTTCCACGCTTTTCGAAGTTATGTGTGTATTTATCGCAGGTTTATAAGTGCCCGGTTAATGGCAATAGGCTCGCCACCTATTACATTGGGACCTAAACATAAACTGGCGAAATTTGGTGCTAGCACTTCTGCCTACCCCTTTGGGGATATAGGCGTGAGTTTATGTTATATGTTATGTTATGTAATAAAAAAAATACAGAAGCCTACTCCACTTTAACTATGCTATAACTATAGGTTACGTGTGTCAGTTACAAGTAATAAATAAGTGGCGGCATAAAATGAAAGGCCGCGATCGGGTTTACCTGTATTATGTTCATTACTGGTTTGACCTTAAACTACCGCCGCATCAATTTATTTTCGACCAGAAATTGGAAGCTCAATCTTATATGCCATGAATGAACTGAACCGACAACTGATATCATAATGTTCTAAATATGATGTTTTTTTTTCATACCACTTAGGTGGCAGACAAGCGCACGGCCCACCTGATGGAAAGTGGTTACCGTGGCCTATGGACGTGTGTAACACTAGAGGAGCCACACTCGCGCTGCCGACCCTGTAAGCGCAGAGTTTCTGTGCCGTCAGTGTACAGGACAAAGCAGGACAAGCTATTAGTCATCCCACTGACAGTACAAATTCTCCAGTGAGCTCTGGCTACCCTACTCACCGCTGGGAACACATCACGAAGTTATTATAACCGCGGTATTCTGTATCTGATAACGATACAATGTATATTAAATATATACAAATATATTTATGTTGTATTGCCATATGAATTATTTCTTGATCAGCTATCGACCGGGGGTTGAAAAATATAAAATGCTATCGAAAATAGGGGTCAGTGGTAGGAGGTAAACATGTATACATAAATAACAAAAAAATTTTTTAGGGTGAACCTTCCTTGACGCAATGTAGAAATTTGTTATAAACCTATTTTCATACTTAATGAATATACATATAAAATTTCATCAAATTCGGTCAAGCCGTTTCGGAGGAGTATAAACACTAAAACTGTGTGACACAAACATTTTATATATTAGAAATTCATGAAATAATTGTATAATCTCTCATTCTTCTTCACTTCTGTTATCTAAATGCGATACTAGATAGAAATATTTAATAATTATAACTTAGTGTACACCGCAAACTACCCTGATTACTGGCAGTATAGTCTAGAAGTCGTTTCATGTGAATGCATTGTATCGGTTATTATGACTGTGAGCATGATGAGTACTTTTGTTGTGGTAGGTACCTACTTTGTCAGCCGTATCGTTCGGATACGGCTGACAAAGACGATACCTACTTATAAATTAATACAGGATAAATTATAAATATTAACAATAATGTAATACGCTGTTTATTCAGACATATGAATAAGCATAATAATAATAGATATGTTAATGTGCCTAATTTTTTATATCTAATTTATATAATGTGTCTAATTTTAGTAAATAAATAATTAAAAATTTAGTGGATAAATCAGGGAGCTTCACCTGCCAACAAACTGTTATAAAGTTTGGCAGAAGAAAAATTATTGTAACAATGCTTGTTTTCCGCAAATAAATTTTATTTCATTTCATTAAAAAAAAAAGTTAGACCAAGTTTTTTTTTTTTTTTTTTTTTTTTTTATATAGGACACGCCAACTTGACCTCACCTCGCCTGATGGTAAGCTAAAGGCAAAGTCTCAGGAAAGAGGGTCACCATTACAGACACTAAGTGCTGCAATGGTGGCACTCAGCTTGGCGGCCTCATCAGATGCTTTTTCACGCCCCGCTTAAAGGCCCCGGGACTGTAGGAAGAGGGAAACACGTGTGCTGGTAATGAATTCCAGGTCTTGGTGGTGCGGCAAAGAAAAGAGTCTCCGAACCGCTTGGTTCTTGCTCGTATATTCTGCACAGTGTGAGGGTGACATCTAAGGCCTGCACGTGTTGTCCTATGTAGGAAAGGAGATGGTGGGATTAGTTGGAAGAGCTCGTCAGAACACTCACCGTGGTAGAGACGGTAAAATACAGCCAAGGAAGCAATATCTCTACGCATCTGCAAAGGCTCGAGGGTGTTCGTGACCTCAGGGTTCCCAATAATTCGGACCGCGCGTCGCTGCAACCTGTCGAGAGCATCTAGTAGGTATTTCGCGGAGCCATCCCAGAGATGCGAGCAGTATTCCACGCAGGAGCGAATTTGTGTCTTATAGAGAAGACACCGCTGCTCCGGCGTGAAAAAACGTCTCACTTTGTTTAAGAGTCCGAGTTTCCGCGAGGCTGTTTTGATGATGCTCTCGGTGTAATTTCTGTTATTCAGTTTGCAGCGAATATCCATGCCTAGGATATAGAGATTGTCCTGCAGTGGAAGTGGCGTGCTCTGAAGAGTGGGAAGGGGAAGGAAAGAAGATACCTTTGCTGTGAACGCACAAGCCTGCGTCTTCTTGGCATTGAACTCGACCATGTTCTCGGAGCCCCATTGAGAAATGTGATTCAAGATCCGGTCCAGTTCAGTGACAAGAAGCTGTCTTTTTTCCACGATATCAGACTGTTTGGCCGCAGGTTGTCCGTGATAACTCCCGTGTAAGGTGCTATCGTCTGCATAGCAATGTATGCTGCCAGTGGACAGCATGTCGTTGATATGCAGAAGAAAGAGAGTGGGAGATAATACAGACCCCTGCGGTACGCCAGCATTTATTTGCAAGAACTCCGAAGCCCGTCCATCACAGAGGACGCGGATACGGCGCTCCTGCAGGAAACTAGCAATCCAGTTGCACAGTCTAGGAGGCAGACCAAAGGCTGGTAGCTTGGAGAGAAGCGATTTGTGCCAGACTCTATCGAAAGCTTTGGCGATATCAAGACTAATTGCCAGTGACTCGCCGTGCTTGTCCATAGCCTCACCCCAAAGATGGGTAACGTATGCTAGAAGATCACCCGTTGACCGTTTCGGCCTGAAGCCATATTGCCGGTCATTAATTAAGGAGTGATCCTCTAGGTGACGCATGAGCTGTTTGTTAATGATGTGCTCGAAGACCTTGCACAGCACTGAGGTGACGGCTATGGGTCGATAGTTGGCTGGCTCTGAGCGATCCCCCTTCTTGGGGATCGGCTGTACATTCGCCTCTTTCCAAGCCGAAGGCACTGTACCCGAGCTGTAGGACAGTCGGTACAGCCGCGTAAGCATCGGAGACAACTCCGCTGCACATTTTTGTAAGACCACCGCTGGAATACCATCCGGGCCACTGGCTTTCCGGACATCGAGTGATTGAAGCACCGCACGAACATCGCATTGCCTGATACGTATTTCAGGCATTACGTGGTCACCATTGGGTAGTGTCGGCGGCTGTATACCGCAATCATCGACTCGGGAATTGGCCGCAAAGAGATTTACTAGCATATTGGCTTTCTCTTGCGGTCCATGGGCCAGGGATCCATCAGGGTAGCGCAGCGGTGGCAGCGAAGGCTGACAGAAGTTGGCCTGCACGGCTTTGGCCAGTCGCCAGTATCCACGGCTGCCCGTGGGATGTGCCACTAGCTCTTGACCAAGCCGCGCAATGCGCAGGGCATCCGCTTTGACGTAAGCCCTCTTGCAGACCTTTGTGGCTCTGTTGTACGCCGCCTTGAAGTGGCTCACATTGGGATCGTGCGTGGCACGCGCCCTTACCCAAGCGCGATACGCGGACTGCTTTTGATCAACAGCCCTCGCACACTCGCGCCCGAACCAAGGGCGCACTCCTCGGGCACCGGTGACATCAGTGTAAGGAATATAGTATTCCATACCCAGACCGATCTCACCGGCAACAGCAGTAGCACAATCCGAGGGTTTCTTACCTTCAAAGCAGCGTTCAACCCACGGGATGGACGCAAAATAGTTGCGCAGCCCATCCCAATCTGCTGACGAGTAGTGCCAGAGACGCCGCTTCCCCTGCACGGGTCTTGAAGGCGCTATAATTGGCACCTTGGAGCAGACCAGACAGTGGTCGGAATTGCCTAAAGCGGCTTGTACCGAAACACTGTACAGGTCTGGGTGACTCGTCAGCAGAAGGTCTAGCAGAGAGGGTGCTAGGCCCGACCTTCTTGGTATTCTAGTGACCTCGTGTACCAATTGGGTCAGGCCATGCGCCAGAGCAAAGGCATGGGCGGCTCTTCCCGCATGGTCTGTTTTGGAGGAGCCCAACCAGGTTTCGTGGTGGGCGTTAAAGTCCCCCAAAAATACCACTTCGGCGTTCGGAAACCGTTCCTGCGCATCATCTGCCGCCTGACTCAGATATTCAAAGAGTCGAGTTGTCTCAGCATCTCCTGTATGGGAACGGTAGAGGCACACATAGATCTGACTCGTAGAGCCATGGTCTACGTGTACCCATAGGGTTGAAAAGGATGGGTCCTCAAGGCAGCGCAAACGGCGACAACAAACATCCGCCCTAACAAACACGCACACCCCGGCTTTTGCACGGAAATTTTCCTCGATAACATAGCCGGGGTAAAGCAAGTAGGTCGTGTCATCAGGGCGGCCTATTTGTGTCTCCGTGAGAAAGAGCATATCTGGTTTCGCCGTCTCAAGGTGTTGGTGGACGGCGTTGAGGTTCGCATGGAGTCCACAGATGTTAGTGGACTCCACCTCAAATAGCGAGCTTGTGGGAGTCTGTAGAGCCGCTGTGTTGCCCAATACTCTTAAATGCGCTGCCATGATGAAAAGGAGAAAAGGGCGTGAAAAAAAGAGGTGATTGTCGTCGCAGCACCGCGTGACAAAGTGCGGGATATTGGTTTTGTCTATGATTATGAGGCATGGCGTGAGCCGACACGCCGTACGGAAGGGCCCCCGTACCCCCCCGAATATGGTCGCCTGGCCCCCACTTCCGGTCACCAACCGGCACGACGAGCCATACCGGGATTATGCGCGGTCTGGTGAGGCAGCCTTCCAGGGTGGTTAGTCCCAGTTGGGCCTCTGTACTATACCGCGGGCGGCCAGCGGCACCACCGTTTCTACGGGTCTCCCTGACCGGCGCGTCGCCCCGCACCATCCTCACTAGACTACGCCAAGACCCACTGGTCCCACTAGTGCTGCGACCACCATCACCCCTACCCGGCTATGCATTTGCTGATCCCTGAACGCAATCCAACCGAAATTGAATTACTATGAAGGGTTTTTCGCAATATTGCACGGTGGTACCAACCCGGTCGAAATTTGTGACAAATTTGTGCCGTCAAATCTCTACCACCAGCATACGATCATGGCTATCCTTGATATTTTATGTCATTTGTCCAGTTCTAAAAAGTAGTCGAGGAGCTCCTAAATTACTTTTACTTACTACGAGTATGTATGTATGTAAACACATAGATATATACATAGGCTGTCAAAATCAAAACCCTCCTTTGGTTTCTCCATAGTCGGGTAAAAATAATTCTAAAAATCTCTAAAAAATCTCTTCTTCTCACTGATTAACGACGAGGGTCTGGCTGGATGTCATTTCGTCAGTCGTTTGGGAGATCAGAAGGCAGTCGCTCCCATAAAAGCCACACGAGCCAATTTTGCGAGTCTTGGACGCAGAAAAAATTCTCCCAATATAAGCAGGACCACGCTAAGATGATGATCACAAGACAAGATTTTTTTTATCTTAACAAATAAATACTGAATTTTAGATTAAATATATTTTATTGCAGCTATTACAAAACAGAAGCTACCGGCTTCGCTCAAATTATTTCGAGACGAAACAATAGAGATCAGGAGCAAAGCTCTTACAGTGTGTAATCGGTATGGAACAAAGTAATTTAGAGACTGGACCTTGTTAGTGAAACGGATGCGGACTCGGGCACGAATAAAAGTATAACTTGAAGTCTTTTTGCAATGTCAAAATTATATGATACTAGCACCGCGCCGCGGTTTCACCCGCGTAAATCCTGATCCCATAGGAATATCGGGATAAAAAGTAGCCCATGTTACTCACTAAGAATGTAGCTTTCTAATGAAAAAAGAATGATTAGTATGTACGAGAGCATAGGAAGAGTGTAATAGTAGAAGAGCTGGCACCAATTTTTGGTTAGGTTTTTGAAACTGAAAGTTTTTCACATACATCTCCTATTTTACCCCAGTAGCTTGTCTCAAATACCTACCCAAAAACTGGGGCCAGCTAAGTTAAAATTCAACGTACTAGGTATTAGGCATAGCTAAATTATACCCTCTATAATATTTGTATAAAATGAATTTTTAGACTTGTGAACCATCGTTGTGAGTCCTAAGTCCCCGGTGGTCCACGCCTCGTGTGAAAATTTATACTGTTTCTACTTTTGCACAACCCTGTAGGTCATTGGCTGGATCAGGTTTACATAAGATGGATGACCATTTTTAAACTTAGGAGGTTGAGCAATAATGGCTGGGTGTAATCGTTCTATCAAAAACTAATTTAGACTGTCAAAGTCATCATTTTCAAATCTTGTTTCAATTCGTGAATTCGTGCTGTCAGTGGGAAGGCTTTTCCTGCTTTGTCTTCTACACTGACGGCACAGAAACTCTGTGCTTACAGGGTCGGCAGCGTGATTGTGGCTTCTCTGGTGTTACACACGTCCATAGGGCACGGTAACCACTTTCCATCAGGTGGGCCGCATGCTTGTCTGCCACCTAAGTAAAAAAAACTCCAGATTGATAGTTCAAAACTTTGATATATAGTTTTTTTTTACACAACTTAGGTGGCAGACAAGTCCGACTGGGGAAGTACCTCTTCCCCAGTCGGACTGCTCAATTGGGCAGAAATACCACAATGTCCTACCTCCTACAATTCTCGCTATCGTAGTCTCATTGGGTCAAAGTAATAGTTGTTAAAACTGACGACAGAAAATAATAGATCTTTTCAGAAAACAACGTGCCGGAATATCAATTCAGATTGTGATTTCAAATATCTGGCTGTGTAAGGTCAGCCCTAATCTAGTTAACCTATAATTTCAACAATGTATTTAACCTGTAGACGCCTTCTCAATTTATTGAATAGCATAACAAAAGGTCCTTCAAAGGTACAACCTTGTTAGGATCTGGTTTCGCAAAGCGTGTGAATTATTAAGTTAAACGTACCATAATACTGAGAGTTCAGAAGGCCAATTCTGCCAATTTGTAAAGATTCGATTTCGTTTTGATTCACTGTCAACATAAAATTAAATGTCAAAAACAGTCTCTGCTCCGGTTAACTAATTATTCTGATATTTAGTACACATCTTTAGTTCAACGATCTCATCATTTTTCACGTTTCACTTGAGGGACCCGGGACTTTAGGAAGAAGAAGGACTGAAAGAAAACATGTGGAATTCCAGTTCTTAATGGTGCGTTAAAAGAAAGAGTCACCAAACAGCTTGGTTCTTGATGTAATATTCTGCACCATATGCGGGTGAGATCTAAGCCCTGCACGTGTTGTCCTGTGTAGGAAAGGGGAGAGTGAGACTAATTGAAAGAGCTTTTTTTATGCCACTTAGGTGGCAGACAAGCAGACGGCCCACCTGATGGAAAGTGGCTACCGTGGCCTATGGACGTGTGTAACACCAGAGGAGCCACACTCGCGCTACCGACCCTGTAAGCGTGAGCTCTGGCTACCCTACTCACCGCTGGGAACACAACATGAAGTTATTATGACCGCGATATTCTGTAGGGCGGAACATCCCCAGTCGGACTGCTCAATTGGGCGGAAATACTGCCGTGCCCTACCTCCTATAAACCTCCTATAAGTATAAAGAGACTTGAACTTCTGGTTTTCAGTAGCGAGTGAATGATTAAGTTAAATGTACCATCTAGTACTGCGAGCTTTAGTATAACGAGGTTATTGGCTAGCAACCTTTCACTGCCTATGAACTCTTGTGATTATTGCAAGCTATGTTCTAAATGCTTTGACGCGATGGTTGTGCAAAGCTGCGTAATTGAAATAAGATAATCTTGAAGTAAAGGTATGTTGAACGGGTTCTATTCTAAATCTAAATCATAAAATAAGTCAACATGATACAATTATAACAATGTCTACATTTGTCCGACGGCAGAAGGCCGGACGGTATGACTCTGATGCCATGGAAAAATGGTAAGTGCCTTCTGTGGGATGCCACGTGTGTCAGCACGGTTGCGCCCAGTCACCTGAGCCGTACTGTCCGGTCTCCGGCAGCTGCTGCTGAGGACGCAGCGGATAAAAAACGGGAGAAATATGCGGCGTTGACAGAGCAATATATGTTCGCTCCCTTTGCGGTCGAGACATTGGGTAGTTGGGGTACCGATGCCAAGAATCTGGTGAACGAATTAGGGCGCAGGTTGAGGGACAAAACCGGTGACTCCCGCTCCGGCTCGTACCTGGGGCAACGGTTGGCCATAGCTGTTCAACGGGGCAATGCCGCCAGCGTCATGGGCACCTTTGCACCAGGTACGTCACTTCGACTTTATAAAATAATAATTATATATATAGGTACAATATTCCACACAGCGCTATCTCGACCCATGGAATCTAGAATGCGGATAAACATACTTAGATATTTTTTTGTAATAACCTACATAATATATTATGCATAGAAACACCCAGATATATTAATTTATACAAATATTTGTCCTGAGCGGGAATTGAACCCGCACCAGCTGCGTAGCAGTCGAACTAAACCACAGAGGTCGTCTTCTATCGCGATTTATTTTACTTTATTTATACTGAATCAGACGTCTTGCATGCTTTTTAACAAACGTAATCACGGGTAGAATAAGATCTTCTTTACTATAGAGGCAAAAATTTGTACATTAAGATCAATAAGAATTCATTTCTACAAATAACCGGGTTAGTATTACAAAGTTACAGTGACGTGAATTAATTAAAACAGGATAATACCATATAGGAACCTTCTAATACCCCAATTGAAAAATCACATAATATTAATAATAATACAAAATAAAATTCTTTTCTTACACATACTCAATAAAATGTCTTTATACTCGTAGTGAAGTAAAGTTAAAATAAAATATTTATATTGTAGTTGCTAGCAAAACTACAATAAAGCAGGGAGTTCAGCAATTTATTTTAAAATCGTACAAATTCCATTGATTTTATTACATAACATAATATAAATTCACGCCTATATCCCCGAAGGGGTAGGCAGAGGTGCTAGCACCCACATTTCGCCATTTTATGTTTATATCCCAATGTTATAGGTGGCGAGCCTATTGCCATTAACCGGGCACTTATAAACCTGCGATAAATACAAACATAACTTCGAAAAGCATCAAAAAGTCATTGGTGTGCGCCATGGTTAAACCTGGAATCGAACCCGAGACCTCGTCTCCGCAGTCCATTACCCATACCACTAGACTATTTTATTATTTAAAGTAATCACAAATTCTCAATAATCTCCAAAAATCATGGCTTCTTCTTAAGCTCATAATTTTCAACGCCACAACAAAATAAGGAACAAGGTATGTGTTGTTTAAATTATCTGTGCCCGTCGTGTCAGGGCGTGTCATTTGCTTCTGACAACCCAAGATTACTTTTGAGGCGCCTGACTGATGGAGCCACGTATGTTTGAATTAAGACTCCACATATTTGTTAGAGTCAAAAGATACGTGGAAGCACTGTTTTTATATTATATATTTTTTCGGGTTTTGGTATAGTGTTAGAAATATGTATATTGTAATTATTTTTCGCCGTAGTATCACGGCGAGAGAGAGAGAGAGAGGGAGTGGATCGATCAACTCCACGGGAGCCCCACCAAGATCGGTCCCAAGACAACCTCTCTTGTAAGCCAGTACATCTGCTGCAGGTTTTCCTTCCGGGTTTAGGGGATTAGACTTCTGTTAAAGCTAAAATAATTTAAATAAAAGATAGATTATTAGATTGCATACACTTTCGAACCCGAGGTTGGGTAAGGACGGAGAGGTAGTTATTCTGAAGAATCATTGTGCAGATTTTATATTCTGAAGGCCACAAATGCTATTTTTATATAGTTGATTGTAAAATAGTTTCAGTTGGGCATGATAGAACAGTTCCAAATATAATACAAACTTTAAACCGTATTAATTGAATGAGAATAGACTCTAAAATAATCGATAGTATATATTGTCAGCTGGTACCAACAGAGGAACTAGGATTATCGACATTACAGAGAGTAAGCTTCGCTTCCACAAGCAGAAGCCAGGCTTTATCTTGACACAAAGGCTAAGCATTGCCAATCAACGAGGCTAAGCTCTCAGCGCTCTGTGAACATTTCTATCGGAAGACCGAGGTGCGGGGTAGTTCTATAATAACTAGTTATGCTTTTTGGTGTTATATTAGTATTATGTGACTTAAAAAAAGAAATGAAACTCTTATATCGAATCTCTTTGAGGTCTGTTTTTCTGAGGAATGCGTGACACGCGCGTTAGGACACGGCGGTATTTTAGGAGGTAGGACACGGCGGTATTTCCGCCCGATTGAGCAGTCCGACTGGGGTAGTACCTCCGCCCTACAGAATACCGCGGCTATAATAACTTCGTGTTGTGTTCCCAGCGGTGAGTAGGGTAGCCAGAGCTCACTGGAGAATTTGTGCTGTCAGTGGGAAGACTAAAGGCTTGTCCTGCTTTGTCTTCTACACTGACGGCACAGAAACTCTGTACTTACAGGGTCGGCAGCGCGAGTGTGACTCCTCTGGTGTTACAAACGTCCATAAGCCACGGTAACCACTTTCCATCAGGTGGGCCGTGTGCTTATCTGCCACCTAAGTGGTATAAAAAAAAAAAAAAGGTATCAAATCAAACATAACATGACATAAACTCACGCCTATATCCCGAAAGGGTAGGCAGAGGTGCTAGCACCCACATTTCGGTAGTAATTTTTTTTTTTTTTTTTTTTTTTTTTTACAATGTCATTACAGGCAGACCCAATGCCTGTAATGACATTGTAAAAAAAAATTGAAAAATGCCGTTTATGTTTAGGTCTTAATGTAATAGGTGGCAAGTCTATTGCCATTAACCGGGCACTTATAAACCTGCGATATATACACACATAACTTCGAAAAGTATCGAAAAGTCATTAGTGTGTGCCATGGTATTACTGGGATCAAACCCGAGACCTCGTCTCAGCCCTCCATTACCCTTACCATTAGGCTACCGCAGTACCGCGGTATAAAATCAAAATTAAATTCAAAATAATCAGTACATAAGTCCATCGACTAAAAGAGAGTATACTATTATTCGTCTATTAACTTTCTATCTTTACTCTAGGATTCATTTTTTTTATTAGTCCTTTGGTAGATGTTACCAGCCCATATGAATATATGTATATCTTTTCAGCTTTTTTATTCTACGTTATATAATATTTATCACAAAATAGAGGCCCTTTTTGCTATTCTCCTTCGCGACGTAACTAGTCATGTAACAATACAACTCGGTACTCGATACTCACGATGTATCGATTGAAGCTTGCCTGAGTATTAGATAGATTTGAATATGTATTGTAAAGCGCATTGGATTAAAGTTCTGATTAGAAAATTTAGCTTAAACTTTGGTGGTAGAAACTTGGTGGCACAAATTTGTCTCAAGTTTCGACCGGGTAGGTACCACCGTGCACTATTGCGAAAAACCCTCCATAGCAATTCAATCTCGGTTGGATTGTGTTCAGGGGTCAGCATGTGCATAGCCGGGCAGAGGTGGTGGTTGTCGCAGCACTAGTGGGACCAGTGGGTCTTGGCGTAGTCTAGTGGGGATGGCGCGGGGCGATGCGCCGAACAGGGAGACCTGTAGAAACGGTGGTGCCGCTGGCCGCCCGCGGTATAGTACAGGGGCCCAACTGGGGTTAACCACCTTGGGAGGCTGCCTCACCAGGCCGCGCATAATCCCGATATGGTTCGTCGTGCCGGTTGGTGACCGGATTTGGGAGCCCGGCGACCATACTCGGGGGGGTACGGGGGCCCTTCCGTTCGGCGCGTCGGCTCTCGCCATGCCTCACATTCATAGATAAAACCAATATCCCGCGCTTTGTCACACGGTGCTGCGGCGGCAATCACTTCTTTTTTTCACGCCTTCTCCCACCCAAACTCATGGCAGCGCAATTTATAGAAAAAGGCAACACAGCGGCTCGTCACACTCCCAAAAGCTTGCTATTTGAGGTGGAGTCCACTAACATCTGTGGGCTCCATGCAAACCTCAACGCCGTCCACCAACACCTAGAGACGGCGAAACCTGCCATGTTTTTTCTAACGGAGACGCAAATACACCGCCCTGACGACACGACCTACTTGCTCTACCCTGGCTATGTTCTTGAGGAAAGTTTTCGTGCAAAAGCCGGGGTGTGCGTGTTTGTTAGGGCGGATGTTTGCTGTCGCCGTTTGCGCTGCCTAGAGGACCCATCCTTCTCCGTCCTTTGGGTACACGTAGACCATGGCCCTACGAGTCAGATCTATGTGTGCCTCTACCGTTCCCATACAGGAGATGCTGAGACAACTCGACTCTTTGAATATCTGAGTCAGGCGGCAGATGATGCGCAGGAGCGATTTCCGAATGCCGAAATGGTATTTTTGGGGGATTTTAACGCCCACCACGAGATCTGGTTGGGCTCCTCCAAAACAGACCATGCGGGAAGAGCCGCCCACGCATTTGCTCTGGCGCACGGCCTGACCCAATTGGTGCACGAGGTCACTAGGATACCAAGAAGGTCGGGCCAAGCACCTTCTCTGCTAGACCTTCTGCTGACGAGTGATCCGGACCGGTACAGTGTATCGGTGCGAGCCGCGTTAGGCAACTCTGACCACTGCCTGGTCTGTTCCACGGTGCCTATTACGGCGCCCCCACGACCCGTGCAGGGGAAGCGGCGTCTCTGGCACTACTCGTCAGCGGACTGGGATGGACTTCGTGACTATTTTGCGTCCATCCCGTGGGTTGAGCGCTGCTTTGAAGGTAAGAACCCATCGGATTGTGCTACTGCTGTCGCCGGTGAGATCGGTCTGGGTATGGAATACTATATCTCATACACCGATGTCACCGGTGACCGCGGGGTGCGCCCTTGGTTCGGGCGCGAGTGCGCGGAAGCTGTTGAACAAAAACAGTCTGCGTACCGCGCTTGGGTAAGGGCGCGCGCCACGCGCCATCCCAATCTGGGCCACTTCAAGGCAGCGTACAACAGAGCCACAAAGGTCTGTAGAAGGGCCTATGTCAGAGCGGATGCCCTGCGCATAGCGCGGCTTGGTCAAGAGCTAGTGATGCATCCCACGGGAAGCCGTGGCTACTGGCGACTGGCTAAAGCCGTGCAAGCCAACTTCTGTCAGCCTTCGCTGCCTCCGCTGCGTAACCCTGATGGATCCCTGGCCCATGAGTCGCAAGAGAAGGCAAATCTGCTGGCTAATCTCTTTGCGGCCAACTCCCGAATCGATGATTGTGGTACGCAGCCACCAACACTACCCGACAGTGACCACGCGATGCCTGATATCCATATCAGGCAACGCGATGTCCGTGCAGTGCTGCAATCACTCGATGTCCGGAAAGCCAGTGGTCCGGATGGTATTCCAGCGGTAGTTTTGAAAAAATGTGCAGCGGAGTTGTCTCCAATGCTTACGCGCCTGTACCGGCTATCCTACAGTTCGGGTACAGTGCCTTTGCCTTGGAAAGAGGCGAATGTTCAGCCGATTCCCAAGAAGGGGGATCGCTCGGAGCCAGCCAACTATCGACCCATAGCCGTCACCTCAGTGCTGTGCAAAGTGTTTGAGCACATAATTAACAAACAGCTCATGCGGCACCTAGAGGATCACTCCTTAATTAATGACCGGCAATATGGCTTCAGACCGAAACGGTCAACGGGTGATCTTCTAGCATACGTTACCCATCTTTGGGGTGAGGCTATGGACAAGCACGGCGAGTCACTGGCAATTAGTCTTGACATCGCCAAAGCTTTCGATAGAGTCTGGCACAAATCGCTTCTTTCTAAGCTACCTGCCTTTGGTCTGCCTTCTAGGCTGTGCAACTGGGTTGCTAGCTTCCTGCAGGGGCGCCGTATTCGCGTCCTTTGTGACGGACGAGCTTCAGAGTTTCTGCAGGTTAATGCTGGCGTGCCCCAGGGGTCCGTCTTATCACCCACTCTCTTTCTTCTGCATATCAACGACATGCTGTCTACCGGCAATGTTCATTGTTATGCAGACGATAGCACTTTACATGGGAGTTATCATGGACATCCAGCGGCCAAGCAGTCAGATATCGCAGAGAAAAGGCAGCTTCTTGTCACTGAGCTTGACGGGGTCCTGAATCACATTTCTCAATGGGGCTCTGAGAACCTGGTTGAGTTCAATGCCAAGAAGACGCAGGCATGTGCGTTTACAGCAAAAGTATCTTCTTTCCTTCCCCTCCCCACTCTTCAGAGCACGCCACTGCCGCTGCAGGACAATCTCAATATCCTAGGTATGGATGTTCGCTGCAACCTAAATAACAAAAACTACATCGAAAGCATCATCAAAACAGCCTCACGAAAACTCGGAGTCCTGAACAGAGTGAGACGATTTTTCACGCCGGAGCAGCGGTGTCTTCTATACAAGACACAAATTCGCTCCTGTGTGGAGTACTGCTCGCATCTCTGGGATGGTTCAGCAAAGTACTTACTAGATGCTCTCGACAGGTTGCAGCGACGTGCGATCCGCATCATTGGGAATCCCGAGATCACGAACACCCTAGAACCTTTACAGCTGCGTAGAGATGTTGCGTCCATGGCTGTATTTTACCGTCTGTACCATGGGGAGTGTTCTGATGAGCTCTTCCAATTAGTCCCACCCTCCCCTTTCCTACACAGGACAACGCGTGCAGGTCTTAGATGTCATCCGCACACGGTGCAAAACATCCGATCAAGAACCAAGCGGTTCGGAGACTCTTTCCTCTGTCGCACCATTAAGGCCTGGAATTCATTACCAGCTCACGTGTTTCCTTCTTCCTACAGTCCCGGGTCCTTTAAGCGGGGCGTGAAAAAGCATATGATAAGGCCGTCAAGCTGAGTGTCACCATTGTCACACGGTATGTGTAAGTAATGGTGACCCTCTTTTCTGGGATTTTGCCTTCAGCTTACCATCAGGCAAGGCGAAGTCCAATTGACGTGTCCTATATAAAAAAAAAAAAAAAAAAAAAAAAAAGATATTGTGGATATTTTGAAATGATACAATGTTGTGACTGGTCAATTTTCTTTCATTTAATATTTTTATTATAATAATATTAAATTACATATATGAAATTTATTTTACACTTAAATTGTCAAAATGTACGTCTCAGCTGCCATTATTTACGGCTTTGAGCTATAAGTTCATAATTTTCCGTAAAGGACACCACACAGCACACAGTTAGTAAAATTCAAATATATGAAACTGGTCAAGTGCGAGCTGGCCGTAAACATAAATATCTCCATTGTTGTTTTTGTTAACCGATTAGTAATATAATCTGTGGACAATATGAAACAATCACATCACTTAGCCGAGTGGGCAGTACCCATCAAAGAGGAATATAATTAGTCTCAGAACATTTCATTCGGTATAAAATAAAGAACTTCATGGGCATGAACTGTCAAAACGGGCCTTTTATTTTGTGATGACTATACGATTGTCCCTCTATACAGATCTGTACGGAACCATCAACGCCCGAGTTCGATTCGCACTTATTTTAAGAGTTGATGTTGTAAAAATGAGTACAGTAAAACGCGCCCTTATCATTAGGCAAAACAAAAACAGTAAAACAAAAGAACGCGCCATTAAAGGTAGTTCATAAAATTATACTGATAATGGAGTTTCTAACGACCTTACAGGAGATGGAGGACGATAAATACCAGTATTAGTATATAAAATATTTCCATAGGAAAGAAGAATATTAGCAACATTCCAAATATGCACTCATACATAAAACCCACACCTTAGATAGGGTGAACATGTTAAGAGTTTTTCGTGAGCCATGACATACCTTAGCTATAGTTGTTTCTAATAATACTGTAATTTTGCTTTACTATGCCTAAAATGATATTAGTATAAATTACCTTTTTCTGAAGACATAAAGCCTGCCTTAAATTAATAACATAAAACATAACATAAATATTATCACTACAATATTAATTAGATAATATCTTTGGAATATTCTAAATATTCAGTTATATTATAAATGAACAATGAAACCCTCTGGAATAAACTAAATCCCACGAATCAATCTGAAACTCGCATACCATGGTGACCCTACTCGAAGGTTACCTCAGAAGCAAGTAAATAATTATTATTTAGTATTCGTATCACGTCGCCCTCGCTTTCAGGGGAGGGGGAGTTCTGTGAAGTTGAATAACAATGATATTTTCTTATTGCGTAACTTTTTTTTTCAACGGTCGCCGCATGCAGCGGTAGACTTTAGCTGTGGATGTTTTTCTGTTCGAATCGCTGTCAGAATTTTGGCAGATGGTAAGAAGTTGGAAGATGGAAAAAGATTATATTAAATTCTTTAGAACAAACACTGCTGCTAAATTGTTTCAGTTATTTTTTTTGAGAATTAAATTACTTCAAAAACATTTTTTATTTCAACTGAAATATTTTCATAATTACTTTTTGTAACGGAGAGAATTGATTAATTCTTGTAGGTTGTAAAATTGTAACATTGAGATAATTATTTTGACATTTATTTTGACATTAATTTATGATAGTTAAAAAATTAAATGAATATTTAAATGACAAAACACTAGATGCTAGGTAAATAATTAAATTCAATCATAACTTTGACATTTCTTATTAGGTATATAAATTGTATTTGACTAATTTAATGATTATTTTGCATGGAGGTGTTTATTATGTTTAGCACGGAAATATTGACATCCAATGTTATGAAATTTTCTATATTAAATTGCAAATTCTTAGCTTCTAATCTTATAAACAAATATCGTCATAATATGTGTGACGTTATTGCATGCCAATCTGGCTGAAATATGGTGGAACCTAAATGTATTTACTTGTAACCTGTGTACCCATATATCGCAATAAATTGATTTGATTTGATTTGATTTGATTTGATTACACTTGTCATGTGTTTTTTGTGTGTCTTTCAATTTATTTAATGTCAATTAGATTTGTAAAATGATATTATATTAACTCATAAACTAAAACTAACGTAATAAACTAAATGTTTAGAAGATTTTTTTTCATAAGAAGTGTCAAAAAGATCAAGCGTCGAAAAAGACCTTCCCGTCGATGTCGACTGGTAAGCTTTTCATCTTATTTTTCGAAAAGACGTCAAGCCCCAAGCCATAAGATGTACAACGACTTACAGGTGACGTGCGTTTTAGTCGGTTCGAGTCCTACATAACCTCTCCCACCGGCTCTGGCGAGGGGTATCCGTGGGGAGTTTTCGGAGACTCTTTTCTTTGCCGCACCACCAAGACCTGGAATGCATTACCAGCACACGTGTTTCCTTCTTCCTATAATCCAGGGTCCTTTAAGCGGGGCGTGAAAAAGCATCTGATGAGGCCGCCAAGCTGAGTGCCACCATTGTAACATTACTTAGTGTCTGTAATGGCGACCCTCTTCCTGAGACTTTATCTTTAGCTTACCATCAGGCGAGGTGAAGTCAAGTTGGCGTGTCCTAGATAGAAAAAAGTGTAATACTCATCGCGATGTATACCATGTTATTTAGTTATTTCAAGTAACCTATAATTCGACACTTATACTAGTAATGGCTGGCACAGACTCGATGCGGAAGTCGGAGGATCGGAGAAAATGGCGCACATTGGGAAAGGCCTATGTCCAGCAGTGGATTGCAGTGAGCTGATTGATTGATTGATACTAGTAATATGTCCAAGTAGTTCAGATGACTAGAGTATTCTCATAGAATGAGACTGCTGATGGGTTCGAGTCTCGCCTTAAAGTTAACTATTCCGTTTTGAAGGAAATCATTCAGATATCACACATTTTTTTCTTTGGCCGGTACCTTAAATTTTGGACCCAAATGAATGATCAGCACTTTAACCGAATTACGAAAATTGACAGTGTTATAAAACTCGTTGAAACAACACGACATAAAAACGTCATCAGAAAAATAATCACCTAATTAATTCCTACTGTTCCGGGTGTTAGAACTTACAAACCACAAATTCTCTATATGGGAAAGTGTCATTACGATTTACAACTCAATTACTTATAGGTACATCTGACTACCACAGCAGCGGTAATGAGTGTGATGAAGTCCCGGTTTCGATTTCCGGGTTGTGCAAGGTGTTATTTTGGTTATTATTTTCGAAATTTCACAGTAATATCATTGAGTTAGAGTAAAATTCGGTAGTAATAAAAACGACGATAGTCAACTTCGGAATTAAAAATCAAAAGGAAGTGTCCTACAGATATTGCTACTGACTAGTCGGTAGAGGAGATATTAGACACCTTTACATACCTATCATTTATATGAAAAGATGTATACTTATCTCCTATTCTAACTGTAGCTCGAAAGGGTTCGGTGGCTTAGTGTTGGAGACGGTCTTTACGATTAAGAGGTATCGGGTTCGAATCCTGATAATTATACTACCTATGGAAACTTCAACACCAATGACTTTTCGATGCTTTTCGAACTTATGTGTGTATTAATCACAGGTTTATAAGTGCCCGGTTAATGGCAATAGGCTTGCCACTTATTAATTGGGACCTAAACATAAACTGGCGAAATTTGGGTGCTAGCACCTCTGCCTACTCCTTCGGAGATATAGGCGTGAGTTTATGAGTTTATGTATGTATGGAAACTTTCTCCTAC
Organism: Eilema griseolum; assembly: GCA_963662185.1. Lineage (NCBI taxonomy): Eukaryota > Metazoa > Arthropoda > Insecta > Lepidoptera > Erebidae > Eilema > Eilema griseolum. Next base: position 10,997,989 of record OY759255.1, read on the forward strand.
CATAAGCAATTGTGATTAGCTGGAGGATTTGTTAGGATTACTATCTAATCAAAAGTTATTAATATTCGTTAAAATATTACTCGACATCACGGTGAATTCTTGAAGAACCACTCCTGATTCCATTATTATCTGAAGTACATTTCATTTCCATTCAATTCCAAAAATATAATGTCCAACAACTTTCATTAATTTCGTAATTATGTTTTTCAGTACGGAAGCCATAGGAAGTCCTCTACCTCTAGCGACTTAAGAGAGGTACAGTTTAATGGAACTCTCTCGCTCTAATCGGAACTGCCCGAGTAGACCAACTTGAAGTGGTTGGAAATTGCAAATTAACAGGATAATGTACAATTATTTTGAATATAGTAATATAAAACATAAATGAAAAATGATTTCTGCGACTTTCTCCATCCGACAGTAAAAAACAAATATATCGTTCATGACATATAGATGGACAGCCTCTGTGGCGTGGCGGTAGTGAATCCGGCAGCTACGCAAGAGACGCGGGCTCGATTCCTGCTCAGTGCAAATATTTTTCGTAGTAGTAAGTAGTAAGTATTTCCGTCCATTTGAGCAGTCCGACTGGGAAAGTACCTCCGCCCTACAGAATACCACGGCGATAATAACCTTGTATTGTGTTCCCGGTGGTGAGTAGGGTAGCCAAAGCTAAATGAAGAGTTGTTGTGCTGTCAGTGGGAAGACTAAAAGCTTGTCCTGCTTTGTCTTTTACACTGACAGCACAGAAACTCTGTGTTTACCCTGTAAGCGCCTGGCAGCGCGAGTGTGACTCCCTTGATATTGCACACGTCCATAGACCACGGTAACCGGTTTCCGTGAGCCGCGTGCTTGTCTGCCACCTAAGTGGCATAAAATTGGTTCTGATCGTGCCTCGAAGAGCACGTTAAGCCTTCGACCCCATGGTCCCACCATTTTGACCCACTGGTGGTATTTTTCCGTAGTCCCACCACACCAAGCAAAACACCATGAGACAGGTGAATTTAATAGTAAATCACAAAACCGATCATCACTGCTTCATTAAATAATGTTATAGCAATTAACCAGTGATAGCCATAGTCATTATGAACAAAAATGATTTATCTGCATTTGATACCGGAACAATTTGAATATCTGCTCGTGAGAACAACACATCGGCACTGATTATTGTTGAGTACAATTAACTGCTCTACTTAAATGGTGAGCATTAGCGTTAATATATTTTAAGCGTTTCATAAGTGATCACTTCGGGAGAGAGCTTGTTCATAGAAGGTAGCGGTGCAGCATTGTAGACTAAACTAGTATTGTATCAAATGTATCTTACCAAGGAAAATGGTGCTAACTTTAAATTTTATGGATTGAAATCTAGGTACCTTTTACTCGAATAGGGATCCAATGCTTTAAGATCGATTAAAGATTACACGTCATTATAGCCCTATAATCAAGCAGTGGACTGCGATATGCTAATTGTTTTGTGCTGTCAGTGGGACGACCAAAGCCTTGTCCCTCTTTGTCCTCTACACTGACGGCACAAAATCTCTGTTCTTACAGGCTCGGCAGCACGGATGTGATTCCACTGGTGTTACACACGTTCATAGGTCATGGTAACCACTTTCTATCAGGTGGGCCGTGTGCTTGTCTGCCATCTAAGTTGTATAAAAAAAAATGATTGATTAATTAGTATATTATTCTACTTTCTAATAAAAATCTGTTCAACCACTTCGGAGATTAGCCGGAATAAACAGATAGTTTTTTTTTTAAACTATAAGTACCCATCACGAATATTAGTGCCATAAGCAATGAATAAGAATGCTGTTATTTTAACATTACAAGCAGACGCTTAAATTACATTTATTTATATTGATTCGAAAGTGATGCAGCCACGGATAATATTATACGGAAATGAAGTATCATTTTACACAGAGAAGCTCTTTTTTTATACAACTTAGGTGGCAGACAAGCACACGGCCCACCTGATGGAAAGTGATTACCATGACTTATGAACGTGTGTAACACCTGGAGTCACATCCGTGCTGCCGACCCTGTAAGAACAGAGATTTTGTGCCGTCAGTGTAGAGGACAAAGCAGGACAAGACTTTGGTAGTCCCACTGACAGCACAAAAACTCTCCAGTGAGCTCTGGCTACCCTACTCACTGCCGGGAACACAACACGAAGTTATTATAACCGCGGTATTCTGTAGGGCGGAGGTACTTTCCCAGTCGGACTGCTCAATTGGGCGGAAATACCGCCGTGTCCTACCTCCCCATTCACGCTCTAGCTAGATAATTATACTTGCCTAATGTGACATTGGACTGCACTATATAAATATAAAGGCATATTAAATGAATACTGTACATTGTACAGTCAGGATCATATCGATCTTGACGAACGAAAAACTCAATTTAATCTTAATACCTTAGTTTTCCACCCTTCCTGTTGTTTATTGTATTGTTCTGATATTTGGTACACATTTTTAGTTCGGATTATAATACAATATAAATCAATAAAACAGTTTGATTCGCTTAAGAGCCTTACCTTGGTATTAAGATCATTTTTAGACTTTGTAGTCAAGATCGTTCTGACACTGACTGTACATTATGTAGATGGACTAAGTCATTAATTTCGACATTATTTATGATAGCCGATCCATATTAATAATGTGTAAGCAATCAAGAGTCACAATTGTAATCCAGACACTTTGCTTCTAAGTTATAGGATATAATGCTAAAACCTTTGCCATTTATATACCATCTTGAGCTTCTTGACCTAACTCTTAATTCTACCCTCAACTTGAACCTAGATATTGAAGAAAAAGCTCATGTGGCTGTCAAAAAAGCTAAGCATTATGTCGAAGACCTCACGGTATTTCATACCAGAATAGCTGCTTATCCTCTACAAAAAGCAAATTCGCTCGTGTATGTTTTATGGATCTGTACGGAGCGGAGCGAAAGCTGGAGCGGTTTGGAGACTTTTCCTTTAACGCACCACCAAGACCTGGAATTCATTACCAGCTCACGTGTTTCCTCGTTCCTGCAGTCCCGGGTTCTTTAAGCGGGGCGTGAAAAATCATCTGATGAGGCGGCCAAGCTGATTACCACCATTGTAACATACTATGTATCTGTAATGCCCTATTGCCTGAGACTTTGCCTTTAGCTTACTATGAAGTGAAGTCAAATTTTCGTGTCCTAGATAAAAAAAATCAAGCAGTTCTAATTTTATCCTCTTTTCAAAAAATATCTGATGACCCTACTCACATACCCTGTTTGCCTTTTCGGGACACGTACGTAAGATTATCTAACCCCAAAAAATTAAAGATTTGTCGTCGGCGTCGTCTTGAGTACTTACGAAGTCGATTTTGAAACAGTCAGATCAAAAGAAACTCATCTGTAATTCAATAGAAAATAAGGAGAGTTTGGGATAATTCTCGGAATGTGCTCGATCGAATTTGGACATTTTTATGATGTTTTAGAGGTTAATTTGGATTGAATGCAATAATAATATTTGGAAATTGTATTTAGAGAAAAATCAATCTTATAACATTTGAAACCTGTTAGTCTTTTATCTTTTAGTATATTGAGTTAATTTCATGTCTTATGTTTAACATTATTAAATACTTGCATAAACTTTCATTTCCAATAATTCAGATAAGTGAAGTGAATTGTGAATTCTATTTCTTCCTTCTGCCGATAATTGTGAAATTAGATAACTAAATCTAATTTATGCAGAGTATACTTGATATATCCTTACTTAATAAGCAGTGAGGCTAAATCGAGAAATCAAAATCAAATATTTGCCTGCCTTAGGCATCATCTTAGGTAATGTTTCAAAACGTTCGCTATTCAATTGAGTGAACCACGCAGTTTTGAACATTACACATACGGGCAAGTACGCAACTAACATCCAAAGTAACCAAATTTTAGCAAACAATTATTTCACTCCACAAATTGTAATTAGCAATCCTCAACAGAATTACATTCGCCTCATCAATATAACCTCTCCCTTAATTCGTTACGATCGTGTGTGAACAGAATTTATCATTAGCTTAAACCTGACGTTCATACTCAACAGTGTCGGTGAACGATAATAAAGGTGCTTCGAATAAAAAATATACCAATTTGAGTTTATAAGTTGCAACTATTGAGGCGAGATCTATTATCTAACTTAATACGTCAGTTTTGATGGATTCTTGAATAATTTTTTTCAAGCTATGTCATTGTGGAATGCTAACTTTTTTGTAACTGAGACGAATATAAGCATATCTATTGTTTACGCGATGGGACAAGCTAGTTGAAAATCATGTGCTTCGGCAATCGTAAGGTGGAACTTCTCTTAAATCAGACGGACTAATGACTGGGAAGGGAGCTTAGGATCGACTGGATGAAGAAAGTAGGAAAAATTGAGCAGTGATGGTGATATATATTCTACATGTCCAGAATAGAACTGCAATAGGCGAAGTGGCTGATATTGTAGAGCACAGGGTATAATTCGATGTAATAATTTCTTTAGGTATTTTAACACTTGATAATGTATCTTAAAATATGAAATTTGCACACCTATCGTGGTAATAAGAAGATCACTTGTACATAATTATAAATGAAACCATCTTTATGTACCTGTCTTATGCAAATGAACTGATTTGATTTTGATTTGATTTGATAAACCTGTTAAAGTACTTTGTTCCGAACTCTCTGCTCTATTAAGAATTTCCTGATTGAAGAACTCAATAAGACAAAACCTTATCAGAAAATGTAACTCAAGAGCATAGGTACACTCAACAATAGCACCAAGTAATAAAAGAAAACAAAAACACAATGGTAATATATACAGCATTTTGGAAGTCTGCCCACTCTTTAAAAACAGAAGCAGATAAATATTGAAGAGTCCATCGCTTAGCAAACGCCTAGACAAGACGACAAGAGGCGTTTAGCTTAAATAGAGAATAAGCTCAGGCTGAAAATATTTCCACAATTTGGCAAAGAGCCAAGTGACAACGCTTGCCTTTTTTGCTTTTTGTTTCATAAAATATGTTCTTTGTCGTTTGCGCTGTTTTTGAAATTTGCATTTTAAGTTAAAGTAGTAGGCTTTGTGTGGAATAACGAATTTTAAAGTTTGACAAATATTTATATTTATGCCCTGAACTCGTATCTACGTACAAAATAACATCTCTAATATAAATTTATTCTCTTAGGCTTGTGTTCACCAACAATAGTTAAACCGTCGGTTTCATAACTGAACGTTATTTATTTAACTTAGGTTTAACCGTGTTGCTTCTTTTAGCTGTTCACCGGAACAATTCACTCCCTGGTTAGTTAAATGAGTGATAAAAATTAATGTTACTAAATGTAGATGAATGCCATGGTACCCACAAGAGAGGGCCGTCTCGTAAGAGACGGTCCTGGGCCAGCTGGGGTGCGAGAGATATGTTTTGGACAATCTCACCGCCAACCTGTGGTCCACAGTCGGCGTGCGCTTTAGTCAGTTCAAGTCCGACGTAACCTCCGGCTTCTGTGGTGGGGATAACAGTGGGGATTTTGCGCACAATAAAAAAGAAGGATGCCAAAAGAAAGAATTAACGTTAACAGCTGTTACGTTTTAATTTGTTTGTTTAAATACGCTACAACATTTTATAAGTATTCAATTGTTATTTATTTTAGTTTATAAGTATAACTATATGACTTGGTAGGGTTTATGGATGCTTTGTCAACACAACTAGTGTTGACAGTGTTCTTTTTCTGCACCTTTGAGTCAAAGTTACTTAAAACTCACAAACTATTATTAAAATATCGATAAAAAGCGAACAACGAATTTTAGTAACCACGAGAATATTGTTTTGTCTTAGCTTGTCATGAAGAATAAGAACATTTTACTAAATAAACGGTATGGTAATAGTAATCGCCTTCCATTACGAAATTAAAAGGAGACAGCATTTTCTCTCAAAATATTAAAACTAGATCACGGAAAAAGTTTAGTCAGGGAAAATATTGCATTATAACTAACCATTTTATCCATACATATAACCTATAGGAGATATAACCTATAAGAGAACCTTTAAAATCGGGCCTCGCACTTAGTTAACTTTGAGGATAGGTTAAAGTATTTAACTGACGATTAGACCATAGTGAACTTGAATTTTCACTTAACCGCCTGTTTTTATATTTAAACTGTTGGTTAAGTGTTAGTGAACACAGTCTTCCACTTTAATAGGTGTAAATGAAACAAAGTTCCTAAAACAGAGCTGGCGGATATTGTATATTTGATCCAATAAATGTCTATGATTTTTTTGAGAAAAGAAAAAAAAAATCGTTTCATGGTTTTATTCTTCGAATCGATTATCATTGTACGACTATACAAATATTATGCGAGCCATCCTATAGTGTGAACGAAAATGAGGACACAAAATTCAGTTGCAATATTTGATCGCAAATTCGCATGAGTTAAATTTGTACGATTTTGATAAAATCACAATCCTGTTTGGTCAGAACAACGCCTCACAATTCTGTTCCATTTACGAATTAACAGTACGGAAATCGGAACGTTTGTCAAAATTATATAAGTTTGAAGTTCACGAATTTAAATTCTAATTTATATCACTCCCACATTACATAATTCTCTCATATTAAACTTATAGATTGTTTTCTGAGCAGATTTTAGTTCATTGAACACAAGGCATCCTCAGCCGCGGGCAAATTTTGGGGAAGTACAAAATTTAATTTGTTTACCAAAATAAGGCAACGGTTTGATTCAGGGAAACCGCTTGTTCAAAATATACAACTCCAAAAGCTTCACATTCACGCATGAAATATACCCAAAGTTTAGAAGAACAATAATTAAAATAGCGTTTTGGAAACGTGCCGCCGGCTATGTTATTAATTACGGTCTAACATACAAAACGTATCTTGTGTCGGAACTGAATAGATGAACGTTAAATACTAGGCGAGTAATGGCGTTGTTCACATTTCGTTTTGTTTATAGATGTGACGGTTGCATCGCACCGAAAATAGATCAATCAATAAGCCTATCGCTGTCCACTGCTGGACATAGACAACTCTGAATGTTGGGATGATTTAGTCTGCTGTTTTCATGCTGGCCAGACAGGTTAGTGCGGGGTTTTATTTTCAGGTTTCCTTCTCTCGCACTGATCTCGTCTCCATATTTTACCGTTAGTCGCCTCTTACGACACTGTTCGAGTAATGATTCTTGTATTCTTTCTCTGTCACTACACGGACATCAATCAACAATCAATCAACTAACCCATTGCAGTCCACTGCTGGACTAGGCCTCTCTCAATGTTGGGAGGCTTTGGCCTACTGTTTCCACGCTGGCCAGACGGATTGGTACAGGGTTTTATTTCGAGTTTTCCTTCTCTCGCAGTGACATGGTTTGCGTATGTTTCCATTAGTCGCCTCTTACGACATCCTTCGGATGAGATGGGGTGGTGATACTTGTATTTTTTCTCCGTACCACACGGACATATATATAAAAATAGAGTCTATAACTATAGAATAGTTAGTATCATATTCAAATATAATATTATAAAGCTGAAGAGTTTGTTTGGTTGAATGCGCGGATCACTGGAACTGCTTATCCAATTTGAAGAAAAAAACTTATTTTAGAAAGTCTGTTTATAAAAAAAGGATGTAGGTTATTATATTAGGAGGTAGGACACGGCGGTATTTCCACCCGATTGAGCAGTCCGACTGGGGTAGTACCTCCGCCCTACAGAATACCGCGGTTATAATAACTTCGTGTTGTGTTCCCAGCGGTGAGTAGGGTAGCCAGAGCTCACTGGAGAATTTGTGCTGTCAGTGGGAAGACTAAAGGCTTGTCCTGCTTTCTCTTCTACTGACGGCACAGAAACTCTGTACTTACAGGGTTGGCAGCGCGACTGTGACTCCTCTGGTGTTACAGACGTCCATAGGTCACGGTAACCACTTTCCATCAGGTGGGCCGTGTGCTTGTCTGCCAACTAAGTGGTATAAAAAAAAAAATTATCACACTACTCTTCAAGGGAGTACGGAGGAACAGTAATAATGACTGTCAACGAATTTGACAAATTCCCATAGAATAATTGAAAACTAATAAAATACACGTAAACGGGTGAAATTAGTGCAACGGGATCAGAAGTATGTCAGGAGCAAATCCAGGGAAGGTCAGCTATAGTTTGTAGACAGCTTTCAGTATAAAAAAGTATTTTTTTATACTGAAAGCTGTCTTGAAGAAATGTAGTTACTTACTCATACCGAACCGAAAAGTTTGTTAAACTTTAAACATAATTTTCGTATTCAAAATTCAAAATAAAATAGAAATTCATTATTTAAATTTGTTACGGGTAGAACTATTTTAAAAGTATTTCACGATGTGTTGAGGTCTGGTATGGAAGGTATCAATCGAGTACGTTGCTTCGCTTCACTAAAGTTTATTTTTAAATTTTTGGAATGCTGATGGTTTCCCCTCAGTCCCAATTCAATTTTCTTTTCTCGTCTTTTCACTGCGCCTTCTTTCATATATTTGATTATGAGTTTAGTGTTGGCTTTGTCTTAGAATTATACGGCTTTTTAAAACTATGAAATTTCTAGGGAATCAGTGTCTATCATTATAAGAACCGTAATAATAAAATACGTTAAAATTAAACATACATACTACCTACATACATATGATCACGCCTTTGTCCCCGAAAGGTTAGGCAGAGGTGAATTAACACCCACATTCTACCATCATTGCATTCGGTCCCACGTAATAGGCGGTAAGTCTATTGCCGTATTTCGGGCACTATTGTTGCCTCGAGCCATGCATCTGAGGCTGTGTCTGGGCTGTATGTATCTGTCTGATGTTAAACATCCCTATAACTTAGTCGCCTTGTACGACACCGCATGAGAAGAGATGGGATGGTCCAAATTCTACTCTGCTGGAAACCACGTGGCTGAAAAACAAAGCATATTGTTATATATATCATATAAAAATTAAACAAATTGATATATCGTACAATAATAGGCGTATAAGCAATTTTATTCAATCTAACTAAACACGAAATCGACACTAGAAACAGTGATTCAAAAGATTATCGTCAATATATTAATAAAAAAAGGTAAAAAATTTATGAGGTGATAATCGAAATATCACACGATACCATTTACGACATTCATAATGTAGTATACTGTCGTATTAATGTTATTGTAATGTAGCGGTACAAGTGAGTACGACACAGGAATTATGTCGGCCCTCTACATTTATCAATGATTTCAATCTACAGTTAAATTGTTTCTCCTTTATGCTTTTCAAAGCGGATTAAATGACCATTTTCCCAGATTTTGATGTTAAGGCGAAGATAATATTTTGTTCAAATCAACAAAAAATAATCGATGAATACATGATTATTTAGAAATGATTTTTTGATACCCTTAGGTGGCAGACAAACACACGGCCCACCTGATGGACAGTAGTTACCGTGGCCTATGGATGTGTGTAACACCTGAGGAGTCACAGTCGCGCTGCCAACCCTGTAAGTACAGAGTTTCTGTGCAGTCAGTAGAAGACAAAGCAAGACAAGCCTTTAGTCTTCCCACCGACAGCACAAATTCTCCAGTGAGCTCTGGCTACCCTACTCACAGCTGGGAACACAACACGGAGTTATTATGGCCGCGTTATTCTGTAGTTCGGAGGTACTTCCCCAGTCGGACTACTCAATTGAGCGAAAATAATCCCATGTCTTAGCTGCTACAAAACTGACAGACGATAGGTAATAATGATCTAAACGAGGCTAAATCTATTTGTCGTTATGTTTCTATGCCATCTTCGGCAGATTACGCAAACACATTGATATAAATGTAATAAAGAATACGGAATTTAAAAAAAAAACATGAAAAAATTCGTTAAAATGGTAATATTTTAATTTATATCTTTTTATTATCTAATTAAAGTGGCTATTCCCCATTCCTTGCAGTACTTTCATATTTAATCCCTGTAGATTCTCTCTCTCTCTCTCTCTCTCTCTGCAGTAATCTCTGCTACTTGCTAGCTTTTTAATTTTTCATTATTCTAGATAATTGTTAAAACAGTTTAGATTAGACTCTATTAAAATATTTTAATGTTAATCTGTTTTGATCTTTCTCCACTTATGTTTGAATATACACCTTAAAACTCTAAAAGAATAAAAGCAATTATGAATAAAACAACTGACTAGATAAAATCTAAACGTTTAGTTTTTACTTGTTTTACTACGAAATTTACAATTCAATAAATAATATGTTTAAAATGGCATTTTCACCCTTAAAGCTCCTATTATTTTTGTTTATACAATTTTACGTTTAACTTAAATTATTTTTACAATTATGTTTAACTTAATTAGTTATAAAGTATTAAATAAACCAAAATATTATAACTTTCACCATTAAATAGAAACTATTTTAATGAGCTACAATAACGTTAACGGCAATTAAGGCGATCATGGTATAGATACCTACACCTTTGATTTGCCCATTTTTGAACGTACCCTCCTCCCCGTTGGGACAAGTGGGTGTGGTTATATGTCAAACATTATTTGCTCACAAAAGTAGTCGGTGGCAGCCCACGCACTCGCCCTCTGCATCATCACTGTGAGCAAAGTGCTGACTGAACGATCTGAACTCCCAATCCCAGGGCTGTCGAAAGGACACACTTCGGCGTCTCCCACACTGGGCATTTGGTCAGTGTGTGCAGACCTATATCCTTGCTTGCATCACAGTGATGGCATACAGGCGTTGGCACCTATCTGATCCGATGCAAGTAACTCCCGAAACATACGTGTCCGGTGATCCCCTGCGTCAGCCGGAACAACAGGCCCCTGTAAGACCTCTCTAGCCAGTCCTCCATTATGGGTCTCATTACCATTATCACAGTGTGCCCTGTGCGTGTCAAGTCATAGTTTCCACTCCTCCACCAAGTCCCGGTGGAGCAGTGACTTCATGGCCCGGATTTATCCAGACTCTGTTCCGTGTCCTCGCTCCCGCGACGCCTTTCGGTACTGATATAGCACTGAAAGGGATTTGGCCTCCAGATCTCATGGTGGGGTTTGCCACCTTGAAGGAGATCGTACGGTACCCCCTTATAACGCTGATGACCATCGTCCGCTGTGGTTGTCGCAGTGCTGCTGGCCTTCAGTATAAAGCCATGGACCGCACGAGCCACCTGACGTTTCGGCCGTGGTCACAGACTGACGTCAAACAGTCAGCTTATGACCACGACCGTTATTGTATATCATGGAACACGATAGTATATTTACACATTTTACAACAATGAAGAAAGACCGCGGCTATTGAAAAGCAACCGAAATTTCAGGATAAGTGTAAATAGTCAAATAACATTAGATAAATCACGACAGAACTAAAAATGGTGTTATATCAATGTTTAATATTCACTAAAACATCCTACAATATCAACTTTTTTGGTATTAACATTGATACTTGTAATCCTGTGAGCCTTCGCCTTAACAGTGAAGTGATCGACATGTAAGTTGTTGCGGGCGCCACACTGTATCGATCAACTAATACGCGTTAACGGACTATGTGTTCGATACTATCTGTGTGGTGTGGATCCTAGAACGGACTCCAAGAGATGGATCTGGTATATATTTTTTTTTTTGTATAGGACACGTCAATTGGAATTCGCCTTGCCTGATGGTAAGCTGAAGGGAAAGTCTCAGAAAAGAGGGTCACCATTACTTACACATACCGTGTGACAATGGTGACACTCAGCTTGACGGCCTCATCATATGCTTTTTCACGCCCCGCTTAAAGGACCCGGGACTGTAGGAAGAAGGAAACACGTGAGCTGGTAATGAATTCCAGGCCTTAATGGTGCGACAGAGGAAAGAGTCTCCGAACCGCTTGGTTCTTGATCGGATGTTTTGCACCGTGTGCGGATGACATCTAAGACCTGCACGCGTTGTCCTGTGTAGGAAAGGGGAGGGTGGGACTAATTGGAAGAACTCATCAGAACACTTCCCATGGTACAAACGGTAAAATACAGCCATATATAGTATATTTTGGAATCGGACAGAGGTTCATCGAGGCGATCGATGACACTCATTCCGGGTCGTTCCTGGTCCAAAGGCTGTCCATTGCCATCCAACGTGGCAACGCAGCAAGTGTTATGGGCACTTTTGCACCGGGAGCGATCAGGGGCGGGTTATTTGATTAGTAGTTTGTATTATAATAAATGTATTATGACTTTGGGAATTTGTTAATAAACAGTTTTGGAATTAAGATAATATTTCGTTTTTAAAAAGTTAAGTAAAATTTTGTGTGATTTTCAAACAAACAAAATTTCTTATAAAATGATTTTCAGTAACACGTAAAATAATGTAAAAAATAGTTTTATGGCGCTTACTTCAAGCTAAAACAGTGTATTAGAAAGCAATAATTTGCTAATTCAATACATTTATTTGCTTACAAGTTGTTACAATGTTACAATGTTGTATAAAAACCGCTAAAACATTCAAAGTCAACATAAACATCAAACATAAAAAACAAAACAGAAGAAAGATAAAAAGTCAAAACGTTTCAGAAGGCACTTACATTAAAACATGAAAAATTTACTTATCTTGTCATTTATATTGAAAATATTGCTATCAAATATCATAAGTTTCTATCTGATTATTAAACATGCTTATTTTTTAAGCACTAGCGAGATCCGTTGATAATAACTGCCTATTATCCTAAAAATACTTATGCCCTTGCTTTAATTTTAATTATTATATTGACGATAATCTTTTGAATCACAGTTTCTGGTGCCTATTTCGTGCTTATACGCCCACACTAGTCTTCTGCTTTTTAAATTTGTACCATTAACTTAAAAAATGTTCGTAGTACTGTGCTCACTATCCATCTATATTTTCACATCCATGTACACGCGGCCTGCCAGTAGACAACTTGTCGGACGAGTTTGACAAATTCTTTTTATTTTCTCCGCCAGCCTCACATTTGCGGTCACCGGTCACCATGCGATACATGACACTTGAAACTTTTGATATATTGACGGAGTTAGTGTTTACTCGACTGCGCCTGAAGGCGGGTAATGTTTTTCGAATATTATTGATTTGATTTTGTTAGAAGTTTTTTGTGGATGTTAAAATAAAACTATCGATAATGGATTTTGTAGCGAATTATCTTGTGTTATTTTATTATTAACATCGATCTTGATGTTTTGATTATATGCATCATGAGTCATGACTTTTTCAAAGTGTAAAATCTCAAGTAACAGTGCATCTGTTACTATTTTATGCAGAAAGAACAACGTTTCAGAGAACAAAAACACTTAAGAAAGGCAGTCTTGTAATTAATTGTTTATTCTTTCAATTCCATACTTAAGCTTTTTCTTTTGTTATTACCATAAATGATGTTAGTATGGAAACCAGCAATGGCAGCTTAATGTACTCTACGAGGACCATTCCTCGTAATAAGAATCTGTTCAGAATTCATCTCGTTTTAATTTCAATCTCCAAAATGTCAAAAACAATCACAATGTTTTATTTGAAAAATTTGTTTTTCGATATTTGTAGAGATCGAGACTGAACTTTGAACAGGTTTTCTAGCTGAAAGCAGGGTCTTTTTAGATGCTGTCGATTTTAAAACAATTAGTAAATAAAACTTTTAAAATGGGAGTTCGGAAGCTCATGCTGGATAAATTGGAAGAAACTTCATAGTAATTACATTTATATATGTATGGTTAGATATTATTATTATAATAATAATAATAATAAATAATAAATATTCCACGACATTCCACACAACGCTATCTAGACCCATGGTAAGCATAGCTTAACTAGCTTGTGTTATGGGATCTAGAATGCGGATAAATATACTTAAATACTTTTTTTTTTTTTTTGTAAATACATACATATTATACATAGAAACACCCAGACCAATGCAAATACCCATATTCATGCATACAAATATTTGCACTGAGCGGGGATGGAACCCGCGCCTCCTGCGTAGCAGTCGCGTTCACGACCGCCACACCACAGAGGCTGTCGAATTATGTAGATGTATATTTTACTTAAATATATATGTTGAATGTATTAGTATATATTTTACCTAGTTACCTTTCATAATGCACCTACCTTGTTATTCTTTGCACCACCTATAAGGTTGACTAGTAGAGAATGCCTGTGGCCTTAAGTTCGCCTGTGTATATTCGCCTATATATATTCGCCTATATCCCTGAAGGGGTACTAGCACCCACATTTCGCCAGTTTTTGTTGTTTGTTCAGGTCCAAATGTAATAGGTGGCGAGCCTATTGCCATTAACCGGGCACTTATAAACCTGCGATAAATACACACATAACTTCGAAAAGCATCGAAAAGTCACTGGTGTGTGCCATGATAAAACATGGGATCGAGACCGAGACCTCGTCTTAGCAGCCCATTGCCCATACCACTAGGCTACCGCAGTACTATATATATATAAATCAATAAAATAGGTGTTATTTCACACCCACTTGAAAAATCCAAGATCGTACGAAAAACGTGGCGGGTACAGCATTCCAGTTCTTTATCGTGGGCAAAGAAAAGTAATATTCAGTATTACCTTTCTTTGTTTGGGTGGAGATGGATAAAATCTGAAAATATATAGTGATCTATTTCTACTGTTTATTGCGGAATAAAGATAGACTTCAGTGACTCTTAGAATATTGATATTTATTATTTATTTACAGTGACTTATATACTAATTATTTACATTAAATTGAGAGAGGGGTTTGCGCGTGTAACAGTATTCTGCTGACACTTCTATCTGTTGTTATGGCAGTGGACGTGATTTCTTATTTGTTGGTACGTGAGTGTTTACTTCCTTGTAGATATCACGCTTACTCCTGACTGCCATACTGTTGATTGATAGCACTTGGTGGAATTTGTTGTTACACATTTTTTCATTTTTTTATACCACTTAGCTGGCAGACAAGTGCACGGCCCACCTGATGGAAAGTGGTTACCGTGGCCTATGGACGTGTGTAACACCAGAGAAGCCACACTCGCGCTGCTGACCCTGTAAGCACAGAGTTTCAGTGCCGTCAGTGTAGAGGACAAAGGCATATTGAGAACTCACTACCTTTGAGGATGCCGTAAGGCGAAACCGGTCAGATCTAATAACAATTAAAAATAATGAGGAAAAGTACAAGTGAGTTCTCAATATGTGTATATAGTGATCTATTAACTGATTTTATCCGACTTTTCATTCCTCTCAAAGGCTGAAATACGCTTAGTTTCTGCCTTTGATAGGTATAAATCAACAATTGAGGTTTTAGTAATAGACGAAAGATAATATAGAGGTATAAATTAGCCCATTCACAGTGTGGGGTACTTTCTACCTACGCCAATTAAGCCTAAGTATCCCACGCTGTTTTGCTGTTATTTTTAACTACTTATATGTTATCCGTGACTTTATACGCGTGTAAATTTGATACCTTTACCGTAACTTATTCCCGAGAAATAAGTAGCTTACGTGTTATTGCAGACTATAATCTATGGCTGTGCGAAATATCGATTATATCTGTTCAGCCGTTAAAGCGTGGTTAAGAGTATCAAACATACAAAAAAAGAACGAATCGATACTAATATTATAAAGCTGCAGAGTTTGTTTGTTTGTTTGAACGCGTTAATCTCTGGAACTACTGGTCCGATTTGAATGATTCTTTCAGTGTTGGGTAGTACATTTATCGAGGAAGGTTTTAGGCTATATATCATCACGCTACTATTCAAGGGAGCGGAGCATTGATAATAAATGTTAACAAAACCGACAATTTTTATACATATTTTGAAGACATACGGGCTCAAAGGGATATGAAGCTTCAAAATATACCCCGGGCGGGTCAGCTAGTATGTTTATAAACTTTCACATATATAGGTGTTACGAGTATTAGTGAGATAAAATATTGAATGAAAGTTTAAAGCATTTAGTATGCTAACTATTCAAATCGATTAAGATAGGAAAAAATTATTGAATCGGTTCAGGCGGGATACGAAACCGCGATCTTTCCCTTAAAGGAGGAATGTTCTGATTACTGAGCCACCGAACCTTGCCTGAAATCATCCAAATCTTCGTATATATATCCGTCTTACGGCGACCCTGTAAGAGAAAGATCGATAATTTTAATCCCGCTTGAACTGATTAATTTTTTCCTATCTTTTTTTTTATTTATTTTTTAAATTTTTAACTTTTTATTTATATAGGATTAAATATCGAGGAGGTAGGACACGACGGTATTCCCGTCCAAATTGCACAGTTCGACTGGGGAAGTACCTCTACCCTACAGAATACCACGGCTACAATAACCTCGTGTTGTGTTCCCGGTGGGGAATAGGGTAACCAGAGCTCACTGGAGAGTTTTTGTGCTGTCAGTGGGAAGACCATATTAAGCTTGTCCTGCTTTGTCTGTTGTTTACACTGACGGCGCAGAAACTCTCAATGCTTGCAGCGTTGGCGGCGCGAGTGTAGCTCTTTTGGTTTTGCACACGTTCATAGGTCACGGTAAACACTTTCCATCAGGTGGGCTGTGTGCTTGTCTACCGCCTAACTTAGGCAGGAAGGCAGGTATAAAAAAATGAAGAAGCAAAAAATCATCACGATTTCCTATTCAAAGACGTAACGATAAAACTATACAAATAAGATTCTATCGGTTGTCACGACTAGCACATTACATATCGATAGTACTGGATTCGACAGATGACAGACTGCCGGACGCAGTCCAGCATTTTTAGTACTTTCAATTCAAATTTGGAGTCTTTTTTTATTTTTTTAACATCTTATATTGAAAGGTAAATTAATATTGATTGAGTTGTGAGATTATTTGAATATTAACGCTATTGACGTTATCGTTGTGTATCGTTGGTTTTATGATTTAAGACATCAATTGGCTTGGCAGTAAATCTTACTAGTACGATGGTATGTCGTTGCATGTTTATAAATATATAATACATGCATACAAATATTTGAGCGGGAAACGAACCCGTGCCTCGTACGTAGCAATCGAAAGAGTTATTTTCCACGGGTTTTTCTACCTAATTCAATATTTCTTGACATAATTGTAAAATTTAATTTTACTAAGCTATAAATAAGCTTATTCTCAGAATATCCAAATTGACGTTCATATATGCTCTTTATGTGTCTAATCTCAATAAATGATATAAATATAACATAACATAAACACACGCCTATATCCCCGAAGGGGTAGGCAGAGGTGCTAGCACCCACATTTCGCCAGTTTATGTTTAGGTCCCAATGTAGTAGGTGGCGAGCCTATTGCCATTAACCGGGCACTTATAAACCTGCGATAAATACACACAAACATAAACTGGCGAAATGTGGGTGCTAGCACCTCTGCCTACCCCTTCGGGGATATAGGTGTGAGTTTATGTTATGTTATGTCATCCCGTACAGTGTCGCACAAAGCGACTAAAGGGCAGTTTAACATCAGACAGATATTAAAGCCCGGACTTAGCCTCAGAAGCATGACTTTAGTCAACAATAGTGCCCGTAAGATGGCTATAGACTCACCTAGTACTACGTGGGACCAAATTCAATGATTGGTGAAATGTCGGTGTTAATTTACATCTGCCTAGCCCTCCGGGCATAGAGGCGTGCTTATATGTAAAAATATATAGGTAGATTTGCATTAGTCTGGGTGTTTTCTATATTTATTATGTATGTATTTACAAAAAAAAGTATCTAAATGTACGAGGAAGAATCAAGTGGTTCGGATAATCTTTTCTTTGCCGCACCAGCAAGACCTGGAATTCATTACCAGCTCACGTGTTTTCTGTCCTGGATCCTTTAAGCGGGGCGTGAAAAAGCATCTAATGTGTCCAAGATTTAAAAAAAGGTTTATCCGCATTTTAGATTCCGTAACACAAGCTTGTTAACCTATGGTTACCATGGATCTAGTTAGCGTTGTACAATATTTATTATAATTATGCATTCATACCCACTACGATCAATAACCATGACGCAATAGTTTCCCATGACAAATCACAGATACCTCTGATTGACTGACGCGTTTGATTATGCCTCAGCCATCACAATCATGGTTTACATCACGTGTTTTGTACCACCATCTAAGCCTGTAAGATCAACGACCGCCTCACTTCTCAGAACACCCACACTCCCTAACACCCTCATCACCCAAAGCCCTCCGACATCCGGAGCGTATCCTACGTGACGGGAAATGGCCTGTCCCCTTTCTACCCCCGCCTAATAATACACAAAATTTGCTGTCGATGTCATGTCACTGTTGGTATTGAATTCATAAACATAAGGAATTTAAGATATGATATCCATATTGTATATTTCAAAAAATATAGCACCGACATTTTATGTATTCGAATAAAAATACAGGATGTTATTAAAACGTTTTAGTTATTTAACTGACACGGTAGGTTCTTTACAGACTGATTATAGCAGAAAGGCACTGCTGGGAACCGATTTTTTTAAATATATTACACGTTAATTAGGCTTCCCCTCGCCTGATGGTAAGCTGAAGGCAAAGTCTCAAAAAAAGGGTCACCATTACATGCATGTGCCATGTTACAATGGCGACACTCAGCTTGACGGCGGCATCATCATAGACTTTTCACGCCCCGCTTAAAGGACCCGGGACTGTAAGAAGAAGGAAATACGTGAGCTAGTAATGAATTCCAGGCCTTAATGGTGTGACAAAGGAAAGAGTCTCCGAACGCAATTGAATATGAAAGTTGATTTGAACCCTATATATTAGTACAATGTAATATTGTATTGTACAGTAGACAGCCTTTGTGGCGTGGCGATAGTGAACGCAACCGCCACGCAGGAGGCGCGGGTTCAATCCCCGCTCAATACAAATATTTGTATGCATGAATATAGGGATTTGCATTGGTCTGGGTGTTCCTATGTATTATATGTATGTATTTACAAAAAAGTATTCAAGTAGGTATGATTATCCGTATTCTAGATTCCATAACACAAGCTAGTTAAACTATGCTTACCATGGGTCTAGATAGCGTTGTGTAGAATGTTGTAGAGTATTTATTATTTGTTATTTTATATAGGGACCATATTGAAACTTCGGGGAAAAGCTAACCTCTTCTGCAAGCCTGTGTATTCGCTATACTGCGCTTGCGCCGGCTCTCCTTTCGTATTCGGGAGGTCAGACATGACCGACTTTTAACGTGCCCTCCGAAGCACTGAGGGTATCAATGTGTTAAGAATGGCCATCCATCCTAAGATCGACTTGGCTTGTGCGTCTTTCTTTGCTAACTTACCAAGTTAGTACTTACTTCCTTTATTAATATATAGGATATATCCAGACAGCCATATAGACAGAAAATAGCCACGTGGTTCCCGACAAAGTAGAATTTGGATCAGCCCATCTCTTTCCATGCGGTGTCGTACAAGGCGACTAAGGGATAGGGTTGTTTAACATCAGACAGATATATACAGCCCAGACTCAGCCTCAGATGCATGGCTTATGTCAACAATAGTGTCCGGAAGACGGCAATAGGCTTACCCCCTATTACGTGGGACCGAATTTAATGATTGGTGAAATGTGGGTGTTAATTCACCTCTGCCTAACCATCCAGGGATAAAGGCGTGATTATATGTTTTTCTTGCTACTATCTTTCGTCATCGATAATTTATATGTATAATCGTAAGGTAGCAGTGTACAGTAGTGAATCACATTTATTACACTGGTTCCGTATCTTATCCGAAAGGTTATCTGTTTTATAAATCACTTGCTACTGTGATTGGACAATTTGAGAGCTTTCAAATGTGATGTACTATACTTATCTACACTGTTATATTATGCATAAATTTCAATAATTCAAAACTTATCTTATTCTTTTACTAGCGGCTGCCCGCGGTCTTGCTTGTTTGGAAACTTATTTCAGGGATAAAAGTAGTATATTATCATGTTGGTCTCTGTGGCGTAGTGGTAGAAGTTTGATTGCTACGCAGGAGGGACGGGTTCAATTCCCGCTCAGTGAAAATATTTGTATGCATGAATATGTATATTTGCATTGGTCTGAGTATTTTCTAAGTATGTTTATCCGCATGCTAGATTCCATAACACAAGCTAGTTAAACTGTACTTACCATGGGTTGAGATATCGTTGAGTGGAGTGTTGTGTTATAGAATATGTTCTGTTGTTCCAGAATATAACCTATCCCTATACAAAATTTCAGCAGGATTCATACAGCCGTTTGAGTGTGAATAAGTAATAAACATCCAATGTATTTAATGAAACAAAGCAATTATATATTGTATGCTATTTCCATTGCCTTTGATTAAAAAATGTGTACATCTGAGGCGGGATTTGTACATGTGACCAGTCCCTTACAGGGGTAATACTCTCACCAACTGAGCAACATGGGCACATCTTGGTCATTGAAAATTCTCATAAATAATTATTTTGGGGCGACGGTGGAGTCATCTACCAATATTCTTACGAACTATCGGAGGAAGCAAGTTATGTTTCATCTAGGACATTCATTTTTGTCATTTTAAATCAAAAACATCCATAGATCTTCATGAATTTTCACATATTATACTAATATAATAAACCTGAAGAGTTTGTTTGTTTAAACGCGCTAATCTCGGGAACTACTGGGCTTTTTATTGAATATTCCGTTTATCAACAACAATATTAAGGTAATATCATTACGCTACTACTTAAGACAGCGGGGCAGTAATCATAAATGTCAAGTATGGTTTCCATATATTATTTGAAGACTAAAAAATCACATCTTTTTTAACCCTATTTGTATGTGATGGTGACCCCGGAAATAGCTTACCATAAGGCGAGCTGAAGTCAAATGGACGTGTCCTGCAGACAAAAAAACATCTGACAATTTCGCAAATTTACATAACGGTAACTTTTGCCAACAAACCAGCAAAGGGCCCGAATGTTAACTTAACTCCGTAGTTTTAGAATGGCAACACTTTATTGGTATTACCCACGTTACCGGCGTTACCATGAAAAGTTTACTGGAATTTCAGAGTTGCCATTTTGATTTTGAAATTAATCGCTATTAGTAAATGCTATTTGTGCTGACGCCAGCGTTAAGTAAAAGTTATTACTTAGACGAAACGATGAGAAATAACCAGTTTTAACTGTGAATTAATTTTGCATAGAACTACTAATATTATAAAGCTGAAGAGTTTGTTTGTTTGTATCTATTTGACATACTGTTTAACGTGCTTATCTCAGGATCTTCTGGATGAAATTGAAAAATTATTTTATGTTAGACTATTTATATTGTAGATTGACGGCACTTGGTATAATTTGTTGTTACACATATTAATAACTTACTTGTACCTTTTTTACATTTTTTACATTGCGACAATGTTTCTAATATGAATGTTCTTAAATGTCATTATAAACCTTTGAGGATGCCGTAAGGCGAAACCGGTCAGGTGTAATAAGTAATAAAGTAATGTGGAAAAGTACAAGTGAGTACAATATGTGTTATTTAATGTTTTTTTTTTACCACTTAGTTGGCAGACAAGCACACGGCTCACCTGATGGGTAGCGGTTACCGTGGCCTATGGACGTATGCAACACCAGGGGCGTATCACTCGCGCTGCCGACCGTGAAGAAACTTTCTGATGCCCCTCTTGAAGAATCCCATATTGTAGGCACTTGGGAAAACCGCAGCAGGGAGGTCATTTTATCGGAGCAGCTAGAATAGGATATTCAAATTTAAATTATACTCATACTTCTCAGTTCTCCATTATTAAGTGTCGGTAGCTTAGTGGTTAAGCAGTCGGTTTTACGAGTAGAAGAGTTCGAATCCTGGCCATTACACTACTGACGTGAACCCACTCCTAGCACAAGTAATTTAGCTTAGTTGGAGGGGTTAGGGTTAGAGGGAATATTAGTGATTAAAGTTGCTAATACATTTTTTTTTACGTGCGCAAAATCCCCACGGATACCTCCCCACCGGAGCCGGTGGAGGAGGTTATGTCGGACTCGAACCGACTAAAACGCACGCCGCCTGTGGTTCGTTTTGGTTGCTGAAGGTGAGGTTGACAGGCATATCCCTCGCACCCCGGCCGACCCAGGGTCATCTCTCACGATCTGGCCCACTTCTCGGGTGTGGGGACTACAGAGTCCCCAACTCGTCCCCGGAAACGGGGAGGCGTGCCAGGCGCGCCACCGCCGCGGCCTGCTTCTGCCAGGGTGACAGGCGGCTCCACCTGTCACCCCCAGGCCGGCGCTCAAGGGGGGTGGAGGTCGTTCACCGACCTCCTACGCCCAAGTTGCCTTCGTACGCGGGCAGCTTAGCTTGCGATCCTTCGTCGCTCCCGCTCCCGCTCCCGCCCCGCCTCCTCCTTCACGAGCATTACTTGCTCGCAGAAGTAATATACTTTGCAAACACAAAAAAATCAAAATATTACTCAGAGAAGCGCACAAAATCCATCGGCAATCGTTTAATTTCAATGCCAATTCAAAACAGTATCAAGTTCTTATTTATTTTGTCTTGTCTCACAACTTCTATAAATAAATACGTACATACATATAATCACGCCTTTATTCCTGGAGAGTTAGGCAGAGGTGAATAAATATAAAAACGACAACTTGAACACTTCAACGAAAATATCTTCATTGCACAACACATGCTACACTTAAATCAAAGTTCAACAAATTCCAAAACCGGTTCATCCAATTTAGTGACAACTTCCAACAACTATAACTGCGATAGTCACGACAGGCGTACCTACATTAGTGTATATATAATTGTAAAACAACGGATTGTGACGACATCGATGTGAATTGAGACGCTTCTTTTGTTTGTGTAGAAAGACGTGATCTGCAGAATTAGCACTTTATATTGTACCTTTCTGTCACGCTAAATAGGACTCACTGCTGTTCAATTGTGTAGAAATAACAAATATCACTGTCATTAAGATAAGATAGTAATTTATTTCAAGTTTCAATGGAGTACAGTAATTAAAAATATTTTACAGTGTTTCTAAATTTAAAAAAGTCTCATGTATTAAATTTTTTGGAGATGCTTCAGTGTAGATACGGAGGTATTCAGTTACACGGGAACTTAATTTTTCATGTTATTGTGTCTTTTTTGTTTCGAATTATTATCAATGTATTTATTCTTATTCTTATTTGCTGTTGCTGTTTACTTATTATCTTGTTTATATGTGAAAACTTCTAAGTGGCCTTTTCATACTATTTACTATTTTAAATACGTGTATGTATATTAGCAGTATGATTTCCGAAAAAAAAAATTTGCTTTACTTACTGTACCGTGGTAGCCTACTGGTATGGGACTGCTGAGACGAGGTCTCGGGTTCGATCCCAGGTTTTACCATGGCACACACCAATGACTTTTCGATGCTTTTCGAAGTTATGTGTGTATTTATCGCAGGTTTATAAGTGCCCGGTTAATGGCAATAGGCTCGCCACCTATTACATTGGGACCTAAACATAAATTAGTGAAATGTGCGTGCTAGCACCTCTGCCTAGCCCGTCGGGGATATAGGCGTGAGTTTATGTTATGTTATGTTATTTGCAATGTCTCATTAATACAAAGGAAACTCAGAAGACCAAACATAATGAACCTAAACTAAGTCAAAACCTGCACTTATAGGCATCAGAGCGCTTGCATCTACTTAAAATTTAGGTATTATAGCAAGTCTGTCTATTTATCACGTGAGGCTCAACAGGGGGTAAAGAGTTCATCAGGGGTAGGTAGGGGTATAATAAGATATCAAGTGTATTTATTTTTTCTAAATTACGCGCGAAGAAGTGCATATTATATATTTTTTTAACTAATTTGTACTAGAAAATACATGATTTGGGGGGGGGGGGGGGAGGGCTCGTCTGATACCTGACAACGTACCACCATGGGGGAGAAGGGTTAATAAATTACTTAAAAAGATATCACGTGATAAATGGACTGTCACTCACTGTCTAAAAATCAAGTAATGATGAAAAGTTATACCAAATCTCAATACTGACACCGACTTTTATAAATAACTACAAAACACTAGCAGCTAAACTCGACTCTGTATGATTAAGTAATTTTCTTTTAAAATTACACCTTGCTGTAAAACAAAGTAAGCTTTTTTTCTTTACTAAAACTGTCACTAAAATGACCCGATATTATTATGCAGTAACGGTGTTGCGGAACGGTCTAATTGAGTTATATTCAAAATAAAAACTCTACTTGAGGCAATGTTAGTCATTTATTTCTTCACGCCACTACTATTGTTATTGGTTTTGAGAGTATTAATCGAATGCTCTTAAATATTTTTATTGAATATTTGATACTCAATGAAACCCACACTAATATTATAAAGAGGAACGATATTCTGTTTGTAACATATACCTAAACTTAAAAAGTACAAGACCTAGTTCATTCTTTTTATGAAATTTTAAAGCATATGCTATCTTTTCTTATGTTTGCACAAAGATTCAGCATTACAGGGGAATTTTGAACATCTTAGATATTTCCCTATCCAAGTAGCTTGCTTAGTTAGAGTATACTAGTCCCTTACAGGGGGCTGTAAGCAACTAGTTACAAGTTCAAGTTCCGTGTTTGATGTTGACTTAGACCGGGTTAAAACTCTTAAAAAAATTCCTCATTAGAATGCTATGTTATCCCTTATAATTTTATCTTTTTAAAATTTTAACTTAAGTCACTCGTTGAAATTTATCGGCTAATATATATTTTTATAATATAGGACACGTCAATTAGACTTCCCCTCGCCTGATGGTAAGCTGAAGATAAATTCTCAGAAAAAAGGGTCATTACTTACATATACCATGTGACAATGGTGACACTCAGCTTGACGGCCTCATCATATGCTTTTTCACGCCCCGCTTAAATGACTAGGGACTGTAGGAAGAAGGAAACACGTGAGCTGGTAATGAGTTCCAAGCCTTAACGGTGCGACAAAGGAAAAAGTCACCGAACTCCTTGGTTCATGATCGGATATTCTGCACCGTGTGAACTCATCCTTAATCTAACTCTTTTTCAATGTTAATTTCAGTAAGTAGCGGTCTGCGTTTGATCTCAGTTTACAAGCCCACATATGGAAGTCGTATTAGCAACTCGTCGAATATATTAGTAGACATGTTATTTATCTATACAATTACAAAAACTACTTTCAATACTACCTACTACTTGTACCATTGTTAATTAGTACAACACATTCAAAGAATCTCATTCAAATAATTTTAAAACCGGTTTGGACACGGCACGTGTCAATTGAATTATATTCATATTAAACCTACACGTGCCCAGCCTCGGGCTAATGTAAAGGATTTGTACATTTGGGTTATATTTTGAGTGGTTTTGTGAAGCATAAAATAAATTTTGACTTTATTTTGTAGACCTCTCTTTAACATTTGATAATATTTGTTATGTGAAGATAGAGCGTTTGACTGCTAAGTTTGAGGTCGTGGGTTAGATTCCCGCTCATTTCAAATTTATGTGCATTCTAGTTCTGCTTGTTTTTTAGATATCAATCAATCAATTATAATTCGTCCGATCCTCCACCTGCCGCTTCCATTTTTAAATATTATATATATTTATTTATATAAACCGCGAGAAGGTAAACGAAAGGTAGGACGCCCCCTAGCCAGATGGACTGACGACCTGAAAAAGGTGGCTGGGACAGACTGGATGCGGAAGGCGGAGGATCGGAGAAAATGGCGCACATTGGGAGAGGCCTATGTCCAGCAGTGAACTGCAGTGGGCTGATTGATTGATTGATACATACATACATACATATGCACATGCCTATTTCCCTCTGAGGTAAGTAGAGACTTCGGTCCGCCATTTAAATCTATCCGTACATATTTCAAGAGTTTCCTTTCATGCAAGTCCTAGAGTAGACTGCAAGTTACCTCCATAACCCAAAGATAATATCGAAGTATCGCGGTTAGACCAGTTTTTGGACTTTTTGGGCTTCAACTACTCTTAACGACTGCCATAGATGTTGGTATGGCAACCAGGACCTATGGCTTTACGTGCTCTCCGAGGCACGACCAGACTAATGCAAATAGCAATATTCATGCATACATGCATGAATAGCGGCCACGTTTACTAACGACACGCCCCCGCGTACAAAGGCAACTCGGGCGTCGGAGGTCGGTGAACGACCTCCGCCCCCCATGCCTGGGGGTGACAGGTGGAGCCGCCTGTCACCCTGGCAGAAGCAGGCCGCGGCGGTGGCGCACCTGGCGCGCCTCCCCGTTTCCGGGGTCGAGTTGGGGACTCTGTAGTCCGTCTCGGGTGTAGCCGAGACGATCGCCAGATCGCGAGAGATGGCCCTGGGTCGGCCGGGTTGCGAGGGATATGCCTGTCAACCTCACCTTCGGCAACCAAAACGACCCACAGGCGGCGTGCGTTTTAGTCGGTTCGAGTCCGACATAACCTCCTCCACCGGCTCCGGTGGGGAGGTATCCGTGGGGATTTTGCGCACGTCAAAAAAGAAACTACCGACACGCCACAAAGGCTGTCACTTAGTAAACCTGAAGTATCTAAAACCCATAACTGGAATAAAAACGATTAGAAAAAAAAATGTTTTAAAATATGGAATCATAATGTTCTGTATCTGGTGGCGCGATTCTCGTGCCACCTGAGCTAGTGGACTGTATTTTGCGGGGGTGAAGTTAACATGTTTCATATGACACTTTACACAACAAACAAGATAGGTGATCGGGTTGCCGCGGAGGTGGTTTAGGCATTGAATGCAACCCAAGAAATTAGGAGAGGATGCACTAACCTTTATGACGCCACGTGCTGTCGGGGCCGGTGCACCGGTCTTCTCTTCCTGGCTCAGGAGCTGCTGCCCACATCACTAAATCACTTAAGGGACACACGAGAGGCACAATCCGATCGGTAAAGGTCTATGAAAGCGGTTAAAATCCAACAAACATTATTAATTTCTAAGAGTCGCGTGCGCCGCCGCCATTGATGCTTGCTAGTTCGATGCGAAGTCAAGATGCGGCTATTTCAACCATTGGCGGGGCGAAAACTATTGTTATCTCACTTTAGAGGTAGTGCGGGAGGGAGATGGGTATAGGGAGCGTGTGCTCAGCATCAACCAATTGAGACGATTTGAATTTACTACTACTGGCGCCACCAGTATCAGTTACAAAACCTTAAAAAACTAAACCCCCGACTACTGAAAAAGTATTAAACAAGAAAATATCTAGGATAGCCGTATGCCACTTTTCCCTACGATGTAATGTTTGTTGGACTAAGTAGCACTTGTTATTCAGTAGTCGGGTTTTAGTTTTAAACTTATTTTTATATTATTTTAGGGCAAGCAATAGATATAATTTATACGTATTGAACTACTAATTAAGCCCTTTCAGTTGATACCAAACACGACATATTTATCTCCAATTATTTTTTATCACAGTACTTTAATGACCGCTAGAGGACGCCGCATTCAGTGACATGTTGTATAGCTTATAACTAGCGGTCGACTAAAATGCTTCTAACGATATCTCATTTGTCCATTTCTAATCAGTGGTTAAGGAGCTATGAGGGAACAGATGAACCAACATACATACATACATAGCCTGTCAAAATCATAACCCTCCTTTTGCTTCGTCGTAGTCGGTTAAAAATCCGAATATCTTGGCTGTTCATTTAAAATTAGTATCTAAAACTTGCGTTCCTGATAAAGGTGAAATGATAAAGCAATATAATATCGAGCTTTAGAGCGCTATTAATTATTCAAAGCGTGTATAGCAGACGCCGAATGATAAAATGGTGTCGTCCTCAATTAGTTTGGCTGCGACTGTACGCACGCGATGCTCGCTAACTGTAATGAGAGGGTTGTCACTACAGAGGATAGAATATGATTTTCCTACTCCATGGTTGTCACTGTTAACTTTTTGTATCTGAATCAATCACTGCCTTATTTAAAAAAAAAATTAAAACTAAAACACGACTACTAGTCGGGTTTTAATTTTAAACTTATTTATATTATTTTGGGGCAAGCAACAGGTATAATTTATACATATTTGAAATGTGCTAATAGCCCTTTCAAATAATATTATAAATTCAATTTGAACTTATAACATCTAAAATTTACTAATAATTTATTTATTTGTACAGACGAGGACAAAAGTGGTTAGGGAAAAAAAGGTGTTTTTTTCCTGCACAGCGCAGACATGACACCAACGAACCCACTGTCAAATAACGATTTTGTCAGTTTAATTTATCGCGTGGTATCTACAGTAAACGATGCCGACGCGACTCCTCTTGCTCACGAAGTGCGCCTATATTGGTTTTATACAAACTGAGTTACCCCGAAAAAAAATATAACAAACAATAAGATGTAAAAAAAAAACTGCAATTAACATGCAGGTATATAAGAAGGTATGCGGTGCCCGCACCATCCCTACCGCAGCCATCAATAGTTCAATAGTTCCCGGAAGACGGCAATCGGCTCACCCCCTAATACGTGGCGCCGAAAACAATGATTGATGAATTGCGAGTGTTAATTCACCTCTGCTTAACCCTTCGGGGATATAGGCGTGACTATATGTATATGTATGTATTTATGTATTTCATCCTTTCGAACAGTAATATATTTCTAAGAATAGTATCTGTTACATGGACTGCTTAGCAATATCAATATTGGTTCGAAGTTCATGTGGGAGGTAGCTACTTTACTACCGTGAAATGTTTGTTGGTTGTTAGCGAATATTCAATGGAAGTTCTGTAGGAATTTTCGTGACCTAATTGTATATATTGAGTATATAAATAAATACGATATCGCATGGTTTGCGGTGTAATAAAGTAGGGCTAGGAAGAAATGATTCCTAAACAGCCTCACACTGCTTACAACACAACAAAGGTCGACATTATACCTTCAGGTCTGCAGGCGTCCATTTGGATCATCGCTTGCAGTGCATCTTTGCTTGAGTGACTTCCAACTGATCTCCCATATCTGAAAGGAAAGACAGAGTTTCAGCGGTTATTTACCAAGTAAAGCGGTTTGCAGGTGTGGTTTGTTTAGGCCTTAAGTCCCAAGATTGATTGATTAGTCTCAGTTCTGAAAACGGTATAGAATAGCCATTGCATAAAATAACTATATACAGGATGGAAGTTTTCGACCTTACCTGAAGGGATAGTGCTCTAAATACTGGAGTATTGTGTTCACGGCGGTGAGTAGGGTAGCTAAAGTGGAAAAACCAAAAACTTGTCCTGCTTCGTCTTTAACACTGACGGCACAGAAACTCTGTGCCCACGGGGTTGGTAGCGCGAGTGCCACTCCCTAGGTGTTGCACACGTCCATAGGCCACGGTAACCACTTTCCATCAGGTGAGCCATGTGGATCAATTTGCACTTAAACACTCTCTTATTTTTGACAAGAAACAAATCTGCATTCAAAACTTGTTTGCTTCACCCGGTAAATGAACTGACGGAAATCCGATAAAATAACATTCTGTATTTTTTATGGTTGCCTGTAAGAAATTGGCGCAGAGCGATAAGGCCGCCATCGATACGTACACATAACTGATATATCTCATATTGTAATGTGAGTGCTTTTTCACACGGCCCACCTGATGGGGAGTGGTTACCGTGGCTTAAGGGCGTATGCAACACCAAGGGCGTTACACTCACGCTGCCGAAAATACATAGTTCCCTTTATTAATTAAGCTACGTCCAAATTACATTTTTAAATACATTCCGATAAAAAATAAATACATTTAAAAATATAAAAAACAGTGCTCCACCGGCATTGGGTACAAGGACCAAGCTACCGGTAGGCTCTAGGTAGAGGAACTTCCTCACTTAGCAGAACTGCCTTCTGCATCAAGCCCTACAGCCAGCTGTAGATTATTATTATTTTATAGCATCAGTCGATAATGTCAATTATAAGTCTCAATAATAATAATATATTTCATAACAATTTACAGTTGTTCACCACCAAAATTAGTTTAGTTTTAGTACCTAGTCGTTATTCAAACCCCAAACTGCAAAGGAAAGATATTAATTGAAATAAATGATCTAGTTCAACTCATCGTCTTAATTAAGGTGAGGTTTCGACCTTGAATTTAGCTAAAACTTGTTCATGGAAATTTGATTAAAAGTAAAATATTTGTTTGATTGTTTACAGTAAGCTAACCTTGGGTTTGAAATGAGGGAAAGTGCTTTTACTCGTTGTTGTTGTTGTTGTTGTTGTTGTTATAGATACATACGTATGTCTATACCACTTAAGTGGCAACTAATAACTCGCCTTTTTTTTTTTATACCACTTAGTTGGCAGACAAGCACACGGCCCACCTGATGGAAAGTAGTTACCGTGGCCTATGGACGTCTGTAACACCAGAGGAGTCACAGTCGCGCTGCCAACCCTGTAAGTACAGAGTTTCTGTGCCGTCAGACAAGCCTTTAGTCTTCCCACTGACGGCACAAATTCTCCAGTGAGCTCTGGCTACCCTACTCACCGCTGGGAACACAACACGAAGTTATTATAACCGCGGTATTCTGTAGGGCGGAGGTACTTCCCCAGTCGGACTGCTCAATCGGGCGGATATACCGCCGTGTCCTACCTGATCGCCTGATGGGAATTGGCTACCTTGGCTTATTAGACGTGTACCAGGAATGTTACGCACGCACTGCCGACTTTAATTTTTCCACCCTTTAGGTGCCAGTCAAACACACGGATCACCTAATGGAAAGTATGTGCCATTTTGGTCGCAACATAATTATGATTGACAAAGAATACAAAAATCACCACCCAATGTCATCCGACGGGTGTCGTTAGGGGAACTTACGGAAAAATACGCAGACAATAAAATAAAATCCTGTACCAACTGTGGGCCAAAGCCTCCCAACATTGGGAGAGGCTTATGTCCAGTATTGGACTGCGAGGGGCTGATTTATTGAGGATCAAAATGTTCTGTCTGTATTGAGGAATAAATTTTTCTTAAGAGCACCCGGTTACTTTCCAAGCTTCACCTTTCGAACCAGGGGTACGGTTTTCTACTCCTCCTTATGTTTAACTGGAGTAAGGGCAGTCATCATAATCATCATCATCATCATCGTGGAGAATTATTTCCCTGATTGCATCCAAGGCCGAGGTGAACTCAGAACTCGGGGTCGGTCTTCCGACTTATCCTCCTCCACTTCGCAGAGTTTTGAGCATCCACGGTGCTGAGATATTGGCACGCATGTCACCCTCTATAACGTCGAGATGGTAAAGGCTATCATCAGGACAAAATTGGGAGTAGTACAGTGCTTGGGTATTGATTTAGCACCTCAAGCGAATCCATCAAAAACCACCGTATTTTGGTTTTAAAAATTGTTATCTCCATTGTGAATTGCATATCTGCAAATTGATATTATTTTAGAGTAGTTAAAATCCAGTTCTAATAGTTTAGGTGTTAACTACTCTATAAACACCATTAGTGTGAAAGAGAATGCTCGTCAAAATCAAAGCAAGCCCATCGAAACCAAACTCTCATTCTTGCTTTCGACATACCAAGTTAAACGGTTTGTACTACACCTAATTTTACACCGATGACAGCTCTTACTCCAGACCAGCCCAGTCCACTACTTAAGTTCAGTGTTTAAGAGCATTTACCCTACTTTATCGTAATTTTTATTTCTCCCACGAAAGCAAACAGAGCATGGAGGCTTTCATAAGTTTTTTAGAGTTGTGACGTTAAGCTTTTTATTTTGGATGTGGTATTTAGTGTTAAACATATTTTATGTTTAAGATTATTGTAATATAGTTTTATATTTGTTTTTTTTGGGTAATATCTTCTGCCATTTCTATAGTAATGGGTCATCGTTCTTACCTCTGTTGAGAGCATGCGTTAAAAAACTTACTAAAAAACTATTTGTGTTCTACCGCCTATACAATGGTTTGTGCTCAGATGAATTGTTTGACATGATGCCCGTAGCTACATTCTATCATCGCACCTCTCGCCATAGGCAGGGAATTCATCCTCACACATTGCGACCTGAGACGGTGCGCACTGTGCGGTATGAAAGAAACTTCATCCCACGCACACTCAAGCTGTGGAATGACCTCCTTGCTGCGGTTTTCTCAAGTACCTACAATATGGGGTTCTTCAAGAGGGGCATCAGAAGGTTTCTTCATGGTCGGCAGCGCGAGTGTGACACCCCTGGTGTTGCATACGTCCATAGACCACGGTAACCGCTTCCCATCAGGAGGACCGTGTGCTTGTCTGCCAACTAAGTGGTATAAAAAAAAATGGTTTTCATTTTTCAAATAGTGCTTTTTGCTTGTTTTAAAACAAGATAGAGAAAATAACATAAAGGAAATGTAGCATTGAATTACTTACAGCTTTTTAATTACATTTAATCTCTTATTACGGGATGATGCGATGGGGATAGAACTGCGAGGAAAGCCTGTGTCAATGTCTTATCTATCAATCTCCATTGCCTAAACCCTGAAGGTTTTGGTAGACACCGCACTCCCAATAAATTTTATGGTCGGCAGCAAGAGAGTTACGCCCCTGGTGTTGCATACGACCATAGGCCACGGTAACCACTTCACATCAGGTAGGCCGTATGCTTATCTGCCACCTAAGTGGTATAAAATCCTTTGAAAACCGCGCCGGTAGGTTTATTATTGATTCAAAATCAAATTTATTTTACCTTAAACGACGAGACGACCTCCGTGTCGTAGCGGTAGAGCATTCGATCGCTATGCATGAGGCGCGGGTTCGATTCCCGCTCAGTGCAAATATTTGTATGCAATTATATGTATATTTGCATTGGTCTGGGTGTTTCTTTGTATAATAAATGTATGTACACACATCAACAAAGTCTAGGGAACAAGGACATTTCTAGTTTTTATTTAAAAACCCTTTCTTGTAATAGTGAGTGTTTTATATTAATAGAAGGGTATTTTTATACCGTTTTGATTTTAATTTTAATAAAAACATTCTCACTTCAATTTTTTTTTTTTAAGACAGAATTGAACAGTGCCAATATTGAGTATTACAACCTTCTATGATTAGGCACAAAAATAACGAGGTAGTAAGAAATACAGTAATTAACCGTACTTTAAACATTTTTAATAATCTGTAGGACCTCCTAAAGCATTAGCAACAGCTCGACAACGGCGTGGCATACTTAGTATGAGATTGTCAATCATCGTCTGTGGAATATGGCTCCATACACTGCGAAGGTGTAAAAAAAGTTGTTCTTCAGT
This sequence comes from Eilema griseolum, assembly GCA_963662185.1. NCBI lineage: Eukaryota > Metazoa > Arthropoda > Insecta > Lepidoptera > Erebidae > Eilema > Eilema griseolum. The sequence continues at coordinate 11,031,167 of OY759255.1, forward strand.
GTTCAGATTTTCCAAAGAATCACTGAAAGCTCTTCTCCCAAGCAAATCCCAGGCATGCTCTATGGGATTGAGGTCGGCAGACTGAGCAGGCCATTCCAACGTCGTAATATTGTGCTCGCTTAACGCATTGACCACTACCCTCGCGGTGTGTGACCGTGCATTATCTTGCATGAACATAAAATCTTGACCGAACTGCTGTCGATGAGGGGTAACCATGGGGTGTATAACCTCCTGAATGTATTGGTTTGCATTCAAATTGCCCAGTATCCAAACGAGGTCGGTCCTTCCACCAAGGCGAATTCCAGCCCATACCATGATTGTTCCACCTTGGTAAGGATGAACTTCTTGCGGATTCTGGAGACGACTCCGACGTCCAGGAACTCGCCATATACGCACTCTTCTTGAATCAGGATGAAAACCGAAGCGAGATTCGTCGGAAAACAGAACCCGTGCCCATTGATGGTCGGTCCACTGTAAATATGCGTTGGCCCACAATAAGCGACGACCTCGATTTCCACGTCGAAGAGCTGGAACCCTAAGCGGTCTGCGAGCATGAAGATTGGCTTCGTGTAGTCTTCTCCTGACAGTTTGATCTCTAATAACCACTTGATGCTGAGACTGGAGGCCTGCGACCAACTGACGAGCAGTAATCGTGGGTTGCCGCCTTGCGGAATTTTGCAGGAAACGATCTTGTCGCGGGGTAGTAACCCTATTTCGTCCCCTGTGACGTTCGGCAACATCCCCTGTAGACCTGTAGCGTGCCCATAATCTGCAAATTACGCTTGGTTGGGTGTTGACAGCATCCGCTACGTCGCGTTGAGTTCGTCCAGCTTGCAGCATACCAACAGCCCTTAACATCTCTTCGCGACTTAAATGACGATGTGATATGATGACTACAGTCACAAAAATGCACAAACCATACGTAAAAGACGTATTATTGATAATAAACGTTATTTACAATCAAAGAAAATAATTTTTATTGTGCCTCAGAGAAATTGCACAATCAAACACTTTTAAAAGTTTTACCTCCATATTCGAAAATCATCACTTATTTAAATTTATTTTTAAATTTCGAACAACTCTGTAATCTACTTTATTCTATTTTTATTTATTTGCTGCCAGTTATTTGCAAAACAAGATTTACACGAAAAAAAAAATTGGGGTCATCTTGTTCCCTAGACTTTGTTGAGGTGTTTATTTGAAAAAAAAGTAGCTAAGTATGTTTATCCGTATTCTAGATCCCATAACACAAACTAGTTAAGCTATACTTACCATGGGTCTAGATAGCGTTGTGTAGAATGTCGTCGAATATTTATTATTAAAAAAAATATTAAAAAATGGGTTACCTAAGCTATTATATCTTGTAAGTAGATAGTTTCGCCATATACCACCATAATAGGCATGTCATTCTAATAGCTAAATCAGGAACAAAATTGAAGACAATAATCTGATATTTTACTTCTTGAAATTTTCATACTGTCAAATTATTTACCTATATCAGGCTGGTACCTGTGATACAATGTTTTATACATTAATACAGACGCCAATGTTTCACTTTACAATATTTTCTCTGATCTGTATTATGATAATGTGAAAACGCCGTATATTTCTCTTTTGTTTAAATAAATCATTCATTCATTCATATTTATATATTCCAGAATACAAATCAAAATATTGATATTTTATTCATTGCCGTCCGCTCATAAGTTTTTTTTATATGGGACACGTCAATTAGCCTTCGCCTTGTCTGATGGTAAGCTGAAGGCAATGTCTCAAAAAAGAGGGTCACCATTACTTACATATTATTATACTATGTGACAATGTTGACACTCAGCAGACTCAGTTATTTCTGTTCAACACTTACTTACTGTTATTTACATATTGTTATATATATTTTAATTGGCCGCCGCATCCACGACCATGGCGGTGACTTCCGATCCGGCTCGTTCCTGGGGCAAAGGTTGGCTATTGCGATTCAGCGGGGCAACGCGGCCAGCATCATGGGCACCTTTGCACCGGGAACGATGCGGAGTGGGTTGTTTGACGCGACATGATCGAGAGCTTTAAAAAAAAAATAAAAAAAAATATAATAAATTGTTACAGAATTTAAAAAAAAATGATAATTTAAATACCACATCCATTTGAACACTACTTATTTCTCTCTATGGCGCCGGCGCCGACGCAAGCAACAATGAAAAGTTTGTTTAGATCACACACGGTCTAGTTAATTCCAACCTTGCATTGTTCTCGGTAATATTTTATGCTTATAACTTACTGGTGGTTTATTTAGTTCAATTAGCACCGTTGATTCGTACGTACCCTAAAGTATTTTATAAAGTTAATTAGGAAATGCACACACGGGATTCGAACCCACTACCAGTCCTGACCAAAGAAATTTCATTAAACAGTTAGGAAAATAGTGTCAAATAAAAAAGGAATTTAAAAAATAATCAATGGACATGAACGTTTTCTCAAATTTGTAGCTCCTCCCTTTTTGATGTTGGTTATAAATAGATGTATGATACCTCCCAAATACCCTCGAAGTCCAGCCAACCTCACATGCAAATCGGTATATCTACTAAATTCCTCTTCAGGACTATCACTCCCAAGAAAGTCGTACAATTCAAATTAAAGGAAGAAGGAATACACCTCCGAGCTCCGAGGTGAAAACCTCGTATTCAACCAAGAACAATGTTAAAGTGATAATGAAAGTATCAGTAAAATAAATTGGTGGTAGCTGTAGGTTGTAATAAGAACAAACCTACAATACTGCATACTGTTGATTGAGCTTATTGTTGAACATATTAAACAAAACGTTTCAGTTACCGCCTCCAAAGACTCACAGCAACAGTGCAAACGCCTCGTTCTGTTACCTTATTGTTGAATTAGAAAGGTTTTATACAGTATGTATGTGAAACAGGTTGTAATTATGTTAAATTACGCATTTATTTAATATAACTTTCATTACTACTTGTACAGTGGCCTGCAAAAGTTGTTGAACACAAATTTACATTGAAATTGTCTATACATAAATAAAAATATTATGCAAATAAGTTAATATTCCTCTTCAAAGAGGTAGAGGTTTATTAGCATTCAGATTTCACCTACTACGATTTTCGGTCACAGTTCATCACAGGTAACAGGTCTCCCTGTTACGTGAAACCGAAAATCCTATTGCTGTCAAGCAGAAACTTGGTCATGGCCTGTATGTTTTCCGTCAGATGGAGAACAGTCTTCCTTACTGCTAAGGCAGTAAGGAAGACTGTTCTCCATAAGTGCACCGGAAACCAACAATCTTCAGTGATCAAATTTATATTTTTTTAATTTTTGTTGATTATTTTATTAGCCGCGTGGTTCCCGGCAGAGTAGAATTTGGGAAACCCCATCTCTTCCCATGCAGTGTCGTATAAGGCGACTTAGGGATAGGGCTACTTAACACCAGACAGATATATTCAGCTCAGACTCCGGCACAGATACAAGGCTCGAGTCAACAATAGTGCTCGGAAGACTATTGTTAACTCGAATAGGCTCACCCCCTATTAGGTGAGATCGAATTTAATGATTGGTAAAATGTGGACATTAATTCACGTCTGCCTGGCACTTCATTTATAAATATTAGGGTATTTTATATAGTTTTAGAGCCTAGATGGTTGTAAGTAACTTCGAATGTGTTAAGCTAATATCGCTGGCGACTGTACATACCAATGTTGAAATTAAGGCCATGCATATTAATCGCAATAATAAAACTATATTAATTTCTATCAATCAACTCGTGACACAGGTTTGTATACATACTTACCCGATTGTTGTTTAATTACTTATTTTCTAAGTAATATTAATGAACCTCAATCAATCAACTAACTTACTAAAGTCCACTGCTAGACATGGGCCTCCCATTGACAATAGGCAACCTAATGAAGTAGTAAATGATCTAATCATTTTCCTACAAACACGCTAGCTACAATTTTACTTATTTATAGACATTTCGAGGAGGTAGTCAATCAATCAATCAGCCCACTGCAGTCCACTGCTGGACATAGGCCTCTCCCAATGTGCGCCATTTTCTCCGATCCTCCGCCTTCCGCATCCAGTCTGTCCCAGCCACCTTTTTCAGGTCGTCAGTCCATCTGGCTAGGGGGCGTCCTACCTTTCGTTTACCTTCTCGCGGTCTCCACTCTAGGACTCGTTTGCTCCAATGGCCATCGGTCCTTCGGCAAACGTGGCCAGCCCACTGCCACTTTAACTTGCTTATTTTGTGGCCTATGTCGGTAACTTTGGTTCTCTGTCGAATAACCTCGTTCCGAATTTTATCCTTCAGAGAAACTCCAAGCATAGCTCGCTCCATAGCCCGCTGCGCGACTTTTAAGCTATGGACCAGCCCCACTGTAAGTGTCCACGTTTCGGCACCGTAAGTCATAACAGGTAGGACGCACTGTTCAAAGACCTTTGTTTTGAGGCATTGCGGTAGGGGTGAAGAGAAAACTCGACGTAGTTTGCGAAATGCTGCCCAACCCAGTTGGATTCTTCTGGCTAGTTCTTTCTCGAAGTTGTTTTTACCGAGCTGGATAACCTGCCCCAGGTAGACATATTTTTGAACAACTTCGAGTGTCGCCCCTTCGATGGCAATCGGTCTCGGTGCAACATGTTCGTTGAACATAATTTTGGTTTTATCCAAGTTTACACCAAGGCCGACGCGTCGAGAAGCTCCATCTAGGCTATGCAGCAATTCGCCCAGTTGTTCCAACGATTCCGCTACTATGACGATGTCGTCGGCGAACCGAAGATGTGAGATGTACTCACCGTTAATGTTTATACCCTGCCCAGTCCAATCCAGAGTTTTGAAGACGTCCTCCAACGCGTTGGTGAATAGTTTGGGGGATATAACATCTCCCTCGTTGGAGGCTAATAGGTTTCGTCTTCTGGTCTTGGAGCTGGACGGACATTGTGGCAGTGTCATACAAGCATCTCAGCACCTCGATGTATCGCCAATCGACACGACACCGCTGTAGGGCATCCAGAACTGCCCAGATTTCGATGGAGTCGAAGGCTTTTTCGTAGTCCACAAACGCCATACATAGCAGCTGATTGTATTCTTGGGCCTTTTCTACAATCTGCCGAACAGTATGGATATGGTCCACGGTGCTATAACCTTTTCGAAACCCGGCTTGCTCCGGTGGTTGGAACTCGTCGAGCTTACCCGCAAGACGATTTGTGACGACTCTCGAGAACAGCTTGTAGACATGACTCAGGAGTGAGATGGGCCTGTAGTTCTCCAGCAAGGTCTTATCTCCTTTTTTGAAGAACAGTATCACCGCACTCCCGCTCCATGCCCTAGGTGTTAGACCTTGTAGGATGACGGAATTAAATAGGCTTGCTAGCTCTTTCAGGATTGGAGTTCCGCCTGCTTTCAGGAGCTCAGTAGTAATACCGTCATCACCTGGGCACCTGTTGTTTTTCAGTTGTCTGAGAGCCGCCTCCAACTAGAGGAGGTAGTACGCGACTGTATTTTCGTCCGATTGAGCAGTCCGCCTGGGGAATACCCAGTCTATATAATACCGCAGCTATAATAACCTTGTATTGTGTTCCTGGCGGTGAGCAGGGTAGCCAGAGCTCACTAGAGAGTATTTGTGCTGTCAGTGGGAAGACTAAAGGCTTGTCCTGCTTTGTCTGTTACACTGACGGCACAGAAATTCTCTGTGCTTACAGTGTTGGCAGCGCGAGTGTGTCTCCCTTGGTTTTTTACACGTCCATAGGCCACGGTAACCACTTTCCATCAGGTAGGTTGTCTGCCACCCGAGTGGTTTAAAAAATATAAAAATTATACATCATCCAATGATGTATTAGCGTGTTTAATAAATGTTTAATAAATATTGCAATTACCAACGCAATTGCAATATTTATCACACTCGTTATTTTGATCCCATTAACAATATAATAACAACCTTAAACTTTAAAGCAATAAGAACAAAATAATAAACGCAATTGTGCATGAAAACTGTTCAATTGATTCACCTTTAAATGACCCTGTAATACTGGTGTTTAGGTTCTATAGTGTTTATTCCTTTCACCAATTAAGTTAGTATAATCACGACTCGGTGGGACTTCGGGAAGCACTTCCGAAGTCTGGGCCCCAAATTGGTGGGCACAGCCAACGCTCTGGCGCGGCTACTGCCCAACCTGAGGGGCCCGGAGGACTCCTGCAGGAGACTCTACGCGGGTGTCGTGCGGTCCATGGCCCTGTACGGGTGTCCCGTGTGGGCGGACACCCTGAATGATCGGCACATGCCCCTGCTGCAGTGTCCGCAGCAGAAGTTGGCGTGCCGCATCAAAAGGTGAGTCTCCTCGCCGGATCGCCACCATGGATCCTGGAAGCGAGATCCCTTTCGGCGCTATACCGGTTCCGAAAGGCGGCACGGGAGCGGGCTCACGATCCCGAGCCCGAAGAAGAGAGAGAGAGAGAGAACTCTGTAGTCCCCACACACACGAGAAGAGGGCCAGATCGTGAGAGATGGCCCTGGGTCAGCCGGGGTGCGAGGGATATGCCTGTCAACCTCACCTTCGGCAACCAAAGCGACCCGCAGGCGGCGTGCGTTTTAGTCGGTTCGAGTCCGACATAACCTCTCCCACCGGCTCCGGTGGGGAGGTATCCGTGGGGATTTTGCGAACGTAAAAAAGTATAATCACGACTTTATCCCCGAAAGGTTAAACATGGGTGAATTAACACCTATATTTCACCAATCATTGTATTCGGATCCACGTAATAGGGGAGAACCTATTGCCGTCTTCCGGGCACTATTGTTGACTCAAGCTTTGTATTTATGCCTGAGTCTGAGCTATATATATCTGTCTGATTTTAAACAGCCCTTAGTCGCTTTGTACGACACCGCATGTGAAAACTTTTTTTTTTTGTAAAATATAAGCATTTATTAAACGTATTCAATAACACTTGGCTAGTATGAGTCTAGATAGCGTTGTGTAGAATGTTCTAGAATATTTTTATATTATATATTGACGGTATCCGTGGTAGCCTAGTGGTATGGGTAATGGACTGCTGAGACGAGATCTTGGGTTCGATCCCAAGTTTTACCATGGCACACACCAATGACTTTTAGATGCTTTTCGAAGTTATGTGTGTATTTATCGCAGTTTTATAAGTGCCCGGTTAATGGCAATAGGCTCGCCACCTATTACATTGGAACCTGAACATAAACTGGCGAAATGTGGGTGTTAGTACCTCTATCTACCCCTTCGGGGATTAGGTGTGAGTTTATGTTATGTTATGTTAAAAACATCAGATTTATGTGTGACTCCTCTGGTGTTACAGGCGTCCATAGGCCACGGTAACTACTTTCCATCAGGTGGGCCGTGTGCTTGTTTGCCTACTAAGTGGTATAAAAAAAAAAATACTACGGTCGTAGTATAAATGCTCGAAGTCTTTAGAATAGAAGAAACATGGCTTGAAAAGGAGTTTTTTTTTTTTTTTTTACGTGCGCAAAATCCCCACGGATACCTCCCCACCGGAGCCGGTGGAGGAGGTTATGTCGGACGCGAACCGACTAAAACGCACGCCGCCTGTGGGTCGTTTCGGTTGCCGAAGGTGAGGTTGACAGGCATATCCCTCGCACCCCGGCCGACCCAGGGCCATCTCTCACGATCTGGCCCTCTTCTCGGGTGTGGGGACCACAGAGTCCCCAACTCGTCCCCGGAAACGGGGAGGCGCGCCACGCGCGCCGCCGCCGTGGCCTGCTTCTGCCAGGGTGACAGGCGGCTTCACCTGTCACCCCCAGGCCGGCGCTCATGGGGGGCGGAGGTCGTTCATCGACCTCCGACGCCCGAGTTGCCTTCGTGCGCGGGCAGCTTGTCTAGCGATCCTTCGTCGCTCCCGCTGCCGCTCTCGCCCCGCCTCCTCCTTCACGAGCATTACTTGCTCGCAGAAGGAGGCGCCGGCCGCCCACGCATCCGCGCAGCGAACCATCGCCGCGAGCAAGGTGGAGAGCGTGAGAACCCTCACTCCCAGGGCCGCCACAAGCTCCTGAGTCCTCGCTCGCGTCGCAGTGATGGCACTCGGACGTTGGCTCTTTCTGCATCCGACGCAGATACTTTCCGAAGCATCCGTGCTCGGTGATCATCTGCGTCAGACGGTACGAGAGGCTGCCGTGTGGCCTCTCTAGCCACTCCCCCATGATGGGTCTTACCGCCGTTACTACGGCGTGCCCTGCGCTTGGTTGCCCAAGTCGTCTCTCCCATTCCGCCACCATTTCCCTGTGGAGCCGGGATCTCACGGCCCGAATTTCTTCGGGCTCGGGATCGTGACCCCGCTCCCGCGCCGCCCTTCGGAACCGGTATAGCGCCGAAAGGCATCTCGCTTCCAGGATCCATGGTGGGGATCCGGCGAGGAGACTCGCCGCGTTGAAGGATATCGTGCGGTACCCCCTTATGATGCGGCACGCCAACTTCCGCTGCGGACGCTGCAGCAGGAGCATGTGCCGATCACTCAGGGTGTCCGCCCACACGGGACACCCGTACAGGGCCATGGACCGCACGACACCCGCGTAGAGTCTCCTGCAGGAGTCCTCCGGGCCCCTCAGGTTGGGCAGTAGCCGCGCCAGAGCGTTGGCTGTGCCCGCCAATTTGGGGCCCAGACTTCGGAAGTGCTTCCCGAAGTCCCACCGGCCGTCGAGCACGAGCCCCAGATATTTCATCTGGGGCTTGATGCCGATGAGAGTGCCTCCCACTGTCAGACTGGAACCAGGTGGTGGCGTGCACCGAGGTCCATGAAAGAACATGGCCTCGGATTTATGCAAAGCCACCTCAAGGCCCAGCCGCCGGATCCGTTCCACGACTTGAGCAACCGCGGTCGTGGCCCTCAGGATCGCTTCGCGGTGTGTAGCCCCGCTCGCCGTCACTAGCGTGTCGTCCGCATAGCACGTGACGGCGGCGCCGTCCGCAAGCTCACCGCGAAGCACCCAGTCGTATCCAATGTTCCACAGTAGCGGCCCGAGAACCGATCCCTGTGGAACACCGCACGACATCTCACGCCGACCGACGCCGGTCGCACTTGGGTAGATGACGGCTCTCTCCGTCAGGTACGCCCCGACTATGCGGCGGAGGTAGAGAGGCACACCGTGGTACACGAGTGCCTCTCTGATGCAACTCCAGGGCAAGGTGTTGAACGCGTTGGAGATGTCCAAGGACACCGCCAACGTCACCTCGCCCCGGCAACTGCCTCCTCCGCCAAAGTCCTCACGCGCATGATGGCATCCACGGTGGACCGCCACCGGCGGAAGCCATATTGGGCATCCGCCAGGTCCGGCCCCCTACCAGAGAGGTGCTCGACGAGGCGCTTCGCAATAACTCTTTCAAAGAGCTTGCCCACCTCGTCGAGCAACACAATGGGCCGGTAGCCGGACGGTTCGTCCGCCGGGCGACCCTCCTTTCGGATGAGGACCAGTTTCCCCGTCTTCCACATCTTCGGAAACTGGCCCCGCTCCAAGCATGCGCTGAGGAACCCTCTAAGTCGGGGTTCGAGACCGTCTTCTCCCAGAGCTAGGACCCACGCGCGGCCTGGAATGCCGTCGGGTCCCGGGGCGGTGCTCTTCTTGGCTCTAAGCCTTCGCACCGCCAGCTCCAGTTCTACCCAAGTGACCTCGGGGACTTCGTCGTCAACTACCACACTGGGCGCCACGGGCGACCGAGGTGGCGGAGTCATCTGCGGCGGAACGTGTTCCGCTCGCGCCGGGAACAGGGACTCGACCACTCCACCGAGCAGAGCTGGCTGGAGAACCCGTGTCAATGGCGGGGCCCGGGGGCGCAGCTTTCCTCTTACCATAAGGTAAGGCCGCCCCCATGGGTCCCGCTCCAGCGTCTCCATGAGCTCCTTATAAGCCGCGGCTTTCGCCCGCTTAATCTCCGCTCGGAGGGCATCTCTGGCCTCCCTGTATCCCACATGAAGCTCCGCCACTCGGGGCCCCGTATCTGCGGTTCGGCTACGCCTCCTACGGAGTCTGGTCCACCGGCGGTGCGCGATCACGCAGGCTTGCCGTAGCCTCGCGATCTCCGCAGACCACCAGTAGACCCGACGCCTCGGACTGTAGGGTGGTGCCCTAGGCATACCCGCATCGCAGACACGGCTTGAAAAGGAGTGACGTATTGACCAGAATCACGTACCAAGAGCTCCAACCCCGCTCATTATCCGATATAATTAATTGGACTTCTGTAGAAAAGTTTCTGTTCGGTTTAGGGGGAAATAGGCAATAGATGTATGCGACATAGATGCGACATTTATTTTGTTTCTAGGTGTTACCTGAGTTTTAATTACCTAAATGACATAACGTATACAGTTTTCATTTTTAATAATTTAAAAAGAAAATAAATTCGAGTAATATTTAAGTAACGTTAATTTCATTTAAGTTATATTTTAATATCACTCAGGCGGCTCACAAGCACACGGGTCCAAAATCGAGCAATATTTAAGTAACGTTAATTTAATTTAAGTTATTTTTTTAATATCACTCAGGCGGCTCACAAGCACACGGGCCACCTTATGAAAAGTGGTTACCGTGACCTACGGACAAAACCAAGTGTGCAAAACCAAGGGAGTCACACTCGCGCTGCCAACAAGCACTGACAGTTTCTGTGCCGTCAGTGTAAAAGACAAAGCAGGACAAGCTTTTGGTCTTCCCACTGACAGCACAAAAACTCTTCAGTTAGCTCTGGCTAGCCTACTCACCATCGGGAATATTTTAATGAACTGTCGTGGCTAACTAAAATGAGATGTATGAATTGTGTGAAAGATGATATGCCTAAGAAGGGACTTGACATTTTTTGCACCTTATGACTCTCGGAAGATGAATACCTTTCATTTGAGACCCCACTCATCGAATTCCGTCCAGCCGTTAAGCTTTTAGAGGGGAACTAAGAAAACTCCATACATACACTCATACGCGCCTAACACACTGTCGCAGTCGGGTAAAAAGTTGTTTGTCATTTTGAACATCTATCGCATAAAACGTTACCAAATCTAGTTCACAAGTATCGGTGTCAAAACTGTATTAGACTGTGACTGGAATCGATAAGGAAACTTCGAAACGAAGTTTTTGTTCTATTCGAGTAAGGTTAAATGATAAAATACTTCTCCTGCAAGAAATTTCAATGTAATTAATGTTTGGCGTCGATTATAGGAGGTAGATAAGACGTGCCGTCGCCGTCTATAAAAGACCAACTAATGTTAAATATTTCTACGAGAGAGAGAGAGAGAGGTTGTATATTTTATAACTAACGTGGTAGAAAGGACCTGGAAATTTATATCGGACTCCAAAACCCACATCTGCGTCATCGAAACACTTAAAAATATCGGTTTTTCTGTCGCAGTTTTTCATGGGACAGGTGGGTTTAATATGTTCCATTAGTCCCATGGGACAAGTAATAATTATTTGGTTTCTCAATATTTTATTATTTTTTTTTTTTTTGTAATTAGAGAATTTATTGGTTACATAATGTACATAGGATTTATCTAAATTATTATATAAAACAATACAGAATATACCTTTACAAAACTGCAGGTTCAGGCATCAAAGAATTTCTCCCCATCGATGTCAACGGGAGGGTGGCGAGAAGGCTGACGGCATTGCCACGTTGAATGGCAATACTAATCCTTTGCGTAAAGAATAAATCAATTGTATGACATTCGTTACATAGAACAACGAGTACTGGTTGTTATGGTAGTAATGGTGCATCAACGAGCAGGATAATTATACCAGACGCATGTACATATCAATAACAAATAGTAAAGACATAACATAACATAAACTCACGCCTTTATCCCCGAAGGGGTAGGCAGAGCTGCTAGCACCCACATTTCGACAGTTTATGTTTAGGTCCCAATGTGGTAGCGAGCCTATTGCCATTAACCGGGCACTTATAAACCTGCGATAAATACACACATAACTTCGAAAAGCATCGAAAAGTCATTGGTGTGTGCCATGGTAAAGCCTGAGATCGAACCTGAGACCTCGTCTCAGCAGTCATTTTAGTAAAGACATCGCACTTATTTACCTGCCTAAGGTCAACTTTGACCGCAAATAAGTCTATAAGTAGATAATCTATTAGTGCTATTTACCTTTCTATTATTTTACTAGATCAGACGTTTAGATATTTATTATGTTACGTAAACATAGTGTAGATATACGTCGACCCCAATCTGTACTCCTACGCAAATCATACAAGGCGATGTTTGCTATAGACATCTAAGTATGGATAAGACAATTTATTATTCATAAGACAATATTGTGCGTAACCGTGGAGTAACCATTGTGGTATTTGATACTTGTTAGTGTTTGTGGAGTTGTATAGATATGTACACAGATAGGGATACTTGAGGATTAGTCTTGTGTTTGTTAGGAGTGCTATTAATGTATTATTGCAAATATTAGTCGTACCAATATATTGTCTGAATGTTTCTATATGTTATATGTATGTATTTACAAAAAAACATTAGATTGTTAGGAGGATTAGATGGCAACGTGAGATTTTTTAATATTTCGATTGCGTCTCTCTTCTCCCCGTGGTGATAGCTGCCAACCAAAACGTTGTGGCTAGTATAAAATATTAAAACAACACCAAATAAATCGCGTTAGAATTCAATAAAAAAGTTTTATTTCAATATGTAGGTAATATTTGCGAACACGTCCAATAAAAACAATTTTGTAATTCTTCATCCATATTTTATCGTATTTTGAAATCCACTCTAATCCAACGCAAATTTTTCAAACGACATTGCCGCCGGCGCGTGGCGCCACTATCGTCAGCGCTTGCGCAACCTTTGCACAGTTACCAAATTTGAAATATTGAATGCGTTTATAAACACTATAAAGCTTAATAAGGAAATGGACAGACTATTGTTGCGACTTGAGTTACGTCCATAAAAAAGAAATAAAATTAATATTTTACGAGACTTATATAAAAGTAATTTATTATATTTTAGTCTGAGAAATATATCATACGTCTGTATTATAAATAAACTACCAATACGGGACATGATTATTCATAACATAAAATGTACTGTTGTAAAAAATACTTTTTGCAATGTTGTAGATTAATAAAAATCTAAGCTAGAAAGGCAATGCGATGAGCAATTTAAATAACATTATATCTACTTCCATGAGCTGGGCGTTTTAAACAGGGTTCCGTTGTTTTCACTTACTATGATTCTTTTCAAATCAAATCAAATTTATTTCATCATCGTTCTACGGTATTTTACATGGGTTCTTAATCTATCACACTATCTACATTGTGCATGGGTAGTTATCTTAGGTATGTATAATATATATTTGTGTAGTTAATTGTCTAATAGTGGTCATTACTTAGGGATATTTATCTAAGCTGTACCTGAACTAGTTAGCCCTGTGCTTCAGGCATTGTGGAAGTTTTACTGAAAACGTAGTTTCTTCTCTACATCTTAGCGTTAATCCCAGTCGCATCCGAAGCTTTCATCTCGGGGTTTCGGGTCCGCTTTACCAGTCTAACTACGGATTTGGCTGAAGGTCGATATTTTCCGTAAAGCTTCCACAACCACTCTACGGCTCGGCGATATCGAAACATTGCAGCTAGAACAGTTGAAGAAATTTTAAGGGATCCAGTTACCCGTAATGACTGTCATAGATGTTTGTACGGCAACCGGGACCAACGTCTTAGCGTGCTTTAAGAGGTACGTCCAGATCAATGCCTATATTTATGCGTAGAAATACTGAGCGGGCATCAAATCCGCGCCTCCTGTGTAATCGCCCTGTTCACAACCGTTACGTTACAGAGGCTGTCTGGAAAACTCGTATATAGTATCATAAAAGGATGTTTCAGAGTTCGAATAAAACTATTAACGACCCGGTTGACGAATTCACAGTAATATATAAGCCTGGGTGTCATAAAAGGTCGTTTTACAACTTGGCTAGATGTTTTTGGGAGTTGAGTATCCGATTGGGTACGGCTAAACCTAGTCCAATTCAACCCCACTAATACACAACTGTGTGTATTCACCGTTAAGAAAATCGCATTTATTGTAGCACTGCAATTCCTGGGCACACCGCTTACCATTGTCTCGAGTATCGAGATCTCCAGCGACGTCCAGTACCACGGTCATTTAGAGGACAAGGTTAAGTTGGCATCAAAGAAACTTGGTTTGCTCAACAGGGCGAGGCAGTACTTCACTGCGGGGCAGAGACTCCTTCTTTATAAGGCACAGGTCCGACCCCACATGGAGTACTGCTGTGTGAGTGTGCGCTCCAGCAAAAAGGTGACCTTACCGTTACCTTAGCGCCTGCATACCAGCTTGACCTATTCGACTCGGTGCAAAGACGGGCGTTGAGACTGGTTGACAATCCCATACTCGCAGGTGATGTGGAACCTCTTCGCTTTAGGAGGGACTTTGCTTCGCTGTGTGTGTTCTACCGCCTATACAACGGTTTGTGCTCAGATAAATTGTTTGACATGATGCCCACAGCAACATTCTATCATCGCACCGCTCGCCGTAGGCAGGGAATTCATCCCCACACATTGCAACTATGCGATATGAAAGAAACTTCATCCCACGCACACTCAAGCTATGGAGTGAACTCCCTGCTGCGGTTTTCCCATGCGCCTACAATATGGGGTTCTTCAAAATGGGCATTAGGAGGTTTCTTCAGGGTCGGCAGCGCGAGCGTGACGCCCCTGGGTTTGCACAAGTCCATAGGCCACGGTAACCACTTCCCATCAGGTGGGCCGTGTGCTTGTCTGCCATCTAAGTGGTATAAAAAAAGACCTCCCTTCGAGAGACCCCGCAAAATAAGGGGTCCGCGGAAGCGGGGTCTCGTTGAAGTCGCTTGAACCTGCATCAGACTTGTCAACAAAATGTTAAAAGTATTTTGCTGACAGACTCTATTATTTTGGCGGCAGTAGAATATCGTTCAATGAACGGCTTAAGAGGTCCAAATCATATGATTTAAACAAAATAATGATTGTGACATATTTCTCTATTATGCAACGTGTTTGTGAATCTTCACTGTGTCTATTAGTAAACCTTGTTTTCTTCATGACGTAACCATCGCTAAGTCGCTAAGTGTAAGCCTGTATTGATGAGTCGTCAGACGAAATTTCGACACCAGCAATTTATACTAAGCTAACTCGTAAAAGTGTACTTTACAGGAGACGCTTATGAAGGGAAAATCGTGATAACTTTTATATTAATAAAGATATTGGTTTGTAATTTGGCACTATTTATCTTTGATTTATTTATAGTAATTCCTTATATTTATTTTTTCTTAATTATTCATAGTTTTTTATTTAGCGCAAGTTAGCTGTATATATCCGTAATTACTGAATAATATTTTACGCACTATACGCGTCTAACTAGCGTTAGCGTAGTGTACTGCGGGCGAGCACAATACTAACAAGTGTAATTTTTAGTGCATTATAATGGTTACTCTATAATATGTTATGCATTAATTGTAATTTTAGGTTTGTACGTTTATTAATCAAGTATATTATATCAAATTTATTTGCTAAATACCAAGTTATTTAAGTTAGCTTTATTTTAACGGGAAACGCGATACTTGCGTACATGGTATTAAAAACCGCTAATTTATATATAGCGTAGGTACTATACATTCACCTGACCGCAAGTTAGCGTATTATAATTTTACTTCTAGAAAAAAATATGGAGAAGTTCATAAATTTAGATTTAATTTTATAATGTATAAATTTCAACGTGGTATTATAAAGCTGAAATTTATAAACTATAGGTGAAATTGAGTAGATAGCACTATTTTATGTAGGTAAATATTATAATAAAATCAAGAATAGCATAATAATCAACTTCAGTGTTTATTAAAACTTCTATCAAAAATATATATTATGAACAAAAATGGCACAATAATCACTTATTAATACTTAAATGTTTATTATTTTTATTTACTTATTAATTAACAATATTATATAAATTTATATTTAAATCACAAATTGCACATAATTAGTTATTCTTACTTTTAATAACTTCTTATTAAATAATTATTATCGGTTTAAATAAGGAGATAACAATAAGAAAATTCAACCATCATCATCACTTATATTCTCCTCATCATTTACAGTCGTAAGTATATTCCTATAGAATCTGTGGTACTTTTCGGGAATAATATTGTTATCACAATAACATATTAAGCCTCTATATTTTGCTACTTTAATTTTGAGTAAGCTTTTGTTTGCTTTTTCGGGAAAAGGTTCCAAGTGGGAGAGTCTAGTAGAAGTCTTTTTAAAACATTGCAATTGATTGCTTTCGTTGTCAGCTAAACTACACTTATAATCCAACAACCCGTAATTATCAGGAGACACTTCAATTCTTTTAATTTTGTTCCACATAATTTTTTCGTTATTTAAATTTTTAGTCCAATTTTTTTGTTAATATTACTTTTAAAATCAAATATCATGTTTTGATTGACCTCAACAACATTATAAGGATTCCCATTGACCTTAGCCCATCGTATTAGTGAATACTATTCATCTGGCGAATATATATCTCTACCTCTTGCAGTCTTTTCTATCAAAGCATGGACTGAATCGCCCTCATTTTGTGTATGGCCCTTTTCCATGAAATGGTGGCTAATCTTCATTTCAAACATTTTAGTAGCCAATAAATACATATAGTAAACAATACGGTTACGATTTTGTCCCCCACAGTTGTCCGACCATAGGTTGACTTCGTGAATTCCCTTAGAAGTTAATTTATTAAAAAAGTCATATTTCAACTAGCCACTTCATTAGCCCCTCTCTTAGCCGTTTGCTCATCCCACATATAACAAAATGCTTCTTTTGATGCCATATTATAAATTGTAAAATTATATACGTCTATAATAATAGACACTTGTATTACCATGCGGTGCACACAACACTTTTTGAAAATCGAATACAACACAGGCTACTTTATTATTAAAAATCGCTAATAATTTACATTCTAATTTCAATTTACGTAAAATTTCTTTTTCTGTTTGATGTTTAGCAAATTTTTCATTCAATTCATCTGTAGGGTTTGATGTATTTTTATACTGATGACGGAGGTCACATTGGTCTTTTTTGGTAAATGAAAGCCTATCTTTAAATTACTATTGACAATATCTCTATACTGTCTTACAGTTTGGACTCTAACATTATAATTATTATCGGTACACCAATCAACATACAGCTTAAATATTTTTGAAAAAGATAAAGAAGGATTTAAATATTTTTTATTCGAACGTTTTCTAACATAGTGAGACTCAACAGGGATGAAAGAATTAACGTGATCTATGACATTTTGTTTCATTTCATTTGAAATGATATATTTATGATTTTTATGGCGGCCTCTGTCATCAGTAATATTAGTGACATCATTGTTCATTATGTTTTTTCGTATTGAAGTGTAAACAAAATCTTTACTAATATTGAAGGTGTTTAAAAACATTGTTTTGCAAACTTTTTGTAATGTGATGCCATAGTCGGAATTTATGGGAAGATGGTTTGGTGAAATGGACGTTAGTGGCAGTCTTTTTATTTTTTTGTATGACATACTTGGCGATGATTTGCCATTGTTTCGCATGATAACCAGTACCCCAGAACTTATCAAACAAGTCAATACGAACTTCTTGACTTATTTTATTATAGCATTGCAGACGACAATTGACACAGCTGGCTTTCATGTTTCTTGCAACTTTGGTTTTCCCTTTTGACGTTATATACTCCAATCCTCTGTTACACAGATGTTTTCTCTTTCTAACTATCCACTCACCTTCAAGCTTTAGACGTTTTAGACCCACATCAGTTCTCTTTTTAGATCTACGTTTATTATTTTTTGGAGTCGATACGGCAGAATAGTCACTATCATTGCACGTTGTAGGTGAGAAAATAGAGTTACAGGGAGTAGATATTGCCAATACTGAATCCGTGTTATTGATGAGGCCGTTATCCATTTGGGCATCGGAAAAATCTTCTTGAGCAGATATACCGACTTCAGGTGTGAGAGTTGTATCTTCGGTATTTTGACAAGAAGTCGGCATCAAAGTATCGCTTAAGCTTTGTGAAGTTTCCCAAAAGTCACAATAGGGTGATGGTACGGGGGTATTATCTATGCTGTCGGAAAGATCATTAGTGACGACTGAAAACAAAGGTTCGATACTAGGTGGAGTTAAAATCAACGGAGAAGGGTTACAAATAGAAGTCAATACCTTTGGTGAGCAAATGTTAAGTGGAGTATTAGGCGCCATCAAATCGTGTAAATTTACATCTTTTAATACTACATCATTTTCGGAAGAGATTATATCTCGGCTTGCAGAACTGGAATAATTTTGCTCTTGAACAGACTCATCAACCATGATGTAATTATACAAAGCCATGAATTCAGGTTTATCAACTTCGGCAGGTAATGGTGACGATTCTATAACAATAGGTATAATGCAATTCATTATTATTATAATAAAGAACGAAGGTACTTAGAATTACGTATAAAATGTCAAGCAACTGTAAATAAAGTATATAATATAGTTTTATATGCGCTTTGATTAACACATAAGTCGCTAACTTGTGCATGACCAATCGAAAATGTAAACTCAAACGCGCTATACTACGCCAAGTAAATGTTAGCGTAGTGTTATTCGGACTTTGAGCAAAATGGTTCAAACGTCCAAAAAAATGTAGTAAATTATTATTAACCATATTTATATACATTATTATACATTATAATCTTTGATATCACATTAAACTTACCTCTTTCGCCAGTATAAAGTGGAATCTCATCATTTTCATGAACACTCCTCAATGAATATTCCTCCTTTTTGGTTAATTCCACTAAATATTTAGCTCGTTTTCGTGACATGTTTATAATAACACACTAACACTATTAATATTTCAATGAGCTTGTAAATATAACTCTATTATTTGTCATTACACTAATAAAGTATTTAAAACCGCGCACTTCCATTTAACAAAGCGCCAAGTAGCGTTAGACTAATGTAAACGAACAAGCGGCGCGTGCCCTTCCCGCGTACACACCGATAATAATAGTTAGCGGACTATAAATCGAGCGATTTCAAAAAATACCTATACTTAGCGTTTTATAAAATTTGTAACTTCGTTATTTTTGTGTATTTCTGCATGATTTTTTTTTTACATATAAAATAGCACATTTTAAGAACTTTGGCATAAAAAAAAGAATTTACCAAAAAATCGAGTTAGCGTAGTATAAATTGTTGGTGTCGATTTGATTGTCACATAATGACGCGTGGGTAGAACGAGGTATTCGCAATAACTGTTTGATAATTAAGGTAAATTAATTGATTACGTATTTCTCTAATTGGTTTGATGTCAAATCAGTCCAATATTCACAACCCATTGGCGACTGGAGAATTAGTAAACCTTGTTTTCTTCATGACGTAACCATCGCTAAGTCGCTAAGTGTAAGCCTGTATTGATGAGTCGTCAGACGAAATTTGATTGACACATAATGACGCGTGGGTAGAACGAGGTATTCGCAATAACTGTTTGATAATTAAGCTAAATTAATTGATTACGTATTTCTCTAATTGGTTTGATGTCAAATCAGTCCAATATTCACAACCCATTGGCGACTGGAGAATTTTTGTGCTGTTAGTGGGAAGAACAACATCTTATTCTGCTTTGTCTTCTGCGCTGACGGCACAGATAATCTCTGTTCTTACAGGGTTGGTAGCACGCACGCTCACTTCATTGGTTGCGGCTATCATTAGCTTTCTGGAGACGGGAACAAGGAGGGTATCTGTGGTCCCCACACCCGAGGAAGCCCAGATCGAGAGAGATGGCCCTGGGTCAGCCGGAGTACGAGGAATTTGCCTGTCAACCTCACCTTCGGCAACCAACAACCGATCAAGAACCAAGCGGTTCGGAGACTCTTTCCTCTGTCGCACCATTAAGGCCTGGAATTCATTACCAGCTCACGTGTTTCCTTCTTCCTACAGTCCCGGTCCTTTAAGCGGGGCGTGAAAAAGCATATTGGTTGCGCCGAAGTAGAAACTGTATTTTTGACACGGAAACACACTCCTTTTATACCCGTCTCCTCTTCCGCACTAACCATAGATGTAGCTTCCGTCCGCCATTTGTGAAATATAGACACTCAGTCTCGCTTTGAACTAGCCAGCGTAAGGACGGATCGCGCTCGCGTCTCTCAAAAGGATTAATATTTGTTACAATTTAACCGCTTTCATAGACCTTTACCGATCGGATTGTGCCTCTCGTGTGTCCCTCAAGTGATCTAGCGACGCTGACGGCAGCTCCTGAGCAAGGAAGAGAAGATCCGTGTACCGGCTGCGATGAAAACACGTGTGTCGTGAAGGTTAGTGCATCCTCTCCTAATTTCTCGGGTTGCGTTCATTGCTTGGATCACTCCCGCGGCAACCCGACCACCTGTCTTTTGTGTGTAAAGCGTCAATGGAACAGTTAGCTACTTCCCGCAATACAGTCCATTACCGCACGCTGCCAAGCGCCACCATTTTTGGTCCGGATCGAGCCGGATTCTTAGCCGTAGTTCGTATTTTGTTATTATTCTAATGGGAATAGGCGCATCGCACCTAAGTGCCTGGTTATTTTAGTAGAAAACCCCGCATCCAGACACTTAGGATTAGATTTGTTGTCCGTTCGCCGCTGGCTCGCATTGTACCTACCTAATACATAAATAGGTTAGGTATCATATCAACACTTAATCGTAGTTCACAATTTTCGCACCGCGCCTAATTACCTAGTTATTTTAGTAGAAAACCCCGCATCTAGGTACTTAGGCTTAGATCTTAGGTACACTAGACACCCTAGTGCATAGGCACAGTGTAATACCTAACGCATTTGGCTTTGTTTTATTTTTTTTCAATTACGTTGTTCTCGGCTCGCGTCGTATTTGCCTAGTACCTGCGTGGGTAGACACGTGGCTGTACCTACCTCGCTCGCATCTCATCCCAATTCATACGAAAGTATTTTAATTTGAATAGATATTACGCAATACTTAATCTCTGAAATAATAGTTGAACCTAGACAGCGACCATCGCGTAGGTACGACCTTGTTGCTATGCGCGTTTGTTCAAGCGTGCATTCACAGTTGTAGGTACCTACCTATCTGCCGAGTGTCGCTCGCGCCGCCTCGCTGCTCTGTACCGCTAAGATTAAGTCATTTCATATTTGTTATTTACCGCACTTTAGTTTGAGATTTAATTGTAAACATGTCCCCAAAGGTTGATAAGACCGGTAAGGTTCAATTGAAACTTTTATACGCTAAAAAAGAAATGATTTACTCTCGCGTACAATCGATTTATGATAATGCACTTAAAACCTCTGATTTGGTCATCAGAGATTCGTTCTTGTGTTCTATAGAAAACTTAGATAGTCTACGCGCGGATTTCGAAACCTTAGTACATGACATCAACGTTTTAGAGTTGAATTTGAATCCCGATTACTCAGTGAGTTATCAAGCCTTGTCGTCGTTTGACGATTTGTATTGTCGTATCAAACGCGTCGCTAGGAGTTTGGAGAAACCGGCTGACCTACCCAACCCCACTCGCGACCGACCTAAGTGGCCACCAATTCAAATACCCGAATTTGATGGTAACATTCGCAATTGGTGTCTATTTATAGATAGTTTTGAGAATACGATAGATAAGAACGATTCGTTGACAGATCACGAAAAATTGCATTATCTCGTTGAAAAATTGACTGGTAAAGCTATAACCGCTTGCGCTGGAATTACGTTTAGTGCCGGGAATTATAATTTAATTTTAAATACTTTGAAAGCTAAGTATGAGGATAAAAGATCGGTAGCTAACGCCTATTTAGATCAGATGTCTGATTTGAAATCTATTACGGCATGTAACGATCAAAACTTAGAGAAATTTCTAGATACTTTCGCGTCAGCTGTTCGCGCCGTAAAGAACTTGAAGATCGATGACCTCTGCGACTTCGTATTTTTGTATATGGGTTTAAAGAAATTAGATTCCGAAACCATTCGTTTGTTTGAGTCGGATCATCGCGGCAGTAAAATTCCTAAGTTCGAAGACTTAGAAAGTTTTGTTCGCGAGCATATAAAGGTATTGCAACGCTCTTCATCGAAACATGAAGGCGCGAAGAAGGTTGTTACTTCTGAACGCAAAATAGATGCCTCATCGAGGTCACCGAGGTCAACCCATACTTATGTTAATACCGCACCAGCACGTGTACAATCATCTGTTTGCTCTTTGTGTAGTACTCATCATTCGCAACTGTACAAGTGTCCTGGTTTCCTAAAATTGTCGCCTAGTGATCGTTATAAATTTGTTCGCGCTAATAATTTTTGTTTTAATTGTCTCGGTACTAAACACCGCGTTGTTTTATGTAATAGTGGAAATGGTTGTCGCAAATGTCAAGCGAGACACCACACTTTGCTTCATTTTGAGAATAGTAATGCCGCATCCAAGGTGAGCACGGTTGGCTCGTCGAGCGGTGACACACGGCAGCCTGCGCCGCAGCCGCAGCCCGCGCTCGCGCGCGCTCCGGCCCGCCCGGTGACCGCCGCGGATGACGTCACCTTGTGTTCGTTCTCCGCTAGTGCTGCACTCACTACTGTGTGTCTTGCGACCGCTCGCGTTGTTATTGTTGATGCATTAGGTAAGCCGCGCATTGTTCGAGCGCTGTTAGATGGCGCTTCGCAAAGTAATTTTATTACTCAAGATTGTTGTCGGCGTCTTGGTTTCAATGTTGATAAGCGTTCAACCCGCTCAGTGGTGAAGGGTTTTGGAAGCTTACAGTCAGCTGTTCGTGGCACCGTTAAAACAAGGTTTAGATCTCGTTTTAATAATAATATTTGGTTTGACATGGATTCGCTCGTTATAGATAGAATAGCTGAACAGTTGCCTACCGTCCCGGTTGACACGTCTTTATTAACGAAATTTAAAGACTTGCCTTTAGCAGATGAGACTTACGCTGTTCCTGGAGTCGTCGATATATTGATCGGCGCTTCGATTCTCCCGCACCTCCAGTTATCACGTAAGGTTCAAGGGGGACCGACGTACCCCGCTCCGCACGCACTGGAAACAGTTCTTGGTTTTGTTATAATTGGTTCCGCACCCGCTTCTATAGATAGTTTTAGTCACTCGACTGCTTCGTTCTGTTGCACCGTCGAGCCGCCACTGGAGTCTACCATCCGCAAGTTTTCACTCGGTGGCTCCCGTGTATCCGCTGAAAAACGCTTTCTTTGTTTGGAACGAAAGATGCAGGCGTCCCCAAAGTCGAAGCGGGCCTATGATGAGGTTGTTAATGAATATTTAGATAAAGGTTACATCTCACCTGCGCCTGCGGACACTGGCGGGACCCAGCCTTCGTACATTATCCCGCACCGCGGAGTTATTAGAGAAGATAAGCTTACTACTAAAACTCCGCGTAGTTTTGGATGGCAGTGCTAAGACTAGCACTTCCGTGTCGCTTAATGACATTTTGTATTGTGGTCGGAATCTTTAAGGTAATTTATTTGACATAATTGTAAATTTTCGCATTAATATTAGTAGAATTTTAGCTTTTAGGACTCAACAGTCGCTTTGTGTTGGGCCCACTCTTCGCCCCATCGTTGGGACACATTCGTCGCTAATAGAGTGGCAAAATTCAATCTGAATTGGCGCCACATAATCTCTTTCACGTTGCTGGCACCGACAACCCAGCCGATTGTCTCTCTCGTGGATTGCTTCCTTCGCAAATTTTGGATCACCCGTTGTGGTTTGGTGGACCGTCCTGGATTCATGCCGCGTTAGATGGGTGGCCAGTTAGTCAATTCAATCCCACTACGGTTTCCGAACCACCCGAGGAGAAGAAGCACTCGCTTGTTGTATCGGTCCCACGTGAAGAGACCCTTATTTTGTTGTTGGCTAATCGCGTCTCGTCTTGGTCGAGACTGTTGCGTTGTGTTGTTTGTTCGCCTCTGCCCGCTGCCTAGCCAGCAGTAGGCACGAGCTCCAATCTAGGTTTATATTTTAGTTGTTATTTCCCAAACCTAGATTTAGATTAGACTTTAGATTTGTTTCGCATTTGTCGTTTCGAAGGTAACCCTTCAAGCCGGGGGGAATGGTTGCGCCGAAGTAGAAACTGTATTTTTGACACGGAAACACACTCCTTTTATACCCGTCTCCTCTTCCGCACTAACCATAGATGTAGCTTCCGTCCGCCATTTGTGAAATATAGACACTCAGTCTCGCTTTGAACTAGCCAGCGTAAGGACGGATCGCGCTCGCGTCTCTCAAAAGGATTAATATTTGTTACAATTTAACCGCTTTCATAGACCTTTACCGATCGGATTGTGCCTCTCGTGTGTCCCTCAAGTGATCTAGCGACGCTGACGGCAGCTCCTGAGCAAGGAAGAGAAGATCCGTGTACCGGCTGCGATGAAAACACGTGTGTCGTGAAGGTTAGTGCATCCTCTCCTAATTTCTCGGGTTGCGTTCATTGCTTGGATCACTCCCGCGGCAACCCGACCACCTGTCTTTTGTGTGTAAAGCGTCAATGGAACAGTTAGCTACTTCCCGCAATACAGTCCATTACCGCACGCTGCCAAGCGCCACCACATATGATGAGGCCGTCAAGCTGAGTGTCACCATTGTCACACGGTATGTGTAAGTAATGGTGACCCTCTTTTCTGGGACTTTGCCTTCAGCTTACCATCAGGCAAGGCGAAGTCCAATTGACGTGTCATATATATAAAAAAAAAACCTACAGGCGTTTTAGTGGCTTAAAGTTCGACATAACATCTCCTACCGGCTCCGGTGGGAGGTACTAGTGGGGATTAATCACACGTAAAAAAAGGTCAGCAGCACGAGTGTGACTCCTCTGGTATAGCATACATCCATAGGCCACGATAACCACTTTCTATCAGGTGGACTGTGTGCTGATCTGTCGCCTGTGAAATAGACACCAAAGTTCTGTAGTTAAACCAGTTGTCAAACTTTTTAGGGCTCCACTACCGTACCTACCGTAAGAAGAACGAAGTGATTTTAAGGTTAAAATCTTTCGTTCATGTTTTGTACAAGCCTGAAGCCCCGTTCAAATATTTGATTGTATTCTCCCAGAATCCTTTTCAGGTGTCACATTTTTTTTTATCACAGAAGATACGATAATATTTTAATGGAACTGAATACTTTCTCTGTCTCTCTCTCTGAATATTAACATTAACAAATATAACATATGGAGACCACTCTACATTAAATTGTTTAAATTATAGCTGCTTAATACTACATACCATGAAACACTGAGGCCTTTGAGTACGTAAATAAACTAAATAATATAGCAATTTCGGTGTGCCAACCGACGCATGTGAACTAATTTGATGCATTCGTCGATAAAAAGGATTGTAATTTTGGTGTTCATTCTGATTAATTCATTTGCTTTTAGTGAGCAAAATATAATATTTTCATCGATTAATACTTATGAAATAATTCGTTGTAATATTTATTAGGTAACTTTATAGTCAACTGAAATTTGCACACTGTAACCACCGAAATTCATTCAACCGTTCTGGCGTGAGTAAGTAATAAATATCCATTCATCTAATCTGGTACTACGATTGGAAGGATACATTATCACTGAATTTATCTAAAAGTGCATGTATGAATGCAGTGTATATTTTAAGGTACTTATTTATTGTATTGTTATTCAGGTCATAGTTATTCCTCGACGATTGGTTGTGGTTGACAGATGGTAGTAGCTTCACGGAAAATATCGAAGATCTGCTGGACTGAAAAGTCGACTCCAACTGAGTTTAGAAACAGGCACAGACAATGAATATTTATTCCTAGAGTATTGTCACTTTAGTATTAATCTATGCTACCATTATAAATTATTTTTTGTGCGCTACTCTTACTATAACAGCCGCGGAAAAGTAGAATTTGAGCCGCCATCGCTTCCCATGCGGTGTCGTACAAGGCGACTAAGGGATAGGGCTGTTTAACATCAGACAGATATATACAGCTCAGACTCAGCCTCAGATGCATGGCTCGAGTCAACAATAGTGTCCGGAAAACGTCAATAGGCTCACTCCCTACTACACGGGACCGAATACAATGATTGGTACAACGTGGGTGTTAGTACACCTCTGTCTAACCCTCCGGGCATTACTGAAGAATACTTTTTTAATGTATAGCCCGTTGTATACAAAGGTTACAGGGATATCATTACGCTAATACAAAAGGAGCGAAGCAGTGTTCATAAATATCAACAAATTCAGCAGATTTTCATACATTATTTGAAAACTAAAAAATTACAGGCTCAAGGGTGTGGTACGAGGATTCAAAATATGCCAAGGGCGAAGCCAAAGTGGGTTGGCTACTAATAATATAATCATGGATGGGAATAGCAACGATTAACTCTGATAACAGGGTCACCAGTATTGGATTTATTCATCTATATCACTCATAAAATGTAGTCTCAGAGTCTTTAATGAAAATACCATTATAATATTACTAAGCTATTTACGAAACCCTTGCTACAAAAACTATTGTTAGGAATACCAAATTGGAAAGTGTGACTCAGATAAATGCTATTCCGTGTTAGAAACAAATGGGGACCACCCACTCACTCCGTGATTGGTAAGGCGTATTACTATTACTAAGAACTTTATTGCGACATAAAACATATTTGGTGAATCTAAAGCAACTGTCATCATTAATTTTGTTATACAAAAATAATGGATTAGTAAGTTTATTGTTTACAGATTATTTCTTAATAAGAGTAACATTTTTGGGAAACTTATTGCATTGCAAATACATGCATACAATCACACTTTTATCCCCAGAGGGTTAGGCAGAGGTGAATCAACACCCACATGTCCCCAATCATTAAATTCGGATCCACGCAATAGGGAACCAATCAATCAATCAAGGTTTCAAGACTGAAGTCATGCATCTGCAGGCTGTACATTTCTGTCAAACAGTCTTATCCCGTAGTCACCTTGTACGACACCGCATGGGACGAGATGGGGTAGTCAAAATTCTACTCTGCCGGGAAGCATGCGGAGCAAACCTATGGCTCCATTGTAAAACTCTATACGAAAAAAATCTACATTCATCCTATGGAGTAGGTAGAGACAACAATCCGAGCGTGGACCCTTATTGCCCCGGATCCTGATCCTGTTCCACATTGTTGACTAAAAATTAAACAAATTATTTATCACCTATCTGAGAAAATACGTGCACTCTGAGGCCTGAAGTCCGCGATTCTTCTACTGTTTCTCTTGTATCCTGACAGGAGGTGCAGGCTGCACGCAAACCTCATTCGATAATCAACATGTGTACCAGCTGCTGGTGAGATAGACTTTTTTTATACCACAAAAGAGATAGACAAGCACACGGTACACCGTGTGACGAGTACAACACCAGAGGCGTATTCCTCGCACTGCCAACCCTGTAAGCACAGAGAGATTGTGTGCTGTCAGTGTAAAAGACAAAGCAGGACAAGCTTTTGGTCTTCCCACTGACAGCACAAAACTCTCCAGTGAGCTCTGGCTACCCTATTTACCGCCGGGAACACAACAAAAGGTTATTATAGTCACGGTATTCTATAGGGTGGAGGTACTTCCCCAGTCGGACTGCTCAATTGGACGGAAATGCTGTGGTGTTCGGTATCCTGAGAACAAGAACCTCATATTGTAGTCACTTAGGGAAACCACGGGAGGAAGGTCATTGCAGATCAGAGGTGGAGTTGCACACCACAGATGAATCCTATACACCCAGGTTAAAAAACTTTCAAAATTATATAGAACAATAGCAAGAATCGCTATCGAAAGAGACGATTTTCAAAACAAACCCATCGATATTCGATTACCGCAATATGTTACGTTAATATCATTCAACTTCCATATTTGGTGAGGTCAGGCAGGTTTGGTATCTGTCTCCGTTCACCATTAAGTGAATGTTTAATGGGAAGATTCTTGTGAGTGATAGATTTTTGTAATATTCTAATGTGTGAAGTCATTAAACTAGGAATTGGTAGACGGACAAGAGTAATAAATGGCTTAGCATAACAAATAATATTTAATTGGCTAAATAGTTGGGAAAATTCTGTGAAGGATATTGTCTTCTAAATAAATAAATAAACAAATATTCTACAACATTCTACACAACGCTATCTAGACCCATGGTAAGCATAGTTTATCTAGCTTGTGTTATGGAATCTAGAATGCGGATAAACATTCTTAGATCCTTTTTTTTTGTAAATGCATACATATTATACATCGGAACACCCAGGCCAATGCAAATATACATATTTATGCATACAAATATTTGTACTTAGCGGGAATCAAACCCGTGCCCTCTGCGTAGGAGTCCAACGTTCTACCGCCACACCACAGAAGCAGCTAAAAGTATTGTAACGGTATTATGCGTTCCATACACATTTTATTACATTTAAATAATTAATAATATAATATGATTAATAATGTAATAAATTACATTGTTAACAGACAAAACTATAGGTTATCATTTATTTTACAATGATAACCTATAGTTATGTCTGATAACAATTTGGATAACAGAAGCTTCACAGAACAACTGCTAGGTCTAGATAGGTCCATCTAGAAGGTTTAATAATTTATAATTCAGTATTTTAATAATTTTGTTATCATTTTTGTAGGTGCGTAGGATTGCCATAGCTCACTGGAGAGCTTATGTGCTGTCAGTGGGAAGACCAAAGGCTTGCCCTCATTTATCTTCTGCACAGACAGCACACAAACTCTCTGTCCTTAAAAGGTCGGCAGCATGAGTGTGACTCCGCTGGTGTTGCACACACCTGTAGGCTACGGTAACCGCTTTCCATCTGTTGGGCCGTGTGCTTGTCTGCCACCTAAGTTGTATAACAAAAATTAAATTAATTAAATATCATCTCATTGCATCAGTTACAATTCCAAGGAATAAATACGTATGACTTGAGTCAAAAATAGTGCCCGGAAGTTAATGCCGGAATGTGGGTGTTAATTCACCTCTGCCTAACCCTCCGGGAATAAAGGCGTGATTAAATGTATGTATGTAAATACGTATTAACAAAAGAAGACATTGTAGAATAAGGATCTGTAATGTATCCTTGAAACTAAGTTTCTACAACGCAGGGAGCCCGTCGAAGGAGACAGACTCTTTTATTTTCACCTGTAGACCTAGCACGGGTCAACTTTACAATAAAGATTAATATTTAAAAACATAAAATAAAGATTATTGATATATTTATTGCATTAAACTTGTATTAATTTTTTTTTTGTCATAATACATTTATTATAATACAATATGTCAAAACTACTAATCAAATAACCCGCCCCTGATCGCTCCCGGTGCAAAAGTGCCCATAACACTTGCTTAATTTTAATTATTTTTTTAAAGATTGTTTCTAAAAAATTAAATAATAATGAAAAAATTGTATCTACTCCCACATCCCACACCCACATTGCGTACAGGGACAAAGCTACCAGTGGTAGGGCTTCAGAGCGATGAACACCCTTACAATACTTGCCGTGCCCAGCAGAACTCCCTTCTCCAATAAGCTCAGTGTTTCATCTATAAAATCAAATATAGTAAATGCATGCATACATATAATCACGCCTCTATCCCCGTAGTGTTAGGCAGAGGTGAATTAACACCCACATTTCACTAATCATTGAATTCGGTCCCAAGTAATAGGGGATGAGCCTATTGCTGTCTTCCGGGCACTAATGTTGACTCAAACCATCTTAGGCTTTGTCTGGGGTGTATATTTATCTGTCTAATGTTAAATAGCTCTATCCCTTAGTCGCCGCGTGGTAAGAGACGGAATGGTCCAAATTCTACTCTACCGGGAACCACGCGGCTTATATTGGGTAAGCCTATTGCCGTTTTCCGGGCACTATTGTTGACTCGAGCCATGCATCTGAGGCTGAGTCTGGGCTGTATATATCTGTTTAATGTTAAACAGCCCTATCCCTTAGTCACCTTGTACGACACCGCGTGGGAAGAGATGGGGTGGCCCTAATTCTACTCTGCCGGGAACCACACAGCAAATAGGATATGCATAATAAGATATTTTTATTAATACCCGTCAAGTGTAGCGCCGAGTGGTGGCTACAATCTGTTATATTGTATGTGTGTAAATATTTTTTGTAAAGTAAATTATGTTTGTCATATTTGCATGTTTGCATATTACGTCAAATATTGTGCCAAATCAACAAACGCCCAATATCAAACACAAATAGTCATGTGAAATGCTGCTATTTGAGGCTAACAATTAGTCTTTGCTTGCAATACCAGCTTGTTAAATTCTAAATACAGACGTTCATTCAATGGATGCAATATAGACGCATATAACAGTCGTATTTCCGATAACCGCGGTAGCCTAGTGGTATGGGTAATGGACTGCTGAGACTAGGTCTCAGATTCGATCCCAGGTTTTACCATGGCACACACCAATGACTTTTCGATGCTTTTCGAATATATGTGTGTATTTATCCCAGGTTCATAAGTGCCCGGTTAATAGCAATAGGCTCGCCACCTATTACATTGGGACCTAAACATAAACATAAATGTGGGTGGTAGCACCTCAGTCTACCCATTCGGGGATATAGACGTGAGTTTATGTTACGCTATGTATGTTAACAGTAGTATTTAGTCATTAGTAATGTCGGCTAGTAAGTTTATGTCAAATTTTTCTCACACCATATTGTGTGGAGTAACGAGTCACTATATTCCACGTACAACGAGAGTATCAATCGTTTCGTAGAAGCTCTGATCGACTGAATTTCTACGAAACCATTAGTATAATAATTATTATGTAGTGTTGAATTTACAGGTTCTTTCAGCTTAGTTCAAATATTTGTATACATAAATATGGGTATGTGGAGGAACGAGGTGTGATGTTCCTCCAACACAAAGGGAGGATCCTCCGACCAGGCAAGGTGATCACGCCTGGCGGGCCGCGGACCAACGATTGTCGTTGAGTTGAAGTATACATGGTGTCTCAGCGCAAGAACTTTACTTGCGCGATGTAGGATTCGTAGTTTACGTAAGAGTTCTGCTTGCTGTCGCTAGATGGCGCTGGGTACATGTGGCATCGCTACAGGTATTTGCACACCTTTAGTCTTGCCTCGGTCCGTTAATTCGTCAGTCCCGGTTTTCATACGAACATCTATGGCAGTAGTTACGGGTAGTTGGAGCCCTGGACCAACAACAGGTCTAACTGCAATGCTTCGATATCGTTTTTGGGTTTTGAGAGTCAAATCAAATCCGCAGTTAGACCCTAGACTCCAAAGCTGCTATTTGAATTAATGCTAAGATATAGAAGAAGATGAAATTATAGGTTCTTATCGTATTAACGCGATTACAATATAGGCAGTACGAATGGTTTCGTGACTCAGCCATCGGAGGTCATTTGAAGACCTTCGTCTTTTATAAAAAAAGAAACCAGGATCGTACCACAATTGCTTTAATTTCCGTAAACGTATTATTTTTCCAATAAACAACCCAAATTTTCATATACAGTCAACCCATGCTAACCCTGATGGAATCCCTGGCATCTTTTAATGGTTTCCCCAATAAACACAGACCGTTCAGGCGGTAATGTCCGCTGTAATGGCACTTTCAGAAGTATGTAATTACATGTGATGAAAAATTATTGCCTGAAATGGTCCTCAGATTTGTTGATGTTGCTTGTTTTGTAATTTCGAGGGTAATGACGCAAGCTATTACTCTATATATGGATAATGAAAACGATTCATAAATGAATATCCAATAAGTGTTTTGGATGTGTCTAAGATGTTTGGGACCCTGAGGTTTTCCCAATGTGCTGGGGTTTTTCCAAGCACCTACAATATGGGGTTCTTCAAGAGGGGCATCAGAAGGTGCTTGTCTGCCACTTAAGTGGTATAAAAAATGTATTAAATCAACGGACCCTTGGCTACAAGATGAAAGCTTTTGATGCACCCAGAAACAGTTCTAAGATGATGATGATGATGGTGACAGTCCCTGCTAGCAACGAGAAGTACCTAATAGGTACATGAATTTGAATCGAAATCGAATTTAAGAAAAGATAATTTTGATAGGTGAAACACCATGGACATGATAAAAGAAGAAATGGTTAAATTCAGGGAAACCAAGCCAGAGCTCACATTCAAGACATTCAGAATTATTTTTTTCGTATGTCTTGTATCCGAATAACTATCTCCAGCTATGATTATCTTAATATTTATAAAAAATATTTTCTAGCATATATGGAAGATGGACTTTCATAGGAGTTGAACTTTTAATTGAGCCTCCCCGTGACAAGAGGGCTGGTTATTCAACGATTGGTATTGCCATTCAACGTGACAATGCCGCCAGCCTTCTGGTTGACATCGATGGGGAGGAATTCTTTGACGCCTGAACCTGCAGGATTATATAGGTATATTCTGTTTATTTTTTAAATATTTTAATTTAGATAACTTCCGTGTACAATATGTAAATATTAATATTAATGTGAAAAAATTACTTTTTCTTTGCACAAATATTTACATATTTTGATTAAAGTTGAACTACTTTCTCACTAATACTAGAAGTACAGAGTTCGCATTTCACTCATAGGTTGATTTATTTCGCTCTAATTTATAGAAAAAAGTTTGTCAACAATCTTGCAAAAGAAAAGTCATCCTTAACACTTTAAGAAAATAAGAGTTAACAAATATGAAAATATTTTCAATATAATCAAACAAGTGTCACTCTTCTTGAGCGAAACGAAAAGTACATCAAAACTTTCTTTGACTTAGATCACAAGAAATGATCACAGAAGTTACAGATAAATCCTTTACTTTTCACGATCCCACCTTTCCCATAATGATAAACATAAAATAAATTATTCAAGTAATTTGTTTGTTCGACTTCAAAACTTTTTGATGTTCACCTTTCTACAGAAGTTTTCTAATTTATATTCTTGAAATCAAGAATACCCGAGACATTTTGTTTGTTTAACCGCCAGTTCAAATTATTACTCGTAAATTTTATGACTCGTTGGCAAACTTGCGAAAAGCAATCGTAATAACAGAAGAGAAAATTATTAAAAAGACATATGTTACTTGATAGGTATTAAATTACAAGAGAGATGAACAACTTTGAAATCTTAAAGCAAGAATTTGTAAGCCAAAGTCTGAATGTATGAATAAAACGATTACTCAGTTCTACACGCTTCGATAGACTGGTAATATGGTTAGGTATTAATGAAGAAACAATGTGTAATTTGGAGTGTCTAGATGTAGTGTGCAAATAAATAGTAGAAAACACAATGGGTCACGTAAAAGTGGAGACTATTGTGCAAAACAAACAGTGTAACGTCATTACACATTACGGTTAAGATATTAGGGATAAAAATGTAATTTTTTTTTCATTGTGGTATTTAATAAAATTATGAACGAAAAAAATAATTTAGGTATCATTTTTAAACTGTAACATCAGTAAATATTTACACATACTTTAGTAACAAAAAGATTAATGCGTAAGTCTAATTTTGTTTCTGCCTGAATCGCACGGAACTTCGTTTATCTGTTTGTCTGCGATGGACCTAAAATCTACTCAACTAATCAACTGATTTTAATGAGAACAACAAAAACACAACAACTGTTATACACGCGGGCAGATCCGCGTGCAATAGCTAAAGCATTATAATAAAAATAAACTTTATAATTCTACGTAACGAAATAAAAAACATTGTAATTTGTGCTGTGAAAACCAACATTCTTCGAAGGGTGCCACCATTGTAACATTACTTAGTATATGTAATGGTTTGGGGACTCTGTAGCCACTTGGGGACTCTGTAGTTTGGGGACTCTGTCGTCCCCACACCCGAGAAGAGGGCCAGATCGTGAGAGATGGCCCTGGGTCGGCCGGGGTGCGAGGGATATGCCTGTCAACCTCACCTTCGGCAACCAAAGCGACCCACAGGCGGCGTGCGTTTTCGCCGGTTCGAGTCCGACATAACCTCCTTCGCCGGCTCCGGTGGGGAGGTATCGGTGGGGATTTTTCGCACGTAAAAAAAAAAAAGTATATGTACTGGTGATCCTCTTTCCTGAGACTTTACCTGTAGCTTACTATCAGACGAGGTGAAGTCAAGTTGGCGTGACCTAGATTAAAAAAAAAACCCGCGAGAGAAGAAAACCCTGTGCCAACCCGTCTGGTCAGCATGGAAACGGTAGGCCAAAGCCTCCCAACAGTGAGAGACGCCTATATCCATCAGTGGACTGTGGCGCAGGCTTTCCTGGGCCAGCCTCTCAGGGTACGGGAGGTCTGATTATCGTCACTCCTGTAAAAGTCGATGTAAATACAAGCTTGGAATGTCCACTGAGAAATCTCTAAGAGGATGATGTTGACTTTTCAGTAAAAAGACAATAAATCAAACACTTCGTAGTGGTAATTACAGATTAAAGTCGACTTCATTGTATTTAAAATGGAATTTTAACAAAGTACTAAATTTAATTAAAATACCCATCTCATTCGCTTACTACTTTGTTGTATTTATAGGTACATTCGCCCTCAGAAGTAACTGAATAGAAAATACTAATTGAAAAAATATTTTTACATCATAAATCACTGAATAATTGATGAATACCTGTTTTTTTTTTTCAATGTGAAGTGTGCTTGGCTGCCAGACCTGAGTGGTAAATAAAAAAAATCGGCAAAAACATGAACATTTTTAGTTAATTTTTAATACCACTTAGGTAGCGCTCAAATACACGGCCCACCTGATGGAAAGTGGACTTGTGCTACACCAGGGGCGTAACATTTGTGTTGCCAACCCTGTAAAACCTTCTAATGCCCTTTTTGAAGAATTTTATATAGTAGTCGCTTGTTCCAAACATAATATCTGTGTAGTTTAGTTCATAATTTTATGCAAAGTTTCAGAGCTGAAGTGGTCGGCCACTTGGAATGTGTTAAACATATTGTGATAGAGAGAGAGTACATGTTGAGTTAAGGTACAGGACAATCTGGAATTCTAATTATATAGCACAATAATTTACTATAACTACCAACTATATTAAAAAAAGACAAGTTTAATAATTGAACATTGCTGTCATAGTCGGTAGCACACACATAGATTATTTTCACACCTGTAAATCCCTGAAGCTTTCTACGAGGGCCACCGGAAAAATGGAGTAGTCCTATCTCCATCGGGAACCAATACACTACACTACACTACTATAGATTTTACGTTCTTTATGTAGATTTTTTATAGGACACATCAATTAGACTTCTCCTCGCCTGATGGTAAGCTGAAGGCAAAGTCTCAGAAAAGAGAGTCACCATTATTTACATATACCATGTGACAATGGGGACACTCAGCCTGACGGCCTCATCAAACTGCTTTTTATGCTCTACACTATAAGGACTATAAAAAGAAGGAAACACGTGAGCTGGTAATGAATTCCAGGCCTTAATGGTGCGACAAAGGTAAGAGTCACCGAACCGCTTGGTTCTTGATCGGATATTCTGCACCGTGTGCGTGTGACATCTAAGCCCTGCACGTGGGGGGTGTTAGGGGAGGAAAAAGGGGGTCTTACGACCAGTTACAAACCCAGGGGAATTTTCTGTTGATATAGCGACATTTTTACTAGTTGACGCTCACACACTTTTGACTGTAGAAACCACTTTATGTGCCTCTTTATTGCTGAATACACTCTTGTATGTGACTGTCCAGGAGGTATTTACTGTCCATTCTTTCCTCTTTCTTATTCTACCCAATTCAAGCATATACATATATCTATAGGTAAAAGTACTGTTTCCAAGCTTCCAATGCACTTGGTATATGTTAACTTAAATTAAGTTTTTACAGTTCAAAATTATTCATGCAAACACAAATCACTTTTTTAACCCAACCGCAACGAAACAGCCAAGCTTACTTTCGTATTCCTATTTAACCCTATCCTTGTCGAGTAAGAGTTCATCCACTGTTGGTGTCTTACGATTTTAATATGCTAATGTGTTCTTTGAAATGACAACGCGATGTCTGTGCATTCATACGTTTATCTTTAGTGTAGTATTAAAGGTTTTAAAGAGGATTTTTAGATTCACAATAATGTTTACGGGAATTGACGAGATTATGGTATAGGTATATATAAAATAGGGACACTGTGAGTGTGGTATGTGACGGTACATGGCGAAACGAAAATATTAAAAATATCGAGAATCTGCGGGTTGATGAATATATATAGAAAATCTCTTGAGGAGGTAGGACACGGCGGTATTTCCGCCCAATTGTCAAAAAGTCCGACTGGGGAAGTACCTCCGCCCTACAGAATACTGCTGTTATAATAATTTCGTGTTGTGTTCCCGGCGGTGAGTAGGGTAGCCAGAGCTCACTGGAGAGTTTTTGTGCTGTCAGTGGGATGACCAAAGGCTTGTCCTGCTTTGTCCTCTACACTGACGGCACAAAATCTCTGTTCTTACAGGGTCGGCAGCACGGATGTGACTCCACTGGTGTTACACACGTTCATACATAATGGTAACCACTTTCCATCAGGTGGGCCGTGTGCTTGTCTGCCACCTAAGTTGTATAAAAAAAAAGAACCTGGAAATCCCTTCTGATACCCCAGCCACATGTTGGCTTCGAACCAACTAAAACAGCACCACATCTTGAGTGTTCAGTTCCTGGAGGTGAAGGAGCTATTGAAATATCACTCGAACCTCGACCGACTCAAGTCTATCTCCGGTTTCGAGATAACACCCTCGGGTAAATGGAAGTAATGGAAAAAAATCAGTTCAGGCGTGATTCCAACCCGGGATCTTACCCTAACAGTAATAAAAAATCAATGTTTAAAAATGATTGTAACATCATTCATTGGTGCGTTAGTTCGTACCAGTATCGGTAAATAGCTCCCACGGCTACAAGAGCATGCGCGCGACTGTAGTTTCGACTGTATGTCAAGATGGTTAAAGTATATATTAAATTGATGTCTTAAAATGATCTTCACCGCGCTTCCAGCGGTGTGCGCTGGGCCTATTTTTTTCGTGTATAATTAAAATTTTGTTTAAAGGTTTAAATAAAAATATAAGAGATAAATTCGCGGGAGAAACTTATTTGAATAGCATCTCCAATACGCTAGAGGGTAATGTAAATGTTTTTTTTAATTGGTTACTGTGTGTCTTATTTAAATTGAAGTTTTTTAGGCTTTTTGTGAGTACCTAGCTGTTGCGCGTGGGAGTCGGTTATTATTAATAATTTCAACCATACTTAACCATAGACCAAATTACACGACGGTGTTCCCGTCTCAATTGAGCAGTCCGACTGGGGAAGTGCCTCCCCCCTACAAAATACCACAGCTATATTTACCTCGTGTTGTGTTCCCGGCGGTGAGTAGGGTAGCAGAGCTCACTGGAGAGATATTGTGCTATCAGTAGGAAGATCAAAGGCTCTAAGGCTCTAAGTTCTTACATGGTCGGCAGCACGAGTGTGCACACACACGACCATGGGCCACGGTAACCACTTTCCATCAGTTGGACTTTGTGCTTGTCTGCCACCTAAGTGGTATAAAAGTCACACTGTAAAGCCGTATAAATTAAAAGAAGTAGACGGAGTAAGTGAAGCCCGGGCATCGAGGTGTAAGTCGGATGCAACATGGGACAACGCATCGATGGCGAGGTATTACTTAGGTACGTCAAATCTCAGGCATTTGTCATTCTATTCCACAAAAAGCCCGTCAATGAATTGCTACTTATGTAGTGGAGCAGATCCGTTTAGCATTTTAGCGTGATAGTGAACATCGCGCAGGTTATAATAATCACCAGATACATTTCAGTACTTATTTAAATATTAAACCAAATCGAGGTGTATGTTCTTTACTGCCGCATATATCAGTATTACAACCCTAGTTAGTTACAAGACTTACAAGACAGCTCATCTAAACACAAGATTACGAACAACATTCGCAACAGTTTGCAAGACGAGTTTACAATTCCACACATTGGAGTTCCTTGTTAACTCAGACACTCTTGTTTCAGACTGCTTGGGATTCCAATTTTCTTGTACTACAAACATGTTGAATTCAAGATCCAATTCAATTGTACTAAAGTAAGTATATTTAAAATTGCACGATATAGAAAAACTTATAGATTGGTTTTGTATAGTTTGACATTCTTTGGTTCCAACTGATGTTAGAGAAATCCGTTGTAGATTGGTTTTTCAGTCGATTATCGTAGTGGATGAGTTATTTTTGAAATTCAAATTGATGTTAGTTAAGCCTGTAGGTACCTAGGTTAAGTGTAGTTAAATACCTCAGTCCTTTATAGCCTTTTTTTTTTTTTTTACGTGCGCCAAATCCCCACGGATACCTCCCCACCGACGCCGGAGGGAGAGGTTATGTCGGACTCGAACCGACTAAAACGCACGCCGCCTGTGGGTCGCTTTGGTTGCCGAAGGTAAGGTTAACAGGCATATCCCTCGCACCCCGGCCGACCCAGGGCCATCTCTGACGATCTGGCCCTCTTCTCGGGTGTGTGGGGACTACAGAGTCCCCAACTCGTTCCCGGTAAACGGGGTGGCGCGCCAGGCGCGCCGCCGCCGCGGCCTGCTTCTGCTAGGGTGACAGGCGGCTCCACCTGTCACCCCCAGGCCGGCGCTCATGGGGGGCGGAGGTCGTTCATCGACCTCCGACGCCCGAGTTGCCTTCGTACGCGGGCAGCTTGGCTTGCGATCCATCGTCGCTCCCGCTGCCGCTCCCGCCCCGCCTCCTCCTTCACGAGCATTACTTGCTCGCAGAAGGAAGTCCTTTATAGCCTAGAGATAACGTAAACAATCAATTCAATTAAAATTGCAATTGTGAATTTATTTTAAGAATGTATGGTAGTTAATATACACCTAAGTGGTATAAACAAGTAAATAAATATAAATCTTAAAATCACATTAACAGCTTAGTTGCAAAATTTACAATTGGCTATTTTGCAATCGTTTTCAGTTACAACTCTAGTGGTAGTCAGGTAATTCATCATATTAGTGATTACTACTAGTTGAAATAATTTCTTTTAGCAAAATCTTTAATATTGTTGCTTGCATTTCTTGTACAATTATATTGTTTGCATTTGATTTTTACAGAAGACTTCGGCGTGACTACATTGCGTTTCAACGTCCTATTGTGTTGACATACCTTTTAAAATAGCTTAGTTTCTTTCACCGCCACCGTTTACATTGCTGTGTTCTTAGCTATTGTTTTTTCTCGAGGCGTTTTCACTTTTCAATGTACATCAAAGCGACTGTATTGTTGTAAATTGTGACGATACTCCCTGTTGACACTGTCATGGCATGAATTTATGGGTCTATTAATACTGTTATCTGTCTGACTAATTGATATTGAATAGCGTGCTACTTTTTCAGTAAGACGGATTATAAGGTCTTCAGTTTCAATAGCCTCATTTGTTTGAACTGAAACAAAGATAATATTGTTTTGGTTAGAAAACTCTTCAGTAGGTATAATTTCAATTAAAAGATTATCAAATGGTTTAGTCGGTTTTAACTAATTAGCAGAAATTTTATTTTTAATTAACGTAAACAAGAATTTAGGATTGGAACCACATGATGTTTTCACGATTTTGGAGATATTATCATAATCACATTAAAGTGGTCCAAACTTGATTTGTGAACTAAAATATGGAGTCTGATAGAAGATAATCATTTGAAACAATAGAAAAATCTGACTAGTCATAACAATATAGATATTTATTGAATCCTGGTCGTCGACGTCTAAGGGCACATAAAAGTTTAGTGATTAACTCAAACAATGAACCAGCTACGGCTTAAAACATATTGAATTTTCACTTTTACTACATTTTTATCACCTATTTGTACGTTCTTTAATATTACAAGCATTTATTGGCTGTTTTCTGAAGTATTGTAATTGCTCTTCAGATTATTAAAGTATTTTTAACCAAGAAGAACTCCGTAATTCACGTAATCAAAAGCTAGTACCAATAAACTCGCTAGCTAAAGGGCTTGGGAGGTATTTTAACTTTCCTCTGTAATAGGTTGGCTCTTAATTTCATAGAAAATATCGGTTATAAAAGAGTCTTGTTAGTTCACTTATATGCAAAGCATCTATAATTACCTATTGAAGTTTACCATTAATATTCCCTGAGCCTATATTTTCTTCAAATGAGTACTAACATCACATGCTGGGCAGTCTTTGGTGAACTGCCAATAGAAGTGAAAACTGTCTGCATAAAAAGTAAAAAGAATTTTTGCTTCACAAAAAAGTGCTCAACGCGCCTAGTTTTCACTTCAATGAGGTGTGAATTGTCACTACTTGACAATTAAATTTGATTTCTGTTCACCCAAATAAGCTTTTATGAAAATTGCCTTGGTTAAAATAAATAAACTACACAATTATTATCTTAGTGATAATCCCAGTAGCATCCTGGCCTTCACCTCAGAGCTTTTGTACGTTTGTACTTTATATTTTATGTTTAGTTATTTTGGCTATTACGGACTTGAGGATTAATAGATTTCCAAAATCAAAGAGGCAAGCCAGTGCCAGAGTCACATCCGTTGATAGACTGGTATCTACTAGTTTGGTTAGCGTGAACTCTAAAGATGTTAATAGGGCCTAACAAATAAATTAAAACATGAACAACAAAGCTTCTATAGAAACAAAATAATAGACATTGGCAATATAAATAGACATATTATCGAATAATGATTTGTCTATCATGCATTGTTGGTAAAAATTGCAGAACGTGAAATCTGTTCATTCTAAAAGAAAAATTAATAACTGACAAAACCAATAATTTTCATAATA
Organism: Eilema griseolum; assembly: GCA_963662185.1. Lineage (NCBI taxonomy): Eukaryota > Metazoa > Arthropoda > Insecta > Lepidoptera > Erebidae > Eilema > Eilema griseolum. The sequence goes on from OY759255.1 coordinate 11,071,947, forward strand.
CAAATATACTGACACACCTGAATGGCGTCAAACACAGTTTACACAACACGTTTTAATGAGTGATCACACTTTATAATTGACAGTGTAACATAAACATAACAATACAGTTTGAGATTTAAACAATCAATGCGGTTTTAAAATATGTAGTCCTAAAAATAAAATACCGCGTGATTTCCAACAGAGTAGAAATTGGACCACCCGTTCTCTTCCCATGCGGTGTCGTGCAAGGTGACTAAGGGATAGGGCTGTTTAACATCTGATACATATATACAGCCTAGACTCCGCCACAGATGCATGGCTCGAGTCAATAGTACCATGAAAACGGCAATTGGGTCACCCCTTGTTACGGGGGTCCAATTACAATGATTGGTGATTAGTCCCACACTTGAAGCAGCCAAAAAAATAACAAAAAGGGACTAAGCGCTGCCCCAAGCCCAGGGTCTCGATTCTGCTAAAGCAAAACTACTGACATACAACGGACACTGTCAAACAATATATTTAATTTTAAACTTTAAACCATTTGATTTAAAGGCCAAAATAAAAAGGCTTCTTGCAGATTGAATGATAAAGTATAATGAAATTTTTTTACCTTTTATTTTTTGAACTTCGGAATATAGAAATAAAATCTATTTTTGCAGCGTCTGTAATATGACAGTGTTTTTTCTTTAGAATTGAGGGCTTGGGTGGTAGTGCGTCAATTTTCCACGTGCTCTTCCTTATAATAGGGGAGTCCACTTCCCACCAAAAGCACGTGGAAAACGTGCATTTTGGTACTCAAAAACTAGTTGGACTTGCCAAGGCCGGTCAGATCTCTGTGATATCCTTTCTAGAGCGTATCAGATTTTCCGGTTAAGTAGGCCGATGTGACGCAACGCCGTGCGGTTTTTTAATCGATTCAAGTCCCACATACCCACTTCATCAGTACCTACTTAGCTCCAATAACGTGAAACCCAAAAACGTACCGTATGTAAAAAAAGTAGATTTTCTTTTGACACATCAGACAGAATACCAAAGATATTTTTAGGTTTTTCTCCGTGTATTGATAACGTGTCCTGAATTCGATTCGATTCGTCTGTATGCTTATAACAATAACTTAGCACATTGTACGTTCGCCGTCGGGCACTATAAAGCTCCTACCAATTACTTTTTAATTGTATTGTGTCCGTTCATTGACGACGCTCCCTCGAGAAAGCGAGTAGGAAATGTCAACACTATGAGAAATGACATTCTCTCAGTATTGTTTGTGGCATTGGATTTTTTCCGTAAGCTTTTATAGCACGACGTTTCCTGATTTGTCTGTGAATCATTGGATGTTATTTGAATTGTTATGTGTTTACAGTTTTCTGAATTATTGTATTACATAGAGGATTTTTGAAATACAATAATGTTAACGGCAATTAACGCGATCATGGCACCTACATAGCCTGTGACCACCACCTTGTAGAAACGTCAGGTAAACCAAAGGTACATATCCTTTATGTCATGTCATATCCTGTACTTATGCCGGTTCTGTATCGCGTTAATTCCAGTTGACATTATTGTCTATTATATATCATGGAACGCGATAGTTTAAAAGTTAATAGAGGGTTTTGTTTCCTGGACGCAGCAAGTTCGTGTTACAGAGATGGGGCTTCTATAGCTCTCGTGCTCGAACTTCTCTATAGAAGTAATATTCGACTGACATGACACGACAAAAGTCCTGTAAATAAATAAAGATTTAAAAAAAAGGTAATAGTAGGCCAAAGCTAGTGTTGGCTATAATAAGAGGCAAGCATCATCTATCTGGGTAATAAGACTTATGCTTAATGTACTGTAAGTTAAGCTTCAAGGGTATAGGGCATAGGATACCAAATCCATAATTATCATCTTGGCTTTTACTTGCCTTTAGACTATTATCTCAAAACCTGGAATTTGCTATCTTCTTCTGATTCAGCTTAGTGTGGGAGCAACTACTGTCTGAGTTGCCAACCCTGAGAAGAAACCTAGCGCCATAGCCTCGTCCGTCAATTAGCAAGTGTTCTGGCTTGCTTGGTTAGTTAGCTAAGCCCCTTTTTTTTCTAGCACTTTCGACCTGAGTCACGTATATTTTATTTTTAGTTTATAATTAGGTAACATACATTTTGCTGTTAATTTTTCACGCTTCCATTCTGTGTTCTCTTCATTTTATTCTTCTCTTTTATTCCTTCACGCTTACTTTTATACTCTAGGATTGAAGGCTTTATTGATTTCCTGTTTATTTGGTATCATTTATGTTATTTTTCATATGACGAGCTCTTCCAACTAATCCCACCATCTCCTTTCCTACATAGGACAACACGTGCAGGCCTTAGATGTCACCCTCACACTGTGCAGAATATACGAGCAAGAACCAAGCGGTTCGGAGACTCTTTTCTTTGCCGCACCACCAAGACCTGGAATTACCATTATCAGCACTCGTGTTTCCTTCTTCCTACAGTCCCGGGGCCTTTAAGCGGGGCGTGAAAAAGCATCTGATGAGGCCGCCAAGCTGAGTGCCACCATTGTAGCACTTAGTGTCTGTAATGGTGACCCTCTTTCCTGAGACTTTGCCTTTAGCTTACCATCAGGCGAGGTGAGGTCAAGTTGGCGTGTCCTATATAAAAAAAGAATGTTCTCTTTTATTTAATTTTAAATTTTTATTTATTTTTCTTCATCGGTAAATGGCTCCCAACGTGGCCGTTAGACGCATATATGTATATAAAAAATTGGATGGTTTCGGGCGAAGGTTCTGTGGCTTTGTGGTCGTTCCCCTTGTAAGGGAAAGATCGTGGGTTCGAATCCCGCCTGAACCTATCCAATTTTTTTTACATCTTAACCGATTTGAATAGTTAGCATATATGCTTTAAAATTTCATTCAATAAATTGTAGCATTCATACGCATCTAGACGTACCTATTCAGTTCTGTAGTAAAGGTATGATTTACATGCAATTTGCTCTAGACCACCAATACTACTCAGGAAAGCGAACAATGGCTGAACAATCGCTAAAATAGTTTTGGGATCGATTTGTTGCAGATTATGCGACTCTGAATGCAAATTTTATATCGTCAGTATGTTGTATTTAGAACTAACGTCCTTTTTGATTTTTTTTTGTCCGCGGCTTTTTCTGATCGCATTCATGCATCCCAAAGGAACCTATTTCAGAAATAAAAATAGCCTGTGATGATATTTTCTAGGTTTACTCGAATATTACTAATTTATGTTATGTTATGAAATAAATTAAAAATTCAAAAAAATACCCTAAAATCAATAGAGTAGATGGAATCCAATCATCCACTTAATTACACCTAGACAAAAGTAAAATACAGCAATAATAAGTGGTTTTATTTAACTAGCCTGTGTTATTTTAGATTATGATCTATTCCTATACGAAATTTTAAACAAATCCTATACAGATGCTTTCAGCTGTTTGAGCGTCATTGAGTAGGAAACATTCATCTGCTTCCAATCCTCCATCCTACAAATACAAGATAGTCTTTTAATATGATAACTTTGCCCTAAATAGAGCTGTAACAACTGGCCAAATGTTTTATAATTTGTTTTAAACATTTCTTAAGTCAATTCGAGTCCAAGATGGGATTTGAACCCACGACCAGTAAATTACAAGGGGAATACTTTTATACCACTTAGGTGACAGACAAGCACACGGTCCACCTGATAGAAAGTGGTTACCGTGACCTATGGACGTGTGCAAGACCAAGGGAGTCACACTCGCGCTACCAACATTGTAAGCACAGTGAGTTTCTGAGCCGTCAGTGTAAAAGACAAAGCAGGACAAGCTTTTGGTCTTCTCACTGACAGCACCAAAACTCTCTAGTGAGCTCTGGCTACTCACCGCCGGGAACACAACACGAGGTTATTATGGCCGCGGTATTCTATAGGGCGGAGGTACTTCCCCAGTCGTACTACCGTGTGCTTGTCTGCCACCTAAGTTGTATAAAAAAAAAACGACTGGTTGCACTCCGGGAGTGCCGGCAGAAGTGAAAACTTGAATATTAACGTTGTGCATTTTTGATATATTGGAATGGATAGAGAATAATTTTGTACGAATTGCTTTCATTATCAGTATAAAAGTACTATTATTTATGTGGTGGAATATAATATTCATTTATTGCGCTATCGTACACAAACATGACAATTTATATTACATTAAAAATTTAACACTTCAGAACTATTACAATTATTGTACATTAAAAAGTTTATCACCGCCATCACACATGTGACAGCGCTTGCGCGAATGTCACACACGACGTGACATTCGCGCAAGCGCCCTGCGCCGCCTGTCCTCTCTCCATCCGTCTTACGAATTTTCGATCAGGTCACGTGTCCTGACGCGAGTTTAGAAATTTTTACCCATTCCAAAAAAGTACACAGCGCCGCTAAAGAAGTTTTCACTTCAAAAACACAAATTAAACATTTACATTATATGAAATTCCTCTGCATTATCACCGACCGGTAACTTTCCTAGAAGGCTGGCAGGCCTGACAGTATTGCCAGGTTGTATGTGTTTTATTCTCTATTCAAGATAATAAACAGCCTTCAGCAGTCGATCAACAGCTTTGCCAAGTCTTTGTATAGAAAACGGGCACTTGAACTCCATGTCTTTGAGTTGATTTGGTGGCCCATTCATCCTTCCCTTAGAAATATAATAATTTTATTTTAACTAAAACGTGACATTTGATGTTGAACTTTTGTGTAAAATAAAAAGATTTATTTTGCACAAGTTACTCACTTTAATGACACGTTGTAAAACTAATCCTGTGCCATAACCCAGTGCAGGCTTCTGGATCTTGAAATTGTCGATGAAAACGTTACTTCGTTCTGTTTTAAACCAGTAAACAGGATTGAAAAAGTGTCCCTAACTTCGCAATTATGAGGTATCTAAGATGATGCAATTTTTTTCATTGTACCAAGAGACAGTTTATTTCGACAAAAAATTTTAGCACTACCCTGCTATGTCCTTTCTAACTACGTCCATGCCCTTTCCTCTTAACTGTTAACAAAACTGATAAGTTTTTGGTTTAGTTTTTGGTAAACTTTAAAATTATTGGCACTTTTTGCTATTTGTAATATTAAATGCATTACAATATACTAAGAGCCCTTAGGAATTTCCACATTTGAGGTTCATATGTGATCTTTATGTGCCTAAACTAAATAAATGAAATTGATTCTTTAATTACACAAAGAAACGCCTACTATAAATATGCTAGCAAATATTCACATTGCAGTAGTAATTGAATGGTAAAATTGTAGGAGCTAAAACAGTTGTCATTGACTTAAAATAAGACTAGAAGTTCTATCATACTGAAAAGAAAATTACTGTGACTAAATAACTCTTTGGGGTGGCAGTATTGAATGCGACCGTTGCACAGGGGACGCGGGTACGATCCCCGATCAGTGCAAATATTTGTATGCATGAATATGGGTATTTGCATTGGTCTGGTCGTGCCTCGGAGAGTACGTTAAGCCGTCGGTCCCGGTTGCCAAACGAACATCTATGGCCATCAATATGGGCAGTTGGAGCCCTCAAAAGTTCGATTAGTCTAACTACAGAAATTCGCCAATCGCCAATTTAAATGGGCGTGAAAAAAGCATCTGATGTGGCTGCCAAGCTGAGTGCTACCATTGTAACATCCTACCTGTCTCTAATGGTGACCCTCTGTCCTGAGACATTGCCTTTAGATAACCATCAGGCGATGTGAAGTCAAATTGTTTCGTTCGTTTCACGGAATCTATCGAAGTTCAGCCACATCTTAGACTCGAAAACCGACCTCAACTTAGTTGGGAAAAGATAGATAAAATTGTTTATAGAAGGAAGTCAAAACATTTGACAGCTCGCCTCTTATGTAAGAACACTATCGCGATATATTTGTAATTTATTTTTAATATTTACTTACTTTACTTACTTATGTCAAGTTTAAAAGCTGGACAATTCCAGGTTTTGAAATTGGACTACGAAAGTGGAAAAAAATATTCCTAATTAATAACCGGTTATGAACAGAGAGAAAAAAATCATTTTCGTTGCTGGTTATGAACCATGGTTACCAAAACGACAAATTTATAAGTACTGCTTTTGTAACTGGTTATCAAACCAGAAAAAAATCCATGTTCGTAACTGGTTATCAAAGATCAGTTACGAACGTGGAGTAAAGGGACAAATATACCGAATCCTACTATTTCAGGCAACAGAAACATTACTACATATGAAAATAAATATCTTCATTTCTCTACTTTGTGACTATCTGCAATCACACATACCCAACACTACGCGCCACAGTTCTCTGTAGCAAAGCAGCGACCGTTAAATTAACCCTTTAACGCTCGCCACACTGACCCGCCAGGGCTGACGATAACCCGAATGACACTCAGTAATGACTTTGGGGTTATGCATTCCCGGAATGGCAATGAATTACTTTTGTGTGTTAATATTTTGGTGAAGTTTGAAACTCAATAATTGAGTCTGACCGTTAAACCGTCGGATATGCAATGTTGAAGGTGGTTACTGCTTTAGTTCAGAGTTTAACTACGGAATTGAACGTGTTGACTGTCCCATCATGGAGAATTAAGATATTGTAAGTATTGTAGTCATGATTTTCTACACTTTAATGGTTTGATTTGATGGGAATAGTATATTCCTGTATAACAATAATATGAATGAGATATAATGAAGTTTGTTTTACGTGTAAGTAATAATTCCGACTTCCTTCAAATTAAATCATATTTATTTTGCATAAAAACACTGTCTGTATGTCAAAGGTGTTATTGACTTATATGTCTCAAGTACACTCGAGAGCAATGAATCCGGGTCACTTAAAGAATCCTAAAAATCTCGGAAACTAAAAATGCTAGGTTAATGCAATAAATTGTATTTAATAGACAATGTAATACTCCTTAAATGAAGGTATTAAAACTTCTTAGTTATTGTAAAGTTATATCATAAAAAATCAAATTTGAAAAAGGGCCACTTTCGAAGATGGAACTACGAAATTACAGCATTTGGTGTTGCTTTTGTTTGTAATCTGTCATTTATGTGGGTACATAAACCATGTTGATAGTGCTCTATATTCATTAATCAAGCTGAAATTATGTCGCTTACGCCTGAAGAATGCACCAGAATACTTACAATGCTGGAAACCGGCCGGAGTCAGCGCGATACAGCCAGGACTGTCGGTGTGTCGCTGTCAACAGTACAAAGAGTTCTCCGACGTTACGAAGAAACTGGTTCTAACCTACGCAGACCAGGAACGGGCAGAACCAGGTGTACCACAGCACGAGAAGACCGATACTTGGTGAACACCATGCTTCGAAATCGCTTTCTCACAGGAACTGAACTCACCAATCAGTTTCGACGCCTCGGAGGAAGTAACCCAAGTGCATGGACAGTAAGACGTCGGCTTGCTGAATCTAACTTAAAACCCCTTAGACCTGCAAACGGCCCTAAACTGGAGCGTGGGCATCGTATTTCGAGACTAAGTTATGCCCAGAGCCACGTAAATTGGAGTATTGAAGATTGGTCAAAAGTTATGTTCTCCGACGAATCAAAATTTATGCTCTACAAGCACGATGGAAGACACAGAGTGTATCGAAGACCAGGGGAAAGATTCAAGCAAGCATGCATCGAAGAAAAAGTAGCCTACGGTGGTGGGTCTGTACTTGTGTGGGCCGGAATTTCTTCTGAAAGTCGCACAGAGCTGGTGATCATAGAAAACGGCTCTTTAACTAGCGTAAGATATGTGGAAGAAATCCTCAATGATCACGTTGGTCCATTTATGGTCAATTTAGGTGAGGATGCTATATTTATGCATGACAATGCCAGACCTCATACAGGTAGGATTGTGAATGACTACCTTCAAGAGATGAACATTACTCGTATGGAGTGGCCAGCGCGCAGCCCGGATATCAACCCGATCGAGCATGCTTGGGACGAGCTAGGCAGATGCGTAAAACAACGAAACCCTCCCCCAATCACGCTTCGTGAGCTCAAAATTGCTCTCACAGAGGAATGGGAGAATATTCCCCAAAATCGTATAAGGAACTTGGTGTACAGCATGCCAAACCGCGTAAACGCAGTAATGGAAGCACGAGGAGGCAATACGAAGTATTAAAATTCAAGAAAATCGTAATAAAGTTCAAAAATTTCATGTTTCCTATTTTTGTTTTAAGGAGAGATCAGCAGTTTTTTTCTTTATGTAATTTTGTGTTAATAAAATGTATGGTGACTCATATTTTTTTTACTTTCATTTAAGGAGTATTACATTGTCTATTAAATACAATTTATTGCATTAACCTATCATTTTTAGTTTCCGAGATTTTTAACATTCTTTAAGTGACCCGGATTCATTGCTCTCGAGTGTATTTTTTGCCAAAAATGTCAGCATGCAAAATTACAAAAAGAGGCTTAATATATTTAAAAAAGCTAGTACATCATACAAATTTAATTTAGAGTCATTAATTTAACTACTTTTATATTTTATTTACTTGTTAAAATGTATTTCAGACGCCTCGTTAAAGTTATTCACTTCCGTTTCCTGGAGGTAACTCCTTTGGCAGTTTATTATATATAATTGGGGCCAAGCGGAATACACTTTTAGCCAATCCAATCATTTCATTGTACCCAATCCGTGGGAAACAATACACTAGCTGGGTTAACATCTGTTCATAGGTTTTGGTAACCGACAACAAGGAGAGAGAAAAATAAATCAATGACCGGTAACCTTGGGACAAGGACTATATATTTTACTGTCATAGGGTCGTCCGCCTAAAACCACATGGTGAATCGCAAAATGAGTCTACAATAGGATCCCCTGTAGCCCCATGGTAGCAGTAACGCCGTGGTAAAAAATAGCGCAGTACGTGATCTGACCGATTCTGAACGGAATGGAAAGGAATCTATCCAATCCATTCTGACCGACTCTGCAATGTTTTTTCACAGCAACTTCATTTTTATATCTATTTAATAAATAAATAGGTACTTCGACAACTTAGATTCAATATTGAGGTATGCAATTGCACCTGATTTATCGATTCAAGTCATAAGTATGTGATGAAAACCAAAAAAGGCGCATAAGATCACTCCTTTATATGATGTAGGTAGAATTATGTAGAAACATTTATCGAATTCAAAATAGCACTGATGGTGCCATGACGCTTTAGTGCGTCAGCCATATTTCAGCTGTGCAATTTCAAAACTTAGTAAAGGGACATGAGACAAATAATTTTATTCATATTTGTTTTTTTTTTTTTTTTAATTATGACATTACAGTCGTATACATGCTAAGTTTTTCATGTAAATAGCGATATTTATTTCTAGTTATTTTTGGGTAATGCGAGTTTGTACTTTGTGTTTTAGTAAGCTACACAATCAAATACAAAGCCGTGTTTTTTCTAAATACCATACAATAACGGAATATGAGGAAGTGTCCATAAAACCTCATTAGTACAGACACTACTGTCACCAAACTCTGAGATCTAATTATGACTAAATATTTCATACATGGCTTGGAGAGTACGTGCCCCCTAAAATCCAACAACGCGTCCTGATCGACCACTTGAATCTCGTGGGGGGTGGACACACGGAAACAAATTGACTGGCGTGGCTAACGTGGCTCTGGTGAAATTTCTTGAAAAACTTGACATTGGCGTCTCCCCATTAATAATTTTATAAACTTCTACGGGACATTGACGGAATTGATCAAGAATTGAATTGAATTGGAGAGCACGTTAAACAGTGTGTCATAGTTCCCATATAAATCCGAGAACTGGTCTAAATAACTACAGAACTTTCATATCGCCAGTGGGTTTTGGACCGACCATCACTCCTGACAAAGATGGATCCCTATCAGGTAAGCCCTGGACTTGTCTACTACCTAAGGGACATAAAAATCAGAAAACAAGTCTACAAGTAAATACCAGTTTGTCACCAAACGCGTTGCAAATCACTTGCAACATCTTTATAGAATATTGGCACGTAATCAAAGCAACAAGGCAGTTCCTAATCATTAATATTTCATGATAGTTAACGTGTCTTTTACACCCATTTTTTTTATTTTTACCACATGAAATAAAATTTGGTTATATGATCACAACCCTTAAATGCCCGCTGGACAATTTCAACTCAACACAAATACTGAATGTCAACCCTATACGGCAATTACAGCAGGCCGCGGTGTTCGCTCTAATAAATACGGGAATTCAGCTCACAAAAGGTCCCGGTTGGGTTTAATTAATTTTTTTTTTTTTCACGTTTACGTAAGTGCCTTCAGTGATGCTGAAATTACTGCTTTTTTATAAAGGACGTTGTTGCTTTAGGGTTATTCGATGTTTCATTATTCGTTTTGTGATTTGAGTTTGAGTATGAAGGGTGGATACGAAACCTAATATTATTTTTTAAGCATCATTTAATGTTACCTCAGTGCTTCATTCACATTAAGGTATGTAATGCTATTCAGCAAAACCGTTTTATATAGTCTGTTACTAATGTATACTGTAGTAGCTGTTGATCGCGGTTCCGACGTGAATTTTGTTTATCGGAACCAAAATAAATAGCCTGATTTTTTCTGAAGCTCTAGTCTAGTGTATCTCCTTACGATTTTTTAATCAAAATGTTCTATGGTTTAGGCGTGAAAGTGTAAACAAACAGACAGACAGACAGTGCTATTTTTGCATTCATACTAATAAAGTTTGAACTTGCTGCTTTAGATTGGTCACTCAGGGAGAGGCCTATGTTCAGCAGTCGACTATGTGTGGTTGATATGATGATGATGATGACTAATAAAGTTTGAAATTATCACCATCCTGCACGGTACCATCAGACATACAAATAGTAGTTTGGAGATGAAAAGGGTTGTTTCATAATGGTTATTACCTCATGCCGTGTGACCCCTAACCCTAAGTCTCACTTAGACCCCGAAGATCATAGGTCCCTTATACCCATGGCGACTGTAATAAAGTATTTTTTTATGCAAGTAGAAAAAGCAAAACGTCTGAGTATTGTAAGCAGTAGAAACATGTGGTCACTGTCTCCCCCATTGAAATACATGTATGAATGTATATACTAAACCTCCATATAAAATAAAAAAACAATAGTTAAATATTTTCAGAAAACTCCTCCACAGTTTTAGTTCTAACTTGTACCAACACATATTCAAGCATAAAAATTGCAAGATAAATAAACATAAACATTGTTCAACTATTTACCCCTCATTCGTTTGTTCATTCAGATATGTATGCAAAACATAAGCACATTTGCTTATAACAAGAAAGCGTTCAAATCGGCTCGCTCGTTCACTAGGACAGGCAAATATTCCACTTTTATTGCATTAGTACATATTTGTGAACGAATGTGGCCATAAAGTGAGCGAGAACTGCACAAAAATGTTGTAGGTCGAACAGAAACACTCAATATTTTTATCTTTTTAGGTTGTACATAATAACTGTTATCAATTCTACTATAGTTCGTGCCCGATCGATTGAGAATAACTTTTTTATACCACTTTAGTGGCAGACAAGCACAAGAACCACCTGATGCGAAGTGGTTACCGTGACCTATGGACGTATGCAACACCAGGGGCCATACACTCGCGCTGCCGACCATGAAGAAACCTTCTGATGCCCCTTTTGAAGAACCCCATATTGTAGGCGCTTGGGAATGACAGTAAAACAAATTTAAAAAGTGATCAAAGACAATTTTATTAAGGTTCGTGCGGACGTCACATGGAGTTGCAGTCGGTTTTGTTTAATGTTTACGACCCCTGCGTAACCAGTCTAACCCAGTGTCAAGGTCAATTTCGGTCAACAAATTTTACTCTAAATCATTTGACACGAACCATAGAAAAGATGGTTGAACAAAAATATGGAATGTAACATAGAATTACGTGTTGCGCCGACACCAAGTTATTGAAATGAGAGTAAAAGATGATACTGCTAGATAAACTGTAAAAACAGCATGAAAAAGTTTTTCTGTTATTTAAACTTCCTTTTTTATAACTTAGGTGGCAAACAAGCACACGACGCACCTGATAAAAAGTGTTTACCGTGGCCTATGGACGTAAGCAACACCCGAGGAATCGCACTCGCGCTGTCGACCCTATAAGCACTGAGTTTCTGTGTCGTCTGTATAGAAGACAAGACAAAGCAGCCTTTGGTTTCCCCATTGACAGCACAAAAACTCCATTGAGTTCTGGCTACCCTACTCACCTCCGGGAACACCACACAAATTATTATGGGAGCGGTATTCTGTAGGGTGGAGGTACTTCCCCAGTCGGGCTGCTCAAATGGACGGAAATACTGCCGTGTCACTGTAGAATTTGTGATGTCAGTGGGAAGACTAAACGCTTGTTCAGCTTTGTCTTCTAAATTGACGGCACAGAAGCTCTGTAATTACGGGGTTGGCAGCGCGAGTATAACTCCTCTGGTGTTACACACGTCCATAGGCCACGGTAACCACTTTCCACCTGGTGGGCCGTGCGCTTGTCTGCCACCTAAGTGGTATAAAAAAAAGCATATGTTTGCTTAAAAAGGTAACCTCCAATAAAATGATCTATGTACTATTCTGGAAACTGGAAATTATCATTTTTTATTTTTTATATTCGAAGACTTTATTACACCCAATGACGTATTTCTTTTTGTCTAGAACTCGCTAACTTGGCTTCACCTCGCCTGATGGTAAGCCAAAGGCAAAGTCTCAGGAAAGAGGGTCACCATTACAGATACTAAGTAATGTTAGAATGGTGGCACTCTGCTTGGCGGCCTCATCAGATGCTTTTACTCGCCCCGCTTATTACTAGAGACGCCATGCAGGTACATGGAGGATTTAAAAAATGGTGTTCACGTGAAAAATACTACGTCATTATTATCAATTTACATGTATTATCAATAATATCATTATTGTTACAAATGTATTATTAATGTAGCTCACTGTCGCGTTTCTGATTAGTGACGTTCCTTCTCATTTATTGATCGCCATTTTAGATTGCATACATAACATGAACTCATAAACTCCCCAAGCAACATAAATTTCCCAAGCACCTACAATATGGGGTTCTTCAAGATGGGCATCAGAAGGATTCTTCATGGTCGGCAGCGCGAATGTAACACCCCTGGTGTTGCATACGTCCATAGGCCACGGTAACCACTTCCCATCAGGTGGGCCGTGTGCTAGTTTTCTACCTAAGTAGTATAAAAAAAAACTCACGCCTATATCCCCCAAGGGGTAGGCAGAGGTGCTAGCATCCACATTTCGCCAGTTTATGTTTTAGGTCCCAATGTAATATAATAACCGGGCACTTATAAACCTGCGATAAATACATACATAACTTCGAAAATAATCAAAAAGTCATTTTAGATTGCGTACAATGTATTTAGTATTTTATAATATCGTCACGACCTATAACTTTTATATTTGATTTTTCGACATCAAGTCGAGTTTTCTTTGTTTTTATTGTAGTCACCTTATGTTGCATTAATTAAATACATCGCACGTAGTACGTGATATCAAATTTTACAAAGGGTTCAGACAGCAGATCTTTTAGACAGCAGTCGAGTTACTTGCAAATTTAATTGCAATTAAAATTTGCCCAACACTGGAATAAGCTAACAATACTTTTCACTCTTCTGTCTAATCCAACTCCAGTTCAGTAGTAAACCTTGAAATATTATTCACTCTTAAGCTGCATCACATTGGCATTATTTGTTTCACCTCAGATTTGATTTGGAGAGAAGTGATTTGGAATACATTTTTTTTACACCACTTAGGTGGCAGACAAATACACGGCCCACCTGATGGAAAGTGGTTACCGTAGCCTATGGACGTTTGTAACACCAGAGGAGGCACAGTCGCGCTGCCAACCCAGTAAGTACAGAGTTTCTGTGCCGTCAGTGTAGAAGACAAAGCAGGACAAACCTTTAGTCTTCCCACAGACAACACAAATTCTCCAATGAGCTCTGGCTACCCTACACACCGCTGGGAACACAACACGAAGTTATTATAGCCGCGGTATTCTGTAGGGCGGAGGTACTTCCACAGTCAGACTGCTCAATTGGGCGGAAATACCGCCGTGTCCTACCTCCTTAAAAAATACATACATATTCTGATTTAGTTAGGCCCAAAGAAAAACTATCACGACCTCGTCTATTGATGAGCAGTCCCCCTAGACATGTTGCAATTGGTTGGCCGGCAGAATAGAATGACAGATGGATAAAAAGATTTGACATATTTGATAGTGGTCAACGCATGTCGTAAACGTCAAATACTACACAGTATAACACGACCAGCTCAAATGGCATTTGTCACTGATGGTCATCTGGTGGTTAGGGTGAAAGAATCCAAAATTCCAATTACTTCACTATTTTCCCGTGTGTTAATGATATATCTATCGCATGTCTGTTATTGGCGGAATTAGAATGAATTGAAGAAAAATTGAATCGAATTGTGAAAACCTACATTCGACAATACGCCGGCTAAGGAGTTGCCCATTGTCTTGAGGGGCAGGTGTATTAGCTAGCAGATAAGCATTGGCTTGGGCCATAAAAATCGTGGAGAAAGAATCTGCAAAAGTGAAAAATCTATTTTAATATGTTGGATTTTGAAAGTACAATACTAAAAAGTACAAGTAACATACATAAAGTGACGTCTTATATTATTGCGGTAGAGACCATATGTTTCCATCTACTGCATTCTACATTTTTAGCTTCTTCTACTTTCATAATTCTTTTTATACATACTCGCCGGTTACTCTTTACATATACTTATTTTAAAATGCCTTTGATCTGCTTGACAAATGTACATTAGGTGATTCCACTGAATGGCAAATCTTGTTTTCTAAATAAGACAAAATCCCAAATAATATTGAGACGTACTTATCTATTGGATCGGATGTTAGCACGAATAAATGAATAATTAATTATTCAAAATACACAGTAAGTCCACGTGATTTTATTGAATAATTCAAATTCGAATACTTCACTCAGATCTTGGCCAAAGAGCGAAATATTGAATCAAGATGGTATTGTAGTGATGCAAACGAGGTAATTGTAATGTAATTTTCTCGTCAAAATTACGTCACAATTAATGTAATCTATATTACAAAATGATTTATGTAAGACATTATTGTAATGAGAAATAAAGGTATACTAACGTAGTATCGGATGTTTTTTTATAATAATAATAAATCTTTTATTTCAGGCAAGTCCATAATTTGTTAATGAAATGAAAAATGAAATGAAATAAAATTTATTTACGGAAAACAAGCACTGTTACAATAATTTTTCTTCTGCCAAACTGTATAACAGTTTGTTGGCAGTGTATAACAGTTTGTTGGCAGAAGTAACATTGTTCCTTATGACCTAGTGTTAGTAAAGCATAATATCTTTTTTAGTTATGTAGTTTGGAGTTTCATCCAGGGTCGCAGCATTGGTGACTTCCATTTATCTGCGAAAACAGACAAGACACTGTTAGTGCTGCCGCGCAGGCGAGCGAGCAGCGAGGTACTCCTCTTACACATGATGACCATAAAGTCATCTATGCGTCTTTCGGCGAACATTGCCGACGCACTGCACCTCCAAGGCAGCCCTAACAGTATCCTGAGCGTATTATTATACATGACACGTAGATCGCTGTATATACACCCACTATATACCACTTAGGTGGCAGACAAGCACACGGCCCACCTGATAGAAAGTGGTTACCGTGGCCTATGGACGTGTGCAAAACTAGGGAGTCACATTCGAGTCACGTTCCCTGTAAGCACACAGTCTGTGCCGTCAGTGTAAAAGACGAAGCAGCAGGACAAGCTTTTCTTCCCACTGACAGCACAAAAACTCTCTAGTGAGTTTTGGCTACCGCTGGAAACACAATACAAGGTTGGGGTAGGTATATTTAGACGGATAAAACATCAAGTATATAAGTTAATCTACTTGCTTACCTAATTCCTAAGTTTTTTTCCCTATCTGGTAAAAGGGGACAGGCAACTCGGGGTCAACCTTGCAAAACATAAACTGATTAAACTAATGTGTGTATGTGTGTTTTGAAAAATGACAGACTGGCATGAAAGGTTTCTAAGGATAGTGGCAGAAAATGGTCCGTTGCTGTCTTTTCCGACAGATGCGCTGGAGAGTATTATGTACAATCATCTTTGTAACAACTTTTATACAAAATTCTTACAAATAAACAATCAAATAAATGAATGAATCAAATAAATAAATAAATGAATGAATGAAATACGTGATTTTTTTTAATAAATTGATAAGAGAAACCCAAAAAAACCGGTCAAGCACGAGTCGTACTTGCGCACTGAGGGTTCCACCATATAAAACGGAATTGAGACACAATGTTATCGATACATAAACGGCAATATCTTTGAAGTTTTTTACAGCTATGGGTTTTAGAATTGACTAAGTGGTGAAAATTTAAATTTAATCTGTCCACACATTTCCGAGAAAAAGGTCTTGACCGACAGACAGAAAGACAGATGGACAACGAAATGAAGTGATCTAATATGGGTTCCTTATTTTTTTCTTTTTCATCACGTCTCTACCCCAGGCCAGATAGAGGCAAATTAACACCCACATTTCACCAATCATTGAATTCGGTCCCACATAATAGGGGGTGTGCCTATTGCCGTCTTCCGGGCACTATTGTTGACTCTAGCCATGCATTTGAGGCTGAGTCTGGGCTATACATATCTGTTTGATATTAAACAGCCCAATCCCCAGTCAGACATCGCATGGAAAGAGATGAAGTGGTCCAAATTCTGCTCTGCCTGGAACCACGTGGCGTTGCCGGGAACCACGCGGATGCACGGAACCTTGAAAATGGAAAAAGAGTTACTGCTCATGAAAATATATAGGTATTCTCACAGAAATGATAATAGTAGTGACATAGTAGGTACCTATTGTCATTCAGAATTTTTCTATTTCTACATGAATTAATGTTTTGAAAAACTTCATTAACTAATTGGGCTGTTTAGTTAACTTAAGGAGGTAGGACACGGCGGTATATCCGACCAATTGAGCAGTCCGACGGGGGAAGTACCTCCGCCCTACAGAATACCGCGGTTATAATAACTTCGTGTTGTGTTCCCAGTGGTGAGTAGGGTAGCCAGAGCTCACTGGAGAATTTGTGCCGTCAGTGGGAAGACTAAAGGCTTGTCCTGATTTGTCTTCTACTGACGGCACAGAAACTCTGTACTTACAGGGTTGGCAGCGCGACTGTGACTCCTCTGGTGTTACAGACGTCCATAGGCCACGGTAACTACTTTCCATCAGGTGGGCCGTGTGCTTGTCTGCCAACTAAGTGGTATAAAAAAAAAGCAACCTTAAGCATAAAAATATTATTATTGATCATTTTCTGTTTTTCTAACAACAGTATAGAAATTGGATGGCCGAAATTATGTTTTCTACCTTTATTAGCAAAACAAATAAAAATTGCTATTTTAGGTAGCCTTTCTAAAGTTTCCTTGCAAAGTTTTACTCAAAATTTTACGAACACGATCGAGATTAACTTAGTTTATACAAAACGGCCGTTGACGGACAACATCTGGCCGATCCGAATACGAAATAACAAAACAAGGTTTATTAAATATTGCTCTCAATTTTGTATATTTAAACAGGAACAGGGACAGAAAAAATTGTTGGTTGTATGTAAATTTATTGACAAAAATATTGATAAATAATTCAGATCAAAGAAATTGATAGAGACAGTTTGATTTTTTATCTTGGTTGAAAAAAAAATTCGGTTTCTCTCAATGGCGTTACGTATCGCATACATACATATAATCACGCCTATCTCAGGCAGAGATGAATTAACAGACACATTTCACCAACCATTGACTTCGGTCTCACGTAATAAGGGTTGAGCCTATTGCTGTCTTCGGGGTACTATTGTTGACTCAAGCCGTGCATCTGAGGCTGAGTCTGTATATATCTGTCTGGTGTTAAACAGCCCCTAGTCTCCTTGTATGACACCGCATGGGAAGAGATGGGGTGATACAAATTCTACTCTGTCGGGAACCACATATTGCCTTACTTACCCTGCGAATATGGCTGTAAAAGTAGAATCAATTATTCACACGTTCACAAGTGTTACACGAATAAAGATATTTTAGTTTTGAAACTAAAAGGGCACATGTAAAACCTCGTAAGAAAAAACTTCAAAGATAACACATCTGACTTTTACACTGATATAACATTATTTATTCATAGAAACACTCAGTCTTTTGCAGTTATGCATATATTTGCAATAAGAAGGCATTGAACCTACGTTCTATCGCTCCGCCAGGTCATCATAATCACTGTTATTACTATCAAATATAATCTAAAATCGAAGTTTTGATCACCATATATATTGGCTTCATAATTCTGCCTTTTTATCTCATTTTTTACCAGACGGCGAAGCAAAAGTAGGGTAATGATTTTGACAGGCTATGTATGTATGTGGTTCAACTGTTCCCTCATTGTTCCTCAACCACTTATTAGAACTAGACAAATGAGATTTCGTTAGAAGCGTCTTACTTGTCCGCTGGTTACAGACTATTATGATGTGTCACTGAATCTATTGTGACCCCCTCTAGGGGTCATAAAGTACTGTGTTAGAAAATAAATTTGAGATAAATATGTCTTGTTTACTATTAACTGAAAGGGCTTAATTAGCACATTTCAAATATGTATAAATCATACCTATTTCTTGCACTAAAATATTATAAATAAAAACTCAAGGAGGTAGGACACGGCGGTATTTCCGCCCAATTGAGCAGTCCGACTGGGGAAGTACCTCCGCCCTACAGAATACCACGGCTATCATAACTTTGTGTTGTGTTCCCAGCGGTGAGTAGGGTAGCCAGAGCTCACTGGAGAATTTGTGCTGTCAGTGGGATGACTAAAGGCTTGTCCTGCTTTGTCCTCTACACTGACGGCACAGAAACTCTGTGCTTACAGGGTCGGCAGCGCGAGTGTGGCTTCTCTGGTGTTATACACGTCCATAGGCTCCGGTAACCACTTTCCATTAGGTGGGCCGTGCGCTTGTCTGCCACCTAAGTGGTATAAAAAATGTTTAAAATTAAAACCTGACTACTGAAAAATCACGCTCTAAAAAGTGTTAAATGAGAAAATATTAAGGATAGCCATGGTCGTATGCCATTTAAGTCTAACGAAATAATATATTATGGGGAAAAGTGATTTTTCAGTAGTAGGGTTTTAGATTTAAACTTAATTTTTTACGGTTACCTTAATAATATACTATCAAATATCACTTACAACTGTTCTTCAGTAAAAACAAACGATCCTTGCCACTATAACTTTACTGAGTGAAGAAATATCTGCTATTTTATCGTATAACACCTCGCGTAACCACCCCAGACCGGTGCGAACCATTCTGGGACAGATGTCGCATGACAAATAGCAATGCGGTTCTAGAATTCGGTGCTCTTCGAGAGTTCGTGTAATATCGAGCGTTCGAAACTGTGCTTAGTTTCATTGCCGTTCTATATAGCAAATTTGAACTGGCTAGTGTACCATATAATTCAAGGAAAGGAGGGACTCGCAGCTAAATACTGGTTGAGTTGGTTAGGACACTACAAGCTTCATCAATACTAGCCATGTTAGTCTTAGTGTGATAGTTATTTTATCACAGTGAGATCCCCCCGTGCCTTAATGAGCAAGCTAAATAAGTATAAAACTAAAACTTGACTACTGAAAAATCAATTGTCGATCAAAATTGGGCATTCGTGATACAGGGTTCACCTAGTACGAATGCCTAAGCACTCCTTATAACCTAATTTAATTATATAGCATCTAACTTTTACCTACACTTTACCTACACCTTGTTAATAGTTTGGAAAAAAAATCTAAAAAAAGAAAAAGAAAAAACCCAAGAATGCCTAGAAAAAATCGCTTCAGCGATAAGGTCGTCCATTGTACATTGAACATACTATATCTCCTACTATAAATCTGTTGGTATACCATAAAGAATTATCTATATTTCTATCTAGATTACGAGAACAGGATCAAAACTTCACGGGCACCAGCTAGCAATGTAATATTCCACACCCCTGACAACCTAATCTCTTGCAACGAAAATTACATAAATTTCCTTTAGTGCATGCCAATATGTGTTAACTAGCACACAATAACTTTGAAAACTTTAGCGTAATGTGCGCCGCCGCTAATACAACTTTGCGAAGCTTTGGTAACTATATCAAGTGACGTGGAGCTCTTCAAAGCACTAAATTTATTGATGCTCTTCGCATTTCTGCCTCTTAAGTTGAACAGTTTAATATTGCTTGGCTTTATGTTGGTAGATTAGCCTTTGTCTGTATAGACGCAATATGATAACAAAATGCTTCGCAATTACAGCTCGATATATGCATTATGTGTAAGCTAATGTCAATATTGTTTTTAAGCAGTGTTTTGTTAAGATTCTGTGGCTTAGTGGTCAGAGCGTTTCCCCGGTAAGGGGAAGATCGCCGGGTTCATATCCCGCCTGAACCGATTCATTTTGTTCTATATCTTAATCGATTTGTAAAGTTAATATACTAAATGCTTTAAAATTTCATTCAATAGTTTGAGCGGAGTCATCAAAAATCAATGTTTAAAAATGGTTACAGCATCATTTATTAATTCCGATAATTCGTACGAATGTCGGTAGATGGCACTTAACCGTCGCCGTAAGACGGATATATGTATAGAAGAATTCGGATGGTTTCGGGCGAAGGTTTTGTGGCTTGTGGTTGGTGGTCCCCTTGTAAGGGAAAGATCGCAGGTTCAAATCTCGCCTGAAGTTTAGAAAAGTTAGCTTGCTCAATGCTTCGAAATGTTATTCAATTGTTTTTAAACAGTCAATGTGTGTCATCATTTACCTGACCTTGTCTCAATTATTTGGGGTCGGCGCAACAGGTCATTCTTCTCTATATATATTTGCCAGATGTCTTTTCCTCAGTCACTCCCTTCTTTGCCATATCCTCTTACACTTAATACATTCATCTTTTCTTGGGCTTACACTTACCTCTGCATCTAAAGCCCTCTGCATTCATACTTTGAATAGTTGAACAATTTTTTAAGCAGTCAATGTGTATTATTTGGAATTTATAGTACCTATATTATGTCAAACGTGCAAAAAAGTAGCAGCAGTTTTTTACGCTTCGTTCGTTCGACCATATTGTATCTGTAGAGCTTGTACATTTTAAGAGATTACTTATTTTACCTTTTTGGTAATCACTGTTGCAGTTTATAGCAGTAATTTAATATCGATTTTTTTTTCATATTGCAAGGTTAACCAATACATAACACAGCCGTTTGAGCGTGTTTTAGTGACAAACATGCAAACATCTTTACAAACTTTCATATCCATGCCAATATTATAAATGCAAAAGTAACTCTCTGCCTGTCTTTCTGTCTGTATGTTACGCTTTCACGCCCTTTCCGCTGAACCGATTTTGATTGAATTTGTTATAGGGAAAGATTATAACCGACTTCCACGCAGGCGGAGCCACGGGCAACAGCTAGTTTGTAATATTAGTAACATTATGGTCCGCCAAAATGAATAGGTACTCCCTTTTTTAGGTCGAATCAATTAATTTTTACGCTTTTGTTTTAACGATGAAAACATCATAATATCGATTCTTTGTGTAAAACACTTTCATTTATAATCCTCGACGCAAAAACAACGAAGTCTTATAATTAGACATACTTCTCTCTCTCTGTGTGTGTGTGTGTGTGTGTGTGTTTGTGTCGAGGGGACCATGAATCGTTCCGGTAATATGACGGAGTGACGCTTGAGTCAAAATATTACTAGGTACTCGTATATCGAAGTTAAAGGGCTCGTATAACCAACACATTTTGTTTTACAATATTTGGAAGGTTTTTTTAAGTTATTTTGAGATAAAATATTTTGATAAATTAGATGGTATTATATGGATAGTTAAAAATAAGCTGTTACTCAGCTCACAGGGCGTGGAATAGGTAATTACCTATTACCTATTCCACGCCCTGTCTGTGTGTTTGTTATTTATATTTTTTATATCCTAAAATTTGACAATGACTGACACCCAGAATCAAGGTAAAAGTCGGTTATCGCAACTTTGGGTCATAATTCCAGTTCTACTCAACCTATCAGTAAGTTTAATCAAGACTTTTGTAATAAGAGCAGTGCGTCAAAATCTATTCATTAGTATATGCGTTTCAAGTCAATCAATTAGCTAACCGCAGTCCACTGCTAGACATAGGCTTCTACCAATGTTGGGAGGCTTTGGCCTAGTGTATCCATGCTGGTAAGACGGATTGGTACATCATTTTATAGATAGATAGATGGATATATTGATGATTCTTTATTGTACACCAACAGATTTACAGTAGGATAAGTAAGTAGCATGCTGAAGCAATTTCTTCCAGGCAACCTGTTTCGTGTTTTTCCGTTAGTCGCTTCTGTCTGATGAAATGGTGACACTTGTATTCTTCCACCGTCACCATACTGCGTCTATCGTGAACAAACAGACAAAAAAGTGATATTTAAAATCGTTATAAAAAACCCCAGTATTTTTTTAGAATCTCCAAAACAGTAATGCAAACTAAAACACGATAGAATTCGTTCTTAATTCAATAGGTACCATTTATTGTCATTCCTGTCGAGGCTGAAGTTCAGTTTGTGTGAAATGTGCTATTAGGCACAGTGTGACCGATTGTTCAGAATTCAGACAGATTGAAAAGGGTGTATACAGTGTATTAGGTTTCAATTACGGTTGATATTTTGTCAATGTCCGATAAAAAACATACGGAATGCTTTTTTAACCACCGACGCAAAATCGACGGAATGTTATGTCTGACATGTCTCTGTGTGTCTGTGGCATCATAGCGCCTGAATGGGTGAACCGATTTCGATTTAATTTTTTTTTATTTGAAAGTTATATTAGGTAATCGGAAGTGTTTTTAGCTATGTTTGACAAAAATCGGCCCAAGATGGCCGACGCCATAAAATAATGAAGCACATTTTTTATCACAACTCCCTCGTTATGGGTTTCAAATGAAAGGGGCTTGAGTAGTAAAATATCACAAATTTCAAATTCAAGATGGTTGACACCGCCATAATTGCGAATTACATTTGTTTAATTCACAACTCTCTCAATGTGGATATTAAATCAAAGAAACTAGTAGATCAATTTAAAAAATGTAAAATAAAAATATAATTAAAAAAACCCCGTTATAAAAAATAACCTCAAAATATTTAAAAATAAAATAGTGTTCATTAGCCCTTTAACTTAATATTTTGATTCAATCGTTGTCATGTCGGGCGGACCTTATCGGTTGTCTGATATGACAACGCTTGAATCAAAATATATAAAATTAAAAGGCTAATCAAAACAATTTTATTTTTAAGTATTTGGAGGTTATTTTTTATAACGGGGTTTTTTAAATTTCTTATTTACACGCCGCGTCGAATCACGTCGCTTTGTCGCACTTGTCGCTCGCGTAAGATAATACCATGAACGCTTCTCGAAATATAATATTATAAATATTTGAATATGCATAATCAACAACAAAAGTAGGTAACTAAATTCCAACGCGCCCGTGTACTTTAGGCCTAAAACCTTCCATCTAATACTAAAGAGAACATGGAATAAATTAACCCTGCCCTTAGAGGATAACATTAATCTTAAAATATTAATAATTTATTAAAGCGTTTCACTGAGCGGAGCGACTTTCGGTCCTATCTGTTCTTTATAATAATTAGTAACATATTCATGAATGAAAATGTTACTGAAATTTAGTTCATACACAGTCTGTATCAGATTGATCTTGACGAATAAAGTAAAAATACACTGTGTACCGCGGCCATAATAACTTCGTGTTGTGTTCCCGGCGGTGAATACGGTAACCAGAGCTCACTGGAGAATTTGTGCTATCAGTGGGAAGATAAAGGCTTGTCCTGCTTTGTCTTCTACACTGACGGCACAGAAAATCTGTGCTTACAGGGTCGGCAGCGCGAGTGTGATACCTCTGGTGTTACAAACGTCCATAGGCCACGGTGACCGTCCATTAGGTGGGCCGTGTGCTTGTCTGGCAACTAAGTGGTATAAAAAAATGATGTTAGTGCCTTGATTTTCCCCCTTTCTGTTGACTGACTGTTCAGATATTTTGTAAACACCTTAAGTTTGGATGATAATACAATTCAAATCAATAAAACAGTTTGAGTTGCTTTCAAAACTTTGGTATTAAGATCATTTCGAAGACATTGCTGATCAAGATCTGTTGCTGATTGTACACAAAAACAATGACATCAGAATAATTCAGTTGATTCGTATCGTCATCGAGATGGTTTGATTTCTTGTTTGGATGCCATTTCTTAGAATTTTGGTATCTGTATAATTATATCAATATTAAGAATGTCATGAAAGATTTATAAAAGGAGAGGAGATTATTTTTTATTTACCTAATGAATATAGGTACATAATTATCTCAATAGAATAAACACACACAATATATACAAAGCCACAATTTCAGGCATCAAAGAATTCCTCCCTATCGATGTCAACTGTAAGGGTGGCCAGAGGGCTGAAAGTACTGCCACCTTGAATGACAAAGCAAATACTCTGTGGAAGAAATAAACCACCATTTTTTCCAGCGATTTTTTGTCGAAAGTTTCCGTGATTTTAATTTTATAAATAACCATTAAATGATTAGTAATAACTTATTATTTAATGGTATTAAAAAACCTTCTTATAAAATGTCACACGCCCAAGAGCGTTTTCGATGTCTACACGACTATGAATTGAATCTAAATTGTTCATCACATCAAAATCCATTCAGAATTTAATATGGCATCCTAACAAAGCCACATGTCATAGTTATTTTTTGCATTAGTACTATCAGCAAGTTCACCACAGAATTAAAATTCGTTGGGAAAACGTCGGTAGTTTATACATTTTAATATTTACTAACAAAAAAAAATGGATTTTAATTATCTGGAAATAAATGAATTATTATTATATTATATTTAGTGGTTAAGGAGTCGACTGTATGATCGAAAGGTCTCGGGTTCCAATCTTAGCCATTACACTACTGACGTGAACCTACTACTAACACAAGCAATTCTACTTAGCTGGAGGGGTTAGAAGGAATATTAGAAATTTCAGTTCTAATATTCTATATTAATAAAATACCTTCAACACGTTTTGTTACATTATTCATAACATAAAAAACTACTGCCTAACATAAATACAAATTATTTTATTATGACTGACTATCTGGATTTTCCAAAATTATATCTCAGTTTAATATGGTAATTTTATTTTCTTTTTAACAATATTATACAGTGAGATAACAATCATAGCAAACCATAAACCACTGGAGTTTTTGTGGAGTGTCGTGCTTTAAATATTGCGATTACAGACTTTATTTTCTATGTATATATTTTCAATCAATCAATCAATTAGCTTAGTACAGTACACTGCTGGACATAGGCCTCTCGTAATGTTGGGAGGCTTTGTTTTATTGTTTCAGCGCAGTTTCGAGTTTTATAACTTTCCAGATACAAAAAGAGAATATACCCCTGTTTTTACGTGTGTAAAATCCCCACGGATACCCCCCACCGGAGCCGGTGGAAGAGCACGCCACCTGCAGGTCGTTTTTGGTTGCCGAAGGTGAGGTTGACAGGCATATCCGCACCCCGGCCGACCCAGGGCCATCTCTCACGATCTGGCTCTCTCTTCGGACTACAGAGTCCCGAACTCGTCCCCGGAAATGTGGAGGCGCTCGAGCGGCGGCCTGCTTCTGCCAGGGTGACAGGCGGCTCCACCAGTCACCCCCTGACTTGCGCTCATGGGGGGCGGAGGTCGTTCATCGACCTACGACGCCCGAGTTGCCTTCGAACGCTTGGCTTGCGATCCTTCGTCGCTAGAGAATATGCCCCTAGGTATAACATTGAAATGGGTAGATATTTATTAGAAATGCTTGCAATAAGTAAGTTTATGATAAGTACCTACTATAGATATTGCGTCGGTAGCTTCATGGTTGAGGAGTTGACCTTATCGACAGGTCCCGGGTTCGAATCCTGGCAATTCGACTACCGACATGAACCCACTCCTAACACAAGCAATTTAGCTTAGTTGGAGAAGTTAGAGGGAAAATTAGTAATATCGGTTGCTAGAAAAAAAAATAGATCTAGGTACATATAAGTATAATTATTTCTATATTTTAGCAGGTGTCTAGTTTCTGTATTTCTCAAATAGAGACAGGATAATACATTATTTAGCTGGTTAATTAGAGTTCTAAGTAATATGAATTGTGTAAACCCGGTAGTTAATTACTTAATCATAATACTCCAATTTTCTGTAATACTATTTCAACGTATTTTACGACACTATATGTTGTTACCATGAGATAAACTATGATAAATCTATACTAATATTATAAAGCTGAAGAGTTTGTTTGTTTGTTTGAACGCACTAATCTGGAGAACTACTGGTTTTAATTGAAAAAATCTTTATGTATTGAATAGTCCGTTTATTGACGAACTTTCTATAATTATATCATCAAGCTACTACTTAAGGGAGCGGAGCAGTGATCAACAAATCCGGAAATCTCCCACACATTATTTGAAAACTTAAGTAATACGAGCTCAAATAGGTGATATGAGGTTTCAAAATATACCACGAGCAAAGTGTTTTTTTTTAATCCACTTAGGTGGCAGACAAGCACACGGCTCGCGTGATGAAAAGTGATCACCGTGGCCAATAATAGACCTTATTAACACAATTTTAAACATCATACATTTGTAAGCTGAGTATGAAATGAAAGACCCAAAACAGCAAGATTTATGCTGTCAATTAGTTTATTTTGTATACTAACATCAATCCTGCTTACATTCAAAGCCCGTACCGCTCTCCTGTCTATGATTACCTTAATTTGACTTAAATCTCTTCACTTCTCTGGTTACCGTTAGAACTTCAAACTCAATAAAGAAAGCCTAAGAAAAGCATCGTCTCAGTCAGCAGGTGAAAAACAGGCTATATTGTGAGACTTGCTTGAACTTCGATATTATATTGTCACTGGTTTTCGGTCTGGACTACCTTGTAAAAAGTTACAATTTTAATTATTTATTTATGAAAATAAAATCATTTTCAATGGGTTCTATCATAATTTGTTTGGAGAATTGAGAAGTTACACATATTGAGAACACACTTGTACCACAGTATTTATTATTGAATGAAATTTTATAGCATTTAGTATGCTAACTATTCAAATCGATTAAGATAAAGAAAAAATGGAATCGTTTGAGTCAGAATTCGAAGTCGCGATCTTTCTCTTATAGGGGAACGCTCTGACCAGTAAGCCACAGAACCTTCGCCCGAAACCAACCAAAGTATTTTATACACATATCCGTCTTACGGCGACGCTTAAGATATTTTGAGTCTAAAAACCGCGGTAGCCTAGTGGTATGGGTAATGGACTGCTTAGACGAGGTCTCGGTTTCGATCCCAGGTTTTACCATGGCACACACCAATGACTTTTCGACGCTTTTCGAAGTTAAGTGTGTATTTATCGCAGGTTTATAAGTGCCCGGTTAATGGCAATATTCTCGCCACCTATTACATTGGGACCTAAACATAAACTGGCGAAATGTGTGTGCTAGCACCTCTGCCTACCCCTTCGGGGATATAGGCGTGAGTTTATGTATATGAGTCTAAAAATTTTATTTTTGACATTCAATAATTTGAGCGGAGTCATCAAAAAACAATGTTTAAAAATGATTGCAAAATCATTCATTGGTTCCGATAATTCGCACGAATGTCAATAGGTAGATGGTTCTTAGTCGTCGCCGTAGGACGGTTATATGTATATAAGAATTTGGATGGTTTTGGGCGAAGGTTCTGTGGTTTACTGATCACAGCGTTCCCCCTATAAGAGAAAAGATCGCGGGTTAGAATCTCGCCTGAATCGATTAATTTTTTTCTGTATCTTAATCGAGTATTTATTAATCTCTTTATTCTCTCTCTCTCTCTCTCTCTGTCTCTCTATCTCTCTCTCTCTCTCTCACTCTCTATGTGTATTCTCAATATATGTAACAATAATTACCACCGCGAGCCATCAATCGACAGTATAAATTGCCTTTAAGAAGTGGTAAAATATAATAATTTGATAGTTGATTAACATTATTTTAAAAATACTGAAACGTTTCCGTTTAAAATATACAACTGTTTACGTTCCCTAGAATGGTTTAAATACAATTGGGTCAGGATAACAAAATATGTGACTTTAACTACCCGTTGTCCGTTTCACCCCAAAATTATTTCACTGTTATTGTTATAACAGTTAAATTTAATTGTTTTAGGGATCTAAGGAACTCAATAGGAAGCTGATTTGATAATGAAATACGTTGGCAAATTGCCTGTTTATCTACTTGTGCAAATTGGAAATGAAGAAGGGTCTATGAGAACAAATTTGTCCAAATGTTAATGAGAAATTATTGTTTATTCGGAGATTATTATCTCTGAAGATTGTTTTGTGTAGTATTTTAACTGTTATATTATTCTATTTCTGTTATATTATGTGTAAAGCTAAATGGAATTGAAATTTTACCTGCATTATTATTTATTAAACATTTTAAGCTTAAGAGGATTGACTGTCTTTGATGTTAATTTAACAAATTTTAGCAGTTTTATATTATAGTAATATATCAATTCTGTTAACCTTTTGGAAAACTTATCTGAATTAACATAAGTATATACTTAGGTTTATAAAAACGGTCGAAATGCGCAAATTGATACCTCCGCCCCATAGGGCATAGGGTGTAGTCCCCATATTTGCTCCATCGGAAACAACGTCATCACTCATAGCCAGTTGAGATAGAGGTCAAACGCGAGCCTATCAATGATATAAAGAGACGCATGAACTTCAGTAAGTAGCACTTTTACACTGAAGTTGCAAAATAACAAAATGTTATGATTTAACAATGAAATTAATTTTACACCAGATTTACATATTTAAATAAACGGAATCATAAAATTATTCCTTTTGTATAACAATATAAAAGGCGTTTGAAATGCTCTGTAAGCGTAAAACAATGAAAGAATTCAACATTGATAACAAAAAACCTGTCGAGTAATCTGTCACATAGTTCACAATAGCTTTCGTAACCAATGAAAAACATGCCGAATTGCAATAAACTTTAAACCCAAAATTGTATGTCTCAATGTTTTTACCTCGAAATCACATCGAAAGCTTGATCAACAATATCAATGCAAAGAGCAAAAATATTTCAGAAGTTTTGTTTTGTTACAAAAGTAGTTCTTATGTTTATAAAGACAGATTTGATTATGTTAGATAAATTAACACTAATTTATATTATATATAATCCTAACCGCGGTAGCCTAGTGGTATGGGTAATGGACTGCTGAGATGAGCTCTCGGGTTCGATCCCAGGTTTTACCATGGCACACACCAATGACTTTTCGATGCTTTTCGAAATTATGTGTATATTTATCGCAGGTTTATAAGTGCCCAGTTAACGGCAATAGACTCGCCACCTATTACATTGGGACCTAAACATAAACTCGCCGTACGCCGCCGTATTTGCGTCCTCTGTGATGGACGGGCTTCGGAATTCTTGCATATGAATGCTGGCTTACCGCAGGGGTCTGTATTATCTCCCGCTCTCTTTCCTCTGCATATCAACGACATGCTGTCCACCGGCAGCATACATTGCTATGCAGACGATAGCACCTTATACGGGAGTTATCACGCACAACCTGCGGCCAAGCAGTCTGATATCGCGGAAAAAAGACAACTTCTTGTCACTGATCTGGACCGGATCTTGAATCACATTTCTCAATGGGGCTCTGAGAACCTGGTAGAGTTCAATGCCAAGAAGACGCAGGCTTGTGCGTTCACAGCAAAAGTATCTTCTTTCCTTCCCCTTGCCACTCTTCAGAGCACGCCACTGCCACTGCAGGACAATCTCAATATCCTAGGCATGGATATTCGCTGCAAACTGAATAACAGAAATTACATCGAGAGCATTCCGAGCTCGCGGAAACTCGGACTCCTGAACAAAGTGAGACGTTTTTTCACGCCGGAGCAGAGGTGTCTTCTCTATAAGACACAAATTCGCTCTTGCGTGGAATACTGCTCGCATCTCTGGGATGGCTCCGCGAAATACCTACTAGATGCTCTCGACAGGTTGCAGCGACGCGCGGTCCGAATTATTGGGAACCCTGAAGTCACGAACACCCTCGAGCCCTTACAGATGCGTAGAGATATTGCTTCCTTGGCTGTATTTTACAGTCTCTACCATGGTGAGTGTTCTGATGAGCTCTTCCAACTAATCAACCATCTCCTTTCCTACATAGGACAACACGTGCAGGCCTTAGATGTCACCCTCACACTGTGCAGAATATACGAGGAAAAATCAATCGGTTCGGAGACTCTTTTCTTAGCCGCACCACCAAGACCTGGAATTCATTACCAGCACACGTGTTTCCTTCTTACTACAGTAGCGGGGCCTTTAAAGCGGGGCGTGAAAAAGCATCTGATGGGGCCGCCAAGCTGAGTGCCACCATTGTAACGCTTAGTGTCTGTAATGGTGACCCTCTTTCCTGAGACTTTGCCTTTAGCTTACCATCAGGCGAGGTGTAGTCAAGTTGGCGTGTCCTATATTAAAAAAAAACTGGCGAATTGTGGGTGCTTGCACTACATTAGGCAGAGCCTACCCCTTCGGGAATATAGGCGTGAGTTTATGTTATGTTATGTTCATATTACGTGTTAGCTGCACTGATAATGGGAGAACTAAGATCACATATTTGAGCTTTAGACTCAGACAATTTTAAATTTAGTGCTAAATTTGAGAAGTTGCAGACATTACTACTACATGCTACATAACGAAACAAAAAATACGCAATAATACTTCCCAGATTGGACAGACACTTATTATATATACTTTGCCTAATTTTAAAAATAGGTTTATATAGGTACAGAGCTCTTATAAAAAAAAAATTGGTGTGGAACTTCTGGATTAACTGCCTCTCCATTTAACTGAATGGTCAATTTAAATTTCAAAGTACCTGTTATCCAGATCGAGGTGAGCGATGAATGGGGACGCATTAAGTGCAAATTTTATTACACCGCTTTAATTACCCACCATGCCTGAATCCATACACCAATATATTATTATTCAAGGCAATTGCTGAACGATTAGGAAAGGTAATACAGAAATATTTATGTGAATGGAAATAGGTAGTAAGAATTATGAAATACGAATATCATTTTAAATATTGATGAACACCAGTGGTATTAGAAATGTTGTTGAATCGGAATAGATCGATTAACAGGCGTAAGTGTTTATTTATTTATTATATTAGTTTATGCACCAACAAATTACATTATATTTTGTAAGTATTTTGCTGTGTTCAGATTCTTCAACTGGACACAAAAGACAGTTGTGTCCACACGTGTCCAGTTAAAATTCAGAATTTATATGATATTTCATCAACTAGACACGCCAATTTTTTACGCGTGTCCACATAGTAAGGCCGTTTTTGTATTACCCAGTCCGATATCGGTATCAGACCGTCGTCGTCTGATATCTAGGCTATCGTCATAGCCAATATCAGATAGGGGACACCCTTAGTCCAGGATCCATGGCACATTTTTACACTTGATTACTATCAAGCAAATTTTCCGTGAGTAGCTTTATTTTGATGAGACGACCAATAATTTCCTGTACGAAACTCTTGATTGTGGTAGCTAACAGAGGTAGCAAGAATACAATATGTCGATTTGATGCTTCTTAAATATTTATTACTAACTGAATTTTTTTTCTTAAATCTCAAGATAATTATCTAAAATATACGAAAAAAATATTTGTCCTACAAAACCTATGGTTTGATCAAAGAGTCCCCTCTTTCCAACATGTATCGATAACGAGGTCATTATAAATGATTACTAACCAGCTGATTTTCTTTTTTTTTACTTAGTTAATATTTAAATAATTTAACAGACATATTGTCCTACAAATTGCGTGGTACGTTATTCCGGTCCTACGCTCAGAAATTGTACCTGTACTGTTTTCACATATATCCGATAAAATCGTTCCGATACGTCAAGGATACGTCCATTTGATCGATAGCACAGACTAAAAAAAATAATCAATAGCTCAACCACAGGCTCCTTAAAAGCTCCTCCATTCAATATGACATAACATTTGTTGTTTTTTATAATTTTGCTGTTGTGACGACTGATTGACATTGATATCCGATATCGAGCGAATACAACGGTGTCAGCTCCGATATCCGATATCGAACTGGACAATGTGAACTTCATATTTCTACATTCCTATCGGCTATCGGATGTCGGATATCAAAACCAACACCGATATCGGATCGGATAGCAGGAAAACGCTCTCAAGTATGAATTTAATTTATTTTGTATATTAATTTTCTACCCATTCAGCAATTTGTACCTGCTAAAGTTGAAATTCTCGTCTACATTGTGTATGTGTGTGTGTACTTATTCAGAGAGTTTGTCTCTTCGAAAATGATTGCTACGATATTGTCATAAAATACCTCTGTGGCATAACGATAGTGCATTCGACTGCTATGCAGGGGGCGCGGGTTCGATTCCCGCTCAGTGCAAATATTTGTATGCATGAATATGTATATTTGCAATGGTCTGGGTGTTTCTATGTATAATATGTATGTATTTAAAAAAAAAAGTATGTAAGTATGTTTATCCGCATTCTAGATTCCATAACACAAGCTAGTTAAGCTATGCTTACCATGGGTCTAGATAACATTGTGTAAAATGTCGTGGAATATTTATTTATTATTATTTATTATACCTGTACCTGCTTATTTTTGTGACAGGATTTTCCTAGTGCAGATACAAATCTCTCACAAAAGATTGAGACTGTTATAGCATGGTATATTAATGGATTTTGTGAAACCTGCCTTTGTGGAAGAAAATAAATAAATATAATTATTAATAAAATATTATTATACAAAGGGTTATACAAAAAAATTGCCGTAACCCGCAGCGATGCCCGCGTGTAATTTAGATCTCGTTCCCGTGGCCGATTCACGGGAATCTATACAAATAGTAGCCCGTCTATAATTTCAGACTATATTAATCGATCCCTGAAACAAATTTCGGACAGATTCATTCAACCATTTGAGCGTCATTGAGTAACAATCATCTTGATTCGATTTCACAATTTGTATTCACTTTTGTACTCACTTTCACGTTCCCATAGTAACTCGTTTCAGCCCTTTATGTTTTTCTTTTATTCCATTATCACCATAGGAACAGCTCATAAAGTAATAATACTTTCCTCAAACAAAAAGTAACGACTGCGTAAAGACTTTTAAAGTCTTAATTCTTAATATTATGCCTTTTTTCTTTGTTCAG
This sequence comes from Eilema griseolum, assembly GCA_963662185.1. Taxonomy (NCBI): domain Eukaryota; kingdom Metazoa; phylum Arthropoda; class Insecta; order Lepidoptera; family Erebidae; genus Eilema; species Eilema griseolum. The sequence continues at coordinate 11,105,348 of OY759255.1, forward strand.
CAAGTAAAGTCGTTAAAACCTTAAATTTAACGTAACAAGGTGTTTTTATTATGACAAATGTCTTTGCCGGTTGAACCTTTGCATTTTTAAATGGCTACCGTTGAGTTTGCGCTGTAATTTTTCTTTGTTTATCAACTCTGGTTGGCTGGAGATAAGTATTTTATGCTTGGTACTAAGTGGTGATTTGACTTGCAATCTGTTCACTATTGGTGAAATGCGAATATCTTTATCTCCCTCCTTATACTCTAGGTATAAATTATTCTCTCTCTCTCTCTCTCTCTCTGTCTTCTTAATCATCTTCACCCTAGTGTCTCACTGGCATCCGAGAACTTAATCTAGCTCCTCCCTCTCCTTTTCATCTGACTTGTACATTATATAGCTTTAAGAAAGCGACTCCACTCCAGTCTCCGAACTTCGAGAGGCGTTATAGTAGTACAAGTTGGCGTATACTTTGAAAGTGGTAGTGAATCTCCATCTCTGTTTGAGCTTGAACCGACTAAAACTCACGCCGTTTCATATAGGTCGCTGGAGGTGAAGTTGTCGGAGGTAACTCCTCCTACGCCTGTCAAGTCGGTACCACAGAATCCCCATCTAGCTCCCGGGTATGGGAAGACGAGCAACGCGCTCCGCCGCCGTCCCGAGGTGGACCAGATCGAGAGAGATGGCCTTGGGTCGACCAGAGTCCGAGGGATATGCCTGCCAACCTCACCTTCGGCAACCAAAAGCGACCCAGAGGCACCGAGCATTTTAGTCGGTTCGAGTCGGAAATAACATTTCCCACTGGCTCGGGTGGGGAGGTATCGGTGGGGAATTTTCACACGTAAAAAATAAGGAAGCTTTACTCGTTACCCCCGGGCTTATAGGGGACATAGATTATTCTGTGACCTCCGACTCCGTTCCTATTCTACCGCCTCAGTCACGAACATTACTCGCTCGCAGAAGAAGATGGCAGTCGCCCACGCTTCCGCACAGCTCCATCCCAGTTAGCAAGGCAGTGAACGAGAGAACTCTCACTCCTAGGCTCGCCACGTCGCCACTAGCCTCCCGTCTCGGCATCTCTCACTCTGGGCAAATAACGTTAATACCATAAGCATCAGTCCGTATCTACAAATTAAAGAATTCCTATGTGTATACATAGTTTGCGTCATAATTTGTTACAACAGCCGTCATAAACCCTCACTAAAGTATATTCCCATGAGGTATGCAAAGGTGTTTTTTACACATAAAATTTCGCGAAATATACTGTTGGTCATATTACAGGAGGAAGGCAGTAAACTAGGAAAATTTGTAGGCTCTAATGAAAAACATAACAAACAAAGCATCAATAGTAGGTATATATATTATGTAATGGAGGCAGCCTAGAGGTGCTGGATTCGCATCTTTACCAACATGCCACCGACGCTGATGTGGACCCACTGCTAACACCAGCAATTTAACTAAGCTACAGACATTAGGAGGAGTATTAGTCTTTTTCATTAGTACTATTCTTAAAAAAAACTCTTTTTACCCACGACGCAAAAGCGGTCCAAGATGGCCACCGCTACAAAATGACGGCACTCATAGTTTATCACAACTCCCTCAATATGGGTATCAAATGAAAGGGCTTGACTAGTAAAATACCGTACACTATGAATATTTCAAATCCAAAATGGCCGCCACCACAAAATGACGAATTACATTTTTTTATTAACAACTTCCTCAATATGGGTATCAAATTAAAGATCTTGACTGGTAGATCAATTTAAAAAGTGTAGAATAAAAATTTAATTTCAAATAACAACCTCCGTCACAAAAAACAAAGTCCAAGTACTTGAAAATAAATTATGTTGATAAGCCCTTTGCCCTGGATATACCTAGTAGCATTTTGATTCAAGCGTTGTCATGCTTGGTAAGAAGAATAAAGGGAAGAAAATATAAGGTCCCCACCTTGGATCGTTCCAATAATATGACGGAATGCTGTACCAGTTAGGGTCCCCAGACATAACAACGCTTGAATCAAAATATTACTAGCTACTTATATCAAAGTTAAAGGGCTAATCAACACAACTTATTTTTAAGTTTTTGGAAATTGTTTTATTTTGTTTAACCCTAACATCGAATCCATACTATCACGCAGATCAGTCACTATTGTGCCACAGAAGTTGTCTGATGCTAAATCCTCTGCTTACCCCTTGGGCATATGCTGATATGATAATCTAAAACTAATATCGTAACAAAAACTAAAAGGCTATAGTATCTGTTTGTGTAACAACATGTTTACATTAGAAAGTTAAAATATTAATATGAAATGGCTGTATTCAGAGGGTCGCTTCATTACTCACTAGGGAGTAACTATGCGGACATTGTATGGTTCATTGAGAGAATAATAATTTTGACTAGCCTTTGTTAGGTTAATAATTTGTTTGTGTTTTTGAACGCAATTGAATAACAACAGTAGTTGAACAGCATGATCTTCCGATATACGGGCTTTTTTTGTCACTTAGGTGCCAAATAAGCACACGGCCTACCTGATGGAAATTGTTTACCGCCGTGAGGTGAAACCGGTTAGGTGAAAAATAAAATATAGTGGCAAAGTACAAATTGTCTTAATCAATATTTCCTATTGAGGTTGAAAGGTCAGTCAGCAGTCGTTCCTGGGAACGCCAACATAGAAATTAAAAATAAAGGAAAGCCCGGGCCCTAAAGATCAAATTTTTAACGCAATTGAAAAACCGCTATGAAGATAATGAAGAGTCTGTTATTTATGCTTATATTAAGTACTCTCAACCTCATTTCACTTTACTTTTGACATAGAAACCACCAAATGAGTACCCTTCTCTGAATTCTCGGTAACCTTTACTTTATTTTTAAGTAGGTAGGTACTTATTTTTTGGTATGTTCTCATGGAAGTGACAGTGTATTTTTTTTTACAGTACATTCTTTTACCCTTAAACCTTTTTCACACTATTTACTCAGCAATACCATTATCCAACAATACATAACCCATCAATGCCCTCAATAAGTTTCCTATCGCTTATTCTTACTCTTGTTGTTTAAGTTGAACATCAAAGCTTTGTCTACACAATATCACAATCAATTAAATATAAGTGCTCTTATATTTAAGTTGAGCTAGGTTAGGGAGCTAACTGAAGTTCTACCCTTAAAATCGATTAAGAAACAAAAAAAAAATATTAGTTCAGGCGAGATTCGAACCCGCGATCTTTTCCTTACAGGGGTAACTGACCACTAAGCTACCGAACCTCGCCTGTAATTATCCAAATCTTCCTATATATGTATATATCCGTCTTACGCTGACCCTGTATGGGAAACATCGCAATTTTGAATCCCGCCTGAGCAAATTCAAATTATTTCCTATCTTAATCGCATTTAATAGCATACTAAATTCTTAAAAAAAATATTCAATAGTTCTAGTCTTGTCATAAATGTATGCTGAATTTTGAAGCATTATATTTTTGTGTGTTTTTTAAATGAAAGTTGGTTGAAAAATAAATTTTAGTATTTTGAGTTGGTATAGTTGCTAGTAATGAAGTCATTCGGCAAAGAACTAAAGTGAACTGTCGATGGGCTGGTCGCATCTACCGATGGTACGATAGTCGGTGGAATCAACAAGTCCTTGAATGATGACCGTGAAAGATAAACGGTAGGTGTGATGTCACCCAGCAAAACGGACGGATGATCTGAAAAAGTTGGAATAGGCTAGATGTTCATTGCGGAGAACCTGGTGCTACGGGGTACATTACGAGAGGCATATATTACCTATGTCCAGCAGTGGACTGCGTTAAGCAAATTGATTGATTGATAGGTCATAGGGAAATCGATATACGGCAACAATTCATGACGTCATTAAGAAGTTAAACGACGTTTCTGGCTCTTGTTGATCACCATTTATGCTGATTATAATCACCATGGACCTTTTTCATATGGTGCGGAAATCCCCACAGATACCTCTCAGCCAGCAAGGATGTATGTGTACCGACCGCAACCGACTAAAGCCGCACGTCTGCTTAAGTCATTACTTGCTAAGGGTGAGATTGCCACTGGCATGTCCGCTCATCCCGGCTGACCTAAAACATAAGTATAAAGAGTAAATAGTATTTATTACATATATAAATGACCTATAAATTGAACTCCTAACTACAACACGTTGTCAAATCTATTTACGCCCGTGACGTCATCAGTAGGTTGTGACGTGGGAGTTAGAGTAACAATTAACTAAATATATGCAAACGATTGCAATGGGCGACGTGAGCTAGGATTTGGTGAATGTTAATGTTTTCATTCACAGGGCAATCCATTGAGACATCTGTGTGAAAATAAAATTTTATTTTATTTCTCTGTGATTATTAACCGTGATATCTATCGCGTAGCGTTCAAGCGTTCAACAGTGAAGTCTGAGTTAACGAGTACGATTCCCAACAAATATGTTGTTATATTTGCATTCTTTTCGGTATTTTTTGATTGAATTTATGACTGAATGAATTTCTTTATTTATAAGCAACAAAAGCTCAATAGTTGTTAGTATTACTTATATTTATTTATTTTAAACTTTATGCACAAGTACATAGGCGGACTTAATGCCACAGGCATTCTCTACCAGTCAACCAAAGTTGGTGCAGAGAAAGACTCAGTAGGTGCATTATTGAGTGTAAAATTTTAGAGAGAATTCTCCTTATACCGGTACGAGAGTTCAATAAAGTAATATATATCTATACATATATATATATATATGTATTTTATAATAATATATATATATATATATAGTATGATGATTATGATGTTTGTAAGTTAAAGTAGGTAAAGTAGATAAATGATGAGGTATCTATGTTAGTAAAATAAAAGTACAAAAATAATACTACCGGCCCATTGTGTTGCTCGACGAGGTGGGCAAGCTCTTTGAAAGAGTTATTGCGAAGCGCCTCGTCAAGCACCTCTCTGGTAGGGGGCCGGACCTGGCGGATGCCCAATATGGCTTCCGCCGGTGGCGGTCCACCGTGGATGCCATCATGCGCGTGAGGACTTTGGCGGAGGAGGCAGTTGCCCGGGGCGAGGTGACGTTGGCGGTGTCCTTGGACATCTCCAACGCGTTCAACACCTTGCCCTGGAGTTGCATCAGGGAGGCACTCGTGTACCACGGTGTGCCTCTCTACCTCCGCCGCATAGTCGGGGCGTACCTGACGGAGAGAGCCGTCATCTACCCAAGTGCGACCGGCGTCGGTCGGCGTGAGATGTCGTGCGGTGTTCCACAGGGATCGGTTCTCGGGCCGCTACTGTGGAACATTGGATACGACTGGGTGCTTCGCGGTGAGCTTGCGGACGGCGCCGCCGTCACGTGCTATGCGGACGACACGCTAGTGACGGCGAGCGGGGCTACACACCGTGAAGCGATCCTGAGGGCCACGACCGCGGTTGCTCAAGTCGTGGAACGGATCCGGCGGCTGGGCCTTGAGGTGGCTTTGCATAAATCCGAGGCCATGTTCTTTCATGGACCTCGGCGCACGCCACCACCTGGTTCCAGTCTGACAGTGGGAGGCACTCTCATCGGCATCAAGCCCCAGTTGAAATATCTGGGGCTCGTGCTCGACGGCCGGTGGGACTTCGGGAAGCACTTCCGAAGTCTGGGCCCCAAATTGGCGGGCACAGCCAACGCTCTGGCGCGGCTACTGCCCAACCTGAGGGGCCCGGAGGACTCCTGCAGGAGACTCTACGCGGGTGTCGTGCGGTCCATGGCCCTGTACGGGTGTCCCGTGTGGGCGGACACCCTGAGTGATCGGCACATGCTCCTGCTGCAGCGTCCGCAGCGGAAGTTGGCGTGCCGCATCATAAGGGGGTACCGCACGATATCCTTCAACGCAGCGAGTCTCCTCGCCGGATCCCCACCATGGATCCTGGAAGCGAGATGCCTTTCGGCGCTATACCGGTTCCGAAGGGCGGCGCGGGAGCGGGGTCACGATCCCGAGCCCGAAGAAATTCGGGCCGTGAGATCCCGGCTCCACAGGGAAATGGTGGCGGAATGGGAGAGACGACTTGGGCAACCAAGCGCAGGGCACGCCGTAGTAACGGCGGTAAGACCCATCATGGGGGAGTGGCTAGAGAGGCCACACGGCAGCCTCTCGTACCGTCTGACGCAGATGATCACCGAGCACGGATGCTTCGGAAAGTATCTGCGTCGGATGCAGAAAGAGCCAACGTCCGAGTGCCATCACTGCGACGCGAGCGAGGACTCAGGTCCGCACACGCTCACCGAGTGTCCGGCGTGGGAGACGCCGAGGCGGGAGCTTGTGGCGGCCCTGGGAGTGAGGGTTCTCACGCTCTCCACCTTGCTCGCGGCGATGGTTCGCTGCGCGGATGCGTGGGCGGCCGGCGCCTCCTTCTGCGAGCAAGTAATGCTCGTGAAGGAGGAGGCGGGGCGGGAGCGGCAGCGGGAGCGACGAAGGATCGCAAGACAAGCTGCCCGCGCACGAAGGCAACTCGGGCGTCGGAGGTCGATGAACGACCTCCGCCCCCCATGAGCGCCGGCCTGGGGGTGACAGGTGAAGCCGCCTGTCACCCTGGCAGAAGCAGGCCGCGGCGGTGGCGCGCGTGACGCGCCTCCCCGTTTCCGGGGACGAGTTGGGGACTCTGTAGTCCCCACACCCGAGAAGAGGGCCATATCGTGAGAGATGGCCCTGGGTCGGCCGGGGTGCGAGGGATATGCCTGTCAACCTCACCTTCGGCAACCAAAACGACCCACAGGCGGCGTGCGTTTTAGTCGGTTCGAGTCCGACATAACCTCCTCCACCGGCTCCGGTGGGGAGGTATCCGTGGGGATTTTGCGCACGTAAAAAAAAAAAAAAAAGTACAAAAATAATAAATCTTTAAAAATTTTCAAAGGCCATTCCTGTCCTTTGCGACTTTCTAGTCTTCTCGCGATCATGTTCAGGATGCTGTTGCCGCCTCCGCGCACCCTGCGCACCAGGGACGCGCATCTCTTACGCATGGTTGTGTAAAAGCAATTCACGCGGGATTTACTTTTTTTATAAGTACCTACTCCATATAATTTATTTACCACGAAAATATTTTAGTGTATTCGTTCACATTCTAAAATCCCATATAAACATTTTTGGCAAAATTACGTAATAGTTACGACACAGTCGCAAGGCGTCGTAATAATAATGAAAGTGATGCGATCATCTGCAACCAGCCTTAAAAAAAGCCTTATGACAAATTTGGCCTTGATGGCGATCTGAAAAAATGTGTGTTGCTATTAGTTGCATGTACAAAATCAAAAAAAAATGGAGACCTACAATGATCTCCATTTTTTTATGCAATTGCAAAAACAGGCTGGTCAGAGTCGACATCACAGAATATACAGCAATCAAATAATGATTTTTTACAATTAAAAAAAGAGCAGGGGACTCATAACCAGAGGGGTTGCATGACACGTTTAATGACAGTAGAGGAAGCTTGTGAAGTGTATAAGGACGGCAACAGGTGGTGGGCTACCCCGGAGGGGACAGACACGTGTATATGTATATATTTTTTGTTCGACATAGTTTGGAAAAAGTAAATGCAGGACATGAACCCGCGACTAGTCACAGTGGGAATGTTCTGACCACTGAGCTATGTCTGTAGCATTTGAAATTTCTCTTATATTACCATCTTGGGGCGATAATTAGTGTACTAATTGGTTTAAAAAAATCATTAAAACGTTATCACTGTTGTCGTTTCCATTCATTCTATGTTCTGTTCCATCGACGTCGACATGACAAACTCTAGTTCGTACACACTTGTACCCTAATTATTCTACCCGTGGGTTTGCTTGAAGCCATGCTATTAAGCATCGATTTGAATATGTAACACACTTTAGAATAAACAACATATAAAAGTGACTTTTTTTTTTATTTTGTCATTATTATAATTCATTAGTATAGCAATACAATTCAATTGAAAATTAAAACTAAAAACTATTATTAGGTACCTACTAAAATACACTAAAATTAAATAAACATAAAAATTACATACATAATGCGTCATGAAATTCCTCCGCATCATCACCGACCGATAACGTACCCAGAAGGCTGGCAGCATTGCCACGTTGACTGGCTATGCTTATCCTCTGTGCAAGATAATAACCAGCCTAAGTTACTTAAGTTCTATAAAGAGTTAAAAATAGAAATGTAATTTAAAGTCACAGACATCAGTATCAAAATTATTGGGATATTTACCATGTTGCATTGTTTTGAATGACCGAAATTTCGGCGCTGTTTGTTGTGCAACAATGCAACATGGTAAATATCCCGATTATTTTGATACTGATGTGAGTGACCATGATAGTTTAAATACCTATATAGTCACTGACTTCGACGTAAGAATGATTTTGAAACAAATAGACAAAACTTAAAAAAAAAACATGTGGAATAGTCTATGGGGACTGTGGATTCAATTTAAAACTAAGTAACTTGTGAATTGTATTGTAATTGGAGCCTAGGTTTGCCATTCTTCGTAACGTGACGAGTTAGGTGACGATGACGCAAACTCCATGATTTTTATTTACCCAAATAGCAATAATAGCATGCTATTTAAGCATTAAAATCAGTGGGGACACCAAAGGCTTGTCTTGATTTTGTATTCTGCACTGATGGCACAGAAACTCTCTGTTCTTTAGTCGGCAGCACGGGTGTGACTCCCTTGGTGTTACACACGTTCATAAGGCACGGTAACCATTTTCCATCAGGTGAGCCGTGTGCTTGTCTGCCCCACCTATGTTCGGACACGAAGTTCTAAGGAAGAGGTAGGACACGGCGGTATTTCCGCCCAATTGAGCAGTCCAACTCGGGAAGTACCTCCGCCCTACAGAATACCGCGGTTATAATAACTTCGTGTTGTTTTACCAGCGATGAGTAGGGTAGCCAGAGCTCACTGGAGAATTTGTGCTGTCAGTGGGATGACTAAACGCTTTGTCCTGCTTTGTCCTCTACACTGACGGCACAGAGACTCTGTGCTTACAGGGTCGGCAGCGCGAGTGTGGCTTCTCTGGTGTTACACACGGCACTTTTCATCAGGTGGGCCGTGCGCTTGTCTGCCACCTAAGTTGTATATAAAAAAGGTAAGAATTGATGCATCTGTAAATACAAAAATATGCAATTTATTTTTCCTCTCACAAGTTCGTATTTGTATTCTATACGAAGAGGTTTCTTTCATGGCACCCACAATGTGGTTGAAAGTGACTTAACAAATAAGGGCCCTTGTACGCCACTCAATTCTCTTTGTCTCACCATGTATTATTCAGAGTCGGGATTTTTCAACACAATAGGTTTTTTAAACTGATTTTTCCTTACTGATCGTATAAAAATGCTGTAAGCCGCGGTGATTTTTTATGTAAAAGGAACCTATTCAAGGGAGGGTTTATTATGCTTTTATAAATGGTTTTCCAATTAGGAAAATACCTATTGCATTCTAATTTTTTTTTGGGTTGATAAGGAATGATGTGATGTGAAGTTATTTTCATATTTAAAAGTAGTCTTTTAAACATGTTATCATTAATATCGCACATTATAATTAATTATTTCGTGATATAAAAACAATAATATTTTATACAGGAAACTAACTCTGGGGTAATGGAAATACTATAATAATCTCTACACGTATTGACTACATTTTATTACAAGAATGTGCAAAATTTCACCCAGATCCGTACAGCCATTATCATGTCAAGTTAATCTTGAAATCTAATTCATTATTTCATACTTGATTTGGCCTGCGTTTTGGTGGGGCTCATACACCATAATAATATAGATAACTTCTTCGTGGTCGGCAGCGCGAGTGTAACACCCCTGGTGTTGCATACGTCCATAGACCACGGTAACCACTTCCCATCAGGTGGGTCGTGTGCTTGTCTGCCACCTAAGTGGTATAAAAAAACTTAAACGAATAATTCAATACAATATTGCACACAACGCTATATAGGCCCATGGTAAGCATAGCTTAACTTGTTTGTGTTATGGAATCTAGGATACATAAACATACTTTAATACTTTTTTTGGATTTCTAAGATACGTACATAAATTATACAAACACTCAGACCAATGCAAATATTCATACATAAAAATGTATGCACTGAGCGGGGGTCGAACCCGCGCCTCCTGCATAGTGGTCGCGTCCACCACGCCACAGAGCCTGTCAATTTAATATAACTGTAAAATACTAAAACGCAAGTTAATTTTCTTTTACAAAATACATCCAGGCGTAGTATTTAATTTCTTGCAATAATCAAATATTATTCTGTTCGAAGTACGAACCTTTTACAAAGACAGTGGAATATTTATCATGTGGAAACAGGTGTGCTGAAACAGCGTTCGGACAGACCACCATGGTTGTTTTACGTCACCGGACACATTTGTGACGTCAGCTATCAATGGTTTCCACCGTTCTCAGGCCAATCAATTCAGAGGACTGTTTTAAAAAGACGTGCAGTTTTTGCCGTCGGATATCTGATGAATATTTGCTAATTGTTTGTCGTTTTGTTTCTTTATTTAGGCTTTGTATTCTTGCCGTTAATTTTTTGGTTTAAACATTATTTATCTTATCTTATATAAGTGGCATTGGTAATGGACTGCTGAGACGAGGTCTCCGGTTCGATCCCAGGCTTTACTATGGCACACACCAATGACTTTTCGATGCTTTTCGAAGTTATGTGTGTATTTATCGCACGTTTATAAGTGCCCGGTTAATGGCAATAGGCTCTCCACCTATTACATTGGGATCTAAACATAAACTGGCGAAATGTGGGTGCTAGCACCTGTGCCTACCCCGAGGATACAGGCGTGAGTTTATAAAAAAAATTAAAAATCTTATCTAATATTCTCCTGAAATATATACATACGCGCATAACTTTTCAACATGTGCAGCAAATTGTCTAACTCTCTTTATTGTATTTGTTATAGCCAGGTCAAGATTTACATATACATTTAGAACACGGCGGTATTTCCACCCGATTGAGCAGTTCGACTGGGGAAGTACCTCCGCCCTACAGAATACCGCGGTTATAATAACTTCGTGTTGTGTTCCCAGCGGTGAGTAGGGTAGCCAGAGCTCACTGGAGAATTTGTGCTATCAGTGGGAAGACTAAAGACTTGTTCTGATTTGTCTTCTACTGACGGCACAGAAACTCTGTACTTACAAGGTTGGCAGCGCGACTGTGATTCCTCTGGTGTTACAGACGTCCATAGGCCACGGTAACTACTTTCCATCAGGTGGGCCGTGTGCTTGTCTGCCAACTAAGTGGTATAAAAAAAAAAAACGAAATCAGGACGCGCAGTTCATTTCTATATTTATCGCTTTTAAAATATATCAATGAGTTATACACATACATTACATACATATTTCGCAGTCATACATAATTTATGTCTTGTCAATAGAAAAATAAAATCGGTCCAGGGTTTGGGTTCCCTGAAGGGAGCGCTCTGACCACAGAGCCACCGAACTTTCGCCTGAAACCTTTCAAATTCTTCTAAGCATTTATCCGTCTAATGGTGACGGTGACTCAGTGATCGGAGCGTTCCCTATAAGGGAAAGATCGCGGTTTCGAATTCCTCCTGGACCGTTTAATTTCGATATGATATCTTAATCAATTTGAATAGTTAAAAAATGTATGTCTCATATTTGCTTGTTATTCTATTCTCTTCATTTTAAAATATATCATTATATCTATTAATCAATAAATATATTATTAATATATTATTAATCTACATGCTGATTAAAAGTGGGACAAGTTTAAGGTTTTTATTTTGTTGCATACTTTGTATTTTGCCTACCTATATGCTCTAAATAGTTTGTCATTTAGTGATAGTAATCTGAAAGTTTGCCTTCCAGAAATGAACTAACTCCAAAAGTTACTTCATTTGAGCAATACTTGTATATGTAGAGTGCTGTTAACATAATCTCACGAAACAATCATAACACTCATATTGAAATATACTTTATTATGTATTGTATTTTTTATTATTACACGTGAATGGTTTTGCCTTACGGCATTCTCAAATATTGTCGGAAAGCCGTAAGGCAAAACTGGCAAGGTTAGGTGTATGTAATAATAAAAAATACTGTGGGAAAAAGTACAAGTGTATTTCAATATGTGTAATAACAAATTCCACCAAGTACCATCAATCAACAACATAAATAATCATACAACTATATTATACATAGTAACTGAAAAATATTCTCAACATCAAATTAATTAAAATCCTTGAGAATCCCTCACCTACCACAGCACACTTTACTACCGCATTATCAGAGGCTATTTTCGCAGCAGCAGCGACCGTATTTTCTTAGCCTCACAAAGCTTCTCAAAGACACCCGACGTCCGCACCAGCCACAGGATAATTAACTCTAAGGTCAACATACAAAGTTTCTCAGTGAATTTTCTATTATGCTAGCTTCGATGCTTATAAATGCTTGCTTAAATTTTTAAATTTTATTATAATTTTTATGAAAGCTGAGCTGGATAAAATGTTAAGCTTTTGCGGTTAAGAAATTGTTGGTTTAAGATTTTATTGGCATTATTTACTTACCGCATTCACTTTATTGAGTGTATAGGGCCCAACAAAGTAGGTACTTTGAAGATTATCTATATATGTGTGTCAAAATTCAGCCGGGGTGCGAGGGGAATGTCTCAGATTATCTCATCTCCGGCCCACACAGACGGTGTGCGTTATAGTCGGTTCAAGTCCAACATAACCTCCCCCACCCGCGTCGGTGGTGGGGGTATCCGTGGGGATTTTGTGTACATAAAAAAAAAAATAAAGTATGTGTCAAAACTGTGAAGTAAATCTAGGCTGTCTTTTTTTCAGTGTATGGTACTCTGTAGGTATTAAGGAGGTAGGACACGGCGGTATATCCGCCCGATTGAGCAGTCCGACTGGGGAAGTACCGCCGCCCTACAGAATACCGCGGTTATAATAACTTCGTGTTGTGTTCCCAGCGGTGAGTAGGGTAGCCAGAGCTCACTGGAGAATTTGTGCCGTCAGTGGGAAGACTAAAGGCTTGTCCTGATTTGTCTTCTACTGACGGCACAGAAACTCTGTACTTACAGGGTTGGCAGCGTGACTGTGTCTCCTCTGGTGTTACAGACGTCCATAGGCCACGGTAACTACTTTCCATCAGGTGGGCCGTGTGCTTGTCTGCCAACTAAGTGGTATATAAAAAAAAAAACAACAGTAGGGATGTCACTAGTAGCGATGACAAAATCTACCCAAGCTATTGTTGCAACTAAACGTATCATTTTACAAATAACAAAGCAGCGTCAAGTGAACTTCCGTAATCCTCAAATATTTGAGGAGACAAGTACAGGTACAGGTACGAATTTTAGGGCACCAGTAGGATCGTACCCAGAATTTTATTTATTTATTTATTTAAGCTTTTTGCACAAACAGACAGAATGTACAAAGGCGGACTTAATGCCACAGGCATTTTCTACCAGTCAACCTTAGGGTGATGCAGAGATATTAAAAGTAGGTGCTCGAAGTGTTGTAGTGATAGTTTTCTCAGTTAGGTACTAAATAATATTTTTTATAATAAAAATTTAATTAAATAATTAAAAATAAATAAATAATTATATTTACATATATAAATACAGATATTTCAATCCACGAAGACGCGCCCCACTTGTTTTCGGTTGAGGGGATTGCGGGGTGCGGGGAGTTTGCTCCGGCCTCAGTCGCGAACCGTCAGCGGTTCGATGCAGACGGGTAGTAAAATCTATGTTGCGAAATTCCAGACTCATTACGAAAGTTGTTCCACTTAATTTTTTTTTGAAATGTCGAAAAAATCTCAGCGTATTGTACTTAAAAGCCAGGTATGTAAATGACTGTTTATAATTTTATAGTTATTAAAACACATGAAATAAATAAAGGATTTTTTTATAAATAAGTGAAAATAATTTTTTTTTTTAATTTTAGGCGAGAGAAATTATTTCTAAAGTTTATGATTTTATGAAAAAAGAAGCAAGTAACAAATATGCAGAAAAACTCACTGATGCACGATGGAGAACCGCACAGGCTGCTGGAGTTTCTGAAAGCACAGTGACTAGAATTCTACGCGAAAGAAAGGAATATACTGATACAATGCAGCCTATTACAGCTCCTACTATAGAATCCAATATAACTATGGAGACGGATGGTATAGTTCCCATAGTCCCAAGTGTGGAGCGTACAACAGAGCTGACTACGGAAGTGGATACTGAGTGTGAAAATGAAACGAGCACGTCGCATTCTAATTTAGTGGGCAGAAGTGCTACTATTTTTACATCACCTATGAAGAAGAGAAGGGTAAGACCACGAAAAATTAATTTTGACGAATTTGATATAGGTGTAATCCGAAGAACCATTCACAATTATCATATAGAACATCGTCAATTTCCAACATTATCACGACTTAATATTGTTTTAAAAGCCCGCATACAATTTGATGGATGTTTAACAACCCTAAGGACATTGTTACTTAAACTTGGTTATAAATGGAGAAAAACTGAGAATAACAGGAAGGTGCTAACCGAAAAACATGATATGCAGATGTTAAGATTGAAATATTTAAAACAAGTAAAGTCTTTTCGTAATGCAGGTAGACCTATAGTCTACACAGACGAATCATATATTCATACCAATCACGTGCAAAAAAAATCTTGGGCCGAAAAAGATTCTAATACAGCAATAAAACAAAATTTATCAAAAGGAGTGCGCATAATTATAGTACATGGTGGAAGTGCAGAGGGTTTCGTTCCAAATGCATTGTTGACATATAGAGCAGAGATCAAATCTGGAGACTACCACGATAACATGAACACAGAAAATTACTTAAAGTGGCTTAAGGAGAAACTAATACCAAATCTCCCAATTAATGCCGTGGTAATCTTGGATAATGCAGCTTATCACAATACGAGTTCGGAAAAAATTCCAACATCCAACTCCAACAAATCAGACATGCAGACTTGGCTGAATGCAAAAAATATCCATTTTGAACCAAGCTACAAAAAACCTGAACTTTATAATCTTAAATTAAAAAACAAAGAAAACTTTCGCAAGTACAAAGTGGACGATTTATTGAAAGAGCATGGATTCACAGTGCTTCGGCTGCCTCCTTATCATCCAGAATTGAACCCAATCGAAAATATTTGGGGTATTATAAAAAACGACGTTGCTAGTCGCAATATCAGTCAAAATTACACTTCGATTATGCCTATTTTAAATGAAGCATTTGATCGCGTAAATAAAGATGTCTGGTTCAATACTTGTAAGCACGTGGAAAAAATAGAAGACGAATACCTGAGACACTGTGATCTTGATTTTAGTTTTATTATAAATGTCGGCGATACATCAGACTCTGAATTAGATAATTCTGAAACGAGTGATTGACTACCTATTTTATTTCTTAATAAAGTTCTATAAAAAATTTCACGTATGTCTATAATTACCCCTATAATAAAAATGGTAATATTATCATTATATTAAAGAATCACATAAAATATCTACACCTAAAAATAAAACAACCCTTTTCTCGCAGTCGGGTATAAAATATAAAATTGAAGTAGAGCATCTCTCTTTTGGACTATGACGCTCTCTCCTGATTAGTCTATTAATTATAGTGTGTGCGTGCACACATAGATTATTAGTGTGTACGGATAACACTCAGACATTGACTTAAGCGTGCACACATGTACTGTAAACTGATCGGAAAAATGGAGGGGCGCGTCTTCGTGGATTGAAATATCTGTATATACAAACATCATAAACTACATTCAAATGCATTCAAATGCCACTGAACATAATTCTAGTGGAAACTCGAATAACTCATACATCTAGTTTGATAAATGAAAATAAGACACTTTAAAACACCAATTCATTTAAACTGGAACTCAAAAACAAATACGTAAAACGCGACTTAATCCAGAATTTAAATACCAATCGCGGAAGCTATTTAATCTAATGATGTAACTGTAGGAAGTGAAAAACTAACGCGATCTTCGGCAAAGTGGAACGAAGTAGAATCCGTACCGATATCCAGACGACTCGCATACTCTAATTTGCCAATCGAGGGAAAAATTCTACAGAGAATTTTATGTTAGACGGAACCAATGGAAACTGGAAGAAATAATTTTATTTGCGATATTTTATTTTATTATAACATAACATAACATAACATAAACTCACGCCTATATGCCCGAAGGAGTAGTAGGCAGAGGTGCTAGCACCCACATTACGCCAATTTATGTTTAGGTCCCAATGTAATAGGTGGCGAGCCTATTGCCATTAACCGGGCGCTTATAAACCTGCGATAAATACACACATACTTAACTTCGAAAAGCATCGAAAAGTCATTGGTGTGTGCCATGATGAAACCTGGGATCGAACCCGAGACCTCGTTTCAGTAGTACATTACCCATACCATACCCATTTATTTGCGATATATAACAATAAATATCGAATACCTTCATATCTTGGTGATAATGCAAATAAAGGTGTTACACTTAACAAGTTATAAATCTAGAAATCACGGGTTCTTTAAACTAATATCCATCACAATATTTGAATCATTGACAGGATCAGTGTTGTTCTGTTACAGTAATCGCCTAAAATATACCTAATTTAATATACATTACACATTAACTCAATGACATTTATTCAAAATCCGATATCATATCGAACTTTTTTATTTGATTAATAAATGAGATGAAAACTCAAATTGATTAAATTTGAATATACGTACCCACAGGAGAGACATATATTGCTTGTAATTCTGCGCTGATTCCGTACTAACAGATACACGCCTGTTCTCTGAATAAAAGTATCGTAGTGCTATTTCAGACTATAGTCACTACACACTAACGGAAAATCAAATAAAAACTACCCAGTCATTAAACACAGATAACACTCAAATTATAATAATGAGAACCTAAGTAATACATTATCCACTGATGACATTACGTATAACGCCGTCCAAAACGTGCTTGAAATACTTATAACGTTAGTAGAGCGATTCCGCTCTAACTTTTGACTCTACCTGTCGAATCGTAATGAAGCCTAATATCTACTTTCCAGTTGGATCAGCCGTACGGTTTCAAATATGTTGGGTAATACGCTAACTTTTTTATAGAGATCAACTCCAAGAGTAGCCACTTACAATATTTCTTTTGGTTCAAAGGTTTGTATTAGTAAACTGTTGATATTGAGTTTAGTTCG
This sequence comes from Eilema griseolum, assembly GCA_963662185.1. Lineage (NCBI taxonomy): Eukaryota > Metazoa > Arthropoda > Insecta > Lepidoptera > Erebidae > Eilema > Eilema griseolum. The sequence goes on from OY759255.1 coordinate 11,122,558, forward strand.
TGACGTAATATTAGCAATACTTTCATTTTGTTTCATTATGTTGAATATCATATCTAGTCATATAAAAGTTATTCTATCAAATATAAGATACCTTGTCTATTATCATCTCTTAAAGCAATTTTATGATATTAAGATGATTTTGATACTAAATTTTGTAAAGGAAATCGTACCCGGACCGTCTCCGTCTGTCATGTTGTTAATGCACTAACCTTACGAATATTCTTTCCATTATATTTATTGTTTTACACACACACACATAATCACGCCTTATCCCCAGAGGGTTAGCAGAGGTGAATTAACACCCACATTTCACCAATCATTGTATTCGGTCCCACGTAATAGGGGGTGAGCCCATTGCCGTTTTCCGGGCACTATTATTGACTCAAGGTCCGGTCCTGAGTCTGAGCTGCATATATCTGTCTGATGTTAAACAGCCCTATACGACACCGCATGGGAAGAGATGGGGTGGCCCAAATTCTGCTTTGCCGAGAACCGCGGCTATGCCGTAAACCACGCGGCTATGCCGGGAATCACGCGGCTATTGTGTATAATAAAGATTTATAAATCTATCTATCTAACATTTAACATACCTTTATCAGTTACTAGCACCGCGCCGCGGTTTCACCCGCGTAAATCCTGATCCCATGGGAATATCGGGATAAAAAGTAGCCTATGTTACTCGCGAAGAATGTAGCTTTCTAATGAAAAAATAATTATTAAAATCGGTCCAGTACTTTTTGAGTTTATTCGTTACATACAAAAGTACAAATCTTTCATCTTTATAATATTATACTATAGTATAGATAAAGCTGTACAAAGTTTTACAGCTGAGATGATTACTAACTTAAAACATGTTAAGCCAACATCGACAGCGACTGTATAAGCACCAAATACCAAATAATATTAAAGATCTAAACTTCACAACATCCAGTCAAATTTCCGAATGTCGAAAAATCCTGACCCCAGAACACTTAACCTGTAAACACTCCGAGCATTACCTGAAAGAACAATAAATTATTCACTTAATGAAGCGACCGTGACAGAACGGAAATTGGGTGCGTTACCGCCCCGAAATAATCCTTTTTAAAGGGTTAAGCATGGTTTAAAGAAACTTTATTTTGTTCTTGTGAAGTACAAGGGTGTTTGTTTATTTCATAACTTTATTTTTTACTTGTAATCTGTGTTTATTACTGTTTGTTGACATTATTTTGAATTCTTTTATTGTGTTCGAAAACTCGTAGGTTCTAAATTCAGTTTTATTTGTATGACCGGTCGTGACTCTTTATAATTTGTGTGGGACGAGTTATTTCATATCCAATTGTATTGGTAAAACTGAAACTTCACATCGCCTAACCCTTATTTGATGACCTGTAAAGTAGGTTTATATTAAGATAGAAACATTCCTTTTTTGCCGCATGGTTTCCGGCAGAGTAGAATTAGGGCCACCTCATCTCTTCCCATGCGGTGTGATAAAAGGCGACTAAGGGATAAGTTGTTTAACATCAGACATATACAGCCCAGACTTAACCTCAGATGCATGGTTCGAGTCAACAATAGTGCCCGAGAAACGGTAATAATCTCACCCCCTATTACGTGAGACCTAATACAATGGTGAAATGTGGGTGCTAATTCACTTCTGCCTAACCCTCCAAAGGCCTAATTAGATATATGTATGTATGTAAAAAAATACGAGAAAATACTTATGTATCTGACTCAACAATATGGAGTTATCTGAAGTTCTGAAGTTATATTAAGGAGGTAGGACACGGCGGTATTTCCGCCCGATTGAGCAGTCCGACTGGGGTAGTACCTCCGCCCTACAGAATACCGCGGCTATAATAACTTCGTGTTGTGTTTCCAGCGGTGAGTAGGGTAGCCAGAGCTCACTGGAGAATTTATGCTGTCAGTGGGACGACTAAAGGCTTGTCCTGCTTTGTCTTCTACTGACGGCACAGAAACTCTGTACTTATAGGGTTGGCAGCGCGACTGTGACTCCTCTGGTGTTACAGACGTCCATAGGTCACGGTAACCACTTTCCATCAGGTGGGCCGTGTGCTTGTCTGCTAACTAAGTGGAATAAAAAAAAAAAACTTTTCTAAGTAAGTTGAAGCCCAACATAAGCCATTTCAATTAAACAATACATAAGCTTCTAAATTTATTATCTTTCTTGTTATTTGAAGGTCACAGTATTAGATGACAGTAGGCCAAAGCCTCCCGACATTGGGCGATGCTTAGCAATGAACTGCGATCGGCTAATTGATAGATGATTAGTAAAATTATATCAATTTCTTTTCGATCATAATTAAAATGAAAACTTACAAGTGTGGAGCCAATCCCACAACCTTTGACTTCAATCGTTACTAAATAGAAAAAGGTCTCAAGTTCACGACACCATTAGCCTTAGACCTCACTTCGGAGGTAACCTTGATTCAAGGAGTCCATGTTGTTGAAATATTAATAACTCTATTTAGAAATTGGCTATACATTTTTAATGGGTACCTTTTCGAGTTGTCGATGTAACGCCCCACAACTTAGCGTTATAGGTTTTGGAAAAAAGTTGATTTGAAAAATTTAAATATGTATAAGATATTTTTAGTAAATTGGATGTGAATACTTTGAATGAAATGAAGATTGTGTTGTGGGATTACACTCGTGTCAATGTTCTTACTACCAGGGATGCTGAATATTGTGCGAAGTGGCGGGCAAAAGGTCAGATAGTAGACCTCGTACTTTGAGGTGAAAGTCATCTCATTTTACTCCCTGAAAATAATTATAAAAACCAGGAATTTATTGAACTTCTCCTCCGAAGATTAAAAATATACTGATACACTAATTAATGTAATGTAAAGGTTATTTTCACATTTCTCAATGGGGCTCTGAGAACCTGGTTGAGTTCAATGCCAAGAAGACGCAGGCATGTGCGTTTACAGCAAAAGTATCTTCTTTCCTTCCCCTCCCCACTCTTCAGAGCACGCCACTGCCACTGCAGGACAATCTCAATATCCTAGGTATGAATGTTCGCTGCAACCTGAATAACAAAAATTACATCGAGAGTATCATCAAAACAGTCTCACGAAAACTCGGAGTCCTGAACAGAGTGAGACGATTTTTCACGCCGGAGCAGCGGTGTCTTCTATACAAGACACAAATTCGCTCCTGTGTGGAATACTGCTCGCATCTCTGGGATGGTTCAGTAAAGTACTTACTAGATGCTCTCGACAGGTTGCAGCGACGTGCGGACATCATTGGGAATGTCGAGATCACGAACACCCTAAAACCTTTACAGCTGCGTAGAGATGTTGCGTCCATGGCTGTATTTTACCGTCTGTACCATGGGGAGTGTTCTGATGAGCTCTTCCAATTAGTCCCACCCTCCCCTTTCCTACACAGGACAACACGTGCAGGTCTCAGATGTCATCCGCACACGGTGCAAAACATCCGATCAAGAACCAAGCGGTTCGGAGACTCTTTCCTCTGTCGCACCATTAAGGCCTGGAATTCATTACCAGCTCACGTGTTTCCTTCTTCCTACAGTCCCCGGTCCTTTAAGCGGGGCGTGAAAAAGCATATGATGATGCCGTCAAGCTGAGTGTCACCATTGTCACACGGTATGTGTGAGTAATGGTGACCCTCTTTTCTGGGACTTTGCCTTCAGCTTACCATCAGGCAAGGCGAAGTCCAAGTGACGTGTCCTATATAAAAAAAAAAATAATTTTGTGAATTTGTAAAGTGCAACTTATGACCAACTTATACGAGGTAGGACACGACGGTATTTCCGTCCAATTGAGCAGTCGCCCCGCCCTACAGAATATTGCGGCCACAATAACCCCGTATTGTGTTCCCGGCGGTGAGCCAGAGCTCACAGGAGGATTTTTGTGCTGTCAGTGGAAAGCTTGTCCTGCTTTGTGACTCTCTTGGTTTTGCACGCATCCATAGGCCACTGTGACCACTTTCCATCAGGTGCGCTGTCTGCCACATAAGCGGTATAAAAAAGGGCGAATTTCGCCTCGGATGATGAAGAAAAACATATCTGTACTAAGAAACAATTTTTGAAGTCATTGCTCTCTTAACTATATTCTCATGTCCACAAGTCTGCGGTGCCCGAGGGATTATCTAGCCAGAATAAAATAAGAAACATCTATTCTAGGTACATCACATCTAAATTAATATTCTACCAACAACATCGCTACAACATACTTGAACGATATCATAGAGAGAAATAACTTCATACAAATCATGAACGCGGTATACATTTAAATTAGGTAAATTTAGGGTAACATACCCTTATCACTTCGTTGTCAGTTCCATGTTGTGCTAACAACTCTCGTAATGTTTCGTAAACATTATGAAATATTATTATTGTGCAACACTTAATAAAAAGAAAAATAATTTATTTTCAACTTTTTGGAGATTGTTTTAACTTTTAATTCTATGACATATTTTGTACGCCGGATATTGGCGGACTGTGGCTTGTACCTACCTGAAATGTAAACATCTATTTCACCCATATTCCTACAAATAAACAAATAATAAACATTTTTATAATGCATAATAAACATTTTGCATGATAATGTATATGATAATTTTAACTATCAAATAATTTTATTTTAATTGTAAGATATATTTTTGTACGCCACATAATGGTAGAGTATGGCTTGCACCTAAACGCAAACATCCAAAATTTATGTACCCACTCACCCATATTCTGACAAATAAACTTTCATTTCATAAAACATCCATTTCTTCAATTGACCCTACGTAATCAATGTTAGTTTACTCATATATTTCTAAGTTGAAAAAGATTAATCATATCCATTTCTTTATGCAATGAAAAAAACCCGCACACCTCTTGACGCTCACAAGCCAGTCAAATGTGACTACGGGTATTGAAACCCATCCGAAACGTTGGCAAAAATAGTAAGTTCTATGATTTAATTGCGAATAGTCCCAAACCATTATTATGTAGTAATGTGAGTATATTTTCCCCGTGACGTCATCCACATTAAAAGTAATCTACGATCCTTTCCAGTGCCCAGGAAACCTTGTAAGTTTCATTACGATCGGTTCAGAGGTTTAGTCGTAAAAACGTAACAAACTACACTGACGGACTCATAAACTGCATCAAAGTTCAGGTTTACTCTAAAAGGATTTTTTATAATAAGTATGCAAACTTTTTAGATTAAATTATATAAATATGGAAAGACTGGCTCTTAATCTTAAAAAAAAATTAAATTTAAAAATAGAACTGCAGTAAAACAAATGAATATAGCCGGGAAAGAAAATTAACTTGTAGTATCAGATTTGCGTGTTATTTATAGCAAAGTTTTAAATTGATTCTCATTGATTTTTTTTGTTTTGTCAATTGAATTATTGTTACCAGCATAATTGTTGGGTTAGTTTTTTAACACATCGAGAGTTTTTGAACCATAATATGGATACTTCGTCCGAACAAGCGGCACAAATTGTAGCATTGGTGCGGGAGGGCTTGGATCAACGAACGATTGGTAGAAATTTAAATTTAAACCAGTCTACGGTTTCTAGAATATACAGAAGGTTTGTAGAGACAGGTTCTTACAGGAGGAGACGTGGTACAGGCAGAACTCGAGCAACCACAGGTCGTGATGACCGATTTATTGTTATAACTTCCCTGCGAAATCGTTTCCTCACGTCAGTTAACATCAAAACCGAGCTTAATGAAGTGCGTGGAGTAAACGTGTGTGCACGAACAATAAGAAGAAGGTTAAAGGAAGCGGATATCACCCCTTTTAGACCAGCAAATGGTCCAAAGTTGTCTACAGCTCACAGACAAGCTCGCTTAAGATTTGCGCGTCATCACCTGAATTGGACAGAAGAGCAGTGGGCCTCTGTATTGTTCACGGACGAGTGTAGGACATGTTTATATGGTGCAGATGGTCGCAGAAGAGTCTATCGTCGACGTGGGGAGCGATATGCTCAAAGTTGCATTGAGGAGCGTGTTCCTTTTGGAGGCGGTTCATGTATGGTCTGGGGTGGCATATCGATGAACGGGCGAACCGAACTTGTGTTCATAGACATGGTCTGTCAAAACGGTAATAGAGGGGGTTTGACAGCACATCGCTACATAACAGAGATATTAGAAGATCACGTGGTGCCTTACATGGGATTCATAGGCGAAAATTTTACTTTAATGCAGGATAATGCCCGGCCGCATGCAGCTGCACAAGTTCAACATTATTGCGAAGAGGTTGGGATACGTACAATGAATTGGCCAGCACGCAGCCCGAATCTTAATCCCATCGAGCATGTTTGGGACAATTTAAAAAGAGCTGTATATGCGAGAAACCCTTCGCCCACGACAGTGGCAGCACTAAGAACAGCACTTTCAGAAGAATGGGACAATATTCCGCAAGATCTTTTAAAAACCCTTATAAAATCTATGCGGAACCGATTAGAATCCGTAATAAGGGCACGTGGGGGTAATACACCTTATTAAAACACAAATAAACCCTTGCATAAAGTTTGTGTCTATTGTTAAAACCAATTTTTTAATTAAACCAATTTTTCTTAAATTTCTGTTTTTTCTTCAATAAAAGTCTTAAGGTCCTTTCCAGTACATAAACTTAAACTTAAAGATATGACCCTACGCTGTTTTAAAGTTCACGAACCAATCTAGAGGTTTCAATTTAAATCTGCATAGAAAGTATGCATACTTGGTTAAAATATTTATTTCAAAGTCGTCTATTACTTTGATGCAGTTTATGAGTCCGTCAGTGTAGTACAGTTACCTTCACATTTATAACGTTAAGGCGCAGTTCTACCTCAAAATCCCTCCTAATCCTACCTTCATTTTTTTAATACAATAATGAATTGTCTATAAAATAGTTTGCAGAATTTAACACAGTAACACGAGGTTATTTAGCTTAACTAGGGGGCTTAGAGGAAATATTAGTAACTAGCGGTTGTCCGCAGCTCCACCCGCGTGGATGTCATTTATAGCGACAAAACATAGCCTTCTTCTTCTTCAAAATCTAATCTACCCCTATACCAAATTACATTTAAATCTGTTCAGCGGTTTAGGTGTGAAAGCCTAATATACAGACAGGCAAAAGTCTGCCTGGCCGTCAGACAGAGTTACATTCGCATTTTTTATAATATTAGTGTTAGTATGTATTTCTATTAATAATATTCTTTTTAAAAAGTTGAATTATTTGCCATTTGTCACGAATTGTTTAATTGAATTGGAATGGAAAGGGATTCTTTTGTCCACACTTAGCCTCCTTTTTGGGCCATTGTGTGTGTAAGTTTAATTGATGTACAAAATAACATTCATTTCCTTGAAGTATGGTAAATACATTTTTATATAGTGGTGTGTGTATTTTTTTGGTTGCACAATAGTTACATTATTTTACGCAACTTTTAAAAAACATTTTCACGAATATTTTTTCATACTTGCGACAGGATTAATCTTTGAATACAACCGGCTCTTCATCAACACGCTACCGCTAAATTCGCTAGCGAGCTATTCGCGAGCTGGCACTTTTTGTGTTAAATTATGTTTTTGTCTGTGCCTTAACGCAGATATAGAGGTAACTTTAATTGCGCAATATGGCGGCACCAAGTGAACGCGATATTTACAGTAAAAACCTAGACGCGTACATCAACTTTGAAATAATGTTTTTGGAACGTGTTCTACAGTGCTGGGACCACAGAGATAAAAATTTACATTGTACGATGAAGGTTTTCTGTTTATTTTCTCATCACGTTAATAAAGTTTATGAATTAGATTAGAACAGTCACCCTTTAGTGACAGGTTGGGAAAATTATTACATCAATGTGTATATATGCATATATCATATATTCACTCCTGTAAATCCTTGAAGAGGTAGGTAGAGGTGTAGATACCTATTAACACCCACATTTCGCCAATTTTGATTTTCGATCCCACGTAACAGGTGGTGGGCCTATTATCTTCAAGTGGGAACATTGTCGGATAGAGAACAGCTTTATGCCTTTATCATCTTCTAAGATACTCATGGAAAGTGATGGGATGGGTTATTTGTTTATCTACACTATTTATATCCACTATCAACATCATCGCATCGTAGGTTTCGATTGTTTGTAAGCGTTATAACTTCGAGCACAAGAAGCGGTCTTATATATTACTCTTAATTAGAATTATCTTGACTTTTACTGACTGCCATCTGACCCCTAATCCTGGAAAGAAAACCTGTAAATGAGCAGGTGTTTGCAGGTAAATTGGAATTGGGAGCCGAAGATCTTGACGGATACCCAAAAAAAAACATTTTGTACTAAAAAGAGCACACTAAATTGCATCTAGATGTCAATAGTAGATATACATTCTCATCACTTCAAAAATTCAGAAGTGTTCAAACATTTAAAAAACATTGAATAAAGTGCTATCTATTTGCTCACAGCTCAAAATATTTCACATGCTATATACAAACTGTTTAAACTTTAATTTTATCGCCATAGATGGTCACATTTCAGCCGTTTAAAGCCTTTTATCAATAAATTTGAACTGTAAGCCCACTTAACCCGTTCAAAGCTGGAGTTTCCCAGTAATTTGTAACCCTAAAATGTTCAGTGGATATTAAGAGGGTTTGCTAACCAATGATTTTGTTGGTTGTCATTGTTATAAAGTTATGGCTTTTTGTTTTAATGATATTTATGATGTTTTGATCGGTACAGGTTAAGGATCTGTGACCCATGAGTTTGTTGAAGGTTAATTATTGAAAATTAATTTGTCAAAAGGTTGCTAATGAGTGTATTATCAACGTCATCTTAAAGTTAATATAATAAAAACCGTTTAATTAAGGGAAGCCTAGTGGTATGGGTAATGGACTACTGAGACGAGGTCTCGGGTTCGATCCCAGGTTTTACCATGGCACACCCAATGACTTTTCGATGCTTTTCGAAGTTATATGTGTGTATTTATCGCAGGTTTATAAGTGCCCGGTTAATGGCAATAGGCTCGCCATCTATTACATTGGGACCTAAACATAAACTGGCGAAATGTGGGTGCTAGCACCTCTGCCTACCCCTTCGGGGATATAGGCGTGAGTTTATGTAATGTTATATTAAGGGTAATAGAAGCCGCACTAAGATGTTAGAACTACCTATCTTCATTTTGAAGCCAGTTCACATAGTGATGAGGTTTCGTATAAGCTTTCCTTTCGAGGTTCGAAGTTCAAATGGCATTCCCTCCCGCTAATCCCACCAGATTTCAATTCCAAAAGTTCTGGCCCCGTTTACAAGTGTAACACTCATTGGAAAATTTACCATGATTTGTTGTTTCTTGTAACCGAATATTTCGCCATTGTTATAAGTACCAATATTACGATCGTGGTCACAGTGTAGTATTGGTTACTCTAAATAAAATACCATGTAATAATGTATGTATGATACATATAATCACGTCCTTTTCCCCGGAGGGAATCATTAAATTCGAACCCACGTAATAGGGGGTGAGCCTATTGCCGTCTTCTGGGTAATATTGTTGACTCAAGCCAATCATCTGAGGCTGAGTCTTGGCTGTATATATCTGTCTGATGTTAAACAGCAATATCTCTTAGTCGCCTTGTACGACACCGGATGGGAAGAGATGGGGTGGTCCAAATTCTACTCTGCCGGAAACCACGCGGCTATATAAATACACTACACACAATTCACGGACACAGCGGTATTTCCGCCCAATTGAGCAGTCCGACTGGGGAAGTACCACCACCCTACAGAATACCGCGGTTATAATAACTTCATGGTGTGTTCCCAGAGCGGTGAGTAGGGTAGCCAGAGCTCACTGGAGAATTTGTGCTGTCAGTGGGATGACTAAAGGCTTGTTCTGCTTTGTCCTCTACACTGACGGCACAGAAACTCTGTGCTTACAGTGTGGCTTCTCTGGTGTTACACACGTCCATAGGCCGCGGTAACCACTTTCCATCAGGTGGGCCGCGCGTGTCTGCCACCTAAGTTGTATAAAAAATAAAAAAAACTTGATAAATATCACGGTGAGTGTTACATTATTAATGTAAATGACTACGTCAATCTCAAATCATACATGGCTCCCTTTACCCCTCACATACAACAAATAGAGTTATTACATCTAGAACTAAATGCAATACCCAGTACATCCTTAATATTAATGTTTCCACAGCATCTCATAAAACCGCAAGATAAAGTCGTTTCCCCACTACGCCGATATCAAACCGGCGACTGGAAGTGGGGGGTTCCAACAACTTCCGATGCAGTTCCCCCTTTCTGATTCTTTAGGAATTCTTTCCTTCCTCACTAGACTCGGTATTTGCATTAGAAGCAAGTACTTATGCATTGAAAAGGATTTGTTTGTTGGTTTTTCTATGCTTGGGATTTTTTATATACTTATGTAATGATTCATTCAGGTTCGTAAATCCCCGTAGGGGAAGGCAGAGGTGCATTGAGTGACATTCACATTTCACTACAATTTTTGCATTAGAAAAATGTACTTATGCATTTTGAACTATTTGTGATTATACAAAGGTTCGGGACATTTCGCGTATAAACCATGGAACTTACTATTTATGCCGACGTTTCAGATGCGTTGCAGTTCTTGACTTAGCATTGAAAGGATTTGTTTGTTAGTTTTTCTATACTTAAGATTTTTTATACATGATAATATATTCAGGTCTGTAAATCCCCGTAATTAAGAGATGTGTTGACTGACACCCACATTTACTTGGTTGTTTGATTGGTGGTCCTACGTAATAAGAGGTGGGCCTTGCAATCAAGCGGGTACATTGTCATAAACCTAATGTTTACTGTCAGATGGAGTACACCTCTATTACTTAATCGCCCTCTAAGTGAGTGAGAGAGAACAGTGAGCGCACGGTTCTCGCTAGAACCGCACGCATTCATGCTGTACCCCGAGTTCTCGAATCGGTTTGTGTCGCTAGTGATGTACCTTTATCGATGCACCACTATCGATTAAATGGATAAGTTTGTCGTACGATCGTCATCGAATACAGATATCCCTAGCAATTCAAGCAAAAGAGCAGGGGATGAGATCAACCAATGGCGCTTTCCGAAAAGAATCGCTGTCCCAAAGCGAACACCGATAAATGCTGAACCAAGCACAGAAAATCGCTTCAGTAGTCTCCCAGTGGACAAGGTTCAAGAAGCTTCAGAGTCTTACAAAAGGGCTTCCATAAAGAGACAATCAAGAGGTGTACCCCCTATTATTATTGATATATCGGATAACTGGACCCACCAGAAACTTAAAGATATCATCGACAAGTATGATAAGAAATACCATATTGAATACAGAGGTAACAACCGGGTTAAAATACAGTGCCACTCATCTGACGGACACCGAACTATCAAGGCCGGGCTACTCGACGAAGATATTTCGTTCCATACCTACTCCAGAAAGGACGAAAAATTACCAAAAGTAGTCATCAAAGGTCTACCTGCTAACCTCATAGATTCCCTTTCTGAAGAATTAGAGGAACTTGGTTTACCCGGTGCTACAGCCTCAACTATCAAGCTCAGTAAAACTGTTCAATGCCCTCCAATAATAATTCAACTGCCTACTGGAACGGATATGGCCAAGTTCAAAAAAATTAAATACATTGCAAACTGTGTTATTACCATTGAGCGCTTCAAAAGTGGCATAAAAAATTGCACCCAATGTTATCGATGTCAGAATTTTGGACATGCTTCCCGGAACTGCAATAAACCCCCAAGATGTGTCAAATGCTCTTTGGCGCATCCCACTTCTGAATGTCCTGACAAAGGCTTCGCTAAATCTGTACGATGCTGCAACTGTGACCAAGATCATCCGGCTAACTACTCGCAGTGCAAAGAGCGGTTGAAGTACATGGAACGCATTCGAACTAAGCGCGAATCAATTAACAACTTCATCATGAACCCAAAGGCTCAATCAAAACCGTCCTCTATGACTATTACGGATCGTACATTTGCTACAGTGCTAAAATCACAACAAATTTCAAACTATATCTCACAACCTACTGAACAACTACAGCCACTTCTTCAGAGTAAAGTGGAAATAGGATCGTTGAATGTGGACTCAGTTAATACCCCTCGGGATACGGTGACGAGCGAAATGCTGCTAATACTCTCAACAATCAAGACCCTCAAGCAGGATTTTATCAAGTGTGAGACTTTCATGGACAAAGTCATTCTTATTCTGTCACATGTAGGTAATCATTTTTAATTTTTCCGAGTTACGCATACTCTATTGGAATGCCGATGGTATTCACAAAAAGCAGCAGGAATTGAGATCGCTTGCGGTAAGTGAGCTTGATGTCGACATCATCGCACTCAATGAAACTAGGCTGACCAGCCGTCTCACTCTTAGCTTCCCCGGTTTTACATGTTACAGAGTCGACAGACGTGCAGATGGCTCTGGCCAAGGTGTCGCAATCTTAGTCAGAGACGATCTAGAACATGACATTGTAGTGACCCCCCCGACACATAACTTGGAAGTCACAGGGATATCCCTTAACTTATCATGCGGAAACCTCATTGTCTATTCGGTTTACCAATCACCTAACATGACGCTGCTTATTAATGACATAAGCGCTCTCATGTCCTCTGGGCGTAATGTTCTAATAATGGGTGACTTAAATGCTAGACATTCCTTTTGGTCACCCGGCCCCAACAATACACACGGTAAGACACTATATAAATTAATGTTACAAAGCGAATTCACAATCCACAGTCCTAGTGATCCCACTCTTATTCACTACACTGGCGAGTGTGTGCCCACAAACCCTGATCTGTTAATTACTAAGAACCTACACGCAGTTGACTCCATTGATACCGTGTATGCACTTTCTTCCAACCACTTGCCTGTATTTGTTCGACTGGCCATCAACACTCATCGTAAGCCCATACGAAAATTCAATTACGCAAGGGCTGATTGGAATGGTTACCGACAATATCTCAATAGCAACATAAACCTGGATAACCAGATATACGAGTCCATAGACGATATTGACTTAGCAATTTCACACCTCCAATGCACCATGATCTTAGCTAGGGATGCCTTTATTCCAATTGATACTTTAAAACCCTGGGAAACCTCTTTACCTAGATGTATTATAAGAAAAATCAGGAACAAAAATAACCTACGTCGTATTTCTGCCAAAGTAATAGACAACGTTACTCGCAAAACCCTTTATCTTGAAATTAAACAGCTTCAACGCAATATTTATGATGCCATAAGAGCCCACCGTGATAAACTCTGGAACTGTAAACTTAAAAAAGTGGACAACCCATGTGCGGACCTCTGGCGGATTGCTAAAGGCCTGAAATCGACTTCCACATCTTTCATACCCCCACTTAAGGCTAATGACGGCACTATGAGTTCTAACGCTAGGGATCAATGTGAAACTTTAGCAAACAGCTTTGCTGATAACATGGTCCTTACTCATAGTTGGGCCAGTGATGAACAGTCCAACGTTAATATGTCTCTGTATGCCCTAAACAATCTTGACGATGTTGATAACTGTGCCCAGTTGGTTAGACCAATGGAAATAGTCAAAAGCATATCAGCGCTCAAAACGAAAAAAGCAGCTGGCCCGGATGAAATATCAAACTATCTCATTAAACGTCTACCTCGTAAATCTATCGTCTTGTTAACAAAAGTTTTTAATAGCTGCTTGCGAACTAACTACTTTCCAGCGGCCTGGAAAGTTGCGAAGGTAATTGCAATCCATAAACCAGGTAAAGATCCCTCAGATCCAACTGGATACCGACCAATTAGCCTCCTTCCGTGTTTAGGGAAACTCTTTGAAAGGATCCTGTATCGTCGCCTTAATCGTGTGACAGAAAATATCCTGATCAATGAACAGTTTGGCTTTCGGGCTGGACATTCAACCACCCAGCAGCTGGCTAGAGTGGCAGAAGCTGTGTTACATAACCTAAATTTGAAAAAGTCAACCGGGATGTTCCTTTTGGATATTGAAAAAGCTTTTGACACAGTCTGGCACGAAGCCCTTCTCCACAAGATGCTTCTATCAGGTGTTCCTTTGTCACTTATAAAACTCGTTAAATCTTATTTAGACCACCGGACATTTAGGGTTCACGTGAATGACTCTAGCTCGGGTGCTCGACTGGTCCCTGCTGGCGTTCCCCAGGGATCTGTCCTGGGTCCCCAGCTCTTTTTACTGTATCTGAACGACATACCAATGCAACCACACACCAGTCTTGCCTGTTATGCGGACGATACAGCATCCTTAACATCTGCCATAGATATTGACTTGATAATCGATCGCTTAAATTTATCAATTGAGCTGTTAACAACTTACTTTCGCAAATGGAAACTAAAAATAAATGCTGCTAAAACTGAAGCAATACTCTTTTCTAGGCAACGATCACTCCCTAAGAGAAGGCTCAATATTGATGGACATGAGATCGGATGGAGCCGTTCTGTTAAATATTTGGGCACTATGTTAGACAACAAGCTCAACTGGAGTGATAACACTAATAAACTAAAAATTAAAGGCACTAAAGCATTAAACGCTTTAAGTCCCATTAAACAAACAATCAACAAGCAAACGATCCTGCCTTAGTAGTGCAACTAAACTTAATATATATTGTACACTAATACGACCTTGTCTAACTTATGCTTGCCCGGTATGGAGCGGTACATGTCTCACTAATTTTAATAGTCTTCAAGTAGTTCAAAACAAGTCACTTAAATACGCGTTTAACACCCCTTTTCGAACAAATCTAAATAAACTACATATTAAAATCAAATTACCAACCTTAAGAGAATTCATTATTAAATTATCCAAAAAGTTTTATTTGTACAGTAACAAAGTTAGTAAAAATATTTATATTAATAACATAGGTAGGAGCCGTATGAAGAATCTTCCGTTTATCGACAAATACAACCGATACAAATTACCCCATCACTTGTTTCTTGAGTGCGATGAATAGACTTGCACAGCGGCCCATGTGCGCCAATGATCTACGCGGGGCAATGCGCACGGTTATCACCCGTATTATTTAGGCATATAGACCAGTATGGCCGTGCGCATCGCATGCGCGGTGGCGTGGACCTACTACGGCGACTGTTCCTATTGAATAAAAATCAAATAAAAACTTGTTTGCTTACTGCCGGGGCGATCTTTTGTCCGTTTTGCTTAGCCAATAGATAATATTTTATTTTAATACCTACATACAATGCATTATCATTGTACTAATTATGTTCGTGGTATTATACCATTATTGTTTAGTTTTAACTTAAGTATGCATCAAATGTAATGCTGTACTAAAGATTGCATAAACAATATTTCTAATTTACCCATTATATTTTCTATATTTTTAATGATCTACAAACATGTGTATAAATTCGTAAAAAGTGCAATAACTTTGTGTAATGTAACCTAATTTATTTGTTAACCTCTAGGATTTAATTTACACTGGAGTTGTTACATGTAATGTTTATTTTTAGGCAATAAAGACTTTAAAAAAAAAAAAAAAAAAATCGCCCTCTAAGACGTGTACGAATGTTTTTACAGTGTGTACAGGGGCTTACCAACACCCATAAGGTTCAATAAAACCTCACCTGTAAATTTACGCAACTGGTAAACAATGGATGAGGCTCTGGCGCAAGCTTTCAACTCAGGGTTGGGAAGTCATGTGACAGTTGCGACCCTGAAATCTGATATATCAATCAAAAACAATAATGATTTTTTTTTTCGAAATCCAACACCAATACAGTTAGTAAATATATCCATTATAAACTAAAAATAAGGCTAATAACAGGTTTTCTTTTACTATAACACAAAGTGTCACTCGGCTTATGAACGGTTAAAGTAAACTTATAAGATAAGATAACAACAAAATCATAAATTGAATTCACGATTATTCGCATACTAGGTACGTGACCTGCATTCGAGACATACATTTAGTGATTACGAGTATAATGTTGATTTAATTCAACATTACGATAAATTCGTCTTGAGAATTTAATGTAAGTAAATAGTTTAGTTGTAGATTAAAATTGTAAGTCATGTGTTAATTTGGGAGAGGGCCTCCTAACAATCGTAGGGACCTATGTCCAGCAGTGGACTGCAGTGTACTAATTGATTGATTGATTGACTGTTAATTTGAAATTGAAGAATATCTTCAGAAATAATTCCATTCGGGAATAGATTGTGGTGGATCTGGAATCGCTAAAGAATATCAATAGTAGTAGTACTAGTAGTTACTAGTAGTTACTAGTGGTTACTAGTAGTTACTAGTGGTTACTAGTGGTTACTAGTGGTTACTAGTGGTTACTAGTGGTTACTAGTGGTTACTAGTGCTTACTAGTGGTTACTAGTGGTTACTAGTGGTTACTAGTGGTTACTAAATGTTACTAGTAGTTACTAGTGCTTACTAGTATCTTAATAGTGGTTACTAGTGGTTCCTAGTGGTTACTAGTAGTTACTAGTGGTTACTAGTAGTTACTAGTAGTTACTAGTAGTTACTAGTAGTTACTAGTAGTTACTAGTAGTTACTCGTAGTTACTAGTAGTTACTAGTATATATCCCAACACCTCCAGCTAAGCTAAATTGCTTGTTTTAGGAGTGGGTTCACGTCGGTATTATGATAACTAGGACAGAAAATACTTTTGTTTTAAACTTAAATGACAGACCAGAACACGGCTCACCTGATGGGTAGCGGTTACCGTAGCCTATGGACGTATGCATTATCTTCATAAGCTTTCATATACTTAGTTAGGATACAATAACAAACACAATAAAATGACATATTTCATAAAAGGTAACTGCGAATCTCAATCTCACATAAGACATTTCTTCTTGATTAAATACTAATAGCCAATCTAAATTCACGGCATATCAGCTATCGTATCACGTACCGTCTTTATGCACACTATTGTAACACGTAGGCTCATTGCTGTGGAATTAAATATATTACACCTTGAGCCTCGGGCTGATACCATGGCGCCATCTTGGTTTATATTTTCTCGCCCCTGTGTAATGTTGCAATGATATTATCACTAACTGTGGTTTAGAAAGAGTTTGGAAAATGTAGAAAGTGGAGTTTAAGCATGGTGCAAGCACCTCTTACAATGCTATCATCTCGGCATAATGTTAAATTAGGTACGTGATTTATTACCATATTTTTTAAATTTCATTAAGTAATTGTTTTATTTTTTATTATTACCTTGACACGAAACCAAATTACAATTATTCATATTTTAACCTTATGGAATTATTTAATGTAAATTTGACACCTTGAAAATATCGCAGTGGAGTTTGTGGCGTTGTTTTTTCTTCACTAGTGCCTAACAAGCAGTGGTACAAGAATTGACGTCAAAAATGTAACTGTATTGACTACTTCGAAAATTAAAGAAATTAAATTACCTAGCTATTATCCATGGCTTCACCTGCGTGAAATTAAGATTGAATTGGACGTTTGGATCTGGCTGAAATTTGGTACAGTGGTAGACTAAAGCCTGGACTAAAAATTTTTATCCTAGTAATAGATTCCCATGGATTGCAGGAAAGAGGTCAAAATTCCACACGGGGTGAGGCGTACGCAATTGATAAACAAGACGGCATATGGTTTTAGTCGCTTGGTTCGAGAAGAGGAGGAGGGCGGAGTTATTCGAGGTGATATCCGCACTATGAAAACCCATCACTTAGTTTATACTTGCATAATTGTATTTGCTCTTGTAATTGCCCCGAGTTTTTGGAAAAACTGTGAATAATGTTTTCTAAAACTGATTTTATCAGATTTGTTACTAAGCGTTGCGAGAGAAACGAAAACAGAATAAAAAGTAGGTAATTCCAGCATTATTTTATGAAAACATTTCATAAATTTCTCGTTTTGTGTTTAGTAAGAGAAATAGTAATGTTATGCAAAAAAATTATTTGCTTTAAAATTTTAGCGTATTACAATTGAATGGCGTACAAATTCTCCTAAACGTTAAAATCATAATTAGAGTAATATTTTTTACTGAATATTATCTCTTTATATCATGCCTTGTTCCATCCAAAGTAGGGAGAGTTAACAGCCTGCAATATGTTTCTGTCCCCGCACATCGTGAGCCTACTGTAGGTACTGTCAATAAACTTTATATACAAACCTAACAGTTAGGTTTAGGTTCAAAGACATTTATTTCTCATAAAAACATAAAGTTAACTTTAAATTAGATTTACAATAATTTAGAAATTTAAAATAAATGTTTTCCTCTTTTCTGCCTATTTGAAATGATTTGATTACATTTGTTGTACATAGTTTTTGAGTTTACCCTTATACACATTCAAATTATCAATATTTTTAATGTTGTTATGCACTTTTTTATTTTTAATATATATATTTAATATATATATAGTTATTATAAAGCTACTAATACTAATAGTTTAAAGTACTTTTGAATAGCCATTTCTTCAATACATCAATTTGATCATTGTTTGTTGTGAGATTGACCCCAGGCTTCCTGCCTGTTTACATATGCCTTAGAGCGTTTTCCCGATCCGATATCGGTGTTGGCTCCGATATCCGACATCCGGCAGTCGACAAGAAGTAAAATATATGAAATATGTAGGTATCTGTATTTCACATTATATAGCTCGATATCGGATATCGGAGCTGACACCGCTGTTTCATCCGATATCGGAAATCAATGTCAATCAGTCACCACAACAGCAAAATAATTAAAAAAAAAACATATGTCATGTCATATTTTAATAGTAGAGATTTCTAAGGAGTCTGGATTTTAGTTAATGCTATTCGAGTAAATGGACGTATCCTTGACATATCGGACTGATTTTATCGGATATATTTGAAAACAGCACATGGTGTCGGTTATCAGATATCGGCTTTCATCGTCCGACACCGAAATCGGATCGGATAATGTGAAAACAGCCTCACAAATATGTAAATCATTCGTTTGGACGGTATAAGTCATTCGTTTTACGTGCCTGGGTACGTGAAACGAATAAGTCTACTCATAATATATATCGTCAATTGTTACAAAACTGGTGAATGGTAAATTGAACCATTCACTACCCATAATATCGATATTTAGAACTATTTAATAAAGTAATGAGCTTTATAAATAATTAAGAACTATTTACATACATAAGACGGCTTCCGTGGCGTAGCGGTAGAACCTTCGACTGCTACGCTGGGGGCGCGGGTTCGATTCCCGTTCAGTGCAAATATTTGTGTGCATGAATATATAGGTATGTATGTATAAAAAAGTATCTAAGTATGTTTATTCGTACTTAAGATTCCATAACACAATCTTGGTAAGCTATGCTTACCATAGGTCTAGATAGCGTTGTGTGGAATGTTAGACAATATTTGTTATTTACTTATTTATACTAATTTAATAACTAAAGTTATAACACAAAAGTTTATAAATAACTTATAAAATTATTGACCGCAACATGTCAATAATTTCCATTCAAATTCAGTACAGAATCGGTCGCCATTGTCTAGTAGGGTGCTAATAGTCAAAGGGAAACTATTAGAACTAATAGGGGTAGAAATATTACAGATTTATAAACGACGGACCCTATTGGCAATGTAAATTGAGTTAGTTTATTTATTACCCGTTCATGCTTTGATTACTAAACTGATAATTATAAAACTTTGCAAACACGTTGTTAGTGGCAAAAGAAAAAAGATAATTAGGTTACCCGAGAGCTGACTGGAGAGCTTTGGTGCTGTCTGTGGGAAGACCAAAGGCTTTTCCTGCTTTGTCTTCTGCACTGACGACACAGAAACTCTGTGGTATTACAGGGTCGGCAGCGCGAGTGTGACTCCCATGATATTGCACACGTCCATTGGCCACAGTAACGACTTTTTTATACACGCCAACTAGACTTTACCTCGCCTGATGGTAAGGTGAAGGCAAAATCTCAGAAAAGAGGGTCACCTTTAAACTAAGTTACAATGGTGGCACTCAGTTTGGCGGCGTCGTCGCTTAAAGAATCCAGGACTGTAGGAAGACGAAAAGCTGGTAATGAATTCCAGGCCTTAATGTGCACCATTAAGGCCTGGAATTGGAATTGAATTGGAAACAAAACAAAGGAAAGAATCGACGAACTACTTGGTTTCCACAAGATGGTCTGCGCGCTTGCCTGCCACCTAAGCGGTATAAAAAACATTGTTATTCGTTATGCGTGTGCAGAAATTTTATAAGGAGTAACTAATAATTAAAGCAATATCACGTCCGCATTTTATCTGTGCCACACCTGTTCTATGCTTATTCGTCGCCTAATACCTTTTCTGTATAAATCACGTCTTGGGAACAGAGAAATACTTTTAAAGGGTTATAAATTGAAACAAAGTTATTTTAACAAATTCAAAAATACTAATTGTTGCAGCTAACAGCATTTACAAGTGTACCAGCTTGTAGGTGTGTCGGCTTGTAAATGTACCGGCTTTTAGATGTACTGGCTTGTTGGAGTAACAGCTAATCTGTGTACCGGCTTTTATGAGCACCGGCCTGTAGGTGCCCTCGGCTTGCAGATGTATTGGGTTGTAGGTGAGGTCGCCTTGGGTTCGTAGGCAGACCCATATGTCCAAAATATTGTTAGAATGTGGCGATACCATATGTACCATACTAATATGAATCCTGCATCACATAAGTGAAGTTTCGCGTTGGTATAAGATATACACAACATCCCAATGACAATTGTTGAGCCGCCGCCCATCAGACATGATCACCTTGCCTGATCGGAGGATCTTCCTCTGTGTCGGAGGAACATCACACCTCGTTCCTCCACATACTGTTATCTCTACTTACCCCGCTGAAAGAAAGGCGTGAGATATGTATCTACATTTAAGTACATAATTGCAAAATAAAATAACATCCCGCATGTACCTTATAATTTACTACCTACATAAGATGAAATAAAACATCCTGTAAGTTATCTTGGTCTATTAGTTCCATTAAGCAATGACAAGTTGGTTCACCCCACGTCAAAACTACAATAACATGTTCCAAACTAACTTGACACTTTTGAGCGCCACTCTAAAACTAATATCGAAGTTTATTACCTATTCTAGCGAACAAAACGTAAGTTATGCGAGCTGTTCATTTTGCGACTAAAAAACGCAATGATATAAAAGAAGCACGTTACAATAAACGCAAGCTCAACATCTTTACCGCGAAGCGACCCTGAGGGCCACGGCCGCGGTTGCTCAAGTCGTGGAACGGATCCGGCGGCTGGGCCTTGAGGTGGCTCTGCATAAATCCGAGGCCATGTTCTTTCATGGACCTCGGCGCACGCCACCACCTGGTTCCAGTCTCACAGTGGGAGGTACTCTCATCGGCATCAAATATCTGGGGCTCGTGCTCGACGGCCGGTGGGACTTCGGGAAGCACTTCCGAAGTCTGGGCCCCAAATTGGTGGGCACAGCCAACGCTCTGCCGCGGCTACTGCCTAACCTGAGGGGCCCGGAGGACTCCTGCAGGAGACTCTACGCGGGTGTCGTGCGGTCCATGGCCCTGTACGGGTGTCCCGTGTGGGCGGACACCCTGAATAATCGGCACATGCCCCTGCTGCAGCGTCCGCAGCAGAAGTTGGCGTGCCGCATCATAAGGGGGTACCGCACGATATCCTTCAACGCGGCGAGTCTCCTCGCCGGATCGCCACCATGGATCCTGGAAGCGAGATCCGTTTCGCCTGTCAACCTCACCTTCGGCAACCAAAGCGACTCACAGGCGGCGTGCGTTTTTGTCGGTTCGACTCCGACATAACCTCTCCCACCGGCTCCGGTGGGGAGGTATCCGAGGGATTTTGCGCACGTAAAAAAAAAAAAAAAGTTCAAAATCTTCAACTTTTTTTTAATACAACTTAGGTGGCAGACTAGCATACGGCCCACCTGATGGAAAGTGGTTACTGTGACCTATGAACGTGTGAACGTGTGTAACACCAGTGGAGTCACACCCGTGCTGCCGACCCTGTAAGGACAGAGATTTTCTGTGCCTTCAGTGCAGAACACAAGATCAGGACAAGCCTTTGGTTTTCCCACTGACAGCGCAAAAACTCTTCAGTGAACTGTTCTACTCACCGCCGGGAACACAACACGAGGTTATTATAGCCGTGGTATTCTGAAGGGTGGAGGTACTGCAGTCGGACTGCTCAATTGGGATGGAAAAACCGTCGTGTCCTATTAGTAGTAATTTATATTAATGAAATATATCTTCCACCTTTCTTCCGTATACAGCCTTGTTCAGGATGTTCATCCATCTTGCACTGACAGCACAGAAACTCTTTGTTCTCTCTGCCGGTAGCAGGGGTGTGACTCCCTTGGTGATGCATACGTTCATAGGTCATGGTAACCACTTTCCATTAGGTGGGCCGTTTGCTTGTCTGCCACCAAAGTTTCATAAAAACATTGCTAAGTTAAAAATGCTGGAACCATTTTCTTTTATGATTCCTAATCAGCTTTCCGTTTTTAATTGTTTAATAAACGATATTGAATTTAGTTTGTTCGATTGCTTTTATTGTTAGTATTAAAAATAAATAAGAATCCTTATGAGGAAACACAAGGACGAACAAACGTATGACATCGTCAATAACACATAAACCCACCACTGTCAATTAATCAGAAACAGGTATATGAATATTTACAAACAACATTGGAATATGAACAAACAGATTTCAAAAATATCCGTTGTGATTAAGACTATTAAGAGATAGCTTGATAGTCACAATAGCTTTCAAATTACTACGACTAGTCGTACATCCTATTCGCCTTTAAGGGTAAAGTCGCGTAGTACACCCATCCGGAACTGGGTCGCCATATTGTGTTGTGATTGAAATTTAATGCCACTGTTCGCAGTTTGTTCTATACCAACTTTCTTAAAAGTATTCTGTGTAAGATTTAGTTACTTGCAGCTGCGTATGTGTGTAGAAACTTTGATATAGATAGATTCTCTTAGAAATGAGATTCAAAATCGTTAATTTCTATAATAAATCTATCCTATGCCATATGGCGTCCTTGAACCTTAGGATCTAGTGCAGGCTTTTCTCTAAGGTTTGGAGGTCAAACGGCAATCGCTTATGCAGAAACCGACATAATTATCATAAATAATAAGTGGACCTCGTGTTACAAAATAAAAACTTCAGACGCAATTTGAAAATCGCTGAGTATGTCAAAATCAAAATGTCAAAGTCAAAAAGTCAAAGTCAAAAAGTTAAAGTCAAAAAGTCAAAGTCAAAAATTCAACGTCAAAAAGTCAAAGTCTAAAGTCAAAGTCAAAAAGTCAAAGTCAAAAAGTCAAAGTCAAAGTCAAAAAGTCAAAGTCAAGGTCACAAAGTCAAAGTCAAAAAGTCAAAGTCAAAAAGTCAAAGTCAAAAAGTCAAAGTCAAAAAGTCAAAGTCAATAATCATTTATTCTGTATAAACCATTATATCGGCAATTACAAAACGTCGACAAAAAAGGAACATGAATATCAGTTTTGTAAATGGACCAACGGTTCGAAACCCGGCCCCGGCCTGAGAAGACTCCGGCAAGAAACTCAGCGGGCATTTCTTTTTTTTTGGTTTATTTACAAATATACACTTAGTATTCTTAATCTAAATACAAAAATTTACTTAAGTAGCATAGTTGAGCGAACAGCTCATTTCCAAGCTTGTTTATCATCCAAGTGCTTGCTTGTTTATGATAATGAGTAATGTATGTACAAATATTGTACAAATATTTGTAGAAAGTATATTTCTAGATTAAATAGTAAGATCTTCGGATGTTCATTGCTTGTTCAATTTAAATCAATTAAAATGTATTTACCTATTTTAAACAGAAGGAATCAAATGAACTTCACAAATACACCAATCAGCTTTCACATTTATAAATATTATTTACTTGCTAATGAACTGAATTTTTAATAAATAAAAGATTCATTTCAGATGGCCATCAAAAGGGTATGAAGCCTGAATTCACAGTAAACGAAGGCTTGATGGCAGCCAATCTAAATTTTCGTATAGAAGGCATATAAAGAAAAGTCTCGAGATTCGTTGGAGGGTACTAATCAGTCGTAAATCCATGGCTTTACCAAACAAAACTGAGTCCCTAACAAAACTGCGTCATTTATTTTGGGTACAAAATTATAGAATACAGCGGATCTTATGTAAATGTTTAACTAAACAAGCTATTAGTCTATTGCAGTCCAATGCTGAACATAAGCTTCTCCTAAAGTACGGCATAACTCTCAATCTTTCATCATTTGTATCCAGTCAATCCCAGGTAGCATTTTCACAATATCATGATCACCTCGAGTTAGTACAAAGATAGATTTGGGGACAAAGTTTGGGCATAGGCTTCCCTCTCGCCGATGTGGAATCAAAGCTCCTGTAAATAAAAAAAACATTTCTTAGGGGAAGGAGGTGTAGGTAGAACATTCAGGACAAGTCTTAAATCTAAGCTGTCTTGCAGGTATTCTCTGATAAATGAAACTAAATTTATAAAATCATTAACTTCTCGTGACTGTTACGTATGTGCTAATTTTTCGCGCAATACAAAATTTGGAGTATTTTGATAGTCCTACTTTCTATTCTGTGCCTATCGTACTTACTACTAATGTTATAAGTGCGATAGTTTGAGAAGATGTTCATATCTTTGGATGTTTGTAATTCTAAAATTGTAAGAAGTAATACGCGGCAGTATTCCCATCCCAATTGAGCAGTTCGACTGGGAAAGTACCCCCACCCTACAGAATACAGCTATAATAACCTCGTGGTGCGTTCCCGGTAAGTAGGGTATCCAGAGCTCACTGGAGAGTTTTTGTGCTGCTAGTGGGAAGACCAAAGGCTTGTCCTGATTGTGTCTTCTGCACTGATGGCACTGAAACTCTCTGTTCTTACAGGTTCAGCAGCACGGATGTGATTCCCTTGGTGTTGCACACGCCAATAGGACACAGTAACTACTTTCCATCAGGTAGGCCGTGTGCTTGTCTGCCACCTAAGTTATATAAAAAAGGCTTTTATCCTGGAAATAGGTTCCCATGGGTATCGGTAACGAGATCAAAATTTCACATATTCAGCTAGTTTTTTATAAAAACTTCAACCCCGTAACGCTTCGCTTAAAACCTTGTACCATTCACCCAATCCTTCAAATTATTAGGGCTATAAGGAGCGGAGGAGGACACTTGTGACCCCATGACAAATCAAAACGTGACTTTTGGCAACTCCATTGATTCACTTCTCGCTTGTCAGACAGCCATATTGAATGGCGTATGATCTGTTCTAATGAATGCTTTTATGTTGTAAGTATAGGTAGGGGGAAAATCTCAAGCTGGAAGATGTTCAAGGCGTTATTATGTTGTCAATGTTATGATTCGTTTCAAAGGTTTCGAATAAAATTTATATACAATAAAATATAATAATCTTTATAAAGGTAGGACGCCTCCTAGCCAGATGGACGAACGACCTGAAAAAGGTGGCTGGGACAGACTGGATGCGGAAGGCGGAGGATCGGAGAAAATGGCGCACATTGGGAGAGGCCTATGTCCAGCAGTGGACTGCGGTGGGCTAATTGATTGATTGTTTATTGAATATAATGCAAAAAAACAACGCAATACAAAAGTGGTAGTAAAATCGGCGAGACTCGTATTAACGCTAGGCGCGATTTATTCCAGACAACATCAGTAAACATAGATTGGTATATAGGCAGATAAGGATACAATGTTTTCACTGCGACGGGGTATTTTTTACACTTTTTAAATTGATCTACTAGTCAACTTTCATTTGATACCCGAAATGACGGAGTTGTAAAAAAATATGTACTCCGTTGTTTTGTAGTGGCGGCCATCTTGGACTATCTAGCTAAGAACTTTTTTTTTTTATACCACTTAGTTGGTAGACAAGCACACGGCCCACCTGATGGAAAGTGGTTACCGTGGCCTATGGACGTTTGTAACACCAAAGGAGTTACAGTCGCGCTGCCAACCCTTTAAGTACAGAGTTTCTGTGCCGTCAGTAGAAGACAAAGCAGGACAAGCCTATAGTCTTCCACTGACAGCACAAATTCTCCAGTGAGCTCTGGCTACCCTACTCACCGCTGGGAACACAACACGAAGTTATTATAGCCACGGTATTCTGTAGGGCGGAGGTACTTCCCCAGTCGGACTGCTCAATTGGGCGGAAATACCGCCGTGTCCTACCTCCTAGGCACATTCCCTAGGACATTCCCGACTATATACTTTTCAAACAAAAAAAAAATTTCTTTATATAATCCGTTCGGGAAGTAGGTACTATGCCACAGACACACACACACACACACACACACACAGAAACATCAAACTTATAACACCCCGTCGTTTTTGCGTTGCGGGTTAAAAATAAAAGGAATGAAAGGACTACCCTTCATTAGAGTAAAATGAAGTCACTGCCGGAACCGAAAATGGTAATACGATAATATATCTAGGAAGAGAAATTATAAGAAAATTCTGTAAACAAGTGTGCATTCTTTTCCCTTTGCTTGCCTTGGGTGGTGGTACCATTTTTATAAACTTAACCGTGATGAGTTCAAAGTTCAGTGACCTTTTTTGTGTAAACATTTTGTGGGTGTTCACATGTTTTAAAAATGTATTTTTGAACATTGTCTTCATCCACTGAAGCTCTTGAAAAAAAGTTCTTTGCATACGTGGTTTGAATGTTGAACTTAACTGGTACGTTTACTTTTAATAAGTATTTTAATTTCGTATTTTTTAATTTATGATTACCCATTCTACGTAACTACGAATTTGAAATTCATAATGAAATCGGTAAATTTATTCCTAAGTTATAGCGTAAGGAAATTGGTTATACATTTACAGGGATACGTTCTTGTACGTACGAAAAGTACAGAATAGATAGTACCTATGTACAACATTAGTAAAAGTATTATTGGATGTAGAGGGACTTACATCCTCGAGGTCCATGTCACAGTATTACTATCTATTAGTCTATCAGTAGTCACTCTTTTACGCACAGAAACTCAGTCAATGGTTATGGTTGTCACAATGAAAGGTACTTTAATTTTCGAGTTCTCATGGTCACCTTTCTACTCCATCATCAGAATAGTTCCATTGTACCATATTTATGCATTGTCATTCAAATGGAAAGTGCTAGCAAAATTTAATGAAAACCGGTTTCTCGACGATATTTTTAAAATCCAGTTGCAAAATTTGAAATGAGCAAATACAATTACATTCTTACATACATGAAATACATTGCAAGTTCATAAAAACTTGTAAAAAAAAACAGATCCTGACAAATTAAGAACCTTCCTCCTTTTTGAAGTTGGTTAAAAAGATTTTTATCGACAATACACCCCTTTAGCATAGACCCTGCCGCTCGCTTCCCCTGTACCCCTCATAGTTGTTCCGCGTAAGTACCGAGTCGAACGACTATAAAAAAATAATAAGATTGTGCCCGAGTCAACCTCACCTAGTCGGCACAACTGCTAAACAAAGGGTTCACTGCTCTTTTGGGGTTAGGAGGTCAGATGGCAGTCGCTCTCACTAAAATGTAAGTTTGGACGCAATTGGAAAATCTCTTGCAGGAGAATGACATGAAAAAAAAATATTATTCTGCCTATAACTTCGAAGAAAAATGCGAATAACAAAACATTCACTAATCACATACCTGAACATTCCTGACCCTCAAACTATCCTTGGATTGAGTGCGGGCACGTGACCAATTAGGCGTTTGTACACCTACCCGGATATATAACTAAAGAGCATTAGGGTAGTACCCCTGCTACATAACAAGAAAACATGGTGTACTTGCTTTGTTTATTCGTAATTGATTTTTCGCGAGACTATTTATTTGGAAAAGTATTTAAAGTTCATACCGCGGTAATTATTCCGTAGATTTAAATAGATCGTAGATCTAGGGAGAAAATTGCATTAATATTAGAAAACTTGTACGGTGGTAATAAAGAAAAATGTAAGTGAAATTTTAATTGTTTGATTTTATAAATTACTAGCTGAACCGCCCCGGATACGCTCGTGGCATATTTTGAAACTTCATATCTTAGCGGTAGCCTAGTGGTATGGATAAATGGACTGCTGAGACGAGGTCTCGGGTTCGATCCCAGGTTTTACCATGGCACACAACAATGACTTATCGATGCTTTTCGAAGTTATGTGTGTATTTATCGCAGGTTTATAAGTGCCCGGTTAATGGCAATAGGCTCACCACATTGGGACCTAAACATAAACTGGCGAAATGTGGGTGCTAGCACCTCTGCCTACCCCTTCAGGGATATAGGCGTGAGGTTATGGTATGTTATAAATGTAATATAAACTACACTTTACGAGTGGCCGGCAGATTAGAATTTGGGCTAACCCATCTCTTCTCATGCAGTGTCGTAGAATGCGAAAGGATAGACAGATAAATAGAACCAAACCTAAGCTACATATGCATGGCTCGAGTAAAAGAAGGATCACCCCCTATTACATGAGACCGAATACAATGATAGGTGAAATGTGGGTGTTAATTCACCCTACCTAGCCCTCCGGGGATAAAGCCGTGAGTATGTATTCTCTCAGGCACAGAGGGGTCTTGATGTGGTAAAATGGTCACCAACCTGATTGGCTAATCTGAAGACTGACCTGACTGACAATATCTAATCATAACATTCTAGATTTGAATACAATTTTCTATTTAAAAAGACTTGTGAAGTGAACGTCCAGGACAGGATTTAAACCCGCAACCGGTCCCTATGGGAAAAGTTAGCAAACTTTAGTTTCTGTTAAGGTATAATTCCGAAGGCGGCCGCATACGATAACAGCAGACGCGGAGTGTACCGTGAAATACAATATACTCCTGAATATGAAAATTATATTTACTGTTTTAATTCATTGCGGCTTCTCAATAATGCTGTTAATACGTATCAAAGTTTAAGACGTAATGTATGTGAAAATATGTAAATGTATAGTTATAGACAAATGAGTGAATTGCGGGACTGATTTTCTTTTATTTTTATGGAATAATTTTATACATTCGGATGACGTGTTATCTTTTCACATACATCACTTGTTAAACTCTAACACAAATAAACGGCACTACTGAGAAGCCGCAATGAATGAAAACCATAGACAAAATTATCATATCAAATCTATTTCATAGTACGCTCCGCGTCTGCAGTTGTCGTATCCAGTCGCCATTGGAATCATACCTTTAATCTCCGTTTGGACAAGGTGGCCGATTATACTGTCGTCCTTGTCTACGTTTATTTGTTTATCCGGTCCAGAGGGCGCATTTCTACCGATTTTCACCAAACTTGATTCGTGATCTTTTATTTAAAAAAAAAACAACTTTTGTCCGAGATCTGTTTTTTTAACTGAAACATGAAAGGTCATCCTCACAGGTTGTTGTGAAGGAAAAGGTGCTCACGATATGCACTATTAACACTGGTCCATTTAAAAATGATCTATCTCCGAGGTAAAGGAACAAATCAGCTGAAAGTAAAACTCTACAAGACACTCATTTCTGAGTTCAAACCCATCGACCTCTGCCCATTCTTTCGCAACTACATGGACCATGCATAATCCAGTAGTGTTAGACGTGCTATCTTATTGGACATAAATTTTGGTCCTCGTTTGGACCTTTGCGATTGTAGCCGGTAAAAGCTTTATATTTAAGTACCAAATTTATTGACAGGAAATTGATATTAAACTAGCTAAAGAATAAGTTTCTAAATAAACTATATCCATGTTGTATTTTTTGCACTAATGTTATAAAGTTGAAGTTTAGCCGCGTTATAAATAGACTGACAAAATTGGACCACGTATTCCCAGGGTTCCCTGTATTTCCCGTATTTTAAAATAAATGAGAAAGTTCCCCCATCAGAGTCTTAAGCGTTGTTTCCAGTTTTGACTTTCATTTCGGAGCCAAGTATCCCTTTACTCCTTCTCCTCCTTTGGATTTGGTTTTTATAGGATCGACTGATATTAACCCTCACATACCCGAAAGGAAAGTATCAGGACTCAGTGGCGATTCCGTCTCGAAAGTCTTGATGAGCGTAATTTTATATACAAATATATCGACGGATGAAAAATAAAAGGGTTAAGGCGACATCAACTGTTCAAAGGAAAAAGACCGCAAAAGACATTTTAATCACTTAACTGTAAAAAGATTTTGTCTGTGTACTATAATTGCCGCTTAAGCCTTTCAAGCGTTGATATAAATTCATGCCAATTATCACAGAATGGTTAGACAGAGCAATTCTGCATAACCATTCTGGGTCTAGTACCATATTTCACCAATCTTTTTATTTGTTTACACTGGAATAAAATACAGTGTTACTGTAAAACATGAGCTTAGCACGTATTTACACGCGATGAATAAAATACCTGATTTTGTTTTGTGCAGGAATTTTACCCAACAACGTAACTTGTGAGAATAACTCGCATTTGAAATGTAATATTTCAAGAATGAACAGTAAACATAAGTTCGGTTACGTTTTCTAAAGCGAAAGGTGGGTATTAATACACCTTTGTCTACCCCTTTGTGGATTCACAGGCCTGAGTATATTATTGAATTGGTCTATGAAAAAACGGGTTAATTTTAAATGTTTTTAAATTACTTTCTACTTAGGTACCTATTAAAATTGGTACCATACTGTTTGGTTAGGTATTTAACGTGCCACGGAACTTGTATCACATATTCTAGTGTAATGTGTAATTGGTGTACAATAAAGACGTTATTATTAATATTATTATTATTAACTTAAGGTAAGCAATCTTGATGTGACTTTTTACACAAACACATTTTCAAATAAATTCACCACCGCATAAATTAGTTGTTCATGTTCAATTTCAGTTTTAAATCGTGTTTTATTTTTAAACTGTGATTTTAAATGACAAATAGATAGTAGTAGATAGTATATGATAAACTGAGTGTTTACATAAAAAATATTAAGACACAATGGCGTACAGTTACGTAAAAAAATAGTAGTAGATAAGGGTAAATGTACCCTATCTCTATTTTAATTTTAATTGTATTTATAGAATCATAGAATAAGTAAGTAGCTATGTTCTTGCGTAGTACTTTCTGAAAATGAATGTGTTTTTTTCTTTCTAACTGACTTCCAAAAAGGAGGAGGTTTTAAATTCGATTGGTATTATAAAATAACACAGTAAAGATAAGAGACAAAATAATGAATTTACATTTTTATTGGTCTGTTAGAAGTGCCTACTTTGTAACTATTGCAATGGCATCAACTGCATTAATATGGTCTATAAGGATAGGCACCGGCTTGTAACAGATCAGTAAATCTGTAATTTCAGTATTTTTTCTCTTATCTTTATTATGTTATTTTATAGTTTCTCAATTCAATTCAATTCAATTCAGTTCAATTTATTTATTAGTGGATCATAGGTTTGTGTACAGTTCTTATTCTAGGTTACATTAAAGTGCGCTATGTCCTACCATGGAATATGGTGTACAAATGAAATTTACATTAACATTCATATAAATATTAATTACTTTACAATGTCATGCGAGAGAATTATCATTGAGGAATTCGTCAATGGTTACTTTTTGTAGTCGGTTTTTAAACGTAGTTTTTATCAATTAAAGACAAATAGCTCTTCTCTTACAACTTGAACGGTTGCTGTAACAAATCGCCTCAATATTTTTCAGCGGAATGTTTGGTGACTACCGGCCACCATCAATCGGTTGCTGCTATTGGCAATGAATGAATGTGGTGATCCACAGCGATTTCATCAGCCTTAATGATAGCTGGATCAAAGTTAAACCTTCTGTGGTCATTAATATTGTGACGGGTGGATAAATTGGGATGTGTGGATTCTCGTAAGTGGTTTGAAAAGGTTAATGGTGGCTTGAAACCAAATAACAATTTAGGAAAACTTTATTTTGTGGCCCATTTTTTAGTGTGACCTGGTTGAAAGTAGGTCATTCGTATGACCTACTAAGGGGGGTAATGTTTAATGTTGTGGAATAAAAAGAGTTTGATGATGGTTAGGGCAATATCAGACTGTACGAGTCAGAGCTTCCTGCCAATTAAAGAAGAATTTCATTTCGTCATATTGTGTCAGCCCAGAACTCGCCACGGTTTTTGCTGTAGCTCTATATTAGCCCTCGGTTGTACAGTCGAAGAGAGGAGAGAAGGAGATACAGTTCCACTTTTTCATTTAGGTAAAGTTGTATTTAAAGGTATGAGCGTATCTCTTTTGTCAACTGTACATGTGGAGAGTCATAGCACGTTTCATGGGACGTTCCATAGTGGCTGTTTGTTCTGAAAGAATTTCAAACACTCGTGAAACAATTTGCTCCTCAAGTTTTATTTTATCACATTGTCTCATGTACTAGAACATTTCTAAAAGCTTCTACCAGATTTTTGCTAAGTACTTTGAACGTTATAGCGAAAATTATGTATCATTTTTGTAGCCGTATTACAAACTTGAAATTATTCGAAGTTTTATGTGATAAAGTTGGTGCCAAATTTAATTCTCTTTTAGAATACATACAGGTATGTCAGTTATCACTAGATTAAGTTATGAACATGGTTTACAGGCTTCGTGAAGAAATGACATTATTTTTAGAAAAGAAATACAGAATCAGAAAAAAATACGTTAAAAGTAAAAGGTGAACCCCTTCAGTCAAAATAACGAAGATACTTTACAAGGCACCTGTCATTTTACTTAAACATGACGTATGACGTATATATGTATTGTTTTTTCATCATAATATTATCATCGTCATATCTAATAGGTATATTAAATGTAAAACATTTTCTTTAACTATAAAGTTTGACATTAGATGAACGTAAAATATTCAGCGGACCCTCCGAGGACCTCACCTCTGTCGTCCTCCTGGCCTTTTCAGAACTTGCGGTTTTTTATAGTCCCTCAGGCGCGTCAAACGGTTTTGTCGAAAAACCAAGCTTTTGTTCGGTCCCTCACGTAAAATTAAATTTCTGAACAAATTAATAGTCTCGTTCAAATTTCTGGTTTAAACGTTAATATTTGCGAAAGATATTTAGAGGGTTAATGTAAAATTTTAAATATGAAGCTTAAAGTAGCGACAGGTCAAACTTGCAGAGGAAAAGGTTGTTCGCTGGATATTGAAATATTTAGGTCACGAAGTAACACTATGAACTTTAAGACCGATGCTTGTACATTTATATCCAGATCACGAGGACAGAATATGATTCAGATTCACAAGACAAACAAATAGAAACCAGATCTTCTGCTTTTTGCGTATCGATTAACGTGCTGGGATCGTTTGACAGCTTGTTTTTGAGCTAACACTGATACAATATGTCGGTACCTTTATCAACTCCCACTCGTACTATGGAGCATACACAGTCGGAAACAGACTTAAATACCCTTCAATCAACCGATATACAATTTACGAATGTAAACAGATACAAAAGGATCCGCACTAGCCAGCCTGGCTCACCAAATTTGGAACAGAATTTCAACTCAGATATAAAAGACTTACTAGTAACCTGGAAAAACGAATTTCAAACAAAAATAGATGAGATACACAGCAGCCAAAATCTTCTTATTACAAAGCTTACGGCGGAAATCAGGGACCTGAGGAACCAGAATGGCAAAATTCAGAAAGCGAACGACGATATGGTGCAATCGATGACGTTTATTAATAAACAGTATGAGGAAATTAAAAAGAGTCTGGAAAGCTTACACAAAGATCGCAGTGAACAGAATAGGTGTATTGAAAATATTGAGAGACAGATACAGGACTTACAGCACAAAAACAGATCTTCTAATATCGAAATTAGAAATTTACCACAGTCGGAAAAGGAAACTCCCGCAGATTTAATAACTACAGTGTGCAAGATCGGGCAAGCTGTCGGGACTCCAATCTCCTCCTCTGATTTAAGGGATATTTTTCGGCTTCCTGGTAAACCAGATTCCTCGCGCCCGATTGTAGCAGAGTTTAAAACGGTGCAAATGAAATTAGATACATTGTCAGCCATACGAGACTTTAATAAAGATAAAAAAACTGAGGACAAGTTGAACACGGAGGTGATCAAGATCCCTGGTAAGCGTGTTGCCATTTTCGTGTCTGATTACTTGCCAGTTGGTTCTAAAAAGTTGTTCTATCGGGCACGCGAATTTGCAAAACAACATAATTTCAAATACTGTTGGACACTAAATGGTAACATTTTCTTGCGCAAAAAAGATGGAGACAAACAACTACTTATATCTTCCGAAAAATCATTACTGGAATTGCGCAAGAATATTTGACTATGTTTTTTATATATGAATTCCTTAAGTAGTGTTCAAATGTTTATAGTGTCACTAGCTCATAGGCACTCTTTTGCCCAACTGTCGAGAAAGGGCTGTGGTTTTAATATGTATATTTGTTGTTCAACTGTCTTATTTAAAACTAAAATCTTCTTTAATTATAAATCTAATTGTATTACAACACACATACACTTCGTCACATACAAACACACACTTAATTTCTATCCGCAGAACCAATTTACAAAAATACACACACAATACCACTTACCTCTACAACTAAATATATATACGATATCTATTTCTTATAGATCCCTCATGTATAAATATATCTCGAACTTATCGACCATTTCCCTTATCACTCCCCAAAACCAGTGCCTTTTTTACAAATAAATAAATAATAAAATCAATGGCGAACATTAATGAAATAAATAACGAATTAGACTTAGACCCCCCATCTCGGTCATATATGTGTGATCCGGAGGACTGCCTGACATATCTCACTAACTACAGCCGCGCCCTTAAGATAATTCATATTAATATATGCAGCGTAACTAAAAACTTTGACCAATTTTGCCTAATGCTATCGACATCGAAAGTCGCGTTTGACATTATTGTATTGACTGAGTGTTGGCTTAGTAAAGCTTATACCATCCCTATTCTTGACGGTTACGTAGCTTACACGACACGTACATTAATGAATCAAAATGACGGTATAATAATTTACACTAATAAACAACTTATATGTACGATAAGTGAGCCTTATTTTAGGGGTGCCAGTTGCTTAGTCTGTCAAATTGAAAACAATGTGGGTGTTGTGGCAGTTTACCGCTCACCGTCTCTTAAAACCTCAGAGGATCATATTAACTTCGTTGAGAGTTTGAACAGTGTTTTTGATAGCTTAACGACGCAACACTCAATCCTTATAGGAGATATGAACATTAATATACATCCAAATAGTACTGACTCCATATATGAGGAATACATAACATGTAACGCATCTCATGGTTTCTTCCCTACTCACACTTTCCCTACTAGAAAAAGTCAAAGATGTGTAGATCATACTTTCGTTAAAACAAATCTTCACTCTACGACGTTAGTACTAGAATCCCACATTACTGACCATACTCCGATAGCCCTGTTTCTTGACCAATCTAAACCTATCCACAATAAAAGTCAGTGTCATAAAAAAACTTACATCAACTACCCAAATGCAAAAACTGAGATTCAAAATACTGATTTCTCTGATATAATAAAAATGGATGATGTAAATTTAGCAACTAATAAACTTATCTTGACAGTGTCAAACATTATAACCTCAAACACAAAAATCTCCACAGTCTCTAAAAGATTTGGGACCTTAAAACCATGGATGACCCCTGGTTTGGTACGATGTATCAGACACCGCGATAGACTGCATATACGGGTTAGAAAATCACCGGAGAATATGACACTCAAAATTATTTACATACGGTATCGGAATTACTGCAATCGTCTTCTACGTGAGCTGAAACTGGTATACAACAAAAACCTCATAAACGAAGCGGGCCACAATCCCAAATCCCTCTGGAAAGCCATAAAAACTGTCACTAACACCCACAAAAGAATAGACTGTCCTACTGAACTCCTGAATGGTCACGTAGACTCCAAGCAGTCCCTGAACCATATCTGTAATTTCTTCTCCTCTATGGGCAGAAATTTGGCAGACTGTATTAAAAAGAAAAACAATTCCTCTTCTTCTATCGAAACTAAGGTCTCTTCGATGGCATTGCTAGAAGTTGATGAAGCAGATGTAGAACTTATAATCTTACAGCTACGACAGGACTGTGCCTTGGGGTGGGATGGTATATCATCTAACTTCCTGAAACTGTCACGGAAGACACTGATTCCGCCCATAACACATATCTGTAATCTTGCCATTCGTACTGGTGTTTTCCCTGATGCTTTTAAAAAAGCACTCATCCATCCCATCTATAAGAGTGGAGACAGAGGCTGTGTCAATAATTATCGACCAATCTCAATACTATCTGCGTTATCAAAAATCCTTGAGAAGATTCTCAATAACTCACTAATAAAGTATATTGATAAGTTTGACATACTAGCAAAAAATCAATACGGTTTCCGAGCAAATCTTTCCACTGAGGATGCAGTCATTGACCTTACTCGTACTGTTATTAGGAACATTGACGCCAATAACAGATGTTTATGCATATTCTTAGATCTCTCCAAAGCTTTCGACACAGTCTCTGTCCCAATTTTGCTGGACAAGATGAAAAAATATGGCATACGTGGTATCACGCACAGCTTATTCAAAGACTACCTCACAAACAGAAGACAAAAAGTGAAAATAGGTGAACAGACTAGTGATGAAGTGGAGATAACGTACGGTGTTCCTCAGGGGAGTATTCTTGGCCCTACACTCTTCCAGATATACGTTAACGACCTTTGCACAATATCTCTCCCATATACCGACATATTTACCTACGCTGATGATACTGCAATCGTCATAAGAGGTACTAACTGGTCGATGGTGAAAGAGAGAGCTGAATACTCCCTGAAACAAATTATGAACTGGCTTTCTAACAATCTTCTGACCCTAAACCTGGACAAAACCCTATATATACCTTTCGCAATATCAAAAATCAATACCCCCAAACACGATTTCACTTTAAAGGCTCACACATGTACTCCAATTAATGACTGCTACTGTAAAGAATTAACTAGAGTGACTAGCACAAAATATCTTGGAATACACGTAGATAGTAGATTAAAGTGGGATGTCCAGGTCACGACAGTAAAAGGTAGAATCAGGAAATTAATTCACATTTTCAAGACCTTAAGTAAAGCGACCACACTGTCTCACTTAAAAATGGTATATTTAGCACTGTGCCAATCAGTCATACAGTACTGTATACCTGTGTGGGGGGGGTCTGGAAAAATGCAGTTTCTTGCGCTGGAGAGAGCACAGAGAGCTGTACTCAAAGTCATGAACAGAAGACCGAAGCGATATCCCACTACTCAGCTATACGAGGACAACCAGTTCTTGACAGTGAGACAGCTCTATGTCCTTAGAACAATTTTGAAAGTGCATCAAAGTGCTCGTCTACCGGACCCAAATAAACGCAGTGGGCAACTCGCCTGTCCTATTTTCAGATGTAGAACTTCTTTTGCCAGAAATCAATTCCAGATTTTAGGCTGCAAATTGTACAATTATGCAAATAAAACATTAAATATAGTCAAAATGAATAAAAACAAGGTTAAAAAGACAGTAACTGCTTGGCTGCTCCAGCTGGACTATGAAGGTACTGAAACCCTACTTAAGTTCGTAGAATAGCTATGCTAAACATTTTTTGTTTATATTACAATTGATCCTTTTTGTTGTTGTAGAAAGATATAACTGAACACATATAAATGCACACACACAGACACACAGACACACACACACACACACACTCATACACACACACACACACACACACAAACACACACACACAAACACACACACACACACACACACACACACACACACACACACAATTTATGTTAATTTAAAAAAAAAATTTAGAAAAAAAAAATATTGTTTTATCATGCCTTTATTATGTATCTGACACACGTTTCACAAAATAGCTTATTATGTGATAGATACCGATAGAGCACTGTCTTCCAACACACAGGCTTTAGCCTAGTTTGGAAGGCAGTAACAGTACCTCTTGTGTAGTATTGATAAGCCTAGTTATAAGACTTTTATTGTAACAGCATTTTCTGAGACAATAAACAATTTATTATTTATTTATTATTATTACAATAGGTAAAGCCTGTGAGAACACTTCTACTTCTTCATATTGGTGTTAATCTCAGTCACATCCGAAGCTTTCAACTCGGAACAGCCACGGGTCCCTTTTAACAAACTGCCTGCGGATTTGGCTGAACTTTGATACTTTCCGTAAAGCGACTATCATCTGACATTTAGAGTCCAATAGCTGCATTGAAGTAATGCAGTTAGAACAGTTGTTGAACTCTTTAGAACTACCCGTAACGACTGCCATAGATCAGTATCAGAATAAACGGGATATTTACCATGTTTCATTGTTTTGAGTTTCCGATATTTCGGCGCTGTAGCAAGCACGATGATCACGGAGGAACTGCAACAGCGCCGAAATATCGGAATCTCAAAACAATGTAACATGGTAAATATCCCGTTTATTCAGATACTGATGTGAGTGACCATGATAATTTAAATACCTAGACTGCCATAGATGTTCGTTAGCATCCGGGACCAACGGTTTCTCTCTCCGAGGCACGAGAAGTCTAACTTTTAAAATTATCTACGGATATTTAAAATTTATCTCTCTTCAAATATTGTGCAATTTTTTATCTTTAAATATATTTTCTTGGACAAAGATATGCATTGAACCGAAATTACAATAGCCATATGATCCCTTAAGCTTGGATTTGGGGTCCAAAATAAATAGGTATCGGGAGCTTGAGCTAAAAGAATGTACTGTAATACGTCACGGGGACGTTGCGCCGATTGGCTGCGCTCCGATAAAAGAATAGCGACGAGTTGCTGTCGCAGAACATCGATATCTTTATCGATATTTTCCACAGCAACACGGAAATCATTCCAAAGTAAGTAATATAGATACATAAAAATGTTAAGTTAGTTTGTGCATACTTAAAAAATTCAAAAAGTTCTGCATTGATTGAGCTCAAAAACAAACCCACTTCAGATATAGTTCTTAGCTATTTGCTTTTTCGCGTCGGCAGATGGAGCTGCAATCGGGGAGTAAGATTCTTTACGAATATATTCCAAGTCTGGGCGATTTTTCAACTAAGTTTTATGATACCACGTAATACGGTGAGCCATCACCGTACATAAGATATGTTTTCATACACTATTATGTAACAGTTATATGGGATAGCGAAGCGAACCACCGTATCCCTAATTGTGACACATAATGGAATACTAAAAATATAACACTATGCTATTATTGCAATATACCTACATACATATAAACACGCCTTTATCCCTGCGGGATTAGGCAGAGGCGAATTAACACCCTCGTTTCACCATAATTGTATTCCGTCCCACGTAATAGGGGGTGAGCCTATTGCCGTATTCCGGGCACTATTGTTGACTCGAGCCATGCATCTGAGGCTGAGTCTGGGCTATATATATCTGTCTGCTATTAAACAGCCCTATCCCTTAGTCGCCTTGTACGATACCGCATGGGAAGAGATGGGGTGGCCCTAATTCTAACCACGCGGTGAATAATATCATAATATGATTAATCAAGGGATACTCTATAAAACTTATGATTACAAAAAATATATCGATATGCAATAGGTGCAGCACTATCCCAAACAGAAGAACGGACTAATTTTATTGGCAGGCTTTCGGAATCTACGATAATATACAGATACGGCTATTTGACTAGCATACTTTTTACATAGGATTTTGTTGTCCTATTGAATGGACAGGGGACTGTGTTATTAAGTGTTTTCACTTTTTCTTACTCTATTTATTGTAAGGACACCCCATCTCTTCCCATGCGGTGTACGGCGACTATGGGATAGGACTGTTTAACAGCAGACAGATATATACAGATCAGACTCAGGCACAGATACAAGCCTTGATTCAATAATAGTGCCCGGAAGACCCCGGAGACCGGAAGAGGGTCACCCCATATTACGTGGGGCCGAATACAATGATTGTTGAACATTCTCCTCTGCCTAACCCTTCGGGGATAAAGGCGTGATTATATGTATGTATGTATTTCAGTAAAAAAGTAGTTATCAACCAATTAATTAGCCTATGGCAATCCAGTACTGAACATAGACCTCCCAATATTGGGAGGCTTTGACAATGTTGACATACATACATATAATCACGCCTTTATCCCCGGAGGGTTAAGCAAATGTGAATTAACACCCACATTTGATAATGATGTGAGACCTGAAATTTAACTTATAATCATCATCAATTCATGCGTGGTACACTTTCCTGCGCATCCTTCTACTCTTATGTTGATTTTCCAGGGAAAAAACGGCTGTTTAACCCCCTAACCTCGAGAAGAAAGCCTGAGGAAAAAAAATCTCTGTATCAAATTTGAACCAGATCCGTTCAATAGTTTTTGTATGATTGAGTAATAAACGGAACGCTTGCAAGATATATTCATTGTTGTTTAGATTTGCAGCATTTTATGCGCCATCTTAAAATTAAAAATCACCATCTTTTTAACATACAACACACTGCGAACAAAACTTATCATCTAGTTATTTATTATTGTTTGTTTAAGAAAACACAGCACGTAGATAAAATTTATATTTGTACGTGATACAATTATGTAGATTAAAGTACAGACGTGAGGGTCTCCCCATACTTTAATCGGATGGAACTTTAGTGTTTTGACAGACCTGTTGTTACAAGAACCAACTGTCAGGTACAGTATACCTATAAGTTTTAAAAGAACATGTAACATGTGTTACCTGATCTTTACTTTGTTGTAGGATTATGTCTTATATGAAATTTATTTTTTTCACCCTCGCAAATTGTTATTTTTTTATAGAACTTAGGCGGCAGACAAGCACATTGCCCACCTGATGGAAACATGCCCGTGACCGTGTACCGTGACCTATGAACGTATGTATCACCAGGGAGGTCATATTCGTACTTCCAACCCTGTAAGAAAAGAGTGTTACAGTGGCATCAGTGCAGAAGATACAATCAGGACAAGCCTTTGGTCTCCCCACTAGCAGCAGTCAGTTTTAAAATTAAATGCAACTAATAACTGACATTGAACGCACAGTAAACTTTAATTTATTTATTTCATTAAGATTGTTTAATCGTCGATAAACAGACTATTCAACAAAAAAGATTGATCTAATTCGAACCAGTAGTTGCTGAGATTAGCGCGTTCAAACAAACAAACATTTTTTTCAGCTTAGTAATATTTAGATTATAAAACTGAAGAGTTTGTTTATTTGAACGCGCTATTCTCAGAAAGTACAAATTAAAAAAATAATTTTCTGCTGAACTTATCAAAAAAGGTTATAGGCTATATAACATAAAGTTAATAGTTCATGGTTAATATTTTGCCTACCTCAATGCATCTCTGCATTGAGGTAGGCAAAAGCCTAAGGTAGACTGTCAGATAATGCTTTTGGCATTAAGTCCGCCTTTGTGCAATAAATTGTGCATAAAATTTAAAATAAATAAATATTTTTATTTATTTCAGTAATCAATAATCAATTTAGTGCTACTAGAAGTCTACTTAAATTAGGAAAAAAAAATTGTTATTTTAATAAACAAATCAAGAAATAATTTATAAATATTAAATACAATAAAAATAAAATAACTATTATACAACTTATAGCTAAGAACAATTAAAATGCGTCGTAGAATTCCTCCGCATCGCATGCCTCTTGTGGCAGCGTTCCCAGAAGACTGGCAGCATTGTCACGTTGTATGGCAATGCTTATTCTCTGACCTAAAAAGAGGCCAGCCTTCTGGTCACGAGAAGCGTCGACCATTCGCTTCGCAATCTCACGGAAGAGGTTGCGAGCGCTCGGACCCCATGACCCCAAAGTCTCGACTCCAAACGGCACAAATTCATAATCTCCGATGAGATTGGAGTATTTGCGCCGCTTGAGAGCCTCTGCAGAAGCAGCAGCAGCACCAGCACAGCCAGCCGTGCTAGTTATATGGGTAGGAGCCATGGTATCAACGCATGTGGCGTCCCACACCAGAGTCCTACCCATCTTCCATGGCATTAACGACATGCCATCCGGTCTCTTGCCATCGTCACGCGCCAAACCGTTTGGTTCTAGTACAGCTGGTACACCGGCGGTGACAAGAGCACGGCGGACTATGTCGTTGAGGCTGGCGTGCCGTGGAATTCGCCCAGCGCTCCTGCAGCACGACAGACCATGGTGTCCGAGTCTGTTAACGGCTTCTCCACAACGGCATTGATGCGGAGAAACACACGGCGCACCTAAACGGAGACAAGTTGCGATGCGGAAGGTAGTGTCATCTAACATAGTCCCTACGTTAGATGACGGAAGAGCTTGTAGCCAAAGACCCGATTCCCACACTCCAACCGCCAGTAAACGGGCACGCTCAGCAGCATTGGAACATGTATTTAGTAATTTTTTTCCAACTAAGCTGCAGAGCGGCCCGTCCCACTGACGCTGTGAGAAAAGGTTCCTTGGGAGATCGGTGTTTGTGTTTTAAATAAAAAAATAAACATCACGCTTATACAAAAGGGAGCGGAGCAGTAATCATAACTGTCCAAAAACCGGCAGATTCCCGTACATTATTTGAAAATTATTATGGCTTATGGTGATACGGGGCGTCGAAGTAAGCAAAGCTAGGGCAGGTCATCTAGTCTACTAAATAATTTTATTGCAACCTATGTGTGTGTTTAGCCCCTGGTGTACTGCAAAGTGATTATTATTATTACCTCGGCTAATCTCTGAAATCTCCGTGTTTATGTGACAATTGCGATGTTTCATGGGATTTCATGGGATGGGGTGTTCCGATTTTAATTCAACTTTCTTTTGTTTACGCAGTTCCAAGATACATATTATTATATTCACGCCTGTAAACCACCTGTGGGGTAAATGGATGTATATTAACACCCGCGTGTTACACGATTATTATTATATGATCACTGATTATTATATTAATATGATTACGGGCTGTTAATATGACTTACATTCTCAAATTATAACTCTGAATTATACCTGTGGAAAACGTCAACGCAAAATGTCAAATCAGTGAGTGAATGACTTTAATGCTATCGGCCATCTTTACAGGCAGTTGACGTTTGACAGAGCTTGTGTAAACACTAAGGTCAGTACTTTGAATATTTATAATTGTAACTCGAATAAAATGCGATTATACTTTGTTAATAGCTTGTGAATTGTTTGATTTATACGACTCCTGCTATCTCGATTACACGCGTTTCGAACTGCTATGATTTTTGGCTACACGTAAAAGGGGGTGGGCCTGTTGCTATGAAGCAGTTACCGTATCACGTGCGGTATATTTACTGTCGAATGTCTGAAGGATGTCTTATTAGAAATAATTTATGAATTTTGCAATAATTTCAAGAAAGAATGAAGATTTAGATTTTTGAAAAGCCTTCGATTAAGCCGCTAAGCCGAGTACCGCCATTATAACGTTTTACGTGTCTGTAATAGTGACCCTCTTTTCTGAGACTTTGCCTTTAACTTACCATCAGGCAACGTGAACTGAAATTGGCGTGTCCTTTATACAAAAGTCGGTCAAGTGCGAGTCGGACTCGCTCACCGAGGGCTCCGTAACTACATAAACCGTAATATATTTTGACTGTGTTGACTTAGAAGTTTGATTTTTGTACAGTTTCAAGACTTTATAGACCTGAGTACCTATTTGGTATTAATTTCAACTTGATACCTTCACGCATTCCTAAAAAAAAGGTCTTGACAGACAGACAGACGTATAGACGGACAACAAAGTGATCCTATAAGGATTGCATTTTTTTTCCTTTTGGAGCATGGAACCCAAAAAAATGACCGGAAATCTTACCTACGTGGTACGTAACTCCCGTTGCGTTACACGGGGGAACAAAATCTATGAACTCAATTGAATTAAAAGAAAATTGCCTCAATAATTAAAATTAAAAATAAATTTTAGCATAAATGCACAAGTTAATTAAATACACACAATCAATCAATTATTACTTAACGCAATAACGGTTAACTTACATACATACCTTTGGTTTGCCTGACGTAGTGATTTTCTGCGCAGTCGGATAGACACCGGACAGTTTGCTCACAGAATAGGGGTACGTGACGATACATGTCCAAAACAACATTAAAAATATCGAGAAGTGTGGGTAGAGAAAGAACCTTCTATATCACGAGCTCGAAGACGGCGGGCGTGCACCGTTGAGCCAGTCAGCCTGTGACCATGGCCGGTGTAACCTGGCCGAAACGTCAGGCAAATCCAATGTCCAACAGGAATTAATGCGATCATGGTGAAGGTGCTTCACCATGATCGCATTAATTCCTGTTAATATTATTGTATATCCAAGAACGTTAGATTTTTTAAACCTCTTGTGGAATGTGGATTACGTGGCGTATGGACGTGTGTAACACCAGAGGAGTCACATTTGCGTTGTAAGCAAAGAGGTCCGCATCATTGGGAATCCCGAGGTCACGAACACCCTAGAACCTTTACAGATGCGTAGAGTTGTTGCGTCCATGGCTGTATTTTACCGTCTGTACCATGGTGAGTGTTCTGATGAGCTCTTCTAATTAGTCCCACCCTCCCCTTTCATACACAGGACTACACGTGCAGGTCTTAGATGTCATCC
The DNA here is from genome assembly GCA_963662185.1 of Eilema griseolum. Lineage (NCBI taxonomy): Eukaryota > Metazoa > Arthropoda > Insecta > Lepidoptera > Erebidae > Eilema > Eilema griseolum. The sequence continues at coordinate 11,167,117 of OY759255.1, forward strand.
GCACACGGTGCAGAACATCCGATCAAGAACCAAGCGGTTAGGTGACTCTTTCCTCTGTCGCACCATTAAGACCTGGAATTAATTACCAGCTCACGTGTTTCCTTCTTCCTACAGTCCCGGGTCCTTTAGCAGGGCGTGAAAAACCATATGAGGAGGCCGCCAAGCTGAGTGTCACCATTGTCACATGGTATGTGTAAGTAATGGTGACCCTCTTTCTGAGACTTTGCCTTCAGCTTACTATCAGGCAAGGCGAAGTCTAATTGACGTGTTCTATATATAAAAAAAAAACCAAAATAGTATATACACAAAATTACTAATGTTCATTAGAAACAAAAATTAAGAAATTAAATACTTGATTAGTTTAAAATATTATTCTTGTATTTTGATACTCAGCTTAGAATATCGATTTATAAGTCTAGTACTGGGGATACATGGTCAATGACAATCTATCAAATCTGTTAAAGAAAATCGAGATGTAGGACTGAGTGTCTTTCTGAGATGAAACTTTTGGATTTATGGCGTGTGTATAGGGCGTGAAAAAACATATGGCCGTCAAGCTGAGTGTCACCATTGTCACACGGTATGTGTAAGTAAAATGGCGCACATTGGGAGAGGCCTATGTCCAGCAGTGTATTGCGGTGAGCTGATTGATTGATTAATTGATTGATTGATGTGTAAGTAATGGTGACCCTCTTTTCTGAGACTTTGCCCTCAGCTTACCATCAGGCAAGGCGAAGTCTAATTGACGTGTTCTATATATAAAAAAGAAGAGAGATTCTGTGCCGTCAGTGTAGAAGACAAAGCAGGACAAGCCTTTAGTCTTCCCACTTACAGCACAAACTCTCCAGTGAGCTACGGGTATGTATGTACCTATACCATAATCGCCTTAATTCCCGTTAACAGTATTGTATATCTGGGAACGCGATATTTTAAAAGCTATTATTAACGCAATAAGTTAGATAATTGATTGATTATTTGTATTTAGTTTACTGTTAACGTACAGGCGTCTGTCACTGTAAATATTTTGTATTGAAATTTTATACCTCAATTTACAGCCTTACATATTTTGCACCAAGAAAATTTATTGTACCATTATAGCCGTAAATATAACTAGAGAAACTAACTCGAGTATCACACATTGTGAATATTTCATTGGAGCTAGACAGGCCTCGTCTCGGGGGCAGAGAGGTCAACTACTGTCCTTATCCTATTTCTAAAGGTCATTTAACAAATGTCGACGAAGAGGTACAAAATACTGAGGTACAAGTACGAATTTAGTTGTTTGTGGAAATATTACTGGAATTTTATTTCTGAGCTCTGCTGGCGACTTCGTCTGCGTGGACTTAGATCTTGATGAAGTCCTCAGTCATTTAGCAAAATAAAAGAAGCTTAATCGATTAACATAGAGAAACACTTGAATCAGTTCAGGTGGTATTCGAAACCATGACCTCTCCCTTTCAGGGGGAATGTTCGGACCACTGATCCACCGAATCTCATCTAAGGATATTTAATTCTTCATATATATATCCATCTCAGTGGTTAGAGCATTCGCCCTGTAAGGTAAAAGTCGCGGGTTCGAAGCCCGCCTAAAGTGATCAATTTTTTTCTTCAATGTTTAGCATACTAAAAATGCTTTAAAATTTAATTCAAAAATAGTCTAAGGTTACATAGCATATACAGCTAGTCCCTGAACTACAATATGGGGTTCTGTAAGAAAGATTTCTGCAAGAAAGATCTTAGAAGGTACCTAATGGGTAGAAAGCACGAGTGTGGCACTCCTGGTGTTGTAAATACACGTACATAGGCAACGGTAACAAATTTCCATCAGGTGAACCGTGTACTCATCTGCACTAAGGGGTATAAAAAGGTTACGCCTTATATCAACTAGCCTGAACAAACAGAAAGTTGTTTAAAAAAAAACAATCTTCAAAATATATGTACAAGTATAACTTCCAAATTACTGCACCACAATCTATATTCTATTGTCGTGTTCGTAATTTAAAAAGTATTTTTTATAAAAGACAACTAGACTGTAGTCTTTTAGCAGTAGCAGTAGCAGTAGCTGTAGCAGTAGCTGTAGCAGTAGCAGTAGCAGTAGCAGTAGCAGTAGCAGTAGCTGTAGCAGTAGCTGTTGCAGTAGCTGTAGCAGTAGCAGTAGCTGTAGCAGTAGCAGTAGCAGTAGCTTTAGCAGTAGCAGTAGCAGTAGCGGTAGCATCCAGTAGAATGCGGGAACGGTATCAAAATCAAATGCAGGAGAGCAAAAATTTATTCTTATTACTTCTGTAGCGTGGGTAATGGTTGATAGTTAAATTTAGGCGGTGTAAAATTCAAATGTGAATTATAACAACAGGTGAGTTTAAATTTCATACACGTTGTTTTATTGTTGCCATCTAAAATATAGGATTACAGTCGTTTAGAAGACTGGCAATGATTTGTATACGGAATGGGATATAGGATACAGCAAAATTTTGGCATGAAAATGGAGTAGGTATACAATAATGTTAACGGGAATTACCGCGGTCATGGTGTTAGTACACACATACATACACAACCTGTGACCACGGCTGGTGTAACCTGTTCGAAACGTGAGACAAATCAAAGGTGTACCTACACCATGATCGCGTTAATTCCCGTTAATTTTATTGTATATCCAGAAAAGTGAGAGTTTATAAGTTATATTTTTTTTATACCTCCGTGGCCTATGGATGTGTGATACACCAGAGGAGTCACACTCGCGCTGCCGACCCTATAAGTAAAGAGAGATTCTATGATTTATTTATTTATTTTATTTATACTTTATTGTACACACATATATTACATTAATATAACAAGATGAGGTGTAATGTACAAAGGCGAGCTTAACTCAAAGTTGAGTTCTCTTCCAGCAAACCAAGTTAGTGTAGACGCCAAAGCAGGACAAGACTAATCTTCCCACTGACAGCACAAACTCTTCAGTGACCTCTGGCTACCCTACTCACCGCTGGGAACACAACACAAAGTTATTATGACTGCGGTATTCTGTAGGACGGAGGTACTTCCCCAGTCGGACTGCTCAATTGGTCGAAAATACCGTCGTGTCTTGCCTCCTACCTAGATTAATGGGTGCTAATCTGAAATCAAACTTACCCTTGTCACACACACTTTAGTCTTAAAGTTATAGGGATATTTATAATGTTGTATTGTTCTAAGATGCCGATATGTCGGCGCTGTTGCATGGTAAATATCCTGATAACTTTAATACTAAAATACAAATATCAAATAGAAAAATTTTAATCAAATTAAAAAAAACAACATGAATTATTACTATTAATTAATGCAGGTTTATATCCAAAAGTCGAAAATACAAAGTACATATTTAGGGCATAATGTTAAAGAATAGCCAGCTGGTTATGTAGCTTTTTCCACGTTGAGTCTTTTTTCGATTCGTTCAACTTTTCATCTATTTACATCATCATTATAAGTGATGACTTGTGCAAAAATGCTTTAGACATTAAAGTAGCAAATGTGGAACTCTATCACACCGTTTTGTAATACTTTTTGTTTACCCTTAGAACAAGTTTTTAATTCAACATGATATTTGAACCACGAGACGGAATGATTCAGTAAGTGTAGGTACGATTTTAACACATATGATTTTAAACCTTATTTGAATGTAAAAATAAATTTTTCACTAAAATAAATATTTATATTCAAACTTTTCAATAAACTATTAAATAAAACTATAACAATTATTATATAACATATAGTTAAAAATAATCAGAATTTCGTCGTGGTAGAATGTTCGACTGCTACGCAGGTGGCGCGGGTTCGATTCCCACTCAGTGTAAATATTTTACGTACCATAAATACGCAAGAATTTTTAAACTTACGTAGACTTCTAAAATTAATTTCAAAATTTAACTACGGGTGATTCTAAAAGATTAATAACATCACGAAACCGTAGGTAGATTTTATTATGACTTACAGAATAAAAAAATATGTTTTTCTTTCTAATCGAATTTAAATCATGCATTTTGAAAACGTGATGTTACTAAATGATCAATATACAGACTAGAATTTTAAGGTATCCAGGTCCGATCCATCCATACAGCTCAGTCTGATCAGGTTGCCTGGAAGAATTCGCTTCCAGCGATAAGGCCGCCCATTGTACATTAAACTGTATGCATGCTGCTACCTACAAGTTCTACTGTAATCTAACATAATACAAACATAAACTCACGCCTATATCCCCGAAGGGGTAGACAGAGGTGCTAGCACCCACATTTCGCCAGTTTATGTTTAGGTCCCAATAGGTGGCGAGCCTATTGCCATTAAGAGGGGCACTTACAAACCTGCAATAAATACACACATAACTTCGAAAAGCACCGAAACGTCATTAGTGTGTGCCATGGTAAAACCTGGGATCGAACCCGAGACCTCGTCTCATTAGTCCATTTCCCATACCACTAGGCTACTGCGGTAATTTTTCCATCAAAAGGGACTGGTGACGATTTTAACTCTGTCGTGGATGTCGACTGTTTCTATTTCATGTCATGACCTCCGTGGCTTAGCGGTAGATCATTCGACTGCTATGCAGGGGGCGCGGGTTCGATTCCCGCTCAGTGCAAATATTTGTATGCATGAATATGGATATTTGCATTGGTATGGGTGTTTCTATGTATAATATGTATGTATTTACAAAAAAAAAAAGGAATCTATGTATGTTTATTCGCATTCTAGATCCCATTTTTAAGTAAGCTAGTTAAGCTATGCTTACTATGGGTCTAGATAGCGTTGTGTGGAACGTTGTGAAATATATTTATATATATTTATATTTAGTTCATAGGAATAGTTGGCATATTAATCGCTTCAAAATTGCATTCATTATATTTGCAACGTTTTAATGAATAATTGTTTGACCTAAATAACTCCTTTGGTGGTAGCGCAAGTCACGAACGGCCTCAGTGATTGACGCGGCCATTTTAGAAAGCTTATTTTTTTTTTAAATATAATAATCCAATAATTTAAAGTCTTGTTTTGAAACACTTGCATAATTTATATAATTACAGCCTATCTGTTACCTATGTATACTTAGGTGAACTCCCCATTTCCGGGGTCGGAGTTTTGTAGTCCCCATATCCAAGTAGGGCCAAATCGAGATCTTGGGTCAGCCGGGGTGCGAGGATATAGACATGTCAACCTCACCTTCGGTAACCAAAAACGACACCCAGGCGCCATGTGTTAGTCGGTTCGACTCCAACATAACCAGTCCCACCGGCTTCAGTGGGAGTGGTATCCGTGGATATTTATCGCACGTAAAAAGAAAGTATATTTAGGTGTCTTGCCTGTATATTCGCAAATCCACGAAGGGGAAGGCAGAGATGTATAACATATTTAGTTATTTTCCTTATGTTACTACCTTTACAGGGAAATGATAAAAATATATATGTATTAACTAATATTTTCGAACCTACGTAATAGCGGGCAAACCCGTTGCCATCAGGTGGGCTCTTTGTCATGTGCTGAATGTATGTTTACTGTCAACTAGAGAACAACCCTATCCTTAGTTACCTTCAATGATGCCCGAGTAAGGTCAAAAAAAATAAGCTTGCTACTTGGTAATTAAAAATTTGACTCCGGAGTCCGGTTTTGAAAGCAGTCGCTGAAATAATTATGAAGACGTTTATTACTTATATTCACCAAATAACACTCACTGTCAGTCGTCTAATTTATTTTCTTTTTCAAATTTGCGATTAGCGTAACGAGATCACAGATCGCCATTTGCTACGATCCTGACATATTCCTCTCGTTTCATTCACTCTTATTACATTCTTCATGCATGCTCGGCGGCTTAGAGTACTCCTGACCTGCCCCTTTTTTAATATATGAATAATATATGAATATATATATGAATAATAATGGCCATTCGAGAGCTAAGATCTATATATATGGGACGAAGGATACCCTTTGTAGTTCACATTCTTGAAAGTTAATAACAAAACAGAATAACTTAATTTGCCATAAAAGTATTCCGAAAGATCGGTCTTCCAATATTCTAAATTCTTTAATCGTAAACTATTTAGTAAAGCAGTTTAAATAAAGTGTACTTACTTCTGGTTTATATTTTTTTACGTACAGTAATTTAAGAACGGGTATGATATAACATTACATTAACTCACGCCTATATCCCCGATGGGGTAGGCAGAGGTGCTAGCACCCACATTTCGCCAGTTTATGTTTAGGTCCTAATGTAATAGGTGGCGAGCCTATTGCTATCAACCAGGCACTTATAAACCTGCGATAAATTCACACATAACTTCGAAAAGCATCGAAAAGTCATTGGTGTGTGCCATGGTAAAACCAAGGATCGAACCCGAGACCTCGTCTCTGCAGTCCATTACCCATATCATAATTTGCTTAAATAATTAAATACATTAAAGTAATTTAAGTAGTAATTTCATCTATATCCTGTTATACCTATCTTCTTCACCCTAGCGTTAATCCCAGTCGCTTCCCAAGCTTACCAGTCTGACGGCGGATTTGTCTGAACTTTGATATTTTCTATGAAGCGACTGTCAACTGACCTGACTGTTGTGAAAACACAAAGGCGATTTCACAGCATTGTAGCTAGACCAGTTATTAATCATTTTTAGGACTCCTATTACCCGTAAAGATTTGATTGCGATACACTTATGTTCGTATGGCAACCGGTACCATCGGCTTAAGGTGCTCTCCGAGGCATGACCAGACCAATGTAAATACTCATATTCAAGCATAAAAATATTTGCACTGAGCGGGGATTGAACCCGCACCGCGTTCACTACTGCCACGAAACAAAGTCAAAGTCAAAAATCATTTATTCTGTATAGACCATTATATCGGCACTTACAAAACGTCAACAAAATAGGATTATGAATATCAGTTTAGTAAATGGACCACCGCACCGGTTAGAAACGCGACTGGAAACGCACAGAGGCTGTTTATATTTTTGACTTTTTTTAAATAGATTTATTTATTAATATGGTGTTTAAACAGAGCTCAGGCTACCCTTCTCATATATTTTTTGTTCAAGAAATGATTTCTTTGAACAACATTTCTTTGCAAACAGTAAAGTATTATGTTCCATTCCGACAATGATATGAAAACCTTTTTCTTTCCCCGCTTAAGCCAATCTCAATTTACATTTAAAACGGCCATGATCCAATTTTCGAATCTCAGAAAAATTCCACTTCTGTGTAAGAAACTTCCAAAGGCATCTATTGACGTGGACGATGAAAAATCACCGTTTTGCAAACGCTTTCATTAGCTTCACGAGAAACTGGATAAAATATGACGCCTCGATCTTAAAGGATTAATGTTCCAAGTGTGAATATTAAGGACAAATTTTGTAATAAGCAAAAATTTCTGACGTTTTGGTGTTTGGTCCCTCTGATTATATTCATCTCAGAAGACTCATTATTCCTTAAAAGCACGGTATAACTTACTTTTCCCATAATTTATATTCACTAATGAAAATGGCATACATATAAGACTCCCGAAATTGGGAAAGGCTGTACACCTTTGTAAAAAATTGCTATGTGTCTGATATATGTGTACCATACCAAAAAAAAAAAAATAGGACATCATTCATAGGTTTCGATAATTCGTACGAGTATCAATGAATGTCTCCCACTGTCGCTGCAAAACGGATATATATAGGAAAATTTGGATGGCTTCAGGCGAGGTCCGGTGGCTAGTGGTTAAATTTTTTTTTTTTTTTTTTAAATTATTTATTTATTCAATTCATCTACTCACATTATATTCCTTTGGGCCGTTCAAGTATTACGTAAGCAGATTTATTACATTCAATTACTACCTTACAGGGAGAATCCCCTGTAAGGTAAAGATAGCAGGTTTGAATCCAACCATAAACTCACGCCTATATCCCCGAAGGGGTAGGCAGAGGTTCTAGCACCCACATTTCGTCAGTTTATGTTTAGGTCCCAATGTAAAAAAGGTGGCGAGCCTATTGCCATTAACGAAGCACTTATAAATCTACGATAAATACACATATAACTTCGAAAAGCATCGAAAGGTCATTGGTGTGTGCCATGGTAAAGCCTGGGATCGAAACCCGAGACCTCGTCTCAGCAGTCCATTACCCATACCACTAAGCTACCGCGGTTATTTCAGTTATCCAACCTGAACCGATTAATTCTTTTCTACCTTAATAGATTTTAATCATATAGAAACTATTCGATCTTGAGGTTATAAATGCTTTCATGACGAATCTCAGACAGATAATCTTATTTAACTAAAAGAATATTCGCTGCATTATTTAAAAGAGAAATGCTACCAATTTACGGAGGTAATTTCTCGCCTGAAAAAAAAACCAATAAAGTCACAATGCAAATATTATGCGAATAATAAAAACCACCAATCGCAAATATATCTAGTGATAATCGAATGAACTCGTACTCGATGTTTAATTATTAAGCCCAGCGTATACCAGCCAGCCGTAAACCGTAAATAATAATTTAATGATCTCGATGCGATGAAGCACCGATTGTACTAATCGATTTGTATATTCAATTACTATTTATGTTTGACCTTGTATTATGAATATCGTTGGTTTTAGCATTGATATGCTTAACATTATCGAAGTTTTCGTTAATCAGGAGCCAGTCGCAGTGGCCGAACTTGGCCGGTAGAGCAGCAACAGCAATATGCTTAACCATTAACCATTAAATAGGAGGTATGACACGGTGGTATTTCCGCCCAATTGAGCAGTCCGACTGGGGAAGTACCTCCACCCTACAGAATACCACGCTTATAATAACTATGTGTTGTTTTCCCAGCGGAATAGCCAGAGCTCAATGGAGAATTTGTGCTGTCAATGAGATGACTAAAGGCTTGTCCTGCTTTGTCCTCTACACTGGCGGCATAGAAACTCTGTGCTTAGAGGGTCAGTAGCACAAGTGTGGCTTCTCTGGTGTTACACACGTCCATAGGCCACGGTAACCACTTTCCATCAGGTGGGCCGTGCGCTTGTTCGCCACCTAAGTGGTATAAAAAATAAAAATATGCTACTATGTAACGCTAATCTTGTATTTTTTCCATTACTAATTATAAAGTACATAGTAACAAAGTAATTACTAAGTAACTACATATATATATTTTGAGTCAACTATAATCACATACCCCGCCGAGAAGTCATCTTCTGGAAATGCGGCCTAGGACTTCAGAGAATCTGTTCTGTTCCCAATAGCCTAGGCAGAGACCACAGCATGTTTCCACTTGCTACGATCTTGGTATATATCTTACACATCTTCTACTTTAATAATGTTTATCCGACTACGCCAGCGAGGGTAATGTGTTAAGCGCGTATTTATGCATGTAGTTTTCTTTGTTCCCCTCTACAAGCCTAACGGCTGGACGGATTTTGATAAATCGGCTCTTAAAGGAAAGGTATATCTTCTGAGAGTCATAGGGGATAATATAAAATCGCAACAAATACTATACGGTGGATTCTTGGTGCTAAAATGAGGGTTGTCAAAAAAAAATATTATTCAAATTTAGCTATCGAGTAGGGTAGCAAAATGAAGGGAATTTGAAGGAAATTACAAAAATATATATATGTCATATCATAACTTAAAAGTTTAAAACAAAATTCATCATTACAAAATAACAAACCCGACTGCTGTCTAAAAGATCGAAACGAGTTTGATAGCAGGCGGTACCCATTTCCTCCATTTTTCACTTTCATGACCGCACATTTATCCACTCCAAACTCCATCCTGATGGAATCACTAAAAACTACAATTTTTTTGGTTGACCGTACTTACGTAAGACATAAATTTGTTGATTTTATTCGTGGTTCCAAAATACTCCTCATGTTTGATAGCAGGCGGTACCCAATCATAAACCGAAAGAAAATTAATGGGTTAGGGAGTCTTTTTTAATAGTCATATTATTTCATACTAATTAATATGATCGTCGGGTGCAGTTACTCTTGGGCTGGTACGCCATACTTACCAGGTTGCATAAAGACTTCGAGGCCATGTCAAGTACGAGTGGGGATAATAATGTTGGGGATTCTGTGGTCCCCACACCCGAGGAGAGGGCCACATACAGAGAGATGGCCCTAAGTCGGCCGGGGTGCCAGGGATATGACTGGTGACCTCACCTTCGACAACCAAAAACGACCCACAGGCGGCGTGCGTTTGGTCGGTTCGTGTCCGACATAACCTCTTCCACCGGCTCCGGTGGGGGCGTATCCGTGGGGATTTTTCGCACGTAATAAAAAAGTGGGGATAATAATGTAGTCTTACTTATTATTCTTATGAAATATGCATCGTAGGAGCCCAAAGTCATTAATTAACTCACTTCACGTGAGTGGTGTTCATTACTGATAAATGTCATTAATAAATGATGCTATCAATTTCATTATTCAGGAATTCATGCCTCTGGAAAATAATGCATAAGCGTTAAAGTAATGAAATCGGTAGAACGAAAAGAATTATATTTTATTTTTATTTATATTTGCATCCTAGTTTTATCGCGAATTTCACTCATATTTTTTGGTTTTACTAAACCAATCGTAATCAAACAACCGTAAAATTTTGAGTTTATAATTTTATTTTATTATTTAAAAATTTATTAATACCCTTCAAATAAAAATAAACGCATCAAGATCCGTTCTATAGTTTTTACTTCCATTGTGGACAATAATATGCATTTGTTTCTTCTTGCTTCTATATTCAAAGTCCCAAACTTCGCCGTCATATTATATAAAAGCAATCACTACTTTCATCGCCTTAAAACGCTGATTCACATGTCAAAATGGAGCAAGCGACATAGGTTATTTAAACAAAAAAGATCCTAAGCAAATCATAATAATATACAATTGACTGAACAATGCTTTGCCTGTCAACTCTCATTGTCGATTATAGTAGTCTTTCAACTGACTATAAATTATTCAGAAATTCCCAACAAAGGCACATAGAAAAAGTAAAATCAAAACTCGTATCCACATTTTTTTATTTGTTATAAAATTTTGTAATAATATTTCGCGCTATTTGAGGTTTCTGTACAAGAGTCAGGGGTGCAAACGTGGCCTGAATACATGTATTGTTAACAATAGAAATGAAATGTCCCGAAAAATCCTTAAATTTTCTGAGCGAAATAGTGGAATGTTTGTTTTAAAACAACTTTCTTTGTGATTGCTGTATCCTCGTGTCTACATCTGTACTACTCATAGTACGTAAGAAAGACAAAAATCTGTAGCAGTATTTTTGAACGAATAGATTAATTTGTTTTAACAGTGACATCTATCAGATATTTAGGTATATGAAAATAAATTGAACAAAACTTCACATCGGTCATTTCTTTAAAAAATGGCGACGGAGCAGGAAAGTGCGGCCGTGCGCTCGCGCATAGGTAAGTCAATCCATTGAAATTTAGTCAAACTCTTGTAAACTTCTAGATTTTCAGTAATTAGTAAGTAATTAATACTTTGAGGTGCAGGCATACACTGATATTTCCGTTCAAAAGTTAATAATGCTCACATATCCATGAATTGATTTTCTACGTCCTTTGTATAGAACAAATGTAGGTAGTTAAAGTTTTGATACTTTTACTGCTTCTGTCCTTTGTATAGTACATTGGAAGACAATTTGAATTATTTATGTATTTTTCAGGTATAACAGATACTGACATAAGTGAAGTTTTAAATGACTCTGAATGGGACTTTTCCGGGGATGACTGTGACGACGATCCGGAGTTTCTGCCTCCAGAACTTTCTCAAAGAACGAATAACCACGAGACTAGTGAGTCGAACAGCTAAGATGAAGATGATTATGTCCCAATTTCCCCGCCAGTTTCTCCAGCACTATCCGATAGTTCTTTATCGCGATCTCGTTCTAGAGGACGTGGAATAATAAGACGTCGGCGTGGACGGCAATCTGGTCGCGGACGTGACTCAAATCAAACCCAACCGTCATCTCCATCTATACGACGAATTGCAATCAGGAATCGCCACATAAATGATGGTATACAAGACACGTGGACAAGAGACGCCTTAGAACCGGAAATTAACGATCTAATGCAACCCAGCTACAGCTACAGCTACTGGTATAAATTCTACGATCAATATATCGACGATGACATTTTGAGAATAATGGTGGACTGCTCAAATAGAACACATATTCGAGAGACAGGCAGATTGATGGGGCTAACGTTGAGAGAACTAAAAGTATATATAGGAATTACTATGATTATGTCAGCATTACAGTACCCTCAAATTGATATGTACTGGTCAGAAAAATGGAAGGTTCCTATTATTGCTATGGCTATGACGAGAAACAGGTTTTATTTCGTAAGGTTGCACCTAAAGTGTGTTTATGATGCTGAAGTAACGGCTGAACAGAAAATAAAAAAGATTTGGAAAATACAACCACTATTTGATAGAGTTCTGAACGGTTGTCATCAACAAAACCGGCCAAAACAAATGAGTATAGATGAAATGATTATTCCTTTCACCGGAAAATGTCCAATGCGTCAGTATTGTCCCAATAAACCGAATCCTGTTGGCCTGAAAGTATTTGTTCTTGCTACACCACAAGGTGTAGTTTGTGATATGGTTGTCTATGAGGGAGATACTACATTCCCAGGCTTAGTAAATCAAGGATTTGGTTCAGGTGAATCTGCAGTTCTATATTTGACTCGTACTTTGGTTCCTGGGCATTTTTTGTTCTTTGACCGTTACTTTACTTCTTCAAAATTGTGTGATGAACTATTGAAGCGTGGGTTCCATGGTACAGGCACTGTTATGAAGAATAGAGTGCCTAAAAGCTGTTGTTTGACAGAGGAAAAACTGTTTCGTAAAAAAACTAGAGGAAGTAGTGAAGTTAAAGTAAGGGAAGATGGAAAACTCGCTGTAACAATGTGGCTTGACAACAAGCCTGTTTTAATGATGTCAACATGTTACTGTGATGAAAACCACGACGAGTGTGAGCGATGGTCCAAAAAAGACAAGAGGTATGAAAAAGTAAGAAGGCCTGAAGTGATTAGGTTGTATAATCAGAATATGGGTGGAGTGGATCTCACTGACCGAATGCTATCAGTCTGTCCATCGCGTAACCGAACAAGAAAATGGACAATACGAGTTATCTCACACATTTTTGACCTTGCTGTAGTCAATGCTTGGCTACAATATAGAGATGTTGAAAAAAAAAAGGGTAAGCCAAATAAAAATATTATGCAGATGAGAGAGTATAAATTGGATTTGGGCACAAAATTTGTGACAGACAATGAAGTAGAAAGTGATTGTAGTTCCGGAGGGGAAGAGTACCAAGAACTTGAACCAAAACATATGAAGCGTAAGGTTCTAGTAAAACCGATACCCTCCAAGCAAAGCCGTAGGAAAGCTGCTTTACATTTACCCGATTATGGTCCGAAGCAATCACGTTGTAGGGCAAGCGGGTGTGACAAAAAAACTACAGTTTTTTGTAAAAAATGTGACATTTACCTGTGCTTTACGCCTAATCGTAATTGTTTTACCAAATTTCATGAAGGTAATGAGTAATCTTGTTTATTATAAGTAATGCCTACTTTATGATCTCTAGTATGTTCCTAATATTTACGACTGATTATAATTAACGTTGACCTTTATGTTTGATTTTTTGGAGAAATGTTGAATTTTGAGAGTTTTGTTCATAGAATTTTAAGTTTTTACTTTCTTTTTTTGTATTTTTTTATAATAAAATTTAATATTAAAAAAACTGTTTCTTTTTTAGTTTATTATCGTAAACATATCCTATCATAAGTACAATTTATTTACTAAACCTTTCCTATGTCTTTCATAAAGAACATAGTCATATCATCGCTTTGTCCTTTATAAAGGACATAGGGAAAAATCATTTTCCGAGAGGTGAGATTTTTTTCACTATTTTTCCGATACATGTTAACATGTAAGGAATACAAATATAAAGTTTCAACAACATACTGAAGAAAAAGTGTAGCTGGTAGGCAGGAGGGTATACTATATATGGTTATATAAATAATATATTGTGTGCTTACCTAAAGTAAACTAGCTGCTACGCGAGTACACCCGAGTAGAGATGATCCTGTTTCCTCACGACATAAGAATCTATTTGCAGGAAGAGAAAGTAGTGTATGCACCAAATTTCAGGCAAATTCATTCAGGAGTTTGAACATGATTGAATGAGATAGATCCAAACATCTTCTCAAACTTTCACATACAATAGTAGTAAGTAGTCGTAGTATGTTATAATGTGTCTAATTTTTTACTACTTAGTTTTGATAAATAAATAATGGAAAATTTAGTGAATAAATCAGGGAGCTTCATCTGCCAACAAACTGTTATACAGTTTGGTAGAAGAAAAATTATTGTAACAAGGCTTGTTTTCCGTAAATAATTTTTAATTCATTTATTATTATTTATTTCATTTCATGCGCACTAATTAATCATAGAACTGAATTATCATAAAAAATAGAATTATACTGTCTGAAGTTCACGCAAATATCTCTACTTCATATCTTTTTAATGATTTCAAACTACCAATATTTAGTGTAAATGTAGTCTAAACGATGGGTTAAATGTAAATAATAACAACAAATAAATGAGATAGAATCTGTTGAAAAGTGCTTTTACTTCAGAGAATTAGTTTTACTAAAGTATGATTGCTTACGATGAAATTTGAACATAACATAACATAAGCTCACGCCTATATCCCCGAAGGGGTAGGCAGAGGTGCTAGCACCCACATTTTGCCAGTTTATGTTTAGGTATGATGTATGTAATAGGTGGCGAGCCTATTGCCATTAACCGGGTACTTATAAACCTGCGATAAATACACACATAACTTCGAAAAGCATCGAAAAGTCATTGGTGTGTGCCATGGTAAACCTGGGATCGAACCCGATACCTCGTCACAGCAGTCCATTACCCATACTACTAGGCTACCGCGGTTTACCGTGAATGAAATTTGAACTTCTATTTATATATATTCATATTCATGGCATGCGGTTACTAAATGAATATTTTGACCTGAATTCAAGTAAACCATTCAGCTACTCCACAATCGTATAATAAAACTGGTCGAGTTACAACGTATCTCACAAGTTGTGGATGTCCACGTCGTCTATGGAATATTTTCAGTGCACAACCTTATTGTTGGCGAGTACAATGCTTGTATCGGCTTGTTCACAATACGTATTGTTCACGTCGCTGGCGATAGACTTGATAATGGCACGTTCAAAGCCTGTGTGCTAAGTGAAAAAAAATATGTTACTGTAAAATGATAGATAGCTTTTTGTCTATGCAACATGATCCTAATACAAAAATTTACTGTGACTTTATATTAAAAAAAATTAAACGATTATTCGTGTGGTAACGGAGAAAAAATACAAAGTATTACAACCCCATTTCATCCAACAGGTGTCGTAAGAGGTGACTAACGAAAAAATTGGCAGACGATATCACTGCGAGAGAAGGAAAACTTGAAATAAAACCCTGTACCAACCCGTCTGGCCAGTATGGAAACAGTAGGCCAAAGCCTCCCATTATTGGGAGAGACCGATGTCCAGCAGTGGACTGCAATGGGTTAATTGATGTTTTCATACATGCTCGCCGGTTTCTAGATCAACCCAAATAAGGTCGCCCATCCTCACCACGTGTCCGAATCATCAAAGCATCCCTTTCTCTAACTTGTCACTACTTCTTCAACCACACTCTTCATCAAAAAAAAACGGTAAGTACAATACATTACAGTCTATTTTAATGATATCTATTTTTAAGGAGGTAGGACACGGCGGTATTTTCTTTCAATTGAGCAGTCCGACTGGGGAAGTACCTCCGCCCTACAGAATACCGCGGTTAAAATAACTTCGTGTTGTCTTCCCAGCGGTGAGTAGGGTAGCTAGAGCTCACTGGAGAAATTGTGCTGTCAGTGGGAAGACTAAAGGCTTGTCCTGCTTTGTCTTCTACTCTGACGGCACAGAAACTCTTTAGGTACTTACAGGGTTGGCAGCGCGACTGTGACTCCTCTGGTGTTACAAACGTCCATCGGCCACGGTAACCCCTTCCATCAGGAGGGCCGTGTGCTTGTCTGCCACCTAAGTGGTATAAAAAAAATTAGTATAAATTTTTAAAATAGGGAAATACTAACCGATTAATAATACCAAATTACAGCGTTCAAGGCTGAAACTTCTAATTCGTATTTTAAAATTTAAACAAATAATATAATTAAACATTTGAATCGTTAATTAATCGCCAGTTAACTATGTAATTGCGATAACGTTTCGTATTCCCATTGAATTCTAGTCCGTAGTAACTATTTATACTTTTGAATGTGTTTAATTAAATGTTAGGTCTCATTTTGTTTTGTGCCTCTATTCCGTCTCAAGGTAAATTTGTAATTTGACGTAACAATTTTTAATTAAATGAATTCTCGACATTTAGTCTCAGAGGTTGAACGAACGTGTTATTTTGATAGTACATATTATAGGTAGGTATATAGCAAGTTATGGTAGCTACTTACATACATACAGTTAAAAGTAGAAAGAAGGAAATAACGATTTCGAAATTTCTTCCTTTCACAGAGTACAACCAAGAAACATAGATAGATAGATAGATAATTATCTTTTGTACACCAATAGATTACAGTAAAACATATATTATTACAAATGCGAAAGTGATATGTCTGTTAGTCTCTCCGATACTCTTTCACACCTAAACCACTGAACCGATTTCAATGAAATTTGGTACAGCGATAGCCTATAACTTGTGAAAGGATATAGGCTATTTTCCCCTTTATCCACGTAGCAAAGTCGCTAGCATCAGTTAGTTTCATATGAATAAAATATATAAAAATAATATTTTGCTATATTTTGCAAGTATTAATCAATAAACCTATCACAGCCCACTGCTGGACATAGGTCTCTCCCAATATTGGGAGGCCCACAGTTTGCACGCTGGCCAGACGGGTTTTGTACAGTGTTTTATTTCGAGTTTTCTTTCTCTCGTAGTAATATTCGTTGGTATTAATGAAAAAGTTAGGATTTTCCATACATACATATAATCACGCCTTTATCCCCGGAAGGTTTGGCAGAGATTAATTAATACCAATCTTTCACCAATTATTAAATTCGGACCCACATAATAGTGGTTGAGTCTATTGTCGTATTCCGGGCAGTATTGTTGACGGTTTTTACCGCCTACCTATTTGCTTCTTTCTGGTTAGAAATAAAATTAAAAACCAGAATACTTGATAACTCAGACCAACCGTTGTATAGAGCAAAATATAGGCTCCAAGGACCGTATATTTGTATTACTACAGCCCTTATGCGCGATCCAATTAAGTCTAGGCTACAGTATGCAAATACTAGCGTCGATTTCAACTGAAGGACGCTTGTGGTTCGGTTTTGATTAGATATTTAAGTGCTGTAACCAGGGTTAAGGGTTCAATTCCACTGTTGCTGTAGGACTTTAATATTTAAGTTGTATATCAATATATATAAATATTGTGCGACTGTAATGTCAGCTATTTTCTAGCTATAACGTGACTATTGTAATCGGCTAAATTATTTTTCATATGGATCGTTTATTTCAGTTTTTTTTTATACCACTTAGGTGGCAGACAAGCTCACGGCCCACCTGATTGAAAGTGGTTACCGTGGCCTATGGACGTGTGTAACACCAGAGAAGCCACACTCGCGCTGCCGACCCTTTAAGCACAGATTTTCTGTGCCGTCAGTGTAGAGGACAAAGCAAGACAAGCCTTTAGTCATCCCACTGACAGCACAAATTCTCCAGTGAACTCTGGCTACCCTACTCACCGCTGGGAACACAACACGAAGTTATTATAACCGCGGTATTCTGTAGGGCGGAGGTACTTCCCCAATCGGACTGCTCAATTGGGCGAAAATACCGCCGTGACCTACCTCCTATAAAGTAAAGCCAGTAAAGTAAATTATAATTATTACTCTGCATGGTCATAGGTTAAGGATTAAACTATTATAACAGAAAACATATAATAATAAATATTCTACAACATTCTACACAACGCTATCTAGATCCACGGTAAGCATAGTTTATCTAGCTTGTGTTATGGAATCTAGAATACGGATAAACATACTTAAATACTTTTTTTTTTTGTAAATATATACATATTATACATAGAAACACCCAGATCAATGCAAATACCCATATTCATGCATACAAATATTTGCACTGAGCGGGGATCGAACCCGCGCCTCTTGCGTAGCAGTCGCGTTCACTACCGCTACGCCACAGAGGCTTATTACTTAGATTAGTTATAAAATTTATACAAAACTATGCTAACTATACAATATATACAAAAATTTAATACAGAAAAAGAGGGAGACTGCAACTTTAGGCATCGAAAAATTCCTCCCCATCGATCTCTACTGGTACCTATCTCTACTGGCATTACCACCCTGAATGGCGGTGCCAATTTTTTACATACATACATACAGTTACGCCTTTTTTCCCAGTGGGGTAGGCAGAGACTACAGTTTTCCACTTGCCACGATCCTGGCATACCTCTTTCGCTTCTTCTACTTTCATAATTGTTTTCATACATGCTCACCAGCTTCGGGTACTCTTGACATGTTCTTTCTTCAAAATGTCTTCGATTTGATGGACAAACGTATGTCTACGCCGAACCCTACCGGGTTGTTCATTCACCCTCGCTTCATAAACTTGTTTAGTCAAGCTTCTTTCGTCCATCCTCTCCACATGTCCGAACCATGTAAGCATCCCTCTCTCTATCTTAGTCACTACATCTTCAAATACACCACAACGTTACCTTATCACGCTGTTCCTCACTCGATCTGTCAAATTCACCCCTGCTATACTTCTCAGACTTCTCATTTCCACAGTATTCAATTTACTGAAGAGGGCCAGATCGTGAGAGATGGCCCTGGGTCGGCCGGGGTGCGAGGGGTATGCCTGTCAACCTCACCTTCGGCAACCAAAGCGACCCACAGGCGGCGTGCGTTTGGTCGTTTCGTGTCCGTGTCCGTGTCTGTGTCCGACATAACCTCTCCCACAGGCTCCGGTGGGGAGGTATCCATGGGGATTTTGCGCACGTAAAAAAAAAAAAAGTATTCAATTTACTTTCATACTTCTTCTTCAAAACCCAACATTCACTACCATACATTAGTGTAGGGACGAGCACTCCTCTATGTACCGCCAGGCGTGCATGTTCGGATACAATCTGGTAATTTTTTGAGCGAGATAAAAGCCAGCTATGGTCACGGGAATCGTCGAGTAGTCTATAAATTATATATTTGCTTGTCGTTAACGTTGACATTATTACTGTTTTGAATATAAAACATTTACATTTCAGAGGTACATCAAAAATAAATGTCAACAAATCCGGCAGATTTTCATACATTAAGTGAATAAATAAATATTTCACGACATTCTACTACACAACGCATAGCATAGCTTAACTAGCTTATGTTATACGATCTAGAAACATACTTAGATACTTTTTTTTTGTAAATACATACATATTATAGATAGAAACACCCAGACCAATGCAAATATACATATTCATGCATACAAATATTTGCACTGAGCGGGAATCGTACCCGCGCCCCCTGCATAGCAGTCGAATGCTCTATCACTACGCCACGGTCTACATTATATTGAGACTAAAACATTACGGGCTTAAAGGGGTTTTATGAGGTTTAATACTATATCACGGGCCAAACCGGACCAGATCATATTATATGATCTGGCCCGGTTTGGTCCATGAAAATCAATATTGTTGTTTTTCATAAGGTCGGACATATTGTACGATTTAATGTCCGTGGCTACACTCACAGGAAATACCGCTTCCATTCCCAAAACCTATCATACATACATATAATCACGCCTTTATCCCCAAAGGGTTAGGCAGAGGTGAATTAACACCTATCATTGTATTCGGTCGGGCCATGCATCTGACGCTAAGTTTGGGCTGATGGCTGGCTGATGAGATATATATATCTGTCTGATGTTAAACAGCCTTATCCCTTAGTCGCCTTGTACGACACCGTATGGGAAGGTGGTCCAAATTCTACTCTGCCGGGAACCACGCGGCAAAACTTATCATATTACTGGATTAAAAAGTATTCTACCTCCAAATAACATTCCCGTGCATCAACCTGTATGGAAAATACTGGGAATCGCCCGAATTCAGCCACAGAGATTTAAACGTTTATCATAAACAAATATCACGGATTTTAACATAAAATTAACGCGAAAGCAATCGCAATAATAAGTGAAAATTGTGATACAAATGATTATAGTAAACATTGTAAAGCCCTTATAATTAATGAACTGACAATCCTTTCTATATTGGACCTTTAATGAAGTTAAGATACACACGGCTAAATATTTACAAGAGCGGGTGAAAAAATTGTGTGCGTTTTGAAATAATTCTCAGCCATTCTATGACCGTCTCTACCATGGTGAGTGTTCTGATGAGCTCTTCCAACTAATCTCACTCTCTCCTTTCCTACACAGGACAACACGTGCTTAGATGTCACCCTCACACTGTGCATAATATACGAACAAGAACCAAGCGGTTCGGAGACTCTTTTCTTTGCCGAACCACCAAGGCCTGAAATTCATTACCAGCTCACGTGTTTCCTTCTTCCTACAGTCCCGGGTCCTTTATGCCGGGCGTGAAAAAGCATCTGATGAGGCTGCCAAGCTGAGTTTAGTGTTCGTAATCATGACCCTCTTTCCTGATACCTTGCCTTTAGCTTACCATCAGGCGAGTTGAAGTAAAGTTGGCGTGTACTAGATAAAAAAAAGAAATACCTACCTGTCAACTGAAAGATAATTTTCAGTTTAGTCATAATTTTGATGTGATCATTTGCATAACTTTTGAAGTTACCCTAAGGCACAATATTTTCCTGTCTTAATTGTTACAAATGTGAACATTTTTGAACATGTTTGGATATTTTAATGATTGTTATTCAATCACGTTCTAACGGTGGAGCAGATTCGGCTAAATTTAGTACAGAGATATATTATAACATTTTATTTTTATACGAAGTCACAAAACGATCTGATCACGACGGTATAAAGAGCAAATCAGGCTGCTTTATTGATTTAAATCAATAAAACAAAAAGACAATTATAGCAAATCAAGCTGTTTCAATTTTAGCAAATCAAACGATCTGAACACGAAGGTATTAGAGCAAATCAAGCTGTTTTATTGATATAAATCAATACAACAAAAAAAAAACAATTATGGCAAATCAAGTGTTCAGATCGTTTTGAGACTTTGTAGTCAAGATTATTCTGACGCCCTAACTATACTTATGCATGAAGTACAATAAATTAATTTTTACCCTGGGAATCTTACCCGAACATACCCATGGGTAGCAAGAACAGGATTAAAGTTCCAGGCAAGCGGATCTACGAGCACCAGCTAATTACTAATAATTTATGACTTATTTAATTACTGTTTAGTGTTTTCCATGAAACAAATTATTAAAAAAGTAAAGATAAGTTTAAGAAAAAGAGTGGTGACATTAGAAATGCCCGCTTAGTTTCTTGCCACTTTTCGAACCGGTGAATTTACTAACCTGAAATTCATGTTCCTTTTTTGTTGACGTTTTGTAAGTGCCGATATAATGGTCTATACGGAATAAATGATTTTCGACTTTGATTTTTGACTTTGACTTTGACTTTATTCAACTTTTGGTTGACCATATTAATCAACCATGTGTCCGAGAAATATATCTAGCCACTCTACCGGGATCGATTTACGCAGGCTTCTAATTATCTGCAAAGAGATTGAAAGTAATTCAGTGAAGCTATGTCTCGGCTGTCGATAAGCGGTAACAGATTGGATAAAATTTATCCTGGGATCGCTTTTGATTTGTTTATTGATCACTATGCCCACATTGGCGTGAAGATTATTGCGTACAAAGATTTCAGACTAGCTTTGCCCAAGGCTCCACCCGCGTGGATGTCGGATAGTAGTAGATTTTTACTCATAATAACCGGTTCTACTCAATCAATTGCTATCAAACTAACGTAAGACTTTTAAGTCCGACCAAAAATTATGAAATAAAAAAAAAGCTACGAAGCGAGTACGAATGGACAACCCGGTAAACATAGATATCAATCAGATCGAAGGCATTTTAAAGAAAGGACATTTTTTTTTACTTTTGAGTGATTGTAAAAGGTTGCTTTTAAGTTTTTATATTTCGTCTCCCTTGTTAGTGGGGTATACCCCACTAAAAAGGGAGATGAAGAGTAAAATATTCTCCATCTAGGGATAGAACATATTTCATGTGAGGGCAACTTAGTTTCTTGGCGCCCAGCAGGATGCAGTTAAAATAAAATGCAAAAGGGATAAAAACCAGTGATCAATTCTTTCTTTACCACCTCATAAGGACGAGTAAAGATACCACTACAAAATTTCACACACTAATGTAATAAAACTAAACAAAGCAATGAATATTATTTAATTTGCATACTTATCGAAGTAGGTTTTTGTGCTGTTTTACTCTTGCACTATTGGGTCACCGCTTTTCTATTCATTATTCACCTAGGCGTCTATGGGACACTTAATCAAAGTGACATTATAATCCATCACCTTTGGAGTAGCAGTCCTTAAGAGCTTCCCCTTTCAATTCATTATGCCGCTTCAAATGATAAAATCCGCCCGATTGAGCAGTCCGACTGGGGTAGTACCTCCGCCCTACAGAATACCGCGGCTATAATAACTTAGTGTTGTGTTCCCAGCGGTGAGTAGGGTAGCCAGAGCTCACTGGAGAATTTGTGCTGTCAGTGGGAAGACTAAAGGCTTGTCCTGCTTTGTCTTCTACTGACGGAAACTCTGTACTTACAGGGTTGGCAGCGCGACTGTGACTCTTCTGGTGTTACAGACGTCCATAGGTCACGGTAACCACTTTCCATCAGGTGGGCCGTGTGCTTGTCTGCCAACTAAGTGGTATAAAAAAAAAAAAAATTGGTGCAATTTTACAGAGATATGACGATAAAAGTTTTAAAAAAGATAAGTATTTATTATCGAGTTGGCTTACGGTACAATTTCGAATTTTTACAGATTACCGCATCTATAATAATATCGTGTTGTATTCTCGGCGGTGAGTAGGATAGCCAGAACTCACTTGAGAGTTATTGTGCTGTTAGTGGGAAGACCAAACGGTCGTCCTGCTTTGTTTTATGCACTGACGACACAGAAACTCTGTTCTTATAGGATCAGCAGAACGAGTGTGTCTTCCCTGGTCTTCCACATAACCATAAGCCACGATAACGAATGTATTTAAAGTGGGCCACGTGGTTGTCTGGTCTGTCAGCTAAATGGTATAAAAAAAATTAAGTACGGGAAACGTACGGATAGTTGAAAAAAAGTTAAAAAAATATAGGAACAGCGGATACAATGACAAAATAACAGGTCGCAGAGACAGCGTAACAGTTATAAATCACAGTGCAGACGTGCCGTAACTGGGTGTCTACGGGCGATACTTGAAATATCGTAGCAGAGTTGATTGTGTGTCGGAACAAAATATTCCTGGATTTTTTGTCAGTGAATACATCGTTCTAAACATCATCTCTGCACTAGTCAGAGCGTCAGAACTCTATAGTTATTGACTAAATTTAGCTTGGCATTAATTTTGGACCTTTGGTATAGGGTATCCACATTATAAAAAAAGCCTGTGAATATTGTAGATGCTTGGGAAAACCGCAGCAGGGAGGTCATTCCACAGCTTGAGAGCGCATGGTAGTTACATAAGGAAAATAAATAAATAAATAAAAAAATAAAAAAAATATAAAAAATGTATGTTTATTTACAGTCTAGAACCTCACCACATCTATCTGGCTATGCTTTCTTTGAGTCCAGATAACACTGTTTAGGATGTCTTTAGCCTTTAGCTTACCATCAGGCGAGGTGAAGTCAAGTTGGCGTGTCCTACATAAAGTAAAAAGTCTTATTATTATCTCAGAAAAAGTATTAGGACTCCTTACAAAATAAAACTAGTTTTATGTCCACACAGACGAAATCGCGGACTGCCAAACAGCTGCTCATAAATGATGTGAATTAAAAACGTTCAATCCAACGGTTTATCAAGTCTAGTCGCAACTTTTTCAAACACCCTCCAAAACAAAACCGAAAAAAAAATCAAGGGATAACACCCTCACTTCCCTGAACAGATTCTTCATGCACTGTTCAGAGGGCACTCGAGCCGGGTCTGAGTACGTACCTCATTGTTCTATGACATAATAGGCAACCATTTTGTGTAGCAGTGATGTTGAAGAGTTTTTGCCACGTAATACAGTTTTTATGAGCTAGTTCGCTTCATAATGCTCATGAATGATGTATTATAGTCTGACGATTATCATAGATAATGGTTTTGTACATAAGTAATATGCTAACATATTTTTTTAATACTTTTTGGAACAAAGACAAGCATTAAACGGTGATATAGGGGTGTATGTCGTGCCTTCATCTGCTGATTTATAGACAATGATGCAGGCTGTCGTTTGGGCTTTGGAAGTCAGACGGTAGTCGCTCTCATAATAAAGCAAACCCAGGAAGGGACGAGAGCGGTCCTTGGGTTCCAAATAATAATAGTATATTAATAATAATTCATTTCAGATTTCTCCATATTCCATACACAGACTATAAAAATAAGACAAAATAAATAATATTACAACCGAATTCCAAATCAAAAATTTAAATCAAAATTATCAAAACCATGATTACAATTAAACAATAATTAAAATAAAATTAAAATCAAAATTAAAATTAAGAGAATCAAAAATTAACATCTAATTTTAAATCGGAAAGACACAATCAAACTAATTACGCACAAAAATAAAATTTAGTTTACAAAATATGCAAATACGATACCAACGACCTGCGGAGTAGGTGACCCCAGTACGGGAATACAAATTATTTGTGCATGTGCCACCGTACCTAGTGCTCTAGTATTGGGGAGACCCACCGGTATGCCATTGCGTACAGGATGCTGTTGGTATTCGACCTCAATCGTTCCAGCATAGAAGGACATCTTAATCGCATGATGGCAGCAAAGCTCTTAAAATTCCCCCGCGCTAACATGCCAGACGCGCTGCAAGAACGCGGCAAACAAATGTGCAAGCTTTGGATACAACTGATATTCAGTAGTGCGAGAAGTTGTGACGTGAGCCTTTTTTCTGCATGGTGCAGTCTAGCATAACGATCTTAGAAAATCTCAGTAGGTGACTTAAAACTTAGGTTAATACTATTTACATACAATGCGACTTATGAAAATTTTATGTAATAATTTTTATTTTTAATTTTACGCGGATCTTCCATGAATTTCCGTCTATTTATATTTATTTAGAACATTTAATGTCTCTAGATGGCCCTGTTTAGTTGCAATGAAGTAAAGCCTTGATTGTATTTTTATTGTCATATATATAACTTAATTTCGTTTTTATCAATATTTCGGTTAAACCTGACAAAAAGTTTTACATACCGGTACGACATCAAAATATAGACCTCATCTAAATGGGTCAAATTAAAATGCAGTCTACACAAGTGTTTTTGTGAAAAGATTCAAACTTTGAATTTGAACTCGTACGAGTGTATAATCAATAAAAAGTAACACTATAATTTCGATTCGGTTTTGATTGAATTCGGTCCCACGTAATAGGGGGTGAGCCTATTGCCGTCTTCCAGGCACTATTGTTTACTTAACTGATGTATCTGAGGCTTAGTCGGGGCTCTATATTTCTGTCTGATGTAAAACAGCTCTTTCCCTTAGTAGCCTTGTACGAGGGTGACAGGTGGAGCCGCCTGTCACCCTCGTACAAGGCCCTGGCAGAAGCAGGCCGCGGCGGTGGCGCGCCTGGCGCGCCTCCCCGTTTCCGGGGACGAGTTGGAGACTCTGTAGTCCACACACACCCGAGAAGAGGGCCAGATCGTGAGAGATGGCTCTGGGTCGGCCGTGGTGCGAGGGATATGCCTGTCAACCTCATCTTCGGCAACCAAAGCGACCCACAGGCGGCGTGCGTTTTAGTCGGTTCGAGTCCGACGTAACCTCCTTCACCGGCTCCGGTGGGGAGGTATCCGTGGGGATTTTGCGCACGTAAAAAAAATAAAAGTAGCCTTGTACAATACCGCATGGGAAGAGATGGGGTGGTCCAAATTCTATTCTGCCGGGGAACACGCGGCACGCGGCAGTATTATGCATCTCTTTCTTATATCTCTTTTATATCTTATATCTCTTTCTTTTGCATATCAACGACATGCTGTCCACCGGCAGTATTCCTTGTAATGCAGACGGTAGCACCTTACACGGAAGTTATTTGTTGTATTTTTTTTGTTGTATTATGCCCACAACGATGGGCAATGTCAACAATGGTCAATATGTTACTAGTAGTTTTAACAATTGCAATAAAATGACTTAAGTTACGTGAATATCACCTGTCAAAGGCAAATTATAATGGGTCTATATTACCTAAATCAGTTGAGATGGGTTTGTCTAGGAACAGGGTGGGATGTTCCTGTGACCAGGCAAGGTGATCACACCTGGCAGGCCGCAGCCCATCATGGACATCCTGCGGCCAGGCATTCCGATATCGCAGAGAAAAGGCAGCTTCTTGTCACTGAGCTTGACCGGATCTTGAATCACATTTCTCAATGGGGTTCTGAGAACTTAGTCGAGTTCAATGTCAAAGTAGGTATCTTCTTTCCTTCCCCTCCCCACTCGTCAGAGCACGCCACTGCCACTGCAGGACAGTCTCAATATCCTAGGTATGGATGTTCGCTGCAACCTGAATAACAAAAATTACATCGAGCATAACCTTCGGAGTCCTGAACAGAGTGAGACGTTTTTTCAAGCCGGAGCACCGGTGTCTATACAAGACACAAATTCGCTCCTGTGTGGAATACTGCTCGCAGCTTTGGGATGGTTCAGCAAAGTACTTACTAGATGCTCTCGACAGGTTGCAGTGACGTGTGGTCCGCATCATTGGGAATCCCAAGGTCATGCACACTCTAGAACCTTTGCATATGCGTGGATGTGTTGCGTCCTTGGCTGTATTTTACCGTCTGTACCATGATGAATGTTCTGATGAGCTCTTCCAATTAGTCCTACCCTCCCCTTTTCTACACAGGGCAACACGTGCACGTCTTAGATGTCACCCACCCACAGTATAGCATATCCGATCAAGAACCAAGCGGTTCGGTGACTCTTTCCTTTGTCGCACCATTAAGGCCTGGAATTCATTATCAGCTCATGTGTTTCTTTCTTCCGACAGTACTGGGTCCTTTAAGCGTGATCTTTAAAGCATATGATGAGGTGACAGCCTCAGCTGAGTGTCACCATTGTCACATATGGGTATGTGTAAGTAATGGTGGCCCTCTTTTCTGATACTTTGCCCTCAGCTTACCATCAGGCAAGGCGAAGTCTAATTGAAGTTTCCTATATAAGAAAAAAATGCGTTTTATTACGATTGGCCAAAATTTTTAGTGAAACTACTCCAAGCTAAATGAATTCATTTCTTAATTCATTTAGGTGTTTAGCATTATTAATACAGAGCTATTTGTATTTAATCCTCACTTTATTAAAATTAAAATGTCAAATTTCGACATAACCCAATTTCTACTTCAATTAAGTGGTGCCATAGCTGCAAAAATAACCTGAACTTTTCAAATATGATCCACAGAAACACCCTCAAGGTTGTTACTTGAACGTGGGCTCCCAGTTTTATCTGACGGTCATTTTGTCCTACCTGATCGTAAAAAATAATTGAATGGCACAGGAAACGCCCGTAACGCCATAACCTGCTATGAAGGTTATAGTTAGGTTCAGCATTGGGTTCACTGTTTCAATTAGATTCGGTAGTAACTGATTCATTTTTGAGATAGGATGTTTTGCCTTGCATAGATATCGTTTTTGGGTGATGGTATTCTGTCAACAGAAATTTTTGAAAATTATGCTGTAGAAGTTTGCGTTCTAACGGACAGACCTCTATCGTGCGAAATGTAAAATTTGAATCTAACTTTTTAATTTTTCTTCTCTGATGGTTAAATTTTAGAGAATTGTTTTAAATTTATAAGAAAATATTACATACATAAAATCATGCCTTTATCCACTTAGGTTAGACATTGTAATAATTAATAAATATGTGTTATTACAAAGAAAAAAAAATTGGTTCGCAAGCGTCAGATGTAATAATAAAAAAATATGTGTCATATGACAATGAAAGAAAGTAAGTGTGTAATCTCCTATTTAAAAGAAATATAAATAAAATTGGTTTGTAAGTACATTACCATAAAAGTTCGGGCGCCTTGGAGATACACATGCCTAAGATAATCAGCGGATACTGGAAACTTTTAATCTTCCGGAGGTGAGCTAAATGAAACCAAACTGTGAGGTTTAAGGTTTTATTGTCCACTCCAGTGTGCATTTAGAAATAGTTGCAAGGATACATTCCTAATGTATATCTAACCTTAAATTTAAAATTAGAGTTTTATAAGCTAGGTCAAAATGATCTTATGTCAATATGATTCTATGTCACCAATGCACTTTTAGGTTATTTTGAAGTTTAGATTTAAAATATAATTAAAGTAAGCTCACGGCATCCCTCGGCGAGTATATGTAAACACAGCAGCGAGAAAGCTCGTAGCAGGCGAAGTTTTCAGTTTAAGCCCATGCGGTACATCCATGTTTGAGGTGAAAAGTCCAAACCCTCCATAAGGAAATGCAGATGACCGAAGACAAAGGAACGCCGAAAAAGGTCCAAAGAAAAGAGAAAAGGCCAAGACAAAGGCCAAAGGCGGTTCCAATTTGGAAACCTGTAATAAAATTGCATGTCATTAGAACAAACTCCAATATAGGGCACGAGGTCCTAATTTTTTATAAATTTGCGCGACTTACCGCCTTAATTTGCTGGAACAATGCCAATAGCAAAAGAAATCATAATATTTTCAGATTAAGAGCTGAAACAATAGAATTTTAACAATTATTTTTCAAATTAGGAGCGTGGCGAATTTCCATCAAAGGGAATCTTATTAAAAAATAACAACTCACCAGAAATAAACTATAATTCCACAAGAGGATAGTTGTGAGGACACAAACTATTATCCTTTAGGCCAAAATACTCTCATTTTTATGAGATTTATTGAAATTAAGTTACGAAGCCATGAATATCGACCATTCCGTCTCAATATAGGAAAAAAGGTGCTTTTGACAGCGATACGTCAAAATGTCATTCACTCCGCGCTCCGAAACCCTTCGTTCAAAAATAGAATTAAAACAGGTGTGACGACGTTCGCAGAGCGCGTCGTTACATTACATCCCTCCCCAAAAAGAAAAAAGAAAGAAAGAAACTTCCTTTTCTAATGAAAATTATGAGAGTCCAGAACAAAATTCCAAAAAACCTCAAAAGACAAAATGTCCCGCAACATTTTTCAATAAACAAAAAAGGCAATGCGAAAGCATCTTGCATTGGGTATTGCAGAAATAATTATAAATTAAAGAATGGGAAAGCATTCCTAAAAATCAAAGAATGTGAAAACACTCGAAAAGTAAAGAACCAAACTCAGAAAAGAGTAAAAACTTATTTCAACACAAAAGTGAAAATAAATCCTTCAATAAAACAAATTAAACAATCCCTACTCAATTCCATTCCAGATATCGATTAGGCAACCAACGCCGTCGAATCTAATCCTTGATCTTAACCAGCCTTCTAGCATCAATACAAAAGTGCGGTTGAGCTCCTACGCCACCGACTCTATACCAGCTATTCCTGAAACAAAAATATGAAACTAACAAGATATCGGTTAAGCACCAACGCTGCCGAATCTGAAAGAAAATCGGTAAAAACAATGAAGTTTTCCCACTGTCGGTTAGGTTGAAAAGCCGCCGACTTCAAATTCCTATTCCAACATCTAAAACGTCAAAACAAAATCACAACAAAAGTGTCGTAATAATATATTTATAAGCATTGTGATCGGCATAACACCACCAACTTTCCGAGCACAAGCAAAATATAAAGAAAATATGACAATTGTGACCAGTACAACACCACTGACTTTCTGAGCACAACCGCATAAGAAAAGTATGACATTTGCGACCGGCACAACACCACCGACATCCCGTGCGCAAAGCATAAAAAATGTAACAATGTGTATAAAAACACAATCGTACAAAAAGAGAAAAACGACAATTACGACCGGCTCAACACCACCAGCTTCCCGTGCGCAAAGCGTAAGGTGTGACTATGTGTATGAAACACAATAGCACAAAAAATTGTAAAGTCCAGTAAGACACAAGTTTCCCAAAAAATGGTATAACAAGGTGTGTAAAAAATGCATAAAATGCGTCCAATCCGAGAATCTTAATACTAAGAAAATAACCCAGAACTGTACAAAAATAAAGTTCAAGAAACTTAATTTTCCATTCCCTAAGTGAGTGGAAATAAGTCAAGTGAATTTAATGTAGAAAATGAATATTAAATTTCACTCCTATATTAGAGTAGAAACCAAATTCCTAAATTTGTACAAAATATACAATATTAAATATACAAGTGTATAAAAATATATACAGGAAAACAATCCTATACAACAAAGATAAATAAAAATATAAGATCTTTTGATGTGGAACAATTTGTTAATATGGAGTAGAGTTACACAATAACAAGTCCTAAAATGACCTAAGTTATTTTTGAAGGAAACTAAAATTGAAATTAATAAATTGTTGTGAAGTTCCTAACATACATCTCCTTTCAACACCCCTCAACCTTTCAAACATCACCTCATAGTGGGGTCATACTTCAAACAAAGTACCAAAGACAAAGATAGACATTGTCAAAACAAGAATAATTTTAATATTTAATTATGTCTTTAATATGATAACGACCAGTATAGTTTTTATTAAGGTCTTTTAAAACATAAACATTAGAGGAAATTTTATCTATTATTTCACACTTAACAAACTTAGGTGCTAACTTAGCCGAAAAGAATGCAGGAGCATTAGACTGCACAAAACTTCTCCTCCACACTATATCTCCCACCTCAAAAGAAATGACCTTCCTTCCTATATTATAATAACGCGCATTACGCTTATAAGCTTTAAGCAATGAAGCTTGAACTTTTATAAAAATATCACTAAGTGATTTAAGTGAATAAGCAAATGAAGACCTATCAACAACATCAAGTTGATTGAGGTTATCAAAAGAATTACTAAAACGGTGCAATGAAGCATCAAAAATAAGTTCTCTACCGAACATAAGAAAATTAGGAGTGAAATCTGTAGCTAGATTCACACTACTATTTAAAGCTAATTGAACATGAGGCAAATATTTTGACCAAGTTCTATGATCATCTTTAACAAAACAAGAAATACATGTTTCGACTGTTTTGTTATATCTCTCTACAGGATTATTTTGAGGTGTATATAAAGTATTATAAAATATTTTACTAATATTATAACTTTTTAGAAAAGATTTAGAAGGTTCAATAATATTTTCCTTTAATAAAACTTCCACTTCATCATAAAGTTCTTTTTGTTTAGCAGGACTAAGGGGCCAATAACGTTGTTTAAAAGGTTCACCAGTAACATTAATCTCATGTTTAACCAAATGAGTAAGACCTAAGCCTCTCTTTTCATAAGAAATATTTTCAAAAAGTGAAATAATTTTATTTAACTCATGTTTCTCAGAAGGAGAAAGTTCAGAAACAGAAGTAACTGCATTTACACAAGTAGTGGATTCATATTCAAAAGTAATATTATTCCATAAGTCTTTAGCAAGATTAAATTTCAACCAAAAGTCAAATCCCAAAATAATTGAAGGTTTAAAAGAAGGTATTATCAAAAAATCTACATTTTTAGTTAAGTTATCACAAGTGATAGGTAAAACCATAGTTCCAATAACACTGTGTGCAGAACCATCAGCAGTAACGGCGTTACCTTTATAAGGTTTAAATTTATAACCTAATTGCAAAAATGTTTGATGAATATTAGAACCGAGTACACAACTATAAGCTCCACTATCTAACAAACCTGAATAAAATTTATTATTAATATTAAAATTTAAATAAGGTCTAGTGTCTTTATGTTTAACAAACAAAACAGGAGCAGCCCTGATATTATTAAAGAAAACTTTCAAATAATCCAACCATTCATTAAATTCCTTCTTACAAGTGGCTTCATTCGGAGCATTGCTAAATTTTTTCAACATCGAGTCACCAGAAGTTTTATCAAAAACTAGGGCTCGATGGGACCTGATACGTTTTTTGACTGAACAGTATTTGAATTACAAACCCCGCAATTCCTCGCAGCGACGCCAAGCCTGTGACATGAGGCATCTCATAAGTAGAAGTACCAACTGGAACATCACCAACAATATTCTCAAACAAAGGCGGGACCTGTATTTCCTTATCCATGTTTGATTTATAAAAGGATGTGAAAATCTAATAAAAAGTTGTATTAAATACACTATAAGTTTCTAATTAAAGTATCAATTAAAGTTTCTAATTAAATTTAATTAAATTATGAATGAAGTTAATTGCATTGATAGCAAAACGCTAAACTCAAAAGTCAACAAACTCATAGAATGGAATGTTATTGTTGCAAAAATTATTTAGGTCAAATGCCTATAAAGATAAAAATGCATTAGTGATTCACAAAATAAATTATTTATGTCTACTTAAGGTAAACAGCAAATATTCAAATATTACTATGTTTTCACACATGTGAATAAAGGTTAAGAACTAGTAATTATATAATATTACTAAGTGGAAAATCTTACCTGTAATAAACAAAAGCTATATAAGATAAAAGAATTATAACAATAACCATGTTATACAAATTGAAACATTCACCTGTAATTGAGAGATACAAACAATAGTACTAACTTGTAGTATGATTAGTTTTGCAAAGTAAACAATAACAAAGATTTACTGTAATACACAGTTATGTAACAGTAAAATACATGAAGAAAACACTGTTCTTAACATGATAAGGTAAAAAATAATGCAAAGGTGACAAGGAATAAAGATACATGCACACTGTCATGTCCCTGTTCGGGCGTCAATTGTAATAATTAATAAATATGTGTTATTACAAAGAAAAAAAAATTGGTTCGCAAGCGTCAGATGTAATAATAAAAAAATATGTGTCATATGACAATGAAAGAAAGTAAGTGTGTAATCTCCTATTTAAAAGAAATATAAATAAAATTGGTTTGTAAGTACATTACCATAAAAGTTCGGGCGCCTTGGAGATACACATGCCTAAGATAATCAGCGGATACTGGAAACTTTTAATCTTCCGGAGGTGAGCTAAATGAAACCAAACTGTGAGGTTTAAGGTTTTATTGTCCACTCCAGTGTGCATTTAGAAATAGTTGCAAGGATACATTCCTAATGTATATCTAACCTTAAATTTAAAATTAGAGTTTTATAAGCTAGGTCAAAATGATCTTATGTCAATATGATTCTATGTCACCAATGCACTTTTAGGTTATTTTGAAGTTTAGATTTAAAATATAATTAAAGTAAGCTCACGGCATCCCTCGGCGAGTATATGTAAACACAGCAGCGAGAAAGCTCGTAGCAGGCGAAGTTTTCAGTTTAAGCCCATGCGGTACATCCATGTTTGAGGTGAAAAGTCCAAACCCTCCATAAGGAAATGCAGATGACCGAAGACAAAGGAACGCCGAAAAAGGTCCAAAGAAAAGAGAAAAGGCCAAGACAAAGGCCAAAGGCGGTTCCAATTTGGAAACCTGTAATAAAATTGCATGTCATTAGAACAAACTCCAATATAGGGCACGAGGTCCTAATTTTTTATAAATTTGCGCGACTTACCGCCTTAATTTGCTGGAACAATGCCAATAGCAAAAGAAATCATAATATTTTCAGATTAAGAGCTGAAACAATAGAATTTTAACAATTATTTTTCAAATTAGGAGCGTGGCGAATTTCCATCAAAGGGAATCTTATTAAAAAATAACAACTCACCAGAAATAAACTATAATTCCACAAGAGGATAGTTGTGAGGACACAAACTATTATCCTTTAGGCCAAAATACTCTCATTTTTATGAGATTTATTGAAATTAAGTTACGAAGCCATGAATATCGACCATTCCGTCTCAATATAGGAAAAAAGGTGCTTTTGACAGCGATACGTCAAAATGTCATTCACTCCGCGCTCCGAAACCCTTCGTTCAAAAATAGAATTAAAACAGGTGTGACGACGTTCGCAGAGCGCGTCGTTACAACATAGGTGAATTAACACCCACATTTCACCAATCATTAAATTCGGTCCCACGAGGTGAGCCTATTGCCGTCTTCCGGGCACTATTCTTGACTCAAGCCATTCATCTGAGGCTGATATATCTGTATATTTCTGTCTGATGTTAAACAGCCCTATCCCTTAGTCGCCTTGTGACACTACATGGGAAGAGATGGGGTGGTCCAAATTCTACTCTGTCGGGAACCAATATTTATTTATTTATTTATTCTCTCATCTACATCAATTTTTACAGGTTACCCTAATACAACAGAGTAGGCAATTTAATTACAACTTTACTTATAGCATATGATTGTTAAAGCGGTATCTGTGAATTCCCTCAGAGAGCAACTAAACAGGTCAATATTTATTGAAACGACGTTGAGTGTCCGGAGGACTCGGGTCAGCGGCGCCTCCCTCAGCAGGTTGGTGCGCGCGCTCGGCACTTGCAGCAGTTGCGGCCTCCGGCGCCTCCCCACGTATCCGTCTGGGACGCATAGATTGATAATCTCGAGTATGGCCGGATTTTGGATCTTTCCACGTATAACCTTCAGTTGGTATACGGCCAACACAAGCTCTCTCTTAAGGGGTAAAAAGGGTAAACTCCATAATATTTGAAATACAAGTATCGAACAAATTTATTTTGAACGTGCTCCAACATGAGACTATATTTAATTTCATGTGGGCTCCAGATGACTGCATTACATTCCAGTTGACTTCTAACAAGCGCATTGTATAATAAAAAGAATGGTGGCGCAATTCTCGCCACGTGAGCTAGTGGACTGTATTTTGCGAAGGGTGAAGCTAAATGTTTCATATGACACTTTACACAACAAACAAGACAGGTGATCGGGTTGCCGCGGAGGTGGTTTAGGCATTGAATGCAACCCAAGAAATTAGGAGAGGATGCACTAACCTTTATGACGCCACGTGCTGTCGAAGCCGGTGCACCGGTCTTCTCTTCCTGGCTCAGGAGCTGCTGCCCACATCACTAAATCACTTGAGGGACACACGAGAGGCACAATCCGATCGGTAAAGGTCTATGAAAGCGGTTAAAATCCAACAAACATTATTAATTTCTAAGAGTCGCGTGCGCCGCCGCCATTGTTGCTTGCTAGTTCAAACGGTTTCTCCAAACTCCTAGCGACGCGTTTGATACGACAATACAAATCGTCAAACGACGACAAGGCCTGATAACTCACTGAGTAATCGGGATTTAAATTTAACTCTAAAACGTTGATGTCATGTACTAAGGATTCGAAATCCGCGCGTAAACTATCCAAGTTTTCTATAGAACACAAGAACGAATCTCTAATAGCCAAATCAGAGGTTTTAAGTGCATTATCACAAATCGATTGTACGCGAGAGTAAATCATTTCTCTTTTAGCGTATAAAAGTTTCAATTGAACTTTACTATCGGTACTACCAACCTTTGGGGACATTTTTACAACTAAATATCAAACTAAAGTGCGGTAAGCAACAAATGAAATGACTTAATCTTAGCGGTATAGTACAGCGACGCGGCGCGAACGATATCCGTAGGTAGGTAGGTACTTATGACTGCGAGTGCAAGCTTGAACAAACGCGCATAGCAACAACCAGATCGTACCTACGCGAGCTAGATCGCTGTCTAGGTTCAACTATTACTTCAGGGATTAAGTATTGCGTAATATCTATTCAAATTAAAATGACGCGTGACGATGGCAAGAGACCGGATGGCATGTCGTTAATGCCATGGAAGATGGGTAGGACTCTGGTGTGGGACGCCACATGCGTTGATACCATGGCTCCTACCCATATAACTAGCACGGCTGGCTGTGCTGGAGCTGCTGCTGCTTCTGCAGAGGCTCTCAAGCGGCGCAAATACTCCAATCTCATCGGAGATTATGAATTTGTGCCGTTTGGAGTCGAGACTTTGGGGTCATGGGGTCCGAGCGCTCGCAACCTCTTCCGTGAGATTGCGAAGCGTATGGTCGACGCTTCTCGTGACCAGAAGGCTGGCCTCTTTTTAGGTCAGAGAATAAGCATTGCCATACAACGTGGCAATGCTGCCAGTCTTCTGGGAACGCTGCCACAAGAGGCATGCGATGCGGAGGAATTCTACGACGCATTTTAATTGTTCTTAGCTATAAGTTGTATAATAGTTATTTTATTTTTATTGTATTTAATATTTATAAATTATTTAATATTATTTCTGTATAGATTACTTAATTAAAATACTTTCGTATGAATTTGAATGAAATGCGAGTGAGGTATAACCGCGTACCTACCCACGTAGGTATTAGGTAAATACGATGCGAGCTAGCGGCGAACGGACAACTTAGAAATTGAAACAAATAAAAACAAAAGCCAAATGCGTTAGGTATTACACTGTGCCTATGCACTAGGGTGTCTAGGATACCTAAGATCTAAACCTAAATGCCTAGATGCGGGGTTTTCTACTAAAATAACTAGGTATTTAGGTGCGGTGCGTTTATTCCCAATGGAATAAATGACAAAGTGCGAACTACGACTAAGGATCGATACGATAAGAGAAATGCGAGCGAGGTATAACCGCGTACCTAACCTATGTAGGTATTAGGTAAATACGATGCGAACCAGCGGCGAACGGACAACTCAGAAATTGAAATAGCCAAATGCGTTAGGTATTACACTGTGCCTATGCACTAGGGTGTCTAGGATACCTAAGATCTAAACCTAAATGCCTAGATGCGGGGTTTTCTACTAAAATAACTAGGTATTTAGGTGCGGTGCGTTTATTCCCAATGGAATAAATGACAAAGTGCGAACTACGACTAAGGATCGATACGATAAGAGAAATGCGAGCGAGGTATAACCGCGTACCTACCCATGTAGGTATTAGGTAAATACGATGCGAAACTAGCGGCGAACGGACAACTCAGAAATTGAAACAAATAAAAACAAAAGTCAAATGCGTTAGGTATTACACTGTGCCTATGCACTAGGGTGTCTAGGATACCTAAGATCTAAACCTAAATGCCTAGATGCGGGGTTTTCTACTAAAATAACTAGGTATTTAGGTGCGGTGCGTGTCGGACTCGAACCGACTAAAACGCACGCCGCCTGTGGGTCGCTTTGGTTGCCGAAGGTGAGGTTGACAGGCATATCCCTCGCACCCCGGCCGACCCAGGGCTATCTCTCACGATCTGGCCCTCTTCTCGGGTGTGGGGACCACAGAGTCCCCAACTTGTCCCCCGCCGCGACCTGCTTCTGCCAGGGTGACAGGCGGCTCCACCTGTCACCCCCAGGCCGGCGCTCATGGGGGGCGGAGGTCGTTCATCGGTGATTATTGCCCTGATACTAGTAAAATCCTTCACTGTTCGTAATAAAAAACCCAGATTTCTAAATGCTTTTTTACATATTTCAATGATGTGATCACGAAACGTCAGCTGCACGTCAAAATGAACACCTAGATCACGCACTTTTATATTATATATTTTATGAGTATTGAATAACTTAAGTTGTGTGAATAGCTTAGTTAAACCATAGGATATACCTACAATCAGCATCAGTTCAATCTTGGCTACAAAGCCTCAAAATAATGTCAATGCCATCAAACTGTTGTCAAACTATTGGTTTAAATTGTATCATTATTATTGTCCAAACTAAAGGTATGGACAAAATCCAACAACAATCAGTCTACAAGAATGGGGGAGGGGAGGGACCTTAATGACTTGGTCCCCAGTCATTAGGGTCATTTTGAGTAGTTTGTTCGTCATGGTCGTTCTGATGCTGACTGTACGTGAAAATACAAGCAATCAATTTGTAAAAAATACATCCTAAAAATATATTGCACAACAATTGCATCTCTCGCCGTAGGCAGGGAATTCATCCCCACACATTGCAACCTGAGACGGTACGCTCTGTGCGGTATGAAAGAAACTTCATCCCACGCACACTCAAGCTGTGGAATGAACTCCTTGCTGCGGTTTTCCCATGCGCCTACAACATGGGGTTCTTCAAAAGGGGCATTAGGAGGTTTCTTCAGGGTCGGCATGGCGGGTGTGACGCCCCTAGTGTTGCACAAGTCCGTAGGCTATGGTAACCACTTCCCATCAGGCGGGACGTGTCTGCCACCTAAGTGGTATAAAAAAAAATCATACATCATTGGCCCGTATAGTTTTAGTAAATGAATTTTTACTCGCTTTAACAATTTTAGTAAACGGTTTAACAATTTTAGTAAACTCTGAGATCAATAAAAAAAATCATAATGGACAATTTTCGTAACGAATTATATCGCGATACCGCGACCATTGCTGCTGAAAAGTAGCCGAGTAGTTTAAATTATAAACTAATACCAGATGAATCCCAATAAAATCCTATAAAAAAGTTATACAAAATTTATTTGTACTATTTAAAAAAAACACAAAACAAAGTTTCTTTGCAATCTATTACAGCGGTAGCGTAATCGTTAATCTTGCCGCCGTGTGCAGAGACTAAAGCAATATCACTTTAGCTCCTTTATTGTGCGGTCTAAAAGACCCAAGTATTGCAATTGACGCTCAAAGTACAGAGGGCTGTAGAAGTCTGTGGATAACTTATAATCTAAAATCCTTTGAGCACTAAAGTCTGATTTAACAGATTAAAATATAGATGCCATTAATTTGTTAATAAAATTAAAAAACACCTTTCACACAGAAGAAGAAAAAGAAAGAAATGTATTTATTTACAGTTCATTCATCGATGGCTACCTGTAGGTATATTAGTTGCTACATGACATGTGGTGTCACTTCAAACAATTTCAGTTACAACTGCATGTAATTATTTTCTAATATTCTATCGTATACTCGTAATGTGGATTCACTGGAACAAGTTTTAGGCAGCAACCTCGTGTCCGAATATAATTTTGACAGGAGACCTAAATATTAATGCCTAAAAATTCAGACAAAATTACCTATTTTTTATGCCATGTAGATAACAGACCAGCACACGGCCCACTTGAAGGAAAGTGGTTATCGTGGCCTATGGACGTATGCAACACCAGGGACGTCACATACGCGTTGCCAACATTGTAAGCACAAAGAGTTAACTGTTTGTTAAGATAATTTCACCTTATCTTGATCATAGAGCTGTTATGTCAAAGTTGAAATAATTTAATAGGTGTATTTATACGGGTTG
Source organism: Eilema griseolum (assembly GCA_963662185.1). Taxonomy (NCBI): domain Eukaryota; kingdom Metazoa; phylum Arthropoda; class Insecta; order Lepidoptera; family Erebidae; genus Eilema; species Eilema griseolum. Next base: position 11,206,521 of record OY759255.1, read on the forward strand.
TTAACTTAACGTTAGGTACCTAAATCAATTTTATTCTCATAATTCATTTAAGTCACTTCTACTCTAGACTAAAACTATCATATTTCACCTATTAAATTATTTCAACTATAATTCAATTAATAATGGCAAATACGAATCTTGTGTTAGAGCGTTCAACTGAAAAGTTTTAGTACGCGGTTTCGATTTCTCTGATACTAGTAATATTATAAATTTGAAAGTTTCTCAAGATTTTTGAGGTTTGATATTTCATATGTACAATAATAATTAATACATATATATACAAAAGGAAAATTATGCATTCTAGAACCTATAGCTTAAGCTTACTCTTAGTAGATAGCGCTGTATAAAATATCGTAGAATATATATGTATTAATATTTTCTTTTAAAACCATCAGATGAAAAATAAACTTAGGTAACTTCTAAATTGATCGTAGATTAATAGTGATTTTTTTATATAAGACACGTAAATTAGATTTCACCTCGTCTGATGGTAAGCTGAAAGCAAAGTCTCAGAAAAGAGGGTCATATTATAATGTTGATTCTCAGCTTGACGACCCCATGGTGGCGCCGATAGTAAAATTTGTATTTTCCCGCTCAATAGTAGTAGTATATCGAATAATTCAAATCATCTCTCAATTGATTGACACTGAACACACGCTTCCTATACCCATCTCCCTCCCGCACTACCTTTAAAGTGAGATAGCAATAGTTTTCGCCCCGCCCAATTGTTGAAATGGCCGCATCTTCACTTCCGCATCGAACTAGCATCATCAATGGCGGCGGCGCGCGCGACTCTCAGAAATTAATAATATTTGTTGGATTTTAACAGCTTTCATAGACTTTTACCGATCGGATTGTGCCTCTCGTGTCCCTCAAGTGATTTAGTGAAATGGGCAGCAGCTCCTGAGCCAGGAAGAGAAGACCGGTGCACCGGCTCCGACAGCAAGTGGCGTCATAAAGGTTAGTGCATCCTCTCCTACTTTCTTGGGTTGCATTCACTGCCTAAACCACCTCCGCGGCAACCCGATCACCTATCTTGTTTGTTGTGTAAAGTGTCATCTGAAATATTTAGCTTCATCCCCCGCAGAATACAGTCCACTAGCTCACGTGGCGTGAGAATCGCGCCACCAGCCCCATCATATGGTTTTTCATGCCCCGCTTAAAGGACCCGGGACTGTAGTAAGAAGGAAACACGTGAGCTGGTAATTAATTTCAGGCCAAAATAAATTGTTACAGAATTCAAATTTTAAAAACTTCATTTTTTCAGCTATTAAAAAAAATTGAATTTAGTAACAATTTAATCTGTAAATATATTCGGCAAACTAAACATTCCTCAAAAACAATTGCATATATAACAAGTTTCTAATAATAACTGTAGAACTAACTTTTATCGTTCAAACTCAAAGTTCAGCCGTACTATTTAAAGACAAACTTACAGGGTAGGTAAAATAGGGTTTGGTCCAAGTTTTAACAAATGGTGTTTAAATCGCAGTATTTGGAAATACTGTGATTATAGACTATATGTCTATAATTCTAGGTTCTAGAAATTATTAAACGTGATGAAAGTGAATTGAATGGAGACTGAGTGTATTAAAAGGAGTTTGACAGTTGCGCCAATAAATAAAAACACAGAAGAAAGTAGCTATTAGACAAGATACGAATAATATCGTTATTAAATTTAAAATATGAAGGTCCTTTAGGAGCAGAGAGAGGCTTAAGTAAAGATTAGGCAAGGAAGGAAGAAACTGAGGAGATGATGTCTGCTAGTAAAATGTGGTAAAACAGATAGATGATAACTCCAGGAATTGTTGCTCTAAATTAGATACATGTTACATGGTCGGCAGCGCGAGTGTAACACCCCTGGTGTTCCATACGTCCATAGGCCTCGGTGACCACTTCCCAACAGGTGGGCCGTGTGCTTGTCTGCCACCTAAGTGGTATAAAAAAAACATAACATCATAAACTCAGGCCTATATCCCCGAAGGGGTAGGCAGAGGTGCTAGCACCCACATTTCGCCAGTTTATATTTAGGTGCCAATGTAATAGGTGGCGAGCCTATGGCCATTAACCGGGCACTTATAAACCTGCGATAAATACACACATAACTTCGATAAGCATTGAAAAGTCATTGGTGTGTGCCATGGTAAAACCTGGGTTCGAACCCGAGACCTCGTCTCAGCAGTTCATTACCCATACCACTAGGATACCGCAGTAAATGAAAAAGATACTTAAATAAGAATTATTAAATTTAAAAACATAATTTTACAAGTGTTGATGAGCCACCAAAAATATTTAATTTCATTGACTTTTAATATAACTATTAAGGTACCTAATCTCTATCTGAACATAGAATCGGGCATTCTGTATCAGAATTTGTTTTTATTTTGTAACAAACAAACCTACGACGAAAATTCTGAATCTTTCATCAGATTTATTATTGTTTTCTAACTTAAAGTATATCACTTACACCATACGTAAATATTATAGTAGGCGCAAAACACGCAATAGCCGCCGCCATAGTCCACAATTACTAACGGTACAAGGAAAGTCACTTCGCCAAATTTCCTTCAGTCGACATTCTCTTCAATTAGCCAGTTTTAATGGCGAAATATGGACAGTGTAGGCCGGACTCTTGTTTAGTTAGTGACACATTTTTGTGGAAGAATTGGTCACGATGTTATTTTATTTGTAATATTTGTGTTTTGAAAGGTTCATTTATAATTAAACCAGTAATAAAGTACGAAAATAAAATTGAAACCAGAGTCACGATTTGAAAAAAAAATGTTTTGTATTGAATAGTCTGTTTGTCGAGGAAATTTGTAGGTGACATGACACGTAAATAAAACTTCAGCTCACCGGATGGTAAGCTAAAGGCAAAGTCTCAGGAAAAGGGTCACCATTGTAGACACTTACAAGGTCGCAATGGCAGCCCTCTGTGTGGCGGCTATTTCACGCCCCGCTTAAAGGACCCTGGACTGTACGAAGTAGGAAACACGTTTGAGATCTTTTTAAAAATATACAGTTCAATGTTATTTCGTTTATAAAGATACTATCTAGAGGTTAAGTAGTGATAAATTACATCATTATTATAATAAAATTAAACAACATAATTATTCGAGCTGTACCTACGTGTAAGATGGCCGATAATATAGATAATATGAATTGTAATTGTATTCTATACCCGCTGTTCTTCTTCATTCGACTGTAAACATACTGTCCACGACCAAGTGCCCGCTTGACGGTAATAGACGTCCTCTAATTACAAGGGAACAAAAACCATAGTTGTCGAAGTGTGGATTTTAATACTGTTTTTTTTTTTAATTTTTTTATTTATTTATTTATAGCCTACATTCACCAATTTAATAGGGATAACCCCAAAACAGTAACAAACTTACACATAGGTAGTTATAACACAATTAATTTATCATTTGACTTATAACCTAATGAGAAAAATGAATGAAATATAAACAAATTAAATCTATTAATAAAATAAACTTATAACTAACCACACATAAAACGAATGTAATGCAATGTAAAAAATGAAAAAGTAACACAAATACACAAAAAACACGCGATAAATAAATACAAATTAAGGACTATCATAATATAACAAACATCTGTTATTATTATACACCTCTGCTGATCACTTCGGGGGGTTTACAGGCACAAATATAATTTATACATGTATATGTAGTATGTATACCTATTCAATTGTATTTTTCTGATGTTTCACTCGAATACACAAACTGTATTTTGTAATATACTGTGATCTTAAGGTTTGTTAAATCTATGAGTAAGTAAATCTGTTAGGTTTAGGTTTGAAGAATTTTATTCTCATAAAGACATAGATATTCGGCGGTGGCGCGCGTGGCGCGCCTCCCCGTTTCCGGGGACGAGTCGAGTTGGGGACTCTGTAGTCCCCACAACCGAGAAGAGGGCCAGATCGTGAGAGATGGCCCTGGGTCGGCCGGGGTGCGAGGGATATGCCTGTCAACCTCACCTTCGGCAACTAAAACGACCCACAGGCGGCGTGCGTTTTAGTCGGTTCGGGTCCGACATAACCTCCTCCACCGGCCCCGGTGGGGAGGTATCCGTGGGGATTTTGCGTACGTAAAAAAAAAAAAAAAAACATAGATATTTACATCACTTACATGAGAACATAAAATACAGTTTTAGATTATAATGTTCGTTGTCACACTTAAACAGATAAATAAGGTAGGTACACAAATACGATCAGTACACCGAGATAATGTGTCTGGCTAATTGTTTCTTAAAAACATCCAACGAGTTAATACATTTGATGTCCGAGGGTAACTTGTTATTGTGAATGTCCGAATTATCATTACTTATAATTCTCTCATCACAAAATTATCGTTTCCTACATATAGAACTAGTTATTTATGGTGACCGAAGTCGACGGAAACCCGCTTCGCGAGACTCCTATTTCTATGTATTATAAACTATCACAAGGAATTGAACGAAGAGTACAGCGGAGATCTTTGCGAACCGTCCACGATTCCACGAGCTCGCTTTGCTCGCTCCCACGCGTCATAATTACGGTCATAATGAACATTAACCAAGTCATCGCTAAATGACCAAAATCGTCATGAATAGGATAAATAGGGATCATTCGAAAAAAATCTTAGGGCATGTTAACAGTCACTAGAGTATCTTAACATACACTGCATTTCAGACATCGACAGTCACATATCTACAAAGCCTTAAAGTACAGGCTTGATCTACGAAGCAAATTTTTCCTGAGCAGCTTTATTTTGATGAGACACTCGTATCTTACAAAAACTCTTAATTGTGGTATGGGAGTGAGGATTGTACATATTCCCATATTATGTTATAAATCAAATTGTAAAAAAATGAATTCATTGTCTTTTTTTCGATTTCGATTGTTTCCTGAATAAAACTACGATAAGATAAGAAATCTTGTTTTTTTTAATAATGCTGTTATTACAACATCAGGAAATTCATAAAATTAAGTTATTCTTTTTTGTTTGAAAAACAAGACATGCATAATAGCAACACGATAAACTTGTTGATGTGGTAGATGAATGTGGTTTTTAAGTTCCACCACAAAAAATAGACAGTAATCTCCTAAACTACTATTTATACAGCAGCATTATTATAATAACAGTATTATTTTGATTTGGCATCCCTTTTTTATTATATGTGGAACTGAGGGGGTCTCAGTTACCCTCGGGCTTCACGGTCGGTGTTGACTCAAATCCAGCATTCTCATCTCAATATTCCACTGCTCTATCCACTGAACGCTCTGCCACTGTACGAAGTGGCGTATTCATGGAACAGCTTTGACAGTGGTGGCTGTTGGGCGTTAGCTCCTGGCCTATACTATGCACGATCTTACCAAAACATTATTATTGAATAACAATCAAATTACAGTCATATTGTAATCTGTGATCTCAACAAAACAATTTCAAAAATCAGAATCCCTGGAGGGTTAGGCAGAGGTGAATTGTGGGTGTTATATTTCACCAATTATTGTATTTGGCCTCACCTAAAGTTGCATTTAGACCAAGAGCATAGAGCTAGAGCTAGAAGAAGAGCATTCTTTTTCAATATTTTTGTGTAAAACTAAACTTTGCTACCACTGCTTACACTAAAAGAATTTAACGTAGAGGGGACAAAATGAGCATTCTATAGGTATTTAAACTTTCATGGTCACTCACATTGGTATTAAAGTTATCGGAATATTTACCATGTTGTATTATTCTGAGATTCAGATATTTCGGCGCTGTTGTAAGCACCATGATCGCGGAGGAACTGGAGTATTGGCGGTGAATAGTGAAAAAGTTTTTTAGGAATAAATATATCAATCTACCCTCTTTCGAGTTCTTTTACTACGCGTTCTGCACTACCAATGGTTTCACTTTCACTACAAACTCAAACCCGATCTCGATCAAGTTCACGACTCACGATGCCTACTTTATCCACTCGCGATTTTGTTTTGGCTTGTTTTCGGTAGTTTTGGCAAAGATGGACCACTGGATGCCAGATGATAGGCAGTTTTGAACTACACTCAGAAAATACAACATGGTAAATAAACCTTTAATACTAATAAGAATGAGTATTCGTTTGTTCGGTCTTAATCCACCTTTGTACAGGATGAGCCTACTCCGGGCACTATTGTTGACACGAGCATGCATCTGAGGCTGCCTAGGCTGTTAAGTAGGAAACAATCATATTCCTGATTTGTCTTGTCAGAATGTAGTCAGTACCTACCTATATTTGGCAAATGATTATCTTGTAGCCTAGCAATAAAGCTTTGCCGGTTCATTGATGTACAGCATAATAGGTATATTAATCTTACAGTCTTAGCGGTTAGGTGAAAGGGCATAGTTCTAATATTTGTGTAAAAAAACATTTATTATTTTGTTATTACATTAAACAAATATATTCGACAATTTTCAATTCTAATTATTTGCACATGAAGATTTAAACACTTCTTCGATTGGCACAGCTTTCAAGAAATCGTTAAGGTTTTGAATGAAAACATCCATAAAAGTGTTCAACACTGGTGCTCGAAGGTCTCTATCAATGTTCTTCCAGTTGTCATTCATAAACTTGTGGATGGCATTGGCTGCAAATATAAAAAAATATATTGTTAAGCCATATAATCTTCAAATTACTATAAATAGAATTTTAACAAAAAAAGGCACAGAAAATCTAAAACAACTACAGATTTACTGATTTGTATGAATTCGATCTAGGAAATGAAAGGTATTCATCTCCCCCCAAGTGTCATAGAGTACATAAAATATCAAAAAAATGAATCATTCAAATTTATTAAGTAGGGTAAGAACTTTGAAGGAGATTACAAGAATATACAAGTTATGTCATAACTAAAAAGTTTAAAATAAAATCAATTATTAAAAAAATAAAAAAACCCACCTGTTGTTTAAAAAATCAAAACAAGTTTGATAGCAGGTGGTACCCATTAATTTTCTTTCTATTAATCTATATTCTATCTATAATCTATATTCTATTAATTTTTTTTCGGTTTATGATTGGTAAATGCTACCAAACTTGTTTTGATCTTGTAGACAGCTGTCGGACTTTTTTTAAATGCTACCAAACTTGTTTTGATCTTGTAGACAGCTGTCGGACTTTTAATTTTAAATAGTAAATTTTAACAACAAATCTAAATCTCATTGAAATTAATAGGTATTCTTGCCTTTTTCTTCATCAACAGCTGTAAAATTGGTAAACTTGAACTGCAAACTTTCCCTGACATCATAATCTAAGGTATAATATTTGATATGAGCATGTTCTTTATTGTCCTCTGCTACTTGTTTTTCATAATATCCGTGGAACATTAAAATGTAAAATCCTGTAACAAAATATGTAATAATATTATTTAGAAATTTAAATGTACAAAAGCAATGCTAGTCTTTAAGTGTAATTTTTACTCTTCGAGATAAGGAGCTTGTGACTAAGTAGTGGCCGATGTGCAGAATTAAGCAATACCAACCATGCTTAACATATTGAGATCCCTCCGTGCCTTAAAGAGTACCAGCCAGTCCCTGGGCCACGTACATTGTACCATTTCAATGAAGCCCAAAAACGTCTGACAATTTGTCCTAGCTACAAGCAGTCACGTCATAGAAAATATCGAAGTTTAGCCGTTTCGTAGGAAGACGGGAACTGAGTTGGGAAAAAGTTTGGAGGATAATATTTTCTAACAGTACCTAAGTTTTGAAAACTTACCAGTGGTAACCGTTAAATCACCTTCTTCTGCAGTCGAAATATTACCTAATCCGCCAGTAAATAAATATTTTGAAGTCATTACAAGCTGTGGACATTCCAGATTATAGTCGAAAGTAAAGTTTTCCTTATTGACCCTGCATAAAAATATTAGAACTATTTCACATTGTAACAAACATAATTATAATGACTAAAAAAAATAACACTTATTTGTTGCGGTGTGAGTTTTTTAAACTGGGCTACTGGTAACTCGAAGTATTCCTGGAAAGAGGTGTTAAAGGCCCCAATATTGTAGCAGTTTATCTTCTAATATATCCTGCCAAGAATACGTCGAATTGCCAATAACCCCGTATATGCTGGTTTTACTATTTTACCGCGCTATTAACAACAACAAAATAAAGTTTTAAAATATCTCACCTCAGTTTTGTTACGGTACAGTCTTTTAAACCTTTAAATTTGGCATCCTTTAATTGATATCTGAAACCAGGGAAACTTCCAGGAACATAGTCTACTGCTAGAGGATCTGAAGTCTTAACTGTATTTTTAATACCATCAATGAAAAGCCCTTGTTTATTTAATGCACAATTGGTATAGTCTAAATCTTTTTCAATATTTATTGAAAACCCTGTAAAAATGAATTATAATATAAATACATTTCAATATATAACATTGTAGCAACTTGCCTTGAAAGTTCCTCTTTCTTATATAAACATATAATCCTAATCACGCCTTTATCCCCGAAGAGTTAAGCAGAAGTGAATTAACACCCATATTTCATCGATCATTGTATTCGGTCCCACGTGAGCCTATTGCCATATTCTGGGCATTATTATTGACTCGTGCCATGCATCTGAGGTTGAATATGGGCTGTGTTATATCTGTCTGATATTAAACTACATAATATGTTTTATTTTTGTAAAAAAAACAATTTAATTTTATCTAACCTGGAAATCGGACTTCTGACCAAATGTAAAACGGCTGAGCACTCAATATGGGAGGTATTGAGTGCTCAGAGTTCAGTGGCTCTCCGAATTTGACACTATATTCTACCTAAATCTAAATACCCTTTAGTAAGCAAAAATAAAAAAGCGAAATATTCATTAAAGGTATAACAATACTAGCACCTATTGAAATAATATGATCTCTCACTTACCTAATGCAGATTTAGCAAAATATATAATGAAAAACAAACACGTAATTTTCGTCATGTTGTTTGATGATACAGTTATTACTGTTTTGTAATGTATTTTTCACATGAATTTATACCGTCGATTTAAGAGGTTTCGTTTTTTACAGATGCGTTTTCATTGAAGGCTAAGACGCTTTTCCACGTCCCGTAATTTCACGAACGCGTGCGCGGAATCATATACTACGCACCGTGGAATGAGGCTCGTCTGTGATAGTACATACACATTTGTTGTTCACATGCGTCCGTGTCCAATCAGCGTCAGATCGATTTTGAATAGCCAAGTAATCAAAATTATCTTAATGCCTTGGTATTTAACCTTCCTGTTCAAAGTCAAAGTCAAAATCATTTATTCTGTATAGACCATTATATCGGCACTTACAAAACGTCAACATAAAAGGAACATTTCAGTTTCGTAAATGGACCACCGTCACCGGTTTGAAACGCGACCCGGAGATGAGAAGACTCCTGCAAGAAACACAGCGGGCATTTCTTGTTTTTGGTCTATTTACAAACATACAATTAGTCTACTTAATCTAAATACAAAAGGTTACTTGAGTAGCATAGTTGAGCGAACAGCTCATTTCCAAGCTTGTTTATCAGCCAAGTATTCTTGGATTGTATAATAGTTATCTGATTGTTCTAATATTTGGAAACACCTTTAGTTCACACGATAATACAATTTAAAATTAATAAAACAATCCGACTTGATCTTAATCTTGGTATCAACAACATTTTGAGACTTGAGTAGTGAAGATCGATCTGATGCTGTCTGTCCGTATCCGCGTTCGTGAAATTGTGTACCGTGGAAAGTTGATATTAGACGTGAAGAGCAGTATGTACAGAAGCTGACCAATCACATTGCTCAAAGTTCTCGGTTCGACTTTGCTCCGATTGAATGACCCCGAGTGCCAGAATACAAGCTTCAAGTGTAACCAGGCCTAATGTTCCAATAATCCATTGTTTTAGATAGTTCGATAGAATTTTAAAAGATGGCTAGTCCTGGTCTCATACGAGACCTTCACCTTACAGTTCAGGGTCAGTATGTATGTATAAGTAAAAACGTAAGTACATGAATTTCGAGCCATTAAACATACTGTGTGATATCTACTAAAAAGCAAAGCGCCTTTGTATATTGTTATGGCAAAAGTCAGCAATGTGTAACGATAATTCTGAGTCACAGAATTAATACAGATTCAGATATATTTGTTAGGTAAGAATGCAACCTATGTGGTTATTTTCTTTACCACTGAGTAATAGGCGTCTTTAAGAATATGCTAAATCTATAAATATTGCAAATCTACTCGTGCCCCTTAAAATAAGATTTTAATCTTAATTTTAGTTTTTTGAAAATGAAATTATTACATTAATTTAATCATTGTCATAATCTGAACATCAATAAGGGCATTCAAAGATTTAGCAGGTTTTAATATAAAGTTAATAACTAAACTCAAGTCTATCACTCTGCTGAATTTCATGATAAACGGTTCAGCACTTTAATAATTTGACGGTCATGTCAGAAACCGGGATTATAGATCAGTCAGTCCTGTTCGTATTGTTCCAGAAAGGAATGGAAATTTGAGTCTGCACAGTTTACTAATAAAAAACTTTTCAAATAAAATATACGCTATTTAACAATTATTACAAAAATTAAATTATACATAATATTAATTTTAAGAATGTGGGACTATTCGCAGATATTACTGTTTTTTAAAGTACGCTTACACTGTTTATAACATTTATTTATCTTTTATCAATTACATAAAAGCTGTAAACAAAATATAAAATCCAGTAAGTATACTTAAGGTTTTTCTGCAGCTGACTGTACAGAATTGAGATTTGTGTCTTTAGATTCTTAGTCACAGGTCACACACTTTTCATACACCAGAAGCCACTAGAATATAGTTGTGTATTTTATTCCAGTGTTAAACACCTACTTAGAATATTATTTTATTCCTGTATTTTATGTGAAAACATCTACTTAGAATATAATTTTATTCCTGTCTATTATGTGAAAAACATTTACTTAGAAATTATTTTATTCCTTTATTTTACGTGTATAACATCTACTTAGAATATTATTTTTTCAGTTTCTATTCATCATCTGGAAATGTTCCACCTAATTGAAGTAATCTGATTTCCACGTCGATTTTATTCATTATCGCTATCATACCTCGTTGTATAATGAGAGCAAGTATATATTCTCCTGAACTATCTTCGTTTTTACCTGAAAAATATCACACATTAGTATTAGTATACGTGTGGTGATGAAGAAAAATATAATTATTAATTTAATTAAAACTTTAATTCATGATCTTACACAACATATAGGTATAATGAGCATTCATATATTTTGAAACATTACAAGTATGATATGATTATAGAATAAACAAATACCAAATTGGAATGCATAACACAAATAACTGGTACAAATACCCTAGTACTTGCGCAGATCATATAATATGTAGCCTTGAATACTTAAAAGCAGCCTTAATAAAGTACACATAAATCCTTTAAATAAAATATATTTTTTGGCAATTTTAAATAAAATCATTTTTGGAACCACTGGGAGCATCATACATACATTATTTATTAATACTTGATCTACGGTTGATACATCTAAGCTCTTATAAACCATTAACCCAAAATCCATAGACTATTGTTGCCAGAACATTCCTTAAACAAATATAAAATTAACAAGCAATGTACATAAATATCATTACATTATATTATCATTTACTGTTCTTTCTCTCTAGTATTATCTAGTAGTATCACCACCACCCCGTCTCATCCGAAGGCGGTGTCGTAAGAGGCGACTAACGGCAAAATACGCCGACGATATCACTACGAGAGAATGAAAACTCGAAATAAAACCCTGTACTAATCCATCTGCCCAGAGTGGAAACAGTAGGCCAAAACCTCCCAACAATGGGAGTGGCCTATGTCCAGCAGTGAACTACGATAGGCTAATTGATTGATTAGTACAGCGTACTACAGAATGAAGTTCTATAAGAATGACTGTAATGTCAGCATTACAGTCAGTCAACAGTGATCAGTAATACGAAGGCAAAATCAGGCACAAAAAAACCCATGTTAACTTATTTTAGACAGAAAATCATAACGATTTGTAAGAACAGAACAAAAAAATAGATACACAGAATATTTCTGATTCTGAGGTGAATGCCTCGGAATCAATCAGGACGCACCATCTTTATGGTGATGATGACTTAATTATAAAAAATACAGCTTGGACAGCGTCCTACACTTCAAGCCTAAACTTAAGTCGGTTGGTCACTTGTGAGTCGGTACACCTTTCAAGAATGAGGCTCTGGCAAAATTTGGACGCAAGGTGATGATGATGAGAATAATAAATAAATATTATACAACATTGCACACAACGCTATCTAAACCAAAAGTAAGCATAGCTTAACTAGTTTGTGTTATGGAATCTAGAATGCGAATATTATATTTTTTTTACGTGCGATAAATCCCCACGAATTCCCCTACCACCGGAGCCGATGGGAGAGGTTATGTCGAACTCGAATGGACTAAAACGCACGACGTCTGTGGGTCGTTTTTGGTTGTCGAAGGTGAGGTTAACAGGCCTATCCCACGCACCCTGGCCGACTCAGGGCCATCTCTCTCGATCTGGCCCTCTCCTCGGGAGTATGGACCACAGAGTCCTCAACTCGTCCCCGGAAAAGGGGATGCACGCATAGCGCGCCGCCACCGCGTCCTGCTTCTGCCAGGGTGACAGGCGGCTCCACCCGTCACCTCCAGGCCTGCGATCATGGGCTCATGGGGGGCGGAGGTCATTCATCGTCCTAATGCGAATATACTTATACTTTTTTTTTGTAAATACATACAACAATAGAAACACACAAAACAATGTAAATATACTTTCATGCATACAAATATTTGCACTGTGCAGTAATCGAATCCATGCCCCCACGTAGCAGTTGAAAGTTCTACCGCTACACCACACAGGCATAATATTGACGTTACATTGTGCTTAGCAATGCTTGCTTACCGTTGAAATCAGTTCTTGAGGCATTATTCAAGACGTAAAAATGAGGGTAGTGATCCTTTTCAGTTACCAATATACCAAATGTCCCTGTGATCAGTGTCGTGGTTTTATCTAAAATAATTGAATAATAATTTATTATAATTTGAAACAGATAAGGTATATAGTATATATTTATTAAACTAGCAATTACTAAGAAAAAAACACGAGTACTCACAAGCAGTTCCTTTGGCCTTGCCAGTTTCGCTATATTCTATGGAGTCCGAATCAGACTCCTTGGCTTTATATTTGAAAGTTGAAGTCAATTTAGGGCAGTACATATATTGTTTGTAAAAATTTTCAGTCACGTTTAAACTGGAATTTATAAAAAGAAACAGTCTTTGTTCAATAATTTTTTGATAAATGAATAGTAGCAGATGACGGCAGAGGATCCGTCTGTGTGGAGTTTTGAACACGTTCTTGCAACCCTTAGAAGTAATTCTAAGGACGAAAAGCATGAGCGCAGGCCTGGGGGTGACGGGTGGAGCCGCCTGTTACCCTGGCAGAATCAGCCCGCGGCGGCGCTACGCTTCCCTATTTCCGGGAACGAGTTGAGGGCTGTGTGGTCCTCACATCCGAGGAGAGGGCCAGATCGAGAGAGATGGCCTTGGGTCGGCCGAATCGGGATATGATTGTTAACCTCACCTTCGGCAACTAAAAACGACCCACAGACGTCGAGCATTTTGGTATTCGGTCCGACATAACCTCTCCCACCGGCTCCGGTGATGGGGGTATCCGTGGGGATTTTCCACACGTAAAAAAAGGTTTGAAAAGTAGTAGTTTGTGTTATTCCATACGATAGCCTAGGAGCATCTATACTAATATTATAATTCCAATGAGTTTGTTTGTTTGAACGCGCTAATCCCAGTAAGTACTGGTTCGATTTGAAAAAGTATTTTTGTGTTGAATAGCCCGTTTATTGACTATTAAAACAAGCGAAGTAGTAGTGATCAAAAATGTCAACAAATTCAGCATATATTATTTAAAAAATAAAAAGAAATGGGCATAAAGGTGATAAGGGGATTCGAAATATGCCACGGGCGAAGCCGGAGTGGCTTCTGCTAGTATAGTAATACTTACAGTAACTTTGTTAGTTTACATTTTCTTAATCCAATTAATGTGATATTTGTTAATTCAAACTGTATTCGTCCTCTTTTCCCATCAATTTCTTCTATATTCAACGGATCCAAGGGCAGACCAGTTGTTGAATTAGCTACTGTCTCCCAAACATTAGAACCGCCCTTTGTGATACATTTATCTTTATCAAGGACACACACTTTTTTACCTAAAATTATAAGTCCTCAAAATTATCTTGTATTATCTACTGAGATAATAACATTACGTTTAAGCTAGAATATTCCTCATTATGTTAGCGACAGTCCCGTTTGCATTCGAAGCGTTCACCTCAACGTCAGGGATCTGCTTTCGGCTTTTCCTCTTCTGCTTCGTACGGTTTTAGTCATAATAGGCAGTGAGACCATTGGTACGCACATCACCTTCTACTGCAAGCTAGCACTTCTTAGGTCTACCGTTCCTACCAAGGCTTGGTAGAGACACCGTTGTCAAATCTTTGTTACCCATGTAGCTGCACCAGCAAGGGCGACACCCCAGCATTTTATCTTCGATGTCCCGGACTCGGAGGCAGTTGTGAATGCAGGAACTCCTATCGCAAACCATACATGACAGAGATCTGTCTTCACACCCGTTAGACCACCTTTCTAAAGCGTCTCCGTGTTCTAAACTGTACCTGAAATCCTTTATTTACTTACAACTATCAGCAGCACTGTAGGAAACTAAAGTGAACACGAATAACAGACGCTGTATATAATTCTGCATTTTTACTGAAGAATGCTAATAAACTGGATACTTCAAGAATTTAACTACTGTTTTATACCTACTTGAATTGTACTAATTTTATCTTTCTCTCTAGGTCAAATTGGTGTAAAATGCACTTCAAAGTTCTGAGGCTGACTGCAGACAGCAGCAGCAGACGCAGGGCGTACCATACGACTTCAATATGATAATTTTGTTCATTGTTTTAATTCATTGCGGCTTCTCAATGGCGCCCTTTATTCGTATCCAAGTTTAGCAAGTAGTGTATGCGAAGAGATGACACGTCATCCGATCACATATAAATGGTCCATAGAAGAAAATCAGTCCCATAATCCGCTCATTTGTCTAAAACATTTTAATTCAGTCATTTTCATTTTTTCACATATATTGCTGGTTAAACTTGAATACGATAAAACGGCACTATTGAGAAGCCGCGCTCTGCGTCTGCTGCTGTGCAATAATGCTGCGTGCTGCAAAGTTCGGAATCATACCTTAAGTTTTTACGTACATTGGCAACTAATTAAATTTTCTAAACTGAGATAATTTGAACATAAAATTTTTATATATATTTTCGTAGGCAACCATTACCATGCAGTAATGGTTTCTTGACCTGATTAAAACATGTTTTGTAATCGTTTCAATGTTCTGACTTACTTTGCACATTTTAAATAGTAATAATGACGTATGGTGATTATTGAACCTACCTAGCTTTGCATGTTATTCGTCTGTACCTATACCGAATTAAAATAATTTAAAGAGACAAAATTCGTAAAATACTTTTTTATAACTAGAAAAGATAAAAAATTTCATTGCATCGAAAAAATCAATATCGAGGAAAATATTCGAACCTGCGAACAGTTTTTACCTAGGGGAAATACTCTCGGCGGTAAGACCCATCATGGGGGAGTGGCTAGAGCACACGGTCTGATACAGATGATCACCGAGCACGCGTGCTTCGGGCAGTATCTGCGTTGGATGGAGAAAGAGCCAACGTCCGAGTGCCATCACTGCGATGCGAGGGAGGACTCGGGACTGCACATGCTCACCGAGTGTCTGGCGTGGGAGACGCAAAGACGGGAGCTGGTGGTGGCCCTGGGAGTGACAGTTCTCACGCTTGCCACCTTGCACTAAATGTTCTAAATAATGTCTTTTTCTGATCTAAATCTAGAAACAGTGATATTAAACTCCCCGTTTTCAATTTTTTCACTGTTACCAAGCGTAACACCGCCAAGCCTGAAAATTATAAAACATAAATGAAAACAAAGGATATCCCAATGTTTTAATATTCAAAGAAGTGACATTAACTCGCGTATTAACGTTGACGTTACCCAAGAGCCTACAATTACCTAAGTTTCGAGAAAAAGCGAGATGACAAAGTACCATAATCTAATTTATTGAGTCCCCATCCGAAGTTTAACATCGAGAAGCCTTTGAAATTTTTTTCAAAGTTTGTTTCTTTTGAGAAAAAGAAATTGAAGTAAAAACATGATTTCAGATGTTTTAATTGATTGGTACATGGCATTTTGTCTTTTCGAGGAACTTTTATGAAATTGACTGGCTGCGCACTGCCCAGTTTATTGTCTTATTTTTTTTGTCTCAATTTGATTTCGAAATGCAGTAATATTGTAAGCTCTCGTATTCCATGATATACCTACAATAACTTTAACGAGAGTCGCTATTATGGAATAGGTATTTGGAGCCCACCTTCTACCGAGGGTAAAAGCAACACCAGGGTCCTGTCAGCCAATCAGTAGGTGTATTAACCGATTTGCAGGTGACTGGTCTTGGTTCCCGAAAAAGTGAAAAGGTATAATATCAATTAGCCTACTGCAGTGCACTGCTGGACGTAATCTCTCAATGTGTGCCATTGCTTCCGATTCTACTTATCATCTTGTACTTTGTGATAGCCCGCAATTATATGCTCACATTGCTTTTGCACATTTTATATATTTATTAGTATATCTTATATATCTATTTATGTGTTATGGTTGTATGATTGTGTTTATAATACGTTACGTAAAGCTGTATATTAATTTTATTTTACTTTATCTGTGCTTTTCTCATTTTTTCTTTTTGGTTTAGTACACCTTTTATCCAGTTTTATATGATAACTACACCATATATATTTTGTCTTGTTACATTACTGTCCTTCCCAAGGCCGCCCATTGTATATTAAACTGTATATACAGGCTACCTATTTGTCTCTGCTGTAAATGTATTGGTGTACAATAAAGTGTTGTCTATCTATCTATCTATCTCCACCTTCCGCATCCAGTCTGTCAATTTTCAGGTCATCAATCCATCTAGTAAAATTTAATTGGTAACAAAATGAGTTTTGCAGGCTAAATAGTACAATAATAATTTACAATATTGTCCGAATTCATTAAAATGGATACCAGGGAACCAACAACAATTAAGTATCGCCCCTCTCAAAGAATATTGTATTCAATAGAGTTTATCCGTTGTCGGGATAAGGCAATTATCATAGCTATTTATAATACGGAGACCATTAAAAAGGATCCACGCGTTTTGGTAATTTGTTCTCGACCCATTTTCTTGGATAAATGGTGAAAAATACTCACGAAATTATGTTAAACTTGAATTAAAGATATTGCTTGGAAGCAATAAAGATTGTATTCTTTTTCTTTACTTTGTGATGATTATAAAGTTCTTATGAAATTTATCTTAGGAATTCTTTAAAATAAGCAGTGCGTAATTCCTGGTGACTAGATATACTATATGTTTGTGAATGTCCTTGGGAATACAAGCAATAGAATAATCCAAGATTTGCCTATGATGTATAAGGAACCTATATTTTAAAATAGTCAAGACTACAGTTGCAGCAGATGGCATTTGCTTTTTCCTAACAGAGTTGACAAATGGATATGCATTTCAGAGAATGATGATAAGAGATGGTTAAATTATTTAACATAGTAGGCACTATAGGAATCATTATCCAAATAAGATTTAAAAAATCGATTAAGATAGTAAAAATTTAAACGGTCCAGGCGGGATTCAAACCTGCGATCTTTCCCTTATGGAAGACTTAAAAAAAAATGTTAAAAAAACATTGATTAATAAAAAGAAGGTATCAGTTTTTAATGCAATGCGGACCAATAATTACAAAATTATTATAAAAGCTTAATAACTACCTAAGCTATCAAAACAATCAAATGAAAAGTCCGTGAAATCCCCAGATCACTCACCCATTTACGGAAACAATTTCCCATTGACAATAAAGAAAAAAAAGCAGTGAATTTATCGCTTTATTTCCAATTTACATAATCTCACCTTAAACTTGGCAGGAGCGGAACAATCACGGAATTATTACCTCTAGAATAGATAAAATATGTGAAAACAAAAACCCTTAAATTTATTTTCTAGGAACCTGAGAAAACGCTGGCGATACGGCATCCAGTTTAGGTTAAGATGACTAACTTCTACTAAATTTGCACTTTTTACTAAATCTAACATCTCAACATCAACCTTAGGCCTCGACTCGCAAAACACGATATTTGTCTTATCGAAGGACGATTTATTTATGTTGTCGAAACAGTAAACTTGCAAGAACGGCTTTTAGGGTTGCTAAAAATCATGCTACACTTAGCATGTACTTCAGCTTTCTTCTCCACTGAGAAAAAAAAAAAAAGAAAAAGCAGAAAACGATTACCAGGATCAAAGGTTTAGATGCGAAACGATAGACGCTAGGAGAATGATAATAATTAGCTGTAGTTGGGACTGCAACAGGTTTGCATCCAACTTGCCATTATGTTTGGGTGGTAATTGGTGCATAATAATATTGATCTAACGTATTTTTTTGTAAAATCAGCCACATATTGATTGCGTAATTGCTTTCTTTTATAAGGATTAAAATTTTTACGTAACCGAATGTGCAGAATCAAATTCTGGTGCAATGTCTACTCGTCTCGCATATTTAGTTCATTGGTCTTTCAAATTATATTGTCAGTGAATAAAGATTGAGGAGCTCACCAGCTAGCCAGTACACCTGCTATAGATGGACGAGCATTCTCTTCGATGATCAACTGCCAACAGCGTCCTGAATTAATTAAATACTTGAAATAGTTGCGGGAAGACTTTCAGGTAAGCAGCCGCGTAGCGCCTCATTTTGCCACTACTTTGTCTTAAAATGACTTTGAACTTTTCCTCCTGAGAATAAGATTGAAAACGATGTTGTAATATTTTGCCTCAAGAAACCGTTGCCGAGCGCTGCTCTTTCAGTCCTTAACCTGAGATTACCACTCGAAAGATGTTTAGTAGACTGTCAATTAATTGACCAAGCGAGCGAAGTGAATGAGTCTCCGTTTCGACAAGGTGGCCGATTTTGCTACTGTCTACATACCTATATTTTGTTTGTCGGTTCCGGTCTAGAGAGTGCATTTCTTAACCGATTTCCATCAAACTTGGCAAACATGTTCCTTGATTTAAAACACAACTTTTACCGAAATATTTTTTAGATTGGAAGGAACATGGGGGAGAATTTTCAGCTGAAAGGAAGGACATGGTGATTCCTCTGATGAAAAAAAACGTACTCGTGAGGTCTACTGTTCACAGAACTACAAGTATAATTTTTGCTTGTCACTTCTAGTTCATGATTTCATTACATATCCGGGGCTGCAAATTGATAAATTTCCTTCTTTAATAAGACGAAAAATTGTTTGTCGATCGCCACCCTATTCTTAGTTCGTTATTGAAATATGGGAACGTGGGGTGGTATTGTTGTAATTTCAAAAGATTGAAGGTATGGACTTTTGTGATTCTTTTTACGACTAAGTGGGTCAAGAGAAATTTGATTTATTTCGTTTGAAATTAGATATCAAAATTTTAGGTGCTCATATATTTGATACTTTAGTGTGCAGATATTTTTAAATGATTTAAAAAATCAATTCTATTTTTTTAACATAGCTGAATGGAAAGTGTATTTTTAAGACAAAAACACACAAACAAGATAGAAAGGAAATTTCGACATCGAAAATCCCCATTGAAATTTACAATAACCTATTAAAGTCATGAGAATTATTTGAAACCTATTTTGTGAAGTTAAAACAACATCTTTGATTTAGTGACCATTTTAAATTTGAAGACATTTTTCTCCAAAAGACAGTTATAGGATGACGGATTTCTCGTCCCAATTGAACAGCCCGGCTGGGGAATTAGCTCCACCCTACAGAATACCACGGCTATAATAACCTCGTGTAGTGTTCCTGGTGGTCAACAGGGTAGCCAGAGCTCACTCAGAAACAAAAATTGAAACATTAAATACCTGATTATTTTAAAATATTACTCCCGTATTTTCATACTTAGTTTAGAATTTCGATTTATAACTCTAGTACTGGGGATACATTGTCAATGACAATCTATCAAATCAGTTAAAGAAAATCGAGATTTAGTACTGAGTGTCTTTCTGACATGAAACTTTTGGATTTATGCTATTTTAAGCACAATCACAGATCGCAAAGTATCTAACAAAATATTAAACCTTTCATTTTATTTATCATGAACCAATCACATTGCAGTATGGACATAGTGATCAACGTTGTTTGTTTTTGTTCTAGCTAGATGCTCAACTATAGACGGGATCGGAATATGTTTCCAGAATTGCCGGTGGTGGCGCCAGTAGTAGTAACTCAAATCGTCTTAATTGGTTGGCGCTGAACACACGCTCCCTATACCCATCTCCCTCCCGCACTACCTCTAAGTGAAAGATAGCAATAGTTTTCGCCCGCCAATGGTCAGAGTAGCCGCATCGTCACTTCGCTTTTTGAACTAATAAACAATGGCCGGCGGCGCTCGCGTCTCTCAGAAATTAATAATGTTTGTTGGATTTTAACCGCTTTCATAGACCTTTACCGATCGGATTGTGCCTCTCGTGTGTCCCTCAAGTGATTTGGTGATGTGGGCGGCGGCTCCTGAGCCAGGAAGAGAAGATCGGTGCACCGGCTGCGACGGCACGTGGCCCCGTGAAGGTTAGTGCATCCTCTCCTAATTTCTCGGGTTGCATTCATTGCCTAAACCACATCCGCGGCAACCCGATCACCTGTCTTGTTTGTTGTGTAAAGCGTCAATGGAACAGTTAACTTCACCCCCCGCGAAATACAGTCCACTAGCTCACGTGGCGAGAATTGCGCTTCCAGCCGGTATTCATAGAAGAACTGATGTTTTCTATACCAATCTTTTTTATACCAATTTGATGGCAGACAAGCACACGACCTACCAGATGGAAAATGGTTACCGTAGCCTATGAATGTGTGACTTCAGTGGTGAAGTCACACTCACGCTGCTGACCATATAAGCACAGAGAGATAAAGCTAAAGATGAAGAAGAAGATAAAGCAGGACAAGCTTTTGGTCTTCCCACTAACAGCACAAAAATTATGCAGTGCGCTTTAGCTACCCTACTTACCGCTTGGAACACACAAGGTTATTATGATCGTCGTATTCTGTAGAATAGAGGTTCTTCCCAAGTCTGACTGCTCAATTGGACGGAAATACGGTTGTGTCCTACTTCCATCAATCTCTAAGTTTGGTTGATAAGTTTGAAAGACAATAAGGTACATACTTAGTCTGGCCATAAATACTGTTACAATTAAAATAAGAAAGATATTACATTTGAATTTGGAATCTGTCATTTTTATACGATTGTTCATTGTGTTTTCTAATTTTGGCGCCAATACATTGTACAATATTTTGCTATATTAAAATGGAGTGGGGTGATAAAGAAAACCGAATCGCTGTGATTGCATTACGCAAAGTTGGTATGGAGCCGAATGTAATTTTTAAAACTCTCCATACGCTTGGTATTAGTCAAATGTTTGTGTACCGGGATTTTAATAGGTACAATGAGACCTTCTCTGTTTGTGACAGAAAAAGATCTGGCCGTCCACGTAGTGTTCGTACAAAAAAGGTGGTCAAAGCAGTAAGGGAAAGAATTCGAAGAAATCCTGTCCGAAAGCAAAAGATTTTATCTCGGGAGATGAAGATAGCACCCAGAACCATGTCGCGCATTTTAAAAGATGACTTAGGACTTGCAGCCTATAAGAGACGCACTGGTCATTTTTAACTGATAATTTTAAAAATAATAGGGTGGTAAAATCGAAGCAACTACTGAAGCGGTACGCAAAGGGAGGTCACAGAAAAATTTTTGTTTACGGATGAGAAAATC
This sequence comes from Eilema griseolum, assembly GCA_963662185.1. Classification (NCBI taxonomy): domain Eukaryota; kingdom Metazoa; phylum Arthropoda; class Insecta; order Lepidoptera; family Erebidae; genus Eilema; species Eilema griseolum. The sequence continues at coordinate 11,228,516 of OY759255.1, forward strand.
TTTACAATTGAGCAACATTTTAACAAACAAAATTACCGTATTTATGCTCAAAGCTCTGAGGAAGCTTCCCAATTAGTCGACAGAGTGCAACGTGGGCATTATCCGACTTCAGTGATGGTTTGGTGGGGTGTTAGCTATGAAGGAGTGACTGAGCCATATTTTTGTGAAAAAGGTATCAAAACATCGGCACAAGTGTATCAAGATACCATTCTTGAGAAGGTAGTTAAACCCCTTAACAACACCATGTTCAATAACCAAGTATGGTCCTTCCAACAAGACTCAGCGCCGGGTCATAAAGCTCGGTCCACGCAGTCTTGGTTGGAAGTGAACGTTTCGGACTTCATCAGAGCTGAAGACTGGCCGTCGTCTAGTCCCGATCTTAATCCGCTGGATTATGATTTATGGTCAGTTTTAGAGAGTATGGCCTGCTCTAAACGCCATGATAATTTGGAGTCCCTAAAACAATCCATACGATTGGCAGTGAAGAATTTTCCCATGGAAAGAGTGCGTGCTTCTATTGATAACTGGCCTCAACGTTTAAAGGACTGTGTTGCGGCCAATGGAGACCACTTCGAATAAGCTTTTTATATTTTAAATTGTTTTATATTTATGTATTAAACTAACACACTGTAAAAGTAATAATAGTTAATAATAATAGTTTTTTATTTGCAATAAAAAAATGTTTTTTCTTCGTAACAATATTTATGGCTAGACTAGGTATATAAAATGTTCACACTTTTTTCTCTCTGAGGTAGGCGGAGACAGCATTCTATCATCTGTTCTGTACTTACTAAGTAACGTCTCTTCTAATTAAGGTCCCTGTAACTCAATTCCTACTGGCTTCACAACGAGTCGCATGGTGCGCGCAAAACTTAGATCATACTGCTAGCATGAAAAAATTACCTAATCGTATTACATATTATTAACTGTTACATATCAGGTCACCATACTTAAAGTCCTCAACAGCCAACAATCAGATAATAGCTCACGATCACTCATGCCTACATAATTTTAATAGTGACGGCTGTTGCTGTCCAACCATTGAACGTGTTACCTCTCATACATATCTGGGCCTCATCATTGATGATAAACTGAACTGGAAACTCCATATCGATAAAGTATGTGATAAGCTGAGAAGCTTCTTGGCAAATATTAAAATCTTAAATCGTCGTATCCCCTATCATGTGAAAATACTACTTTATAACTCTCTAGCCGAGTCTCATATTTTGTATGGACTCACCAGCTATGGACGGACCTATAAAACACACATAAATAAAATATATAATCTGCAACTGAAAATATTAAAGACAATAATATCGCCGCAAATTAAGTTAGAATATAGCAATGATGATCTGGGTCTTTTTAAACACTGTAAAGTATTACCCATTCATTTAAAAATAAAATATAGTTTGTTAAAAGAAAACTACTTTAAATATTATTTGGGTGATAAAGTGGAACATCATGTCTGCACAAGAGCAGTCTCACAGAACCGGTTACAAACCGCACGCTCTGCTAACGTATTCGGTGAGAGAACAACGCAATACATTGTACCGCGCTTAATTAATAAACTACCCTCAAATATTGTAAAGGAAAAATTAAATGAAAAAAATATTAAACATGTATTGAAGCGATTCTTTTTTGGATTTTTGTAAACATATACCATTTCAATAAGGATGTTTGCTTAGCCGTGAGTAGGTACGTGTCGCCATTCTGCGCCGGTACACCTACGTTATTATATTAAGCTACCTACATTTATTTCTTATATTTTACTTTGTGATTTCTAGTGATTATTTTGTATCCTGTTTGTCCGTCCTGTTGTATTTGTAACCCGTATTACCTATTGAAAAATAGCTCGTTGCATTTATTACAAACCTCAGTGGTTTCTAAATGCACTGTAAATAATTATGTATATATGATGTTTTTAAGGTGATAAATAAAAAAAAAAAAAAAAACCTAACGAGAGAACATTGCAATTGGCCGGATGCCTACTGTGAACCTGTTTGTGTGTGAAGCCGGCCAATCGCAATGCCCAGTTTTCTCGTTACGTTTAATTTTTCGTGCTAGGGGTACAGTGCAAATATTTATTATGCATAAATATATCTATTTTTTATGTAGGATACACCAATTTGACTTCACTTCGGCAAGAGGGTCACCATTACAGACACGTAGCATGTTACAATATTGGCACTCAGCTTAACAGCCTGATCAGACACTTTTTCACGCCCTTAAAGGACCTGGGACTGTTCCAGGTTTAAATGGCGCGTCAAAGGAAAGAGTCTCCAAACCGCTTGGTTCTAGATCGGATATTCTAAACCGTATGTGAGTAACTTTTAAGCCTAGCACGTGTTGTCCAGTGCAGAAAAGGTGAGGCTGAGACTAGGAGAACACATACAGTTGGATTAATTGGAAGAGTTCATCAGAAAATATGTTTATCCGCATTCTAGATCTTATAACACAAGCTTGTTAAGCTATGCTTACTTTGAGTAAATAGTGTTGTGTAAAACGAGGCAAGTTTTTTCTCATTGGCTTCCCTTTTGATAAGACAAGTCCTTCACCACATTTACTCTCTTAGGTACATACTTCAAGAGTTACTAAAAAGTCAAGTAATTCACTTCGTCGCTCCCGTACGAAGGCAACTCGGGCGTTGGAGGTCGAACGACCTCCGCCCCCCATGAGCACAGGCCTGGGGGTGACAGGTGGAGCCGTCTGTCACCCTGGCAGAAGCAGGCCGCGGCGGCGGCGCGCCTCGCGCGCCTCCCCGTTTCCGGGGACGAGTTGGGGACTCTGTAGTCCCTACACCCGAGGTGCGAGGGATATGCCTGTCAACCTCACCTTCGGCAACCAAAAACGACCCACAGGTGGCGTGCGTTTTGAGGTTCGAGTCCACCGGCTCTGGTGGGGGGGTATCCGTGGGGATTTTGCGCACGTAAAAAAAAAAGTAATTCAGTTCGTTATTCAAATCGATCGTAAAAACTTAACATGTACTTCTCACCGTACAAGTGTAAGAAAAAAAATTAAAGCCAACGATTACTTTAATTCAAGCAAGACCCTAAAGTTTTGCTCATAAAGCTTTCACAGCGTTTGATTAAGCCTCTCTGAGGGTTGGATAAACACGAAATGAGAAAACTTTAGTAAACAAGTACTGATTACTTGAGGAGGACATTGAGAGAAACAAAGAGAGTTATAATTGACGTTTGCGATTTTACTTCACTGTAGCCATAGATTTAATGAGTTTTTTTTTGTTTTTATTTTTCTGATTTGACAGTGAAAGATTCATAGCCAATGATGGTATTTTGTTTTATGCTGGGATGGTGCTCAGAACAAAACGTCCACTTCATTATTTATTGTAGGCAGTTGGACTAAAATGACTGCTCCCTATGAAGGCCCTGAAGTAAAATGACCGCAAAGGAAGGATGTGATTTCTGCCATTAAGAAATAGCCTCTATTGTATATATTTATGTATATTTTTAAGTGACTAACTTATTTCTACTTCGTCCTAGCGGTCATTTCGGTCGCATCCCAAGCTTTTACCTCGGAGTCTGGGATTCACTTTTTTCAGTCTAACTGAGTGTGGCTTAACTTAGATATTATCCGTGAAGCGAGTGCCATCTGACTTCCACAACGCATTTACCATATTCATATTCACACAAATGTTATATATTTGATGTGATAGACAGAGATACACTAACAACCTATTCTTTATAATGTTTTCCAGTTCACAATAATTACTGCGAATCGTGCACTTTATGATGTTTATTGCCGGTTAGAAAATAACCCTATCCCTTAGTCGCCTTGTACGACACCCACGGGAAGAAACGGGATGTGAAAGCACTCAAATTTTACTCTCAGAGATAATGGGATATGTATATTTTGTCAAAAAATGTAACAATTTTCTGACCGTATTTTATTAACACCACGAATATTAACAGTCAACCAAAATAACATTAAATTCGAACTGCGAATGTAGAATAAACGTTCCATTTCATTTGAATTTCGTAAACACGAAGTGTTACGTATTCCGCCAATCACGGTTTAGGACATCAAATCCCAATTCGATTTGTTTTTACGATTGAATTTACGGTTGTGCAGTACCTTAATTTACGATTTAAGTTTAGTTTATATCGATTTAAAATCGATTAATGAAGTCTATTGGAGTTGCTGCTGAATGGTTTTATGACTTTGATTAAGACACTGGTATTTTAGTTCCAGGTTTAGGATAATGATATCGTATTTTGAGCCTAATGCCTTAACCAACAAGTGCTCGAGTCCAAATAGTATATATTTTTCAATTATATAATCATGATCAAATGGGAGAAAATAGAAGTCAAACTACTAGTAGGCTTATAGATAGTAATATTGTGGTATTACACAATTTAACATAGGCTACGATAATCACTTTCCATCGGTTGAGCCGTATTCTTGTTTGTCACGTTAGTAATATATAAAAAATACCTTTTAAGCTTAAATGAAATTATACCACAGAGACTTTATACATATATGTTTCGTTATACCTGATTCTCACAGAACTAAATCTCGGCATAGAACGAAGATTAGTTGACGTAAGAACGATACAATAAGCAAGCGCTAAACATTGTACCTGGATTATATTGCCGGGTAAGCAGGCTTTGCAGTGGATTTCGTGCAAAATAATAATTATTTTCGAATGTCGGTTGCTCGTGGTTCTAACCGCATGGATGTTGCTCCTTTTCCAAACTCAGTCTCTTTCTGTACCAAATTACATGAAATTTGGTTCAGTGATTTAGGTTTTAAAGCATAACTAACATATAGATAGTTATGGAGTCAGACAGGTAAACTGACATACATTCGTATTTTTAATATTAGCATGGATATTTTAAATTGAGCAGAGAGTGGCAATCATCATCATCATCAAAAAAGGTTCAAAGTATTAATCTAGAGAGCTTTAGAAATGTAGTGATTTCAATAAAATAGGTACTTCTAAGAGTCTATATTCATGATAATATTTTAAATACGAAAGTAGCTCCAATTATCCGTCTTTTTATCTATCTGTTCGTTATGCTTTCACATCTAAATCACTAAATCAATTTTCATGTACTTTTGCACATAAAAAGACTGCATTCTTACCATAATATCAATCATGGTAAAAATGGGCCGTAACTATGAAGATGGTTTCATACAGGAAAGTATGTCAGCATCGGTCTTAGATAATTGAAACTTGCAATTTTATAAAATCAAAATATTATGTTGCTGAAGTGCATAGATATACAGGGTGTATTTTTGAAACGGGGCAGTAAGGGCAAGTACCTTAACCGTTGCAGTTACAGCAAAACGTTCTTAAAAGACCTTCCCTAACTTTTTGGGACATTTTGAACTGCATTCACAGATTTTGTAAAAAACTTACAGTTAGTAAAAAAAACGCAAAAAGTTCAAAATTTTTTTTTTATGCCAATCGATTCTATTTCATGTGGGGATCAAAAAACTCTATGGGACCATTTTAGCTTTCAGTACTAGAAAAGACAGAAATCGCCAAAAACGTTTCCCATACATTTCGTACGGAAATATGATAAATCAACTCGAAACTCATAGGTCAGGTAAAATTTTGAACTTTTTTAAATAAAAAAAATCATTTAAACATTTAAGAAATTGGTTTATGAAATAAATTGCTCAAAATGATTTCCATTTTCACGAATACATAAGTCTATCCTTTTTTGCACTGAACGAATGGCGGCTAATAATGTTCTGGGATGAATATTACGTAAAATGGTCATTAATGCATCCTTGAGCTCTTGAACACTGGCGTACGTCGTCTTATACACCTCGTTTTTCACGAAGCACCATAAAAAAAAATCAAGTGGTGTTAGATCGGGGCTACGAGGTGGCCACTGTGTTGGACCATGTGTACCTATCCACTGTGTACCGAATAGGCGGCTCAAATTGGAACGTGAAAGGTGACTGTTATGTGGCGGAGCACCATCTTGTTGAAAATGAACTTTTCGCAATTCCGACAGGGGCCATTCGTCCATCTCGTTTTCAAGATGGTGTAAAATGACTTCATTATACATGGCAGAATTCAGTTTCCCTTCATAAAATTCCACCATTATGACTCGATTGGACATTATACCACACCAACAGTTGAATGAGAAGCGAACCTGATTATGACTTGCCGTAACTCTTAGTGGATTTTCTTTGGACCAATAGTGGTGATTTTTTCTGTTGTACATACCGTTATTGGAAAAATTCGTTTCGTCTGACCACAGTATGTAATTTAAAAATTCATGATCTCTACTTATTTTTCCTCTTAGCCATCTGCAAAAAGTAAGCCTTCGAACATCATCACCCGGATGTAACACTTGAACTATGCGCCCATGTCGATAGCACTTGTAGCCGTATTTCTTCCATATCTTTATCACAAGGGAGTGGGATACACCTACTTCAAGGGCGACTTGCCTGGGCGATACCTCTGGATATGCTTCGACATAAGTCAGAACCGCAATCTCCGTGTCCATGTCCACACGTGGCTGCCGCTTTCTTTTGAAAGAACCCTGCAATTCCAGGTTTTTCAAAAGATTTGTAATTACCTTTCTTGTTGGCACATGCCGCAACGGATACTTATTGCGGTACCACACTAATGCAGCTCCCGCATTTCGATTATTGACAAAATACGCTTCTAAAAAGTCAATTTTTTCACGATTAGAAGACATTTTAGCGAAAATCCTTAATTAATAACTCATACGAAGTTTCTCAGCTGAAACTAAGTATAACACACAGATTTTCGAATCAAATTCGAAATTTGAGGGTAAAAATTCTTTTTATTTACTTTACATTCAATTCTACCCACTTCCTGGCCATAACAAAAAGTTAGACCATCGTAGAAATTTGTTTCTGTTGCCGAAATGTATGGAAAACGTTTTTGGCGATTTCTGTCTTTCCTAGTACTGAAAGCTAAAATGGTCTCATAGAGTTTTTTGATCCCCACATGAAATAGAATCGATTGGCATAAAAAAAAAATTTTTGGACTTTTTGCATTTTTTTTGCCAACTGTAAGTTTTTTACAAAATCTGTGAATGCAGTTCAAAATATGTCAAAAAGTTAGGGAAGGTCTTCTAAGAACGTTTTGCTGTAACTGCAACGGTTAAGGTACTTGCCCTTACTGCCCCGTTTCAAAAATACACCCTGTATATGATACAAATTGCATGATAACCATCTTCAGTTCGAATGTTCTTTTATTTAAATTGCAACGTAAGCACAACGTATATAGGACACAACTAGGCACGGTATCGAATTTAATTTGAGTCTATTTTAAAATTCTCAAAGAGTAAGTTAGGGTAAGTATAACTAAGATGTTGGAAACTTTAACATCGTCACTGCCTAGCTTTTATCAACCTATCTTTCTCTAACTATCAATTCAGTTCTACACTGATCAATAAATCAATACTGGCGTATTCCAAAATATTTAGATAATAGCTAAGAACCACCGGCTCTGTCCGTGTAAAATTTTGATACCGTTGGAAGAAAGAAAAGAATGAAAGAGAAAAAAACGCGTTTATTTTTGGATAACTGCACCACACAAAAACTACCCACTACTCTTAAGAACTTAATCCTGGGATATTTATATAATCTTTCCTTGTACCTACCAAATTTCTGCCAGATCTGTGTAACATCCAAACATACTAAAATCTTCACAAACTTCCACATTTATAATATCAGTAGGAAGTTGAACGAGCGATTTCAAGAATGTTCCGAGAGAAAATGATCATTTTGTATCGATTAAGACAGAAAAAATTAAGACCGTCCAGGCGTGATTCGAACCCGCGATCTTTCCTTTACAGGGGGACCGCTTTGACCCTTAAGCCACCGAATCTTCACCCTAAACCATCCAAATTCTTCAATACATATATTCGTTTTACGGTGACAGTGGGAGCCATCTACCGATATTCATACGAACTAGCGGAATCAAGATGTTGTAATCATTTTTAAACATTTATTTTTGATAACTCCGCTCACACTATATATATATATATATGTAGTTATATACTAAATATAGTTAGCATACTAAATACTTAAAATTTCATTCAATACATTCGGTATATTTTATATTTGGCCGTGGATCCATCTGCAATGCTACCGAAGGTGGTCTTAAAGCTACTTTGGAAATTCACGTCCAGACAAGACGGCTCAACGTTACTTGTATGTATATCCAGAACTAGACTGCAATAGACTAAATGAAATTGATGCTATGATAAAAATACCTTTATACACTATCAGGAAACTGTATGAGACAATACACGTGTATTTTTAAAATCTCACTAGCTTGCACTACAAAGGTAGATAAATAAGTTCTCACCCGGGGGTACAGTGGCGAGCAAAAACAAGATTAGATCAGATGTGAGGCGTTTGTTCTTGTTAGCACGATACTACTAACAGAACATGCGACTATTACAAGCGCAATGTTTAAAATGGACTGATTACATTTTTTACTACAATTATTTATTTCTGATGAATTTCGATGCGGGTTAAAAGTTTCTTCAAGATTTCCTACGGGTTTTTTTTGGGAATCACTGGGTTTTTTGTGGTTATTACTGAAGATTCTTCACCGTGTCTCTTACGAATAAATTTTCAATTCATTTAATGATGGATATACTTACTTTTTGATTTTATTTTGGATTTGAATGGATTGCGAAACTGTCTTAGGCTTGTATATATTTTTTTGAGAAAAATGTCTAACATTGGTGTGAAAAACATTGTGTCTCATACCCGTAGAATAGTATCCCGAAGTAAAAATGGAATTGGCGCAGGTTCGAGTCCTATCTTAGACGTTAAGTTTTTCCGATTAAAAATACATTTTAGGTCTGAATAAAATTAATAGACATCCATCTTAATAGTGGCCAGACTAGAATTACTTAACCTTATATTTTAGTAACCTATTCAATTACCACTTAGCCACGAGCTCTCGAAGTTATGCACTCTATACTGCTGCACAGCCTGTAACACACACACTATACGTGTCTCAGCTATTGTATACAAACTTAAATTTCACACAGCTAATCAGAAATTATGATTTAATCGTACGAACAGGTGTGTTGATATTTCTTATTGGCTTTTATCGCTATTAGGAAGCTTAGGATACCTTGAAACGTTCGATGATATTATGGGAACGAACTAACTACTCTGACGCTTGTAAAAAAATTTGATCATTGTCATCCTCAAAGGGATTTCTCAGTTTCGTCCAAAGTCTACAGCATCAGTAGTCTTGACGAATAAAGTACTTAGAATGGTCATAAAGACTTGGTTTTGCCCCTTTCTGTTGACTAATTATTTTGATATTTGGTGCACACCTTTAGTTCGGACAACAAAACAATTTAAATCAATAAAACAATTTGTTATGCTTCCAACACCTTGGAATCAAGAGAATTAGTAGTCAAGATCGTTCTGACGCTGACTATTTTTTTAACGTTCGGAAATGTACTCGAATACCCGCCGCGAGGAAAGCGGGATGGTTTTGTTGGGTCCGAACTGACTAAAACCGCACGGCCGTCTTGAGCCATCAGCTGCTGGGTATGTGGTAGCCTTTGGCATATCCCTCGCTCACCCCTCCTGACACAGGGCTATAGAAGGCTGACGCTGACTATACTTCAATCAGCGGAGAAATTTTCATGTACTACTGCCATTTGACATCGTCTGTGGCGTGGGAGTAGTGAAAGCGACTGCTGCTTAGTGGATGCGGGTTTGATTCTCTTTTGGCGCGTGGTTCGGGTACAGTGCCTTTGCCTTGGAAAGAGGCGAATGTTCAGCCGATTCCCAAGAAGGGGGATCGCTCGGAGCCAGCCAACTATCGACCCATAGCCGTCACCTCAGTGCTGTGCAAAGTGTTCGAGCACATAATTAACAAACAGCTCATGCGGCACCTAGAGGATCACTCCTTAATTAATGACCGGCAATATGGCTTCAGGTATTTCCGTGCCTCGGAGAGCACGTTAAGCCACCGGTTCCAGTTGCCATATGAGCATCTATGGCAGTCGATACGGGTAGTTGGTGCCCTCAAAAGTCCGAATAGACTAACATCCATGATATCGCCAATTCGTTGTGGAGGTCATAATGGCAGTCACTTCACGGAAAGTTCAGCCGCATCTTAAACCAGAAAGCCAATCCCAACTGAGTTGAGAAAAGGCTCAGAGAATATAAAATAATATTATATAATAGAATATATTGTATAAAAACTACTACAGGCCAAGTAAAATTGCAACATGGAGAAAAAAGTCACAATGAGCTTTTGCTATCTTATTTTTGTTCTAAGATTCTGCAAAAGCTTTGTTTGTGTCCCAGAATTACCCTCGGGGTACATAAACTAAATAAATCCTTAACAAAGGCTCAGCTATCAAACCATTGTGTGCTTGTTTAAGATTATTAGCATCTTGGCTCTCTCTATTCTCATCTAGGCTAGCAACATTTTCTTGAGTTTATTCTAGTCAGTCTGGAATAAAATATTTATAGCACTTTTTGTTGCTATAGGTTTTTGTAACATAACATGACATAAACTCACGCCTATATCCCCGAAGGGGTAGGTGGAGGTGGTACTAGCACCCACATTTCGCCAGTTTATGTTAAGGTCCCAATGTAATAGGTGGTGAGCCTATTGCCATTAACCGGGCACTTATAAACCTGCGATAAATACACAAATAACTTCGAAAAGCATCGAAAAGTCATTGATGTGTGCCATGGGAAAACCTGGGATCGAACCTGAGACCTCGTCTCAGTAGTCCATTACCCATACCAATAGGCTACCGCGTTATTGAATCTAACACTATTATTAGATAGCCAGATTCAAATATGATATGATTTTTCTCTACAAATATACCCTACAGAATACTGCGGCCATAATAACCTCGTGTTGTGTTCCTGGCGGTGAGTAGGGTAGCCAGACTTCACTGGAGAGTTTTTGTACTGTCAGTACGAAGACCAAAGGCTTGTTCTGCTTTGTTGTTTCCACTAAAGCACAGAATATCTCTGTACTTGCAGGATTGGCAGCGTGAGTGTGACTCCTTTGCTTTTGCACACGTCCATAGGTCACGGTATCCACTTTTCATCAGGTGGGCCGTGTGCTTGTCTGCCAACTAAATGGTTTAAAAAATATATCTCAGTTCATCTATCAATTTTGTAGTTTACTTCTTTTATCCTTGGAATAGATTCTCATGGTTTCCAAGAATGGATTCTTCGATTGGCTACAGACAGAGAGCTGGTATGTAACATTCTCGTAAACTTCCGACAGTGCCTTGTTCAGTTTTTAATTAAACATTGCCTTATTGCAATCAAGATGCTATATCAAATAGTAATACAAGTCAGCTAAGGTAGGTGTAGGTTCCAGTGGTAGCGGATTAAGTTAGTTAACAATATTCCTTCCAAAAATTCTGTTTAAGTAATATCAAAGATCTCTGTTTTTCATTGGATTTGATATTCCAATTCAACTAATATTAGAAATTTAGCGAAAATATTAGGATGTTTGTCAATCAATTACGTTCACAGAACTGAATGGATCCAGCTGAAAGTCTGTACGGGTATGAGTTATATACTATAGGTATGAATCTGAACTCTACAGCACGCAGCAGTGCTGCACGGCAGCAGATGAAGAACGTCCCATGAAATAGACTAGAATATGATAATTTTGTTTATCATTTTAATTCATTGCGGCTTCTCATTAGCGTCGTTCATCCGTATTCAAGTTTAACAAGTTATGTATGTGTTTGACTAAAACATCTTCACAAACTTTCACATTCATAATATTAGTAAGATAGTTGAAATAATCACCTCTCATGTCAGTCTCTCTCTCAGTTTACTAGAACGCAGCCGCTACGCAGGAGGCTCGGGTTCGATATTCGCACAGTGCAAATATTTGTATACATGATTATGGATATTTTACACACACGAATATCTTTAGCAATGGTAGTCGGAGTCCTCAAAAGATCGACTAATCTGACTACAGAATTTTGATGTCTCCAATTGGTTTTAGAGTTCAGATTCACTTCAAGGAAAATTTCGAAGCTCAGCCACCTCTTTGTTCGACTGCTGGGAAAAGGCTCAGAGAATAATAATGAAATGATGAGTTGAACTAATCACCTCGAGCCAGCTCGAAACATAAATACTTGAATCGAACCCGCTCCGCTGACAGTTTCACCTGCTCCTAACAACGAAGTCCATTGTTACGGGTACAATAGTCTGATTAATACCAAACAGCCGCCGAGATTGGCTTTGTACAATGTCTCTGTTTATACCGATCATGACACTGGAGATTTACTTGTGTCTTGGCCTAAATATAAAGGCTTTTGTTTACTTAAATTAAGAAATTTTAATAAAAATATGTAGTCGAAGGTAACGAAAGTACCTGGTTAGGGTAATTTAAAAGATAAAATATCTTTTATAGGTAGACTTTGTTTCCTTTCACGTTTGTCTGTCTACCAACACCTTTTGCATTGTACGGGTTCGATTCCCGCTCAATGCAAATATTTGTATGCATGAATATGTATATTTGCATTGGTCTGGGTGTTTCCATGTATAATATGTATGTATTTACAAAAAAAAAGTATCTATGTATGTTTATCCGCATTCTAGATCCCATAACACAAGCTAGTTAAGCTACGCTTACAATGGGTCTAGATAGCGTTGTGTAGAATGTCGTGGAATATAAACACCTCAACAAAGTCTAGGGAACAAGATGACCCCAATTATTTTTTTTCGTGTAAATCTTGTTTTGCAAATAACTGGCAGCAAATAAATAAAAATAGAATAAAGTAGATTACAGAGTTGTTCGAAATTTAAAAATAAATTTAAATAAGTACTGATTTTCGAATATGGAGGGAAAACTTTTAAAAGTGTTTGATTGTGCAGTTTCTCTGAGGCAAAATAAAAATTATTTTTTTTGATTGTAAATAATGTTTATTATCAATAATACGTCTTTTACGTATGGTTTGTGCATTTTTGTGACTGTAGTCATCATGTCACGTCGTCATTTAAGTCGCGAAGAGATGTTAAGGGCTGTTGGTATGCTGCAAGCTGGACGAACTCAACGCGACGTAGCGGATGCTGTCAACACCCAACCAAGCGTAATTTGCAGATTATGGGTACGCTACAGGTCTACAGGGGATGTTGCCGAACGTCACAGGGGACGCAATAGGGTTACTACCCCGCGACAAGATCGTTTCTTGCAAAATTCCGCAAGGCGGCAACCCACGATTACTGCTCGTCAGTTGGTCGCAGGCCTCCAGTCTCAGTATCAAGTGGTTATTAGCGATCAAACTGTCAGAAGAAGACTACACGAAGCCAATCTTTATGCTCGCAGACCGCTTAGGGTTCCAGCTCTTCGACGTGGAAATCGAGGTCGTCGCTTATTGTGGGCTAACGCACATTTACAGTGGACCGACCATCAATGGGCACGGGTTCTGTTTTCCGACGAATCTTGCTTCGGTTTTCATCCTGATTCGAGAAGAGTGCGTATATGGCGAGTTCCTGGACGTCGGAGTCGTCTCCAGAATCCGCAAGAAGTTCATCCTTACCAAGGTGGAACAATCATGGTATGGGCTGGAATTCGCCTTGGTGGAAGGACCGACCTCGTTTGGATACGGGGCAATTTGAATGCAAACCAATACATTCAGGAGGTTATACACCCCATGGTAATCCCTCATCAACAGCACTTCGGTCAAGATTTTATGTTCATGCAAGATAATGCACGGTCACACACCGCGAGGGTAGTGGTCAATGCGTTAAGCGAGCACAATATGACGACGTTGGAATGGCCTGCTCAGTCTGCCGACCTCAATCCCATAGAGCATGCCTGGGATTTGCTTGGGAGAAGAGCTTTCAGTGATTCTTTGGAAAATCTGAATACTGAAGAACAACTTTTTTTACACCTTCGCAGTGTATGGAGCCATATTCCACAGACGATGATTGACAATCTCATACTAAGTATGCCACGCCGTTGTCGAGCTGTTGCTAATGCTTTAGGAGGTCCTACAGATTATTAAAAACGTTTAAAGTACGGTTAATTACTGTATTTCTTACTACCTCGTTATTTTTGTGCCTAATCATAGAAGGTTGTAATACTCAATATTGGCACTATTCAATTCTTTCTTAAAAAAAAAAATTTGGTATGAAAATGTTTTTATTACAATTAAAATTAAAAACGGTATAAAAATACCCTTCTATTGATATAAAACACTCACTATTACAAGAAAGGGTTTTTAAATAAAAACTAGAAATGTCCTTGTTCCCTAGACTTTGTTGATGTGTGTATTTATACCTTTTCGCCGAATGCGTGGAGATACCAAGCTTTTTTTAATAATTAGACATCATTTTTAATTAACATATATTTCTCCAATTATATCCCTCGTCTATGCGGCAAACTCATTTCACTTTAGGCACTTTTCATCGGTTGTATATTAAGTCACGATACGGCTAGAGATCAGTGGTGAGGGGTCCCTATAAACCGATTCCTGCTGGCTTGTTTGGTGAAAGGAAAGCCGTGATGGTGATGTTTCAATGAATACTCCAATAAACAATCTACATACTGCAAAATTTAAAACTGTATCTGAAATTCGAAATTTGGAATTGAGTATTTGAAACCAGAACGCCCAGAACTTATTGGCGTGTTGTAATGAATATTCAGCAGAGAGACATCATCTGCACTGTTGTTATTGCAATTTTTTTACTATCCAATGTGTATTATTATTGTTTCAAATTTTCTTTTACATATTATGTACGTGGGTTGTTCACAATAAAAACAGTTTTCTTTCTTTCTATGGTCATTCTATAAGAGGATTAAATTTTCTATCACCGTCTGTCACCGCTTTTAAAAATTTTCGCCTATCGTCTGTGCTAGAGATGTTACACGCACGATATTCCCGTTCTAATCGCGCAGTCCGACTGGGGAAGTGTCCAAGGCCATAATAACCTTGTGTTTTGTTCCCGATGACGAGTTTGTTAACCAGAGCTCACTAGTGCTATCAGTGGGAAAACAAAAGGTTCGTCCTGCTTTCTCTCCGGCACAGAAACTCTCTGTTATGTTACAGGGTCAGCAGCATGAGAGTGTTACACACGCTCATTGGCCATGGTAGCCACTTTTCATCTGGTATGCCACATAAGTGGTATAAAGGAAAAATATTCTCCGTATACGTGCACAACACTTAACAGTGCTACATTATTGAACTATTCCATAATAAATCATACAAAAATATCAGTCGATGTATATGCAAAAACCCACATAACATCATGCAACATAACTTACTAACTCCTTACTTCATAAATATTAACTAGCTTGAAACCATATATCATTTTTACTTTTTTACCATACAGGCACTACAAAGCACATCCGAATGACAGGAAGTGGTAGCAAACACAGCATTTCCGCATTCGGAATTGTGTTGTTAGTATATCCGGTTCCGGCAGATAGTGTTGTGAACGTGGATAGCAAAACTGGAGTGTAATCTAACTTGGTTGAGTTGTTTCATAATAGAAATGTATTTAATTAATTGAAATACACAGTGGGCTACAATCTTGGAACTTAGTTTTAGGTTAGCAGTATGGTAGTTTTAAATGCCATCAATCAACAGTGAAAAAAAAAAACTGAGTTAAATAATCTTCAAACTATGTGACAACTATCATTTTAAGTCACCACGTGACCATGGCTGATGTAAAGAAGCTGCAATCATATAGTAATTAAATACTAAATAAAACGCGATAGATTCCATTAAAAGTAGTTTTATTTAAATCATTAACTTTGAATTCATGAGCTTCACAATCGCAGTCCCCAGGTAACACGCAAATACGAAGCCAGAACATAATATTTTAACATGAATTCTTAAGTAATTCTGTAATCGGGACAGATTTAAAGTAATCGTTGAGATTATGAATGAATACGTCCATGAACTTATGCAGCACAAGCTGGCCGATATACTGGTCCATGAACCTCCAGTTATCATTCATATACTTCAGGCCTGCATCAGCTGGAAAACAAATATTGTTATTTGTTTTTTTTTTTTGTTCTGTGGCGATCCCAACGATTTCGTCAACAACTCAGTAAATGTTTATAAAATTATTAGTGGCGAGACGACACTGTCAAGTTTTCAAGAAATTCTACCACAGCCACGTTAGCCACGCCAGTAAATTTGTTTCCGTGTGTCCGCCCCCACGAGATTCAAGTGTTCGATCGGGATGTGTGGATCTTTAGAGGGTAGAAAACAAATAGAACGCCTTTGACTTGATTTAGTATGCATTTAACTTCTACAATGACATAATTCACAACCTCCTCTGTTTGAGGAGGTTATGAGGAGGTAGGACACGGTGGTATTTCCGCCCAATTGAGCGGTCCGACTGGGGAAGTACTTCCGCCCTACAGAATACCGCGGTTATAATAACTTCGTGTTGTGTTCCCAGCGGTGAGTAGGGTAGCCAGAGCTCACTGGAAAATTTGTGCTGTCAGTGGGATGACTAAAGGCTTGTCCTACTTTGTCCTCTACACTGACGTCACAGAAACTCTGTGCTTACAGGGTCGGCAGCGCGAGTGTGGCTTCTCTGGTGTTACACACGTCCATAGGCCACGGTAACCATTTTCTATCAGGTGGGCCGTGCGCTTGTCTGCCACCTAAGTGGTATAAAAAAAAATTGTATTTTTTTACGATAACTGTACGATAACTGTCCTGAATGTAGTTTAATTTTGAAAATTCTACTTCTTCCTTATTATAGCGTTAATGCAAGTTGCATTCGAAGCTTTTACCTAGGAGTCTAGGGTTTGCTTTTACAGTCTTAATAATTGCTTGAACTTCGATATTTTCCTTGAAGCGACTCCAGGCTATCTGACCTCCACAACCCAATGGATGCGACTGGCTAAGAGGCGAGAAGCTAAGACTAAGGCTAGGATGAAAAAGATTGAACTAAAAGTCCAAAATGAAATGAAAAAAAGTTCATTACAGTTTTTAAAGTAACCTTTTAGTTTCTAAAGTAGCCTTTTAATTTTAGACCCTAAATTCAATGGCAATAACTAAGCCTATATCAATAAAATCTAAAATTTAATGTCTATTTTGCAATGTACGTGGTATAATAGTAAATTTGCTATGACATAAGATTAGCAGAATCGGGGGCCCGGCAATTTTCCATACACTAAAAAAATACAGGCTCAATGGGGTGATATGAAGTTTAATCGAAATATGCCAAGTGCGTATCCGGGGTGGTTCAGCTAGTAATTTATAAAATCAAACATCCTCGCTCGGTGCAAATATTTTGTATGCATGAATATGGGTATTTGCATTGGTCTGGGTGTTTCTATGTATAATATGTATGTATTTACAAAAAAAAAGTATTTAAGTATGTTTATCCGTATAGTATAGCGTTGTGTAGAATGTTGTAGAATATTTATTTATTATTTAATTTTTTATTAAAATTTCACTTACATTTTTCTTTATCACCACCGTACAAGTTTTCTAATGTGAATGCAATTTTCTCCCTTGGTTCAAAATCTACAGTATAATTTTTGATATGAGCGTATTTTTCTTGGTCCTCTTCAGTAATTTTGTCGTAATATACATGAAATTTCAGTACATAAAACCCTGCAATGAAATGTATATACTCAAGTAAAATCTAAAGAATGAACATCAGGCGTCAAAAGTGTATTTTGAGGGTGTAATAAAATTAATAGAATAATGAATCAAAGAATCAATTACTAGTGTAAAACTTTACCATAGTAAATATCCCAGCGATATAATATATGCGATAATAAATATGTTTATTATTTTTGCTGAGCAACCGATATTTCGGTGCTGTTACAAGCGCCATGATCACGATGTAACTTGTTTAGGAAAGTCCATCAATAACCTGGTGGATTCTAGTGTTCGCGGTATCAGTGAAACAAACCTTTCCATCTAGGTCCAAACGGTTTGGCAACAGACACTACCGTCTTTCTGGAGTTAATAGTCTTTAACGTAAGGTGTGAAAAAGCCAGTGTAACAGGATCCATGTAACTAGAGCAATGGTGGATGCTATTTGCTCCACAGGTAGATCGTGGCGGTGGATCCTAGTGAACTGAACAAATGCGGTTTTGATCATAATGAAAGTGACTCCTTAGATACATAAAGGTTGGGAAATGCATTGTAATGATATCTTGTTAGTAGCTTGACATTGAATACTTAATTTAAGAGATACCGAAAATACTGTTGCGTTTTTGCAATGTTCTTCAGGCATTAAAAAAAAGATATGAAAAGAGTACCGAAACCAGCGAGCATGTAAGAAAACAATTATGAAAGTGGATAAACCGAAAGATGTATTTTAAGCTTGTAGTAGATGCAAACATGTGGTTCTGGGAAAGAGGCGTAACTGTATGTATGTCTGTATGTATGTATGTATGAAAACTTACCAGCTGTAACCGTTGCATCACCTTCGCCTTCCACCCAAATCTTACCTAATTGTCCCTTTAGAATATATTTTCCTTTAAATTCGATACTTGGACATTCTAGATTATAATCAAATGTTAATTGTTCTTTATTTATCCTGAATAAGAAATATTAGGTATAGTTATTGAACTTAAGTTGTCTTTCGCACATGCCAGTTTTTGTGGTTCGGTGAAAATCGTAAAAATTTATCGAGCCATTCCGGAGGAGTGCATAGGTAGATAGCTCCACTGTCAGTTCAAGACAAATACCTAATGTGTAGGAGAATTTTCGATATCCAAGACCCACCTGCTCCTTTCCTACATAAGACGACGCTGATGTTTCTGCTGCATATCAATGACATGCTGTCTGATGGCTCCATTCATTGTTATGCGGACGACAGTAACGGAGACACGTGTTATACGGGCCGTGCAAATATCCCTCAGTCTGAGATGGAGAAGAGTCGCGAACAACTTGTGTCTGAAATTGAGACTACTCTCTCTGGAGTATCCGATTGGGGACGACTAAACCTAGTCCAATTCAACCCCACTAAGACATAAGTATGTGTATTCACCGCTAAGAAAACCCCATTCATTGTGGCGCCGCAATTCCTGGGCACACCGCTTACCATCTCCTCGAGTATCGGGATCCTTGGTGTCGATATCTCCAGCGACGTCCAATAACGAAGTCATTTGCGGGACAAGGTTAAGTTGGCATCAAGAAATCTCGGAGTGCTCAACAGGGCGAAGCAGTACTTCACTGCGGGGCAGCAACTCCTTCTTTATAAAGCACAGGTCCGGCCTCACATGGAGTACTGCTGTCACCTTTTTGCTGGAGCACCTGCATACCAGCTTGACCCCTTCGACTCAGTGCAAAGACGGGCATTGAGGCTGGTTGACAATCCCATACTCACAGGTAGTGTGGAACCTCTTAGCCTTAGGAGGGATTTTGCCTCACTGTGTGTGTTCTACCGCCTATACAATGGTTTGTGCTCAGATGAATTGTTTTACATGATGCCCGTAGCTACATTCTATCATCGTACCTCTCGCCATAGGCAGGGAATTCATCCTCACACATTGCGACCTGAGACGGTGCGCACTGTGCGGTATGAAAGAAACTTCATCCCACGCACACTCAAGCTGTGGAATGACCTCCCTGCTGCGGTTTTCCCAAACGCCTACAATATGGGGTTCTTCAAGAGGGGCATCAGAAGGTTTCTTCATGGTCGGCAGCGCGAGTGTCACACCCCTGGTGTTGCATACGTCCATAGGCCACGGTAACCGCTTCCCATCAGGTGGGCCGTGTGCTTGTCTGCCAACTAAGTGGTATAAAAAAAAAAGACAACACGTGCTTAGGTGACCCCTACCACACATGGTGTAGAATATCCCATCAAGAACCAAGCGATTCAAAGACTCTCCTTTGCCGCATCATTAACACTTGGAATAAATTAGCTGACGTGTTTCCTTCTTCCTACAGTCTCGGGTCCTTTAAGCTGGGCGTGCAAAAGCATCTGATGAGGCCATCAAACCTTAGTGCCACCATTGTAACAGGCTATGTGTCTGTAATGGTGACCCTCTTTATGGAGACTTTGCCTTTTGCTTACTATCAGGCAAGGTGAAGTCAAATTGGCGTATCCCATATATAAAGAACACCTCAGTTGATCAGAAAATACTTCTTGTAGGAGGGTTCAAGCCCTGTCTTAAATGTTCACTTTTTCTGCTAGTTGCAAATTTTTTTTATTATACATGCTCATTCGCTCAAACGAAAAAGATTGGTTGTGAAAAGGACTTCAGTATCCTACCATTGTCCTGTCACAGGGGTGCGGGTTGGGTAACCGTCCACGTTGGCTTACCTGTTTCTTCTCCCTCTGGACCGCGGTCCTGGGGAACGGAAGCGGGGAGGCTGGTGCACCATGAACGACGGTTAGTAGACTCTGACTCCGAGGAGAAGGAGCTCTGCTAGCCGTCGACGAATAACCCGACAAGCCCCTTTTAGGGCTAGCGGTCCCAGGCTTTTTAAGTCTGGGTCCTGTCGCTCCCAGTACCCCTCTGCTTTCAGAGGGGACATGGGAGCGACACAAGGATCCTTGCGATCCCGGGACGGGCCGGCCTACTGTTCGCGCAGGGGCTGGCAGACATTCGTGCCACCGTCGGTGTTGGGAGAGTTGGCTGCTCTCCCGCGTCGCGTAACCTCCAGGATATCGACAACGACTTGAGTGCTAGCCACACTTGGGAAGCCGGTATCCCGAAGGCCGCGGGGCTTGCCTTAATTGGCCGGCTCGCGACAAGGAAAAGTCTTAAAAACCCGACAGCGAAGTCGATTAAAACACAGGTTTAAAGGCAGCCAAAAAGGCTGCCGACCGGGGGTTCCTCGCCGTTGGAGGCATAGTGCGGACACAGGGACACCTGGGGAAATCTACAGTATATACCCCGCTTCCTAAAATGAGCGTCACCCAGGGAGTGTAGTTTATATCGCGTCATACTCGTGGGATTTACATGGAAAATTTACTTACATATAAACCCAAACCAAGCAGAACAGTCTTCGCGGAGGTCGCGCAGCACCACGACGCGGAGGTCACGTCCCAAGCCGCGGTGTCGGAGGAATTCGACACTGCCACGGAGAAGAGTAGGGCGAACAGCCCGGTGGGCCTACAGACCCGGAAATCTGTACGACGGAAGAGGAGATTCAGGAAGAAGTCTCTTCCTCCTCCTTCACCTCCACCACAGAAGACGGAGTCGGACTTGGAGCTCACCTTGACTGACTCCTCTTCCACCAGCAGCAGTCAAGATGATGATGAGACGCTGCATCCACCACCGCCGAAGCAGCTAGCGGTCAGCCGCACGCAGCTGCAGCGGGGTGACAGCCTCAGGGCCCCGGAGGATGTGGAGGCGCCGCCGAGTTCCTCCACCTCGGCGGCGTTCTTACCCTTGCCTCGTGCCGACATAATGTCGAAGGAGGTGATAGAAGCCCTAGAAGGTTGGGCCGGGGCCCGCACCGATTCTCCGACGCCGGAGGAGCACCGGGTCACGCAGGCGACGACGCGGTTTGACGAGCTCTTCGACCTCCTGAGGGCGGAGTTAGCCGAGCTGCGGCTCGACAGGGCTCATTTAGGCAAGAGGCATGTGGCGCTCCTGGAGAACAATGAGCGGATGGCGGCCGAATACCGCAAGGAGATGGGGAGGATGGCGGCCAAACTGGCGAGCCTCCAAGCGGTCGTCGCTGGGCTACCGGCGGAGCGCGTGACCGCTGTTGCCCGTGCGGTCGAGGTCGCCGCTGCGGCCGGAGTCGCTGGCGCAGCCGACGCCATCGGGGCGGCCTGCGCGGCTGCTGTTGCCCGTGCGGTCGAGGTCGCCGCTGCGGCCGGAGCCACTGGCGCAGCCGACGCCGTCGGGGCGGCCGGCGTGGCCGCTGTTGCCTGTGCGGTCAAGGTCGCCGCTGCGGCCGGAGCCTCTGGCGCCGTCGGAGTCACCGCAGCCGGAGCCGCCGAAGTCGCCGGCCCGACCAGTTCGGCCGGAGTCGCCGGTGCTGCGGCCGGCTCGGCCTGCGGACCCGTTGGCGCTCTGCATGGCGGCAATAGCTGCCATGGAGAAGCGCCAGGAGAAGGCTCTGGCAGAGCAGCGGGCGTGGCGGGTGGCGCAGGAGGAGCGCACCCGGTGCTGGCTGGAGTCCATAATGGACTCCTGCCGCCGACCGCCCCTGGCGGCTCCGGCCGGGTATGCCGGGGCGGTTAAGAGGGGCCCCACCTGTCCGGTAGTGGCGGGGTCCCCGCAGGGGTTGGCCAGCAGCCCGTCCGCTGCGTTTGCCGCCCCTGCCGCTCCGCCCGCTTGGGCTGCTCTCGCTGCGGGGGCTGGGAGCCCCCCCCCAGGATGCGCAGGCCGAGGGGAAGGGCAAGGGGAAGAAGTCCCCAGCCCTAGCCCCAGCCCCAGCCCTGGCCCGAACCCCGGCGGGGATTGCCGCCACGAGCTCCTCGCCGGAGAGGGGCTGGGAGGTTGCCGGAGCCCTACAAAAGCGGCGCAAGGCAAACCGAAAGGCAGCCAAAAAGGCCAGGAGGGCTGAGGCTGCTACGAGGGGAGTGCCGGGGAGGCTGCGCGTCCCCTGCTCAACCGCCGTCGTCCTAACGATGACGGCGGAGGCGGCGGAGAGGGGCGTGCAGTACGCCAAGATTGTCACGCAGGCGATAGCCTGCGTTGACATGAGGGCCCTCGACATGCGGGCCCCATCCGGGTGAAACCCACTCGGACGGGTGCTCGGCTACTCGAGATCCCAGGCGCTTCGAGCGGTCCCCAGGCTGATGCCCTAGCGGCTAAGCTTAGGGAGACGCTTGACGCAGCCGACGTCCGGGTGTCCAGGCCCAACAAGTGCGCAGAACTGCGCATTTCGGACCTGGACGACTCCATCACGGCGGAGCAAATCCGCCTCACCGTGGCGGAGGCCGGGGGCTGCCCCCTAGATGCGGTTCAGGTCGGAGCGATCCGCTTCGGCCGCCGTGGACTGGGGGCGGCAGTTGTCGGCTGCCCCATCGCAGCATCCAAAAAGGCTGCCGACCGGGGGTTCCTCGCCGTTGGAGGCGTAGTGCGGGTGCAGGTCCGGCTCCTGCAGGCTCGATCGACTAGGTGCTATAGGTGCCTGTCGGTCGGCCACGTGGGGGTGCAGTGCACGGCGGCGGTGACAGTCGGTGACCGCTGCTTCCGCTGTGGCCAACCCGGCCATACGGCCGGTGGATGCGAAGCTCCACTGCACTGTTTCAGGTGTGCAGCGGGGGGCAAACCCGCCGACCATAGGGTTGGTAGCAAGACCTGCACCGGGGGGGAGCCGAAGCCGCAAGGCGGAAGCTCCACCCAAATTTCGCGGCGGGATGCGGAGATGGCTCCATAATGGATCCCCGGCTCCGCATCCTGCAGGCGAACGTGGGCCACGGTGCCGATGCTCAGGGTCTTCTGCTCCAGAGCATGGCACAGTGGTCCGTACACGTCACCGCTGTCGCCGATCCGTACACCCACCGGCACCTGGGGCCTGCCTGGGTGGTCGACCTGGACGGGTCGGCGGCACTGGTGTACAACGCCGCTATGGGTATGGCCCCCCCCCTGTTGTCGTGGCAAGGGAGCATGGCATCGTAGCGGCGCGTGTGGGGGAGATTGCGGTCGTGGCCCTCTATTTCACGCCGAGCCTACACCGACGCATAGGGGAGTACCGGCGGTCGCTGGAGCGACTGACCGACGTCGTCAACGCCTGTCACCCTCATCCGGTTCTTGTGCTCGGGGACTTCAACGCCTGGTCAGTGACCTGGGGGTCCAGCACACGAACCCAAGAGGTAGGGCTCTGGAGAGCTGGGCCGCTAACCACGGTCTAGTTCTCCAGAATCGCAAGGCCGAAGCCACGTTCGTGGCCGCGGAGCGCAGTTCGATTATCGACCTTTCGTTCGCAGGCGCTTCGCTGTCGCACCGTGTGCGGGACTGGCGTGTTGTTGTGGGGGTGGAGACACTGGCGGATCACCGATACGTTCGGTTTGATGTCTCCTCTCCCGCGGGTGATGCGCCGGTCATACCGGCCCCACGCGAGCCACGCTGGGTGCTTGGGAGACTGAATCGGGAGGTCCTCCTGGAGGCCGCCATCGTACAGGCCTGGGCCATTGCGCCGGACAGGCCTGTCGATATCGACGATGAGGCGGCGTGGTTCCGGGAGGCCATGACTCGTGTCTGCGATGCGGGTATGCCTAGGGCTCCACCCTATAGTATGAGGCGTCGGGTCTACTGGTGGTCTGCGGAGATCGCGAGGCTGAGACAAGCCTGCGTGATCGCGCACCGCCGGTGGACCAGACTCCGTAGGAGGCGTAGCCGAACCGCAGATACGGAGCCCCGAGTGACGGAGCTTCATGAGGGATACAGGGAAGCCAGAGATGCCCTCCGAGCGGAGATTAAGCGGGCGAAAGCCGCGGCTTACAAGGAGCTCATGGAGACGTTGGAGTGGGACCCATGGGGGCGGCCTTACCTTATGGTAAGAGGAAAGCTGCGCCCCCGGACCCCGCCGTTGACCCAGGTTCTCCAGCCAGCTCTGCTCGGCGGAGTGGTGGAATCCCTGTTCCCGGCACGAGCGGAACATGTTCCGCCGCAGATGACTCCGTCACCTAGGTCGCCTGCGGTGCCCAGTGTGATAGTTGACGACGAAGTCCCCGAGGTCACTTGGGTAGAACTGGAGCTGGCGGTGCGAAGGCTTAGAGCCAAGAAAAGCACCGCCCCGGGACCCGACGGCATTCCAGGCCGCGCGTGGGTCCTAGCTCTGGGAGAGGACGGTCTCGAACCCCGACTGAGAGGGTTCCTCAGCGCATGCATGGAGCGTGGCCAGTTTCCGAAGATGTGGAAGACGGGGAAACTGGTCCTCATCCGAAAGGAGGGTCGCCCAGCGGACGAACCGTCTGGCTACCGGCCCATTGTGTTGCTCGACGAGGTGGGCAAGCTCTTTGAGAGAGTTATTGCGAAGCGCCTCGTCGAGCACCTCTCTGGTAGGGGGCCGGACCTGGCGGATGCCCAATATGGCTTCCGCCGTGGATGCCATCATGCGCGTGAGGAGGTGAGCATGGCGGAGGAGGCAGTCGCCCGGGGTGAGGTGACGTTGGCGGTGTCCTTGGACATCTCCAACGCGTTCAACACCTTGCCCTGGAGTTGCATCAGGGAGGCACTCGTGTACCACGGTGTGCCTCTCTACCTCCGCCGCATAGTCGGGGCGTACCTGACGGAGAGAGCCGTCATCTACCCAAGTGCGACCGGCGTCGGTCGGCGTGAGATGTCGTGCGGCGTTACACAGGGTTCGGTTCTTGGGCCGCTCCTGTGGAACATCGGCTACGACTGGGTGCTTCGCGGTGAGCTCGCGGAGTGCGCCGCCGTCACGTGCTATGCGGACGACACACTAGTGACGGCGAGCGGGGCTACATACCGCGAAGCGACCCTGAGGGCCACGACCGCGGTTGCTCAAGTCGTGGAACGGATCCGGCGGCTGGGCCTCGAGGTGGCTTTGCATAAATCCGAGGCCATGTTCTTTCATGGACCTCAGCACACGCCACCACCAGGTTCCAGTCTCACAGTGGGAGGCACTCTCATCGGCATCAAGCCCCAGATGAAATATCTGGGACTCGTGCTCGACGGCCGGTGGGACTTCGGGAAGCACTTCCGAAGTCTGGGCCCCAAATTGGTGGGCACAGCCAACGCTCTGGCGCGGCTACTGCCCAACCTGAGGGGCCCAGAGGACTCCTGCAGGAGACTCTACGCGGGTATCATAAGGGTGTACCGCATGATATCTTTCAACGCGGCGAGTCTCCTCGCCGGATCGCCACCATGGATCCTGGAAGCGAGATGCCTTTCAGCGCTGTACCGGTTCCGAAAGGCGGCGCGGAAGCGGGGTCACGATCCCGAGCCCGAAGAAATTCGGGCCGTGAGATCCCGGCTCCACAGGGAAATGGTGGCGGAATGGGAGATACGACTTGGGCGACCAGGCGCAGGGCACGCCGTAGTAGCGGCGGTAAGACCCATCATGGGGGAGCGAGCGAGGACTCAGGTCCGCACACGCTTACCGAGTGTCCGGCGTGGGAGACGCCGAGGCGGGAGCTTGTGGCGGCCCTGGGAGTGAGGGTTCTCACGCTCTCCACCTTGCTCGCGGCGATGGTTCGCTGCGCGGATGCGTGGGCGGCCGGCGCCTCCTTCTGTGAGCAAGTAATGCTCGTGAAGGAGGAGGCGGGGCGGGAGCGGCAGCGGGAGCGACGAAGGATCGCAAGACAAGCTGCCCGCGTACGAAGGCAACTCGGGCGTCGGAGGTCGATGAACGACCTCCGCCCCCCATGAGCGCCGGCCTGGGGATGACAGGTGGAGCCGCCTGTCACCCTGGCAGAAGCAGGCCGCGGCGGTGAAGCGCGCGTGGCGTGCCTCCCCATTTCCGGGGACGAGTTGGGGACTCTGTAGTCCCCACACCCGAGAAGAGGGCCAGATCGGGAGAGATGGCCCTGGGTCGGCCGGGGTGCGAGGGATATGCCTGTCAACCTCACCTTCGGCAACCAAAGCGACCCACAGGCGGCGTACGTTTTAGTCGGTTCGAGTCCGACATAACCTCCTCCACCGGCTCCGGTGGGGAGGTATCCGCGGGGATATTGCGCAAGTAAAAAAAATAAAATTGTCCTGTCACAAAAATCATTAAGAGCAGTACTGATTCTCACCTCAGTTTTGCGATTACACAGTATTTCAATCCTGTTATTGTGGTATCCTCTGCTTTAAACATAAAATCAGGTAGATGAATATCGATCAGAGGGTCTGAAGTATTAACTTCACTTTCGATGCCTTTAATGAAAACAGCTTGCCTATTTGCTATACATCTAGTCAAGTCCAAGTCTTTTTGAACATTTACTGTAATTGCTGTAAAAATAATAACATCATCAACAGGAGAATTTGCGCTGTCAGTGGGGTGAATAAAGGCTTGTCCTGCTTTGTCCTCTACACTGACGGCACAGAGACTCTGTGCTTAGAGGGTCGGTAGCGCGAGTGTGGCTTCTCTGGTGTCACACACGTCCATAGGCCACGGTAACCACTTTCCATCAGGTGGTTCGTCATCATGACAATGGTAATATAAAAAATAAATTATTTAAATAGTATTAGTTGTCTAAACGTCTTTAGTTACACCTACACAGCAATAACAAGTCACAAAGAACTCTTTCAGCTCCTGAGATGCGAGCTATAGATTGACCGTAGTCTGTACCACACCTTGGTGACGTCCGCGCAAGATGGCGGGAGTACTGATGTTACATTTTTTCACCACCATCGCTCACGGCGGTATTTTTTTAAAATATAAATTATTGATATTCCCTGTAACTCCTTTAGCTAAGCTAAATTGGTTGTGTTAGAAGTGGGTTCACGTACATACATACATATAATCACGTCTTTATCTCCGGAGGGTTAGGCAAAATAACACCCACATTTCACCAATCATTGAATTCGGTCCCACGTAATATGGAGTGAGCCTATTGCCGTCTTCTGCGCACTATTGTTGACTCAAGCTATGCATCTGAGGCTAAGTCTGAGCTATTTATATCTGCCAGATGTTAAACAGCCCTATCCCTTAGTCGTCTTGTATGACACCGCATGGGAAGAGATGGGCTGGTCCAAATTCTACTCTGCTGGGATCCACGCGGCATCTGCCTCTGCGGCATCTGTGTTCACGGTCCTAGTGTAATATTCAGTGGTGGCGCCAGTAGTAGTAAATTCAAATCGTCTCTCAATTGGTTGACGCTGAGCACACGCTCCCTATACCCATCTCCCTCCCGCACTACCTCTAAAGTGAGATAACAATAGTTTTCGCCCCGCCAATGGTTGAAATAGCCGCATCTTCACTTCCGCTTTGAACTAGCAAGCAATGGCGGCAGCGCACGCGACTCTTAGAAATTAATAATGTTTGGTGGATTTTAACCGCTTTCATAGACCTTTACCGATCGGATTGTGCCTCTCGTGTGTCCCTCAAGTGATTTAGTGATGTGGGCAGCAGCTCCTGAGCCAGGAAGAGAAGACCGGTGCACCGGCCCTGACAACACGTGGCGTCATAAAGGTTAGTGCATCCTCTCCTAATTTCTCGGGTTGCATTCAATGCCTAAACCACCTCCGCGGCAACCCGATCACCTATCTTGTTTGTTGTGTAAAGTGTCATATGAAACATGTTAACTTCACCCCCGCAAAATACAGTCCACTAGCTCAGGTGGCATGAGAATCGCGCCATCACATTTCTTAAGGGAAGGAGGTGTAGGTAGAACATTCAGGACAAGTCTTAAATCTAAGCCGCTGTCTTGCAGGTATTCTCTGATAAATTTTTTCGTCGTCTCCCGTGGGCACCTATTGCGCATTACAGGGTGGTGGTTAACTGGTGAATCCTTATATCACATAAAACAGTAGTGTACCAAACCTGGTCGTAAACAGCACCCTGACCATAGGCCATCTTTTAACCGTAGAAGGTCCTTTTTTATACGACCCACCTATTGGAAAGTGGTTACCGTGGCATATGGATGTGTGCATAACCAAGGAAGTCACACTGTGCCGTCAGTATAAAAGACAAAGCAAGGTACTCTTTTAGGCTTGTCACTGACAGCACAAAAACTCTCCAGTGAGCTCTGGCTATTAGCTATCACCGCTGGGAACACAAAGGTTATTATGGTCGCGGTATTCTGTAGGGCGGAGGTACTTCTGCAGTTGGACTGCTCAATTGGACGAAAATACCGTCGTGTCCTACCTCCTCCATGGTCCGTTGGGGTGCACTGTAATCTTACACCCCGGCAGTTGAAACTCAAGACTGCGAAGCGAGCTGCTTTAGTCAGTCGGTTCAAGTCTGATATAACTACTGCTAGTTGCTGATGAGTGTGGTATACGTTGGAACAGGTAGCCAATTTATTACCTAACTTAAAAAATCAAACTAAATTAAAACTTACCAAGCATGGTACTTGCCAAACATGTTACAAAAACCAAGTAACTAAACATTGCCATTTTGTTGAGTATACATTTGCTTGTTAGTAAAAATTATATTATTCAAGCGAATTTATATTCATGTGGCTTGGGAGATGTAGATGGCAACGTCTTATTTGATTTTTGTATCTATACTGGTAACTATAAAACTGTAAATTATTTGTGTCTGTATGTTATAAAAAGAATACTTGTGGAAAATATACTTCGATTGCAGAATTTACTACGGAACTTTTAGATTTTTTGCTTACTGCTTACTTGAGTAATCGAGAGCGAACTGTGGAGTATGCAGGGTATGCATCAGACTCGTAAAAGACCAATACTGCTGGACTACTGAACTTTATCACCGTGATAATTGATCTGCCAAAAGAGGTTCATGATGTGAAAATATTTGCAGATTACCTGAAGTTATTGTTATGGATTGTCGTCGAGCAAGACAGAGCGTCGTGAACAAAACAAAAATTGAGTTATAAAATGACGTTGCATTCTTTGACTTCGAGCCTTCCAAGGAACCCGATTTTGAGTCGTACCATTGACACTGCAAAGGGTCTACACCTATTTGCTACAAGAGTCTAATCTTAGATGGTGGAGTAGTCCCAGTAGAGCTTGGAGCAGTCGTTTTCTAATACAGCTTATTAGGCCGTATTAATGACCCTGGTTAATTGGTGGTATCTGCGCAGATACCCTGTGTTAACAGACATCAAAGAACGTAATTTTGTGTGCCTGAAAGACTCACAGGAACGGTGGCACATGCGACACATGTGTACCTCCTTTTTTAGTGCGGACAACTCGAACCGACTTAAACCTCCGCCGCAGCCGGCTTTGCTAGAGGTGAGATAATCTTTGACGTATTTCTCGCACCCAGGCTGACCCAGGACCATCTTCAGTTTCAGAATGTCCCCAACAAGGGAACCACGGTGTCCCCAACTTGATCTTGTATCGCACAGACTAAACATTTTCTTATAATAATAATAATATATCTCTTTATTGTATGTACACAAAGAATGGATACAGAAAGACAAAATTTAGTACAGTTTGGTGGCATAACAAATGGCGGCCTTATTGCACAAGGCAATCTCTACCAGGCAACCTATAACCGGGTTATTATACTATCCTAAGAGTAGGTTCCAGTGGATCACGGGAGAGCGAGCAGTATTTTGATATCATATTCTGCAGAGGGACAGCTAGTTACCACTGACAACATGCAATTTGTAATTCAAAAACACCGCGAGTGAAACCACGAAACACTGCAAATAAATGTGCGTCACAATATCAAATCTATTTTCTCACATTAAACTTGTTGTTTTAGGTACTGGCAGATAATTAAGAATATATGAATATTTAAACACTACATCTCAGTAGGTAAGTAAACTTTGAAGCGACCTGCCGTCCGGTACGTTGCTTCGTTGTTAGTTCACCACTTTCTTTTGCTATCTCTATACGTTACATAGTAGTGAACACCGAGGTGAATACTTTTCGTTACTGTGTAACGTGTAGAGCTGGGGGTGAGGGTAAGGGTTTGAGTCATTCTTGAGCATTGGGTCGGGAGGTGTTGGTGAGGTGTTTGCCGCTGTAGTGGCCAACGTGTAGAGCGGACATTACGTATATTTGTAGTATATTATATGTTACAGTGAAACCTCAATTTTAGTTGAAACTCGTTTTCCTTAGTTTTCACTAAATGCCTATTTTTGTAACTAGGGAAAACGTATATTATCTAAAATCGGTTATAACTGTGACATAAATAAATAAAAAAAATATGAAATGTTTTGATGAGTTTTCTCTTTGCAATTTCACGGGTTAATTCGTAAGAATATATACGTGCATTAAAATAAATCATGCTATTCTTAGTCTAGCTTCAGAATATATTACGGTAAAGTATTTTTTTTACTAGATTGCCGTTTCAATAATATTATTCCTGTCTTGATAAGCTAATATAAAACAAGATGCAGTAACAGTTTCTGCTGAGGCTCTTAAGCGACGCAAGTATTCCAATCTCATTGGTGATTATGAATTTGTATTGTTTAGAGTCGAAACGTTTAGGCCGTAGGGTCCGGTTGCAATCTCTTCAGGGAGATTGCGAAGCGTATGGTCGTCGCTTCTCGTGATCAGAGGACTGGCCTTTTCTTAGGTCAGAGAATAAGCATTGTCATACAACGTGGCAATGCTGCTTGTCTTCTGGGAACGCTACTACAAGAGGCATGCGATGCGGAGGAATTTCACAATGCATTTTAACTTTTGTTTTATGTAATTATTATTATTTATTAATGTAAATATTATCATAGATTTAATTAATCATGATAATATCAAAAGTAGTTAGTTACTTACTCTATTTATGTGATATGAATAGAAATTGCAACTTAGGTTACACTTCATGTAGTATGTAACATTAAAAAGGTTCACAAACACATCTCTGATATTATAAATGTGTTTCCAAACTAAATCACCTATGTCTATTCTAAATAATATTTATATACACTTTGAACATACACTATAATGACAATGAAACGACACCTGAAGAGGTTCGGGTTAGATGATGGGATCAAGGACCAGATGCAGAACACTGTGCCTCTCGACAAGAGCACATCACGAGGAAGCTCCTTTCTCTGGAGACATAGCCACCGCGGCACCGGTAGCTTGGTCCCTGTTCTTGATGCCGATGGCGCTCTATTTTTTTTAATTTACAATTATATTACGTACGTAATTACATTTTCAAATAATACTAAGTAATTATTTAAGAAAGTAATTACTGGGGGCGAGTGGTCAAAAGTCGCTCCGAATTATCTTTGTAATATTATACAGTACCGCCCGCCTTATGTTTGCTTGAACAAGGGCTTAACACGCTCCCTCGTGTCTAGATAAAATAAGAAATTAATTGAAATATAGAGCATAAAATAATACAAGAACACAAAACGAACGGTAATAAACACTGAATATAATACTTCAAAGTCGTGAATTGTATCATAAATTATCACCCACCTGACCTACATTCAATATTCCCAGTCTTCTTTGTCAAAAGGGGAGAGACCCTCAAGCTACAAAGTGCACAAGTGCTTATCCCGTGCCATTGTTTTGTCTGTGATCTCCCTTTTACAGATAAGGGCTACTGGAGAAACCTTTGAAAATATTTTACCACGTATAAAAGACATTTTTATACGGAGGTTTGGGCTTTTGCATTGGGAAATTGACATCGCAATTGACATGATTAAAAAGTGCTTATATTTTAACTTTGTTTTGTGTAAAATTATCTTGTTTATAATCTAAGCTGTGGGTGATCTTGTTTATAATCTAAGAAAGGTTCACCAATATAAAGATATTGGTACAAATCAACTTTATCTTAGAGCTTTCTTGCCTAGGTTAGGCAACAATACCTGTAGTAGTCAATACAATTATTGAGCTATTACCAATACATACCTACATGACATACGGCGGATAGCCAGAATTTTCCTAAGAGTGACATCGGAGCTGTCTGCCGAAAATTCTTAGAAATTTACGGGTTTTTTTTTTGTTTCAATTACTTTTTAAGAATTATCGGTAGATGGCTCTCAACGCCGATCTAAGATGATAAGGTATGTATAGGAGAATTCCAGCCATCCAATCCGCGGTTGTCCAGGTAGCTCAGTTAGTCTGAGTAGAAAGAAGGAAGAAAGAAACCGGTCACAAGTTCAAATCTGTGGAAGGGTATATGCATACTCTATCCCATCCCAATTGAGCTGTCCGACTGAGGAAGTAACTCCGCCCTACAGAATACTGCGGTAATAATAACCTCGTGTTGTGTTCCCAGCGGTGAGTAGGGTAGCCAGAGCTCACTATATTTGTTTTGTGCTGTCAGTGGGATGACCAAACTTTGTTCTACTTCGGCAGCATTAGTGTATCTTCCCTGGTAATGCACACATCTATAGGACATGGTAACCACTTTATATCAGGTGGGCGTTTTGCTTATCAGCCACCTGGTTTAAAAAATCTTGCAATTAATTGTTTACCTTTTAAACTTGGTAAGCAAATCCAGTCTAGTATTCATTAATTTCATCATAGCATTCATTAAGTCATCCTGCAATTTTCGTCTCAGAGATATATAATAATTCAAACGACTTACTGAGGACAGTAAGTCGTTTGAATTATTATTTATTCGTCAAGATGTGCAGTGTGTCAGTTCAGTTGAAACGTGTCACGTATCCAATATTGGCGACAGGTTTAAGATTTGCAAGCACAGCTGCCAAATACATATTATAATTACTTTTACGCACAATAGGGGCACTGTATATATCTCATATAATTTTTCATACAAGGCAACACGAATACTCGTATGCAAGTCGTTCCTACTCTAGGTATATATATGGAGATTGCAAATAAGCAACCGGCTGATGGAACATCTCCTTGCTAGATGGATGGATGAACTGAAAAACGTAGCTAGGATAGACAGGATGGACATGGCGGAGGATTGACTATAACGCCCATTGGGAGAGCTATATCTTGTAGTGGCCGGCACCTTCTGCGAACAAGTAATGCTCGTGAAGGAGGAGTTGGGGCGAAAGCGGCAGTGAGAGCGAAGGAGGATCGTAAGCCACACTGCCCGCGTACTGAGACAACTCGAGCGTCGGATGTCGGTGTCGGATGTGGATGAATGATGAGTGCAGGCCTGGCGGTGACGGATGCAGCCGCCTGTCACCCTAGCAGAAGCGAACCGCGGCGACGGCGCGTACTGCGCACCTTCCTGGAGCTTACCTCACCTCTGGCAACTAACACAACCGACGTCGTGTGTTTTAGTCGATTCGAGTTCGACATAACCTCTTTTACCGGCTACGGCGGGAAGGGTTATCCGTGGGGATTTTCTAATATGTTAATTAACTACATATCACAATGATAAGTTAAATTAATAAAACAAAAACTTTATTCTTTTAATTTTTTAATTCACTTGCTCTTCGTCTATATTAACAGAGTTGAAAAAGTTTACCTAACAATATTTGTTACAAAGTAAATTATTAAAACTAACTAAAAACACATTTCAGTCAATCTTACAACTCAAATGTTTTATCATTACTTAATTACGAGTAGAAATACAATAAGTCAATTATGATTAAGAAATAAAAAGTATTTTATAATCTACTAAATATTATTAAAAAAGAAAGATGTAAAATCTGCAGGAAAGATAATAGCAAGTTTTATATACAAAAGTTGCTAACTCAAAATCTAATCTAAACTTAGTATCAGTCTCAATCAGAAGCCATTTCTGAAAGTCCTTAAAATTGTTAATCCTTTACAAACAGTATAGAGTAATATTTAGTTTTTAATAATTGAACAACAGTGTTCTAGATCCATCTTTAGGAAACTAAGACATAATTAAGATAAAATAAAAAATCAATATTTGATTTGACACTATAGAAACAAATTAATACATAAACATTTTGTCATTAATATTTACAAATTTAAATCAAATATCATTATAATTTGTTGGCGTGCAAAATTACAAACAAAAAAGACATACTAACTAGATAAACTTTTAAACTAACTTAAAATGAATACCACGTAGCTTAAACTTAATTTTCTTTGACATGAACTCTTTCTTAAAGCTTTTAAATTTTAGGCTCGTTTGTCAAACTTTAATCGTGACGTAGGTAATTAAAGCCGTGAAAAGTATACTAAAAGACATTTTATTATATAAAAATGTTACAGTAATGTTGGCCAAAATACGCTTAAAATTATAAATAGCAACAATACAAAATATAATGATATTCAGTTCTGTGCAACGTGCAATAAATAAAAATGCATAATTTAATGGTAATTTAGTTGTCATTGAAATTACTTTACAAACAAGCAATTTGAAATTAAAATTAAATTATTTCATTAGAGAACAATTCAAAGCAATGTATATATTGCAACGTTAGTAGTTATTAAAATACATGTTTTAAATTTAGATGAGAATAATAATAATAATTTATTTCTAAGAATATGGTACATTGAGGTCTTTATGTTATTTCAGTAGTTCAAACATAGTCTACCATAACCAGGTGTAGAAATATTAAATTTTACAATGCAGAAGATACAGATGCACCTTAAAAATTATGCTTATTGACAATTGAACTATGTTACTTCATTTTTGGACATGTAGTTTTTCTATACTTTGGCCAACATTAATACATTTAACTAATTCTTACAAACGTAAAAGATCGTCTTAGACGAAATAGCAAATTTAGTAACCAAGCTTACATATTTTTTGATGTACAAAGACTGATTATATTTTACATTTTATGTATTTCCTAACTACGAGCCATGGTTTAGACATGTGTTCCAGCAGTCAGTTGAACCCCGCTACCTGTGAAATCGATAAACAATAACATTATAAAGGCAAGACAGACAACCATCGCTGCAAGATGGATATATGTATATAAGAACTTAGATGATTTCAGGCAAAGGTTCAGTAGGTCAGTGGGCAGAGCGTAATCCTGTAAATGAAAGATCGCGGGTTCGAATTCCGAGTAAATTGATTCAGTTTTCGATCGATCTTAATCGATTATAAAGGCATTTAAAAATATTAAGGAAAGGACAAGAGAGAAAAAAAAGGAAGGAAAAAAGGAGGAAAGTAATAAAGAAAGAAAAAGAGAAAAAGAAAGAAATAAATAAATATTTAAATAAAGTAAAACTTCAATCGGGTAAATAAATTTACTGAAAACTGAGAAAAGTAACTTTTTATTTCATTTCGAATGTAACATACAAATGCAGTGACTCGTAAATGTGTAATTGAAATAGATATTTAGATACAAGACAACTCTAAATGAAGTAACATTTTACATACCTTTAGTAGTTATTTGATTCGACTGCTTCGAATTTCCTTGACTGGACGGTGGCAGAACATACAAAGCGCCTGTTGACTGCAACGATAACTTAGGCACCTGTGTAGCATAGGTAATACAACATTGAAAAATATTCATGTAATCTTAAAATGTCTATATCTGTTCAGCCGTCATTTGCAATCATTTGCAAAATGTTCAATATATTTGCTGGCAAGATTTAATATTTCGGAAGTTAATAAAACCAGACCATTTAAAACTGCAAGGGATCTCTCTGTTTATAAAAACTCGCGATTTAACGTGTTATTTACAGTACACCCTATAGTTACATAATGACAGGAAAATCAAGGTAGTTACAGTATAGTCAGTTGACTATACTGTAACTACTTCGGTCACGTCTATCAAGAAAACCGTAACCATTACGGTAATATCAAAAGTATAAAATGTTGCTTATCATTCTCAGTTGATCCTACTATAAACTTCAAAACTAGATAGTTAAGCTAAGAAACCTGCTGTTTATCTTTACTGCAAATATGGATAGTGGACCATATTTGCTGGATAGTGGATAGATAGTGGTATAAAATGGATAGTGGGACCTCTTCAATGGTTATTATGAACTCCTTCAAATGACAACACTGCTAATGTTCTATGATGCTCTGGTACATTGTATAAAATAATTACAATGAACTTACTTGAGGCTGTGCACCACTATTAGAAGACAATGATGATGCCATTGGACTGATGACTGGCCTTGGAGATGATGACGATGGTGAAGTAATTGATGGTGCTACATAAAACACAACAACAAAGTTTAATGATTAAGATTCAAATAAAATAGGTAATTATATTATGTTAACTAAATAGATTAAATAGTGTTGAATGGAAACAAATGCCAAAACTAACATTGAAGTAGATTAAGTTAGATGAATTGAATCTAAATTCTTTTTATCTATCTGAATCTAAATTATCCTGATCATATTAATTATATATGAATTGAATAGGTTTTGAGCACTTATAAGCAACTATGAGTGTCATCACTATGTATGTAAATAGTTTGAGTTCGATCTTGAGTTACGTTTTTTAATATATATATTACAAATTCATTACAGTGACGGAAATTTCAAGAGATAGACTACATGTTTTGAAAGTTTCTCCTAAATTTCTTCATGATTTTATCTTCTTCATCTTAATTTTTTCAATCAACAACTCTTAACGAGAGGTAAAATCATGTTTATGCTAATATTAGTAACGCTAGAAGGTAACGGCTTACAAGAATTTCTGTAGTTTCCATTTCTAATGAGAAAACTTGGGTTATTAAAAGTGTTACACCTACCCATGTTACATAAAAATCTTAGTACATAAGTGTTACACTATTAATGTCAACGCCCATGTCAATCTCAAATCAAACTTATATTATGTCTAGCATAATGTCAAGATAATGGTGAGTATTCTGATGTGCTCCTCTAATTAGTTCCACCCTGTCCTTTTCTACACAGGACAACACGTGCAGGGCTTATATGTCACACGCACATGGTGCATAGTATCCTACCAAGAACCAAGTGGTTTGGAGTCTCTTTCCTTTACCGCACCATTAAGACCTGGAATTATTTACCAGCTCACGTGTTTTGTTCTTCCTACAGTCCCGGGTGCTTTAAGTAAAGCGTGTAAAAATATCTGATGAGGCAGCCAAGCTGAGTGCCACTATTGCAACATGCTACGTGTCTATAATGGAGACCCTCTTTCCTGATACTTTGCCTTTAGCTTACTATAATACATAAAAATAAAACATATTCTTATATATACCTTGTGGATGAAGACTGTTGTTTCTAACTGTATAGTATGGTGGTGGAGCAGACTTTCCTGCTGATTTACCAGCATTCATTTGTGGCAAATAAGCTGTTGACAAAATATTTCTGTTCAGAGGAAGATGTTATGGCACATCATACAAATTGCAATCCTATCCTACTTTCTACTAATATTTAAAAACTAGCCGACCCGCCCTAGCTTCACCCGTGCTGTAGTTTAAAACCACATTTGGGCTATGAATGTAAGCAGGATTGATGCTAGTATGCAAAATGGACTAATTAACAGCATCAATCAATCTTGCAGTTTGGGTCTCTCATTTCAAACTGAGCTAGGAACATTTTGCAAGTGGCATATTTTGAAACCTCATATCACCTATTTCAGCCTGTATTTTTATAGTTTTCAAATAATGTATAGGAATCTGCCGGATTTGTCGACATTTATGATCACCGCTCCGCTCGCTTAAGTAGTAGCGTGATGATATATAGCTTAAAACGTTTGTTGATAAATGTACTATTCAATACAAAAAAAAACTATTTCAATCTGTAGTTCCTGAGGTTAGCGTGTTCAATCAAACAATCAAACAAACATATAAACTCTTCAGCTTTATAATATTAGTATAGATGTGAAAGTTTGTGAAAATGTCTGTGTGTTTGTAATTTTTTAATTGGTTAGATTACAGCCTGTTTAATAACATTATATTATAGGTAAGTTTTTATTCCGGAAATAGGTTCCAAGGGTTGCAGAAATGGGATCAAAATTCTACCTGGGTGGAGTCGCAACTAACAGCTTTGTGTTAATTCCGGACTATACATAATCTATTGTCTTGCTCTTCTATCTTGTTCCAAATTTCAACCATATCCGTTCAGCAGTTAGAGCATGATTGAGTAACAAACATCTTCACAAATGTTCACATTTATTATATTGATAAGAAGCATCCGCGGTAGCCTAGTGGTATGGGTAATGGACTACTGAGACGAGGTCTCCGGTTCGATCCCAGGTTTCACCATGGCACACACCAATGACTTCTCGATTCTTTTCGAAGTTATGTGTGTATGTGTATTTATCGTAGATTTATGAGTGCCCGGTTAACGGTAATAGGCTCGCCGCATATCACATTGAGACCTAGACATAAACTGCCGAAATGTGGGTGCTAGCACCTCTGCCTATCCCTTCGGGGATATAAGCGTGAGTTTATGTATGTTTTATGGTAGGAAAGGATAAGATATTATTTGTATTCCTTATTACATCGAATTATGAAAGTAAGACGTCATAATATTTAATAGTCGAATCATTCACTATTATAAGTTAGAGGAAAGTAAGATAAACTATATATAGCAACTTAGTACTTTTTTATTTTTTTATACAACTAAGGTAGCAGACAAGCACACGGTCCACCTGATGTGCAACATTATAAGTTTTGGTTTAGTTTGCCAAGTAGTTACGTATAATAACTTCAAAATACTTACCAACTGGTGCACTGCCTCTTAGATAAGGGTTTCCATATGTAGCAGCATACCTAACATCTTCTCCAACTAGTATCACTCCAGGACTTGATAGAGGTATAACTGTGGACAATGTGAATGAAATAAATAAGAAATGTTTGGTTTTCGTTACATTAATTTAAATAACAATATGTAATAAATAATAAATCCATTAGGGATTTATCATATTAGTAAAACTTAACTATGGTAAAACGATAGAAGATATTTATATATTATATTATATTATATCTATATTTGTGAAATTATCAACTACATAGATATTTAAATATCATTGCATTGGGATATAGGATTTCCATTCTAAATAGATAGGAATATAGTTCCTGATAGTAAGAATTCAAAGGTAATATAATATTTAAAAAAAAACACTTAAATCGGTAAATAAGTATCAATAGCAATATTGTGCAAGAAGTGTATAATACACAGATTAAAATACTTTCGTTTCCGGTAGAGTAGAATTTGGATCACCCCATCTCTTCCCATGCGGTGTTGTATAAGGCGACTAAGGGATAGGGCTGTTTTACATCAGGCAGGGAGTTCATCCCCACACATTGCAACCTGAGACGGTACGCACTGTGCGGTATGAAAGAAACTTCATCCCACACACACTCAAGTTATGGAATGAACTCCCTGCTGCGGTCTTCCCATGCGCCTACAATATGGGGTTCTTCAAAAGGGGCATTAGGAGGTTTCTTCAAGGTTGGCAGCGCGAGTGTGACGCCCCTGGTGTTGCACGAGTCCATAGGCCATGGTAACCACTTCCCATCAGGTGGGCCGTGTGCTTGTCTGCCACCTAAGTGGTATAAAATAAAAACATCAGACAGATATATACAGCCCAGACTTAGCCTCAGATGCATGGCTTGAGTCAACAATAGTGCCCGGACGACGGCAATAGACTTACCTCCTTTTACGTGGGACCGAATTCAATGATTGGTGAAATGAGGGTACTAATTCACCTCTGCCTAACCCTCCGGGGATAGAGGCGTGATTATATATATGTATGTAATCTAAATAGATAGGAATATAGTTCCTGATAGTAAAAAATCTTGAATTCAAAGGTAATACAAAATTTCAAAAAAAACGTAATTTGGAATATAAGTACCAATAGCAATATTGTGCATGAAGTGTATGATACACAGATTAAAATACTTGATAGTGTGGTTTAAACCTCGAAAATAAAACACTTTAGGAAGATAGACTTTGAAGTAAAAATACGAAAAAAAAAATACGAAAAAAATAATGAAGTCAGAGAATATTTTGATGTCAATTGAGAGACTAATATTAATTAAATTTGTTAATTTAATTTACTATACAATTTTGTATGCAGAAATAGTTTAATAGAACAATGAACCATTAAAAAATTGTGTATACCGATTTGAATTTTAATGTAATAAAAACAAATTGTTGTACGCATTTATTTACATTTATTATACATGTTTTATTACCTACATACATACAGTATGTAATGTTTTTTAATATTATACATAACATATTAATAAATACTACATAATATTATTAATCGAATCACTCACTCTATAAGATACTTATATACGTATTTTATAATTTATTTTTTATACTTTTAATTATTTTAGACAAAATCAACAGGTTGAAAAAGTGGAAAATAAAATGGAAATTAAGTTGAGCATAAAGTCAACTGATGCGATGCGCTAAATTAATATTATACGTTGATTTTGCAGTGTATTCATAGCATAATAATGACTTGAGCCATAATGTATATAAGTAACTTACTTCGAATCAGCAAGATCAAAAGGTCTTAACTTACACTATAAATATACATACATACAGTCACGCCTTTTCCCAGTAGGGTAGGCAGAGACTACAGTTCTGCTTTCATAATTGTTTTCATACGTGCTTGTCGGTTTCGGGTACTATTGACATATCCTTTTTTTTAAATGACTTCGTTCTGATTGATATACAACCACTTTCCATCAGGTGGGCCGTGTACTTGTCTGCCACCTAAGTGGTATAAAAAAAAAACAAAGAACTAACGTATGTAATAATAATAAGATACTAGATCAATATTCTAAGCACCTACCTCGATGACTCTGTATCATCCTAAGGTTGACTAGCAGAAAATGCCAATGGCATTAAGTCGGCCTTTGTACACTTTTTATATTTGTGCATGAAGAAAAAGAACTAACATTTAAACTTTCGCGTTTCATGATACACAATAATGTTGACTGCTGACTAACTTTTTCATAGAAGTATTGTTTTATTAGACTAAGTTGTATACGACCACGGCTATCTATTATATTTTCTTGTTTAATACTTTTTTAGAGCATGATTTTTTAGTAGTTGAGTTTTAGTTTTGAGGTATAATTTATACATGTTTGAAATGTGCTAATTAATCCCTTTTTAATGATACCAAACAAGACATATTTATCTCAAATTTTTTTTAACACAGTACTTTATGACCGCTCGATGGCACCACAATAGATTCAGTGACACATTGTATAGCCTGTAACCAGCAGACGGCTAAGACCCTTCTAACGATACCTCATTTGTCCAGTTCTAATAAGTAGTAGAGGACCTATGAGGGAACAAATGAACCTACATACATACATAGCCTGTCAAAATCATAACCCTCCTTTAGCTTCGCCATAATAAAACTTACAATCAAACGTGCGGCCCTTAATAAATAGAGATAAATGTTCATCTGATACAATAA
The DNA here is from genome assembly GCA_963662185.1 of Eilema griseolum. Lineage (NCBI taxonomy): Eukaryota > Metazoa > Arthropoda > Insecta > Lepidoptera > Erebidae > Eilema > Eilema griseolum. The sequence continues at coordinate 11,270,159 of OY759255.1, forward strand.
TAAAAAAAACACCATATTATTTCAAAACCTTGATTTTACATACAATAGACATATTCCATTGTCCATGAAATATATTGTATATAAATTAGAAGAAGCCTCTTATTGTTCGTCACTTAGTAAATAACTTTTAAACAAAATGAATAATCGGTTACAGTATTTTTGGTGTTTTCTATTTGTATTTTACCTTGCAAAAGGTAAGTGATATATTTATTCAAATGCAACAAATAAGTTGTTAAATATTATTGCTAGTTGATGGCACTTGGTCTGTCAATTAAACCTTTGAGAATGTCGTATGTCGTAAAGGCCAAACCTGTCAGCTTCAATAATATAAATATTGTGGAAAAGTACACGTGAAGCTTAATAAATAATTTTAAAAGTTAAAATGTAAAAATCGATTTAATAAAAGGTTTTATTTAGTTTAACCATTAACTTCGTGTTAGTGATGATTATGTTATTGGATTTTTCTAGAACCCGGGTTCCATTTTTCGTTTGTATGTTTTTATATGGGAGTAACTGCTGTTTGAACTTCCAACACTGAGCGGAAAACCGGTGTCAAAGCTTTGTCCGTCAATCGCCAGAACCTCAATTCTGGTAAAGCAAAACCACTGTGATACCATGGAAACAGTTAAAAATCCATTTAATTTTAGATTTTAAAGCCATGCTGTTAAAGTTCAAAATGAAAAGTGTTTCAAAAAGTGTAATAAAACTTTTAATTTTAATTTTGGACTTTGATCGTATAAAAATAAAGTTTGAAATTTTTTTTTATATTATTATATTCTTTATTGTACGCCAATATTCATATTACAGAAATTGAGAAGATAAGAGCAGTACAAAGGGCGGCCTTATCGCTTTACACAATTTCTTCCAGGGAACCTTTGGATGGAGATGTATGTTGGTTGGAGTATTTGGAAGTTGTTGGCGTTTAATAGCAATTTAATGCAAAAAACAAATAATGTGCCAGTGGTTTTGCTTAGTGGAATTGATGGCCAGAAGTACAGGCTTGCATGTTGGCTGAATAATCCTTATAATATATATATATACATAAAATATATATAAAATAATCAACCGTTAAGCTCAGCTGTATATAGTTTTAATCTTGCTCTTCATCATTATCTGTGCCTTTTCCCAACGCAGTTGGGACCGGCTTTCTAGTCTAAGATGCGGCTTAATTTAATATTTTCCGTGCAGCGACTGCCATCCAACCTCCATAATCAATTGGCTATAACGACTTTTTACATACATTAAAAGATAAAATAATAATATAATAAAATTGTATACTAATTAACTAAAGTCACATCTAAAGGGAATTTACGTAAAAGATGATGATAATAACAATATAATTATCAACTTTAAATTTTTTGTATTTTATTTATGTTGAATTTTTAAATTCCTCTATTGTTTCTCGTTCTGTATAATATAGTAATAATGTAGTATATTTTTCAAAAACTGTGAATAAATAGGCTCGCCACCTATTACATTGGGACCTAAACATAAACTGGCGAAATGTGGGTGCTAGCACCTCTGCCTACCCCTTCGGGGATATAGGCGTGAGTTTATGTTATGTTATGTTATGTGAATAAATATTACCATCGTTTAAATGAAATTGAAGGTGCTTGTGATTTTGCAAAAATATAGATTTCAACTGGCAAAACTTTAATACAAGATAGAGATACACGAAATTTAAGATTTATTTATTAGTATTTTTTTTTTTTTACATTTAAGAAATTGGTTTATGAAATAAATTATACAATTAAAATATTGTCCACATTTTTGTACAGTCAGAGTGACAGTCTAATCTATTAACCCGCCCCTCATCGTACCTGGTGCAAAGGTACCCATGACACTGGCGGCATTGCCCCGTTGAACAGCTATGGCCAACCGTTGCCCCAGGTACGAGCCGGAGCGGGAGTCACCGGTTTTGTCCCTCAACCTGCGCCCTAATTCGCTCACCAGATTCTTGGCGTCGGTACCCCAACTACCCATTGTCTTTTGTATTTTACAACCAACCACCCATTGTATTTTAGGTGTAAGTACATGCGAATGGACAGACACAGAATGTCTGGTAAAAGCATCAAACTGGGCTTTAAAAGCTATCATACCTGGCATTAAAGGAATAGTGGAACCATCAGATCCGTTGTACAAGGAAGAAATCAAAGCAGATCTATCTACATTTAAATGCCATTTATTTAACGTAACACTTTCAGGGATGACTACTTGTTTTGTTACGCGGTTAACGTGAGTATTTACACTTATATTCTGACGACCTCCGTGGCGTAGCGGTAGAGCATTCGACTGCTAAGCAGGGGGCGCGGGTTCGATTCCCGCTCAGTGCAAATATTTGTATGCATGAATATGTATTTTTGCATTGGTCTGGGTGTTTCTATGTATAATATGTATGTATTTACAAAAAAATAAATATCTAAGTATGTTTATCCGCATTCTAGATTCCATAACACAAGCTAGTTAAGCTATGCTTACCATGGGTCTAGATAGCGTTGTGTATAATGTCGTGGAATATTTATTATTTTATTATATTATATTATGAAATTAACATATAATACGAGGTGTAACAATAACAAAATAATCGGTCAAATGCGAGTCGGACTTGGGCACTGAGAGTTCAGTACAAAAATGGATCCAGGAACGAACTTATGTTTTTTTTTATGACTTAGAAGTTTAGTTTTTGAGCAGTTTCAAGACGTTATAGACTTGAGTACCTGTGTGCTTTAAATTTGTACCTTCACGCATTTCTGAGAAAAATGTCATGACAGACAGACAGGCGTGGACGCTTTTATGGTCATTTCGTTGTCCGTCTAGGAGATCATAAAAGGGTTTCGTTTTTTTCCATTTGATGTTTGAACCGAGAAAAGATATTATGAAAATTTTAATTAATTATATTAATATTAAATTCCCAATCATCTCATCATTGATTACCGGCTACATTCAAGATTTGTACTTTAAATCCTGGGGTCCGCTTTCCATACTTTCTTCACCCCCTAACGTGGCCTAACTTGGCTGTTATAAAAGGTTCAAACTGCCGTCTGACAGCTAACCTCAACCAAAAGAAAGCCTCATCAATTAATCACGTGTACTGACTTGCAGGAGAAGTTGACTAATGCCTCCATGGTCTTGATGGGCTCCATACACCCCAAATTAAAATAATATAAAGGCTGCGATGAGAAAGATTATGAAGATATTCAGTCACTACAACTTTTTTTTTTTTTTTATACCACTAAGTTGGCAGACAAGCACACGGCCCACCTGATGGGAAGCGGTTACCGTGGCCTATGGACGTATGCAACACCAGGAGTGTCACACTCGTGCTGCCGACCATGCAGAAACCTTCTGATGCCCCTCTTGAAGAACTCCATGAATTATCTCGCTTAGTGTCTAAACTGTAACTTTTATCACACTCTTATTAGCGGCGTATATATTGACCCCATAGTCACGTCATAACATGAACTCTATTCTATATACGCATAACGTATTTTTTGAGTCTCTGTTGAGGAATGCGCGGTTTGCGACGACCGTGGCGGAAGAGTGCCAATAGTGGTATCAAACCAATCCACGCATGTTAAGATCTCATTTCTCATGCAACTTGGGGTCCTCATATATGCCAGTGATTAATATTTCAACTACAACTTAGGCTGAGTCAATTTCTTTAAACGATTTCTCTGATACAGGCTCAATCTGAAAGAATTAAAATATGAATATTTCATGCGATGCCCTCAACTGGTTTTGAATGCTGTTGGTGACGTAAAGGGTAGTCTAGAGACAGTTCAAATAGAAGGAAATGGCAAAATAAATTTAGTTATTGGTAAGTATAACTTATATGCTGTAAGTAAAAATAACTTTATTGTACATGTATTAGAAAACGTATTGAATATTTTGAATAGTCAAGTACAAAATGTGGCTTTAAAATAATCTATTCACAAGTCATTTATGTTGCATTGCATTTTTTTATTATTATTATCAATCGAATTCGAGGTCCTATATAAATAGCCGCTTGGTTCCCGGCAGAATAATTCACCTCTGCCTAACCCTTAGGGGATAAAGACGTGATTATATGTATTTTTTAAACCACTTAGTTGGCAGTCAAGCACACTGCTCACCTTATGGGAAGCGGTTACCGTGGCCTATGGACGTATGCAACACCAGGCGTGTTACACTCGCGCTACCGACCATGATGAACCCTTCTGATGCCCCACTTGAAGAACCCCATATTGTAGGTGCTTGGAAAAACCACAGCTCGAGTGTGCGTGGGATGAAGTTTCTTTCATAGCGCACAGTGTGTACCGTCTCAGGTCGCAATGTGTGAGGATGAATTCTCTACCTATGGTGAGAGGTGCGATGATAGAATGTAGCTTCGGGCATCATGTCAAACAATTAATCTGAGCACAAACCATTGTATAGGCGGTAGAACACACACAGTGAGGCAAAATCTCTCCTAAGGCTTTCCACACTACCTGTGAGTATGGGATTGTCAACCAGCCTCAATGCCCGTCTTTGCACTGAGTCGAAGGGGTCAAGCTATGTATGTATGTATATAAATAGCTTACTAATGTTATCTTTCTCCGATACTGTCACTATTTTTAGTTATAGAGCGTGAGGTAACAAACAATTGCGAGTATTGAATATCGTTTCAGATGATTATGTACTAGAGTATAAAGGAGATTACATAAAGTACAATGATAAGGACAATAAACCTCACTTTGTAAGAAAAACTTATACATTAGAGACTGATCCAGTGGGAGGAGTGAAATTTGAAGTTGAAAATCAGTCTGGAGACAAAATAAAATGTAAGTTGTGTACATATTCATTCAAAATTTAAGTAGTATTTTGAATTAACTTTTACAAATGCTGGGTGCAACGTCTAAAAATATCAGAAATAGTTCAAATTAAGAAGTATATTTATATATTATTTTAAAATAAAATAAGAATTAATTAATGTATAATAAGGAATCGCGGTAGCCTACTGGTATGGGTAATGGACTGCTAAGACGAGGTTTCGGGTTCGATCCCAGGTTTTACCATGGCACACACCAATGACTATTCGATGCTTTTCGAAGTTATATGTATATATATATTACATTGGTACCTAACAATTAACTGGCGATGTGGGTGCTAACACCTCTGCCTACCCCTTCGGGGATATAGGCGTGAGTGTATGTTATGTTATGTTAATTTATATTCATAATGTTTCTTTTAATATTTATAATAATTTATCGCAGCTTTATAAGTGCCCGGTTAATGGCAATAGGCTCGTCACCTATTACATTGGTACCTAAAAAAAAACTGGCGATGTGGGTGCTAGCACCTCTACCTAGCGCTTCAGGGATATAGGCGTGAGTTTATGTTCTATTATGTAATATTAGTTGTATTGTTACATAAATATGTTTTTTTGTTCAAGCTGAAGCGAAAATAATAGAAAAGCTGTTTCGAGATCCAGTTTTAGATGCCTGCCTTGAAATGTTTGCCTACAATCTCAGTTCTTTCTTGAAAGCCTTTCCTATAGAGGACATACTATTGAACGGTAAAAACTGGTAATTTTTATAATAATTATTTTATAACTTTATTATTAAAATATATGAATAAACTATTTATTTATTTAGATTATCATCTTAGTCTAAAAATTTATATTTTTTTCCCAAAAAGAACTTGTATTTACATAAAGAATAACATTTTCTATAAAATCCTTACTAATATTAAAAATGTAAAAGCGACTTTGTCTATCTGTCTGTCTGTTACGGTTTCACGCCTAAACCACTGAACTGATTTTGATGCACTTACTACTATACTTTGAGAAAGGACATAGGCTATGTTTGGTCACGATAATTGACGTCCATGCGGACGGAGCGAACGAATTGGTCCTTTTAACAATAAAATAAAGTTTAAATTGTAAATTCCATGTCAGTTCTAAATATTAAGTTCGTCTGAATCAAAAATAATAATAACGAGGGTATAAATTGAGCATAGTCTTAATTTAGTCTTCACATCAGACATATTACTTAACGACGTAAATTTTACTGTTTCGAAAAGCATTGATCTCAGATATCCTGATAATTGCTTTTTTCTTTTGTTAACGGAGGATAAATCCGAGTTTTCTGAGAGCAGGTTAATGAAAAAAATCAGCACATTTGAGATTATGGTGGAAAGTAAAATCTTTTCATTAAAAAGGTGTCTAGGTAAACTTTTTTAAACGATTGATGGTACCATCTCCTCGCTTTAAGCTTACCTCAATATTGAAATAAGGTGAGCATATTTCAACATTGAGGTACACACACATAACTCACGCTTTGAGTGTTTACTAACAAAAAAAAGGTAAGAGTGTATAATAATAAAATGTAGGTGAATATTGAACAAACACCAACTCAATCACTCATTGTTTGCTGGATTTCTTTTTCAATTTATTTTGTTTACCTGATTTCGTAACTTTACATTACCACCCAATATTCCTAACATATTAAATAAATTTGACGAATTACCAGACAGCAAATATGCTTGATCTGTTTATATTTCACAATTCATTAGACTGTGCGTCTACAGCATTAATTTTAAAAACCAACTTTCAGACCAAGATGAAGTAATTCAATTTGAAGGGAACCTATTTGTTCAAAATAAACACTAATGATATTTGGAATATAAAAAACCACTCACCATCAGGTCCAACAATTCCACCTAGTCTGCCACAACTGGTCTGTCGATGCAATGATTCGCAGTGGCTAGGGTACGTGGAGCCATCGGTGCTTCTAGATAGAGATCCAGATAGAGAATCAGAAGGTACAGGTGGAGCGTAGTCTCGGGAGTAGTCCACGTAAGGGACATAACCATTACTTTGACCATGGACCTGTGACAAATTAATCAAAGAATTAGTACGTTGTAAACAATAGTGTTTTCATGTCGGTTATGACAAAACCAGTAACAGTGAGCTAAAGAGGTACATTTAAGCATTTGAGATATTGCAGAAGCTGAACACTAACAAGGAAAAATGGAAATGGAAAAATTTCACATCATACACTTGAAATAAATATACCTTGAAATTCAAATTATTGATAGGTTGATTGAAATCACCGCTATATCTTTGGTATTGCTTCATCAACTCATTATCGTATCCTGTTTCTGGTAGAGTTACTGGTCCAGCGAGAGGTAGACCAAGGTTTGAAGTAAGATGCAGTGTAGGGTGTAAATCAACTTCAGATCCAGCGTTAGAATTGTCCTATGAAAAACAAATCTACATTTTGTAACGAGACAATAATCACAGCCATCATTAATTATACAAATTAAACCAAAATTGGCTTTACCATTTCACACTTTAATTTAGGTAAAAGAGCAGTCCGCTTGTTTACATTCCGGCAACATATTTAAATTTAACTTTAAATCATGCATGGTCATGATTTAAAGCAAAATTTTATGATTTTTAACTTTTAGTACTCGAAAGCGCGAGTCAAGATGAACATTTTTCAACCAATATTCAGAATATTATAGAAATTTTCAAACCGAGACTCCCTTAAGGTAAATAAAATAAGGACCAAGGGCCAGTGTAAACTTTATCTATGAAAAAATATCTACTTACCAAATCACAACTACCTTCAACCTGTCTAAGTTCTAACTTGAGATCACTAATGTTAGAACTTCTATCACAATCTTTGAACTGGTCAACACAGTTCTTGCCCAAGTCTGTGATGTCTGGCTTCTTAACGTCAGTCTTCTTAGCTTTACGATGGCAAAGCATAGTGAATAACATGATGATGCAGATGAAGATTGCAATACATGAACCACCGGTTATAATGAATATTAGGGGAAATGATTCTGGAAATAAAACTAAACGTGAACAATGTGAAAAAGGATGCAACATAATATATTTTAATAATGACATTAAATTGACAGAAACATATAAATAATAATAAAGTCTGTTCTTTTCCTTTGTTGTAATTGTAATAGTAATAAATCTGGAATGCTGCATTGCTCTGATGATCAACACTCGCTCGAAAATTACCAGAAAAATCTCTTTAGCTTTTATTATGTTGTTACAAAATCGTAAAAATCGGAAATTATAATCGTCATAATGCAAATACTTACGTTCAGGAACTAAGTTTATTTCAACACTGTCCATGCCGTAAGAATTAACTACTGTGCAATTGTAATGGCCAAAATGTTTAGTTTCACTTGATCGAATAACCAAGGTTGATTTAGTTAATCTACCCGCTTGTGTTTCTTCCAAAAATGAGTATTCCTGAAATAAAACTTTTCATGTACCGATAAAAACTAAAGTCGGAGAGAGCTAAACTTTCCAAACTAAAAGTTTTATATGAAAGTTTGTAAGATAAAAGAGAAACATTTTATTCTGTATTTTAGTTTACAGAAGACAACACTTTAAAATTTATGTTTTCCTAAGCTATAAAATAAAGAATTATTTTATTTCAAATACGAAACGTACGGCATATTTTCTATTTCTTCAAATTTATGGAATACAAAATTACCTGATTATGAAAGGAATTGATTTCATTGCCTTCGAAAGTCCATACAATATAGTCAGGTTTTGGGATGGAGAATGTTACACATTCTATCCTCACGCTGTCTCCTTCAACTCCATATTGTGTCTGATTTGATAATATTTTTGGAGGACCTATTAAATTGAAATTATTAACGTCACTCTGGATTTTTATAATAAATATCCATAAAAATTGAACTTCATCTACGAGTACTAGCAGTTATACTTGTTGAATTGGAAATCAAAACATATCAACACACCTTTGATGTAAACAACTGCAGATACTTCAACATCTTGTCGATTTTCGATACTAGCTTTACACCAGTACTGTCCCACAGAATATGGTGTTATAGTAATTGTCAGGTTGGTAGACTTGCCGACTCGCTGTTGATGACAATGTATTATAAAATTAATATTGTACTATTTACTTTTTTCACTTATTAGTTCAGATTATAAATTTGTACTTACAATAAACCTTTCATGTTCATACCGCATCCATTGTATCTTCGGTGGTGGATGCCCATCAACTATACATGATAATGTTGCCGTAGAACCTGCTTCACCTTCTATGCTTACTGGTTTGACTTTCATTGACGGACCATCTGTGATAGCAATGCATCATTTTGGTAATTAAATATCTACACCAACTTTAAGTAAATGTACTGTCTGTAAACAAGCAACAAGTTCAAATCTACTTATAAGCGACTTATAGAACGATTTCTTAACAAATTCACGATTTGGTGAGACCTCTCTAAAAATGGAATGAAAAAAGAAAAGAACAAATTGTATACCTAGAAATGAAACCGTAAGTTTTACGAAAGTAACTAGTACAATGTGTTTAATAACTGTAGGATTGGAAGAAAGAAACAGCTTGACCCCACTTGAATACATACCTAAGTAACCTCAACAAGAGCCAGAAATGGATCCATACAATAGCAATTAAATAATAATCCAATTACAGCACAATAGGTGGGAATAGGACTTCATTCGGCGTCAAGAATTACCCTAAAGGTTCACGATTGTGAGACATTGAGGGCATTTGAAACGTGAATATTACCGTTGTAAGGATAATTATTATAATTCTATTATTACGGAATTAAGTCCGTATCTGAATATCCTTTTTATGAAACGAACAGAAAAGATAATTGCGTAATACTACTCTAAATTGTGAATTGTTAAAATTTTAAGCATGAACATCAATAAAGAATAATAAAATTTGATGCTGAAATATTTAACTCAAAGGTTTTCCAAGAAAAAAGAACAAACCCTTTTCTTATGATTATTGTATGACTTTGCAATAAGGTAATGTGACTACTATTTTATCATTGTCTAAATTTTTATTTATATATATATATATATATATATATATATATGCATATGCAATACACTTTCATTTTCTTTCTTTAATATAGGACACAACAATTAGATTTGCCCCGCCTGATGGTAAGTTGAAGACAAAGTATCAGACAAGAGGGTCACCATTACTTACATATACCATGTTACAATGGTAACACTCAGCTTGACAACCTCATCATATTCTTTTTCACGCCCCGCTTAAAGGACCGGGGACTGTAGGAAGAAGGAATAAGGAAAGAAGAAGGATAGGAACCAGTAAACCGAAAGGGTTTGTATCGGTACATATCAGTAACTAGACTCAAACATCAAACTTACAGATTGATATCATCACCCGTGGTACTATTAAACATAATATAAATGAACTCTTGGATATCAGGTAGCTACTATATGTAAACTAAAACGTAAATATTTTTATTTGCAGTTAGTTATTTTTAGTGTCAGTTAACTGTGATGGACATCAAAGATCAACCATAATGCTACGACAGTGTTATCCAGATAGACTATTTTTATCAACGAAAATACGACCCTCAAATACGGTTCCCGACAAAACAATCGAACCGGTAATACGTGATTGGGTAACAAAGAGAAATAATATTTCATTTCATACCCCCAGAGAATATTATATATAGCTATCCCGAAAAATAGCCATTACCTTTTGGTGTAAGCTTCCTGTGTGAATTTCATTGTCATTCTCTACATTCTACGCTCCATGGAGACGGAACAAATACGTTTTTAAAAGGTTCTGGAATATTTGATGTATGATTGTTTTTGGTATTTATTATATCACGTATGATATCACACTTGTATAATTGCTTTTACCAGGGACACAAAATACTACTCTCTCTGATTTTTTAAGGTTGGTATCATAATTTGTTCTACGTTCAGTACATATTACGATGGCATAGGTATTGATTAGCTGTCCTTGGTTTAATTCATCTCGACTGTCCATATTTTTTATTACTTGGCTCTTAGGCCGTCCGCTGCCTTAGCAATACATACTGTTCGTGCTGATACAGAGAACAGTATATTTATTTGTGTATCAGCGCACAAAATAACACGAAGTTTGGACGCCCATAAAGTAGTGAATGACCTTAATTTTCGTATAGTTGAACCAAAGAATCTTTAAAATAGCTAAAATCAGAACTATGGTTGTCAAATGCGTACTGTTTTATTGCAAATCAAAGACAATTTAGCACGATTTGACAATATAAGGGACGGTAATGCTATCTTTCAGACCACGGAAGTTTTGGATTGACAAAAGTGTGATGTTAAATAGTCTATTATTTTCTCCATGTACTTCTTTATCACACTCGTATTTTCAAAGATTAGGTTGTTTGAACAAAGAAACTGAAGCTAAACACACTCAACGGTAACAACTTTACAAGCATTTTTCATTGGAGGTTGCAAAATGATTGCTTTTAAACCATAGCATCATAATAATCTTCTTAAAGCATTATGGGGAATATACCAGGAGCATACTTCATTAAAATTTTGAAGAGGTACTCACAGGCCACTTCTAAAGTCTTGGTGTCAGCGCTCTTTCCAACCGCGTTGTACGCTTCGCATTTGATGGTTGCTTCGTTAAACCGGCGAGATATATTTAACAGTATCTACAAAAAAATAACTGCTTAGTTGAATAGTTGGAAAGTGTGTGTAAGTTTTTGCAAAGATTTTAGTGTTTTATACATATACTAATGTAACACAAATCTTCGATTTCTTTAAATGAGAATAATTGTTACATATTCACTAGCTGCTGCTTGCGGGGTGGGGCACAAGGGTGATGTGGTTCTTCAGAATACAAGCCAACAGCATCCGCAAGCTGATAATTGACGGACGAGGTTCTGGCACAGTGAATCGAGTAAAAGCTAAAATAAGCCAGCAAACTCCGGCCTCCAAAGTGCTGACTTTAGATGTAATCGCTAGATACTGATAACTTTTGACATAATTTTCCTTAAATAAAACATACTCAATGTAAACGGCATCCTTACGCCTATTTTATAAGTTAACTTTATTACAACGTTCCCTCATCACACTATCATATTCGACAGCAAATTCAACGGCCCCGTTATTTTTAATAATACTTAAAACACTAAGTTTAATAAGTAGACATTTTTTGATTTCCATAATAAAACGCCTGATGTAAAATGCATTTTGCAGGTTGCCAAAAAGAAACTTGAAAATTCTCTCTTATATTTTCCGAGAACGCCATTCACAGTAGGTACATGCAAATAAGGCCTGTAAAATTTAATATGGTGAACGAAATTAATGGAGAAAACGACACTTGAAAAGATGTACGGCACAAAATTGCTTCTCTGTTTTGGATATTTGATGGTTAATCGCAAAAATTGAGTGTTTTACTTTAGATGTACGTTCAGTAGAATTTATTTTTGTGTTGTATGAATATTCTATGATGGGAATTATGACTGTGATGTTGAGCGAATGATTTTTACAGATATAACAATAATACATATAAAAGAACATAAAACGTTCTTTCATATGTAGCCTTACATATGGAGATCTAAAAGAAATTATAACTGTTAAAGCTGTGTGTGTGAAATATAATATGGTTCGAAAAAATAAAGAGCTCTTTAATAAAAGTATGTAGTGAGTATACTTACCAGTTCATTTTTGATATCACCAGTAATATGATCGTTGTTCACGTACCACTTATATGTCAAATTATTTGGGTTGGCACTTGCTTGACAACCTGAGAAAGAAAACTTGAGTTGAAAAATATTAAAATCAAAAGCACGAATATTTCTGCTTCTGGAAACCTACTTAACAAGATCGCTCCCATTTTTATACACTCAATATGACTTCATCTTGTTAGATGGTAATAAGCCGTAAGTGAAGTCAACAGAATGTAGCCCATCATTACAGAAGCCTATATTGGCCAATGCTAAAGTTATGGACAGTTGTTTGACAACTATTATAAATCCTTAAGCACGCTCGGCAAAGAATTATTTTTTTCAAGTACTTGAGATCAGAATTGAGGTATTCTTGAAGACTTCTATGGCATGCTCTTAGCATTCGTCTGCTACGTTACAAGTGCTATGCATCAAGCTATGGTTAGCTTGAATCTAGATAGCACTATGTAGTGTGTTCCAGAATAATATTTACGTTTATTGAAAGAGCAGTATACTTACCTATTACCACAGTTTCGCCTTCCTGGATAGTTCCTTTCAATATCCTAGATTTAATAAATATGCGAACTTTCGGCGCATATTGTACCTGCAATAATAATAATGCATTAATTATCCATAAAATACAAATAAATCGCTTCATAAACGGCTAAACGAAGAGAGGTAACTATTTAATAACAAAGTTTGACCGTTTAAATTCCACAATTATCGAAAACTGAAACACACTATTAGATACTTTTGTATATCATCGATAGTATTTCGTATGAATACCTATTATAGCTATTAGACCCAACCACAGAAATTGTTGGAATTATTTTGAGGTATTCCGGTTTTGGTAAATTAGGGAAATTTCATTGATGGAATACGAAACGTTCAAATATTTATAAACCGATTTAATACATGATAATTATGCCATTACTTTAATTGTACAGTGGGCCTGCAATTATATTGATATTATTCACACGGGTTAATATGGAGGTAGTTTGAATATAAAGCTTTTAAAAAACTGTTTAATAATATTTGTATCTAGGTGATTTAAAAATGTATTTAAGTTTATAGTGGAAAATAACATATTCAGGCTCATGTGTGTTGTTTGGAAGTTGATGTATGAATGTTTTTATTCAACCATGCTAGAATGGCACAACGGATTTAGATGGAATTTGATACAGTGACAGACGACGGCCTCTGTTGAACATTCGAATGCTACGGAGAGGGCGCGGGTTCAATTCCCGCTCAGTGCATACATGTAAATGCATGAATATTTATATTTGCATTGGTCGGGATGTTTCTAAGTATAACATGTTTGTATTTACAAAAAAAGGGTCTAAAATTTTTATCCGCATTCTAGATTCCAAAACACAAGCTAGTTCAGCTATGCTTACCATGGCGTTGTGTGAATTGTTGTAGAATATTTATTTATTTTTATTATAGTATAGAACCAGGAATAACATAAGTCAGCTTTATGTTTCGGTAATAAAATTCTCAGTATGGCAGGACCCCTTCCTGCCATACTCAGAATACGTTTTTCACAAAAGTGCAACCACGGGCAATACTTTTGAAAAACGTTAGTGGATAAAACGTAGAAAAGTTAAAAAAATATGCACAATGAAATTCTTACAAATCATATTTTCTTGAAGATTGAGAATAATACGAGCTGGACTCACAGACTGCTGGAGATACAGAAAAAACAACAATAAATAAATACAGACTTGGCACATCTTGTAAGGTAAAAATTCGATAAATCAGTTTACTGCAAAGTTTTTTCTATCGTCTGGGTACAAGTTGATGTCACTAATGTTTTATGACTGAAAGATTTATAGCTGGTATTTGCACTATCTGCAGTATAGATATTAATTTTACAAATGTCATTATTTTTATTTATTTATTTATTTTATTTATTCAACTTTATGCACAGTAATTTTGTACAAAGGCGGACTTAATGCCAAAGGCATTATCTAACAGTCAACCTTAGGGTGATGCAGAGATACATTGAGGTAGGTGCAGTGCACTATGACCACAATAATAATACATACATTATACATACACACTATAATACATAAGAAATTCATACACATACTTTTAAATATATTTACTTACATATTACTTACTTATACTTACTACTTATATATATACTTATATATATTCGTATAATATATACTTATATAATATAAACTTACCTATACTTACATAATTATACATAATGACAAAGTATTTCTAACATTAAGGTTTTACACATTACTATGACTAGGGGCTACTGTAGTAGAGCTGACGTACTTGAATGTTTTTGTCGATGTCTTGAACATGTCTTTATCCTTTCATCGTGCTAAACAAAATTGTAGTATACATTTATCATGGAAAAAATCCTTTATCAATACAATTCGATTTATTTATTTATTTATACTTTATTGTACACACATATATTACATTAATATAACAAGATGAGATGTAATGTACAAAGGCGAGCTTAACTCAAAGTTGTTCAGATTGCTTGGTCTAAATAAGTTTATTTATTGTATTCTCTTGAATTCTTAGGTGAGCGTGAGTAGTGAACTTATTTACATCTGGCATAGACTCCTAGTGGCCTCTCAAGAAGCCCTTAAAAATTGGCGACTATTTTTAACTTGGACCATTACTACATTACATTAGTGTGTGTGTGTTTGTGTGTGTGAGTGTGTGTGTTATAAATAGGTGTTACATTTAGATTGCTTTATATCATCCACAGTCCTTTTGCCAATCTTCTCCTGTAAACATTTCTCTCTTAAACTCTTCCTTGAACTCTCGACGAGAAGGTGCCTGACCTCTCGTCGAGGATTCAAGGAAGAGTTTATGCCCCAGTTAAATTAAAATTATACAGTATCATCTTGGCATAGCAAGCAAATGTAGTATGTACATTTCGCTTATTCTATTTTTATAATTGTTATCATACATTTACCTGTCAATGGATTACAAATATAAAATGTTTACTTTGTTCTCGTGTTACATTTAATTTAATAAATTAGAACAAGTATTACAAAATAACTAGTTTGTTCGTAAAGAACATCGTTCCTACTTATTCTACTTAGTCTAATATAATCGTAAAGCCATTCTTAATCCGTCAGCACACACTTTATTTTGTAACCAATGAAGCTTTGTGTCTAGACGAAGCCGTACGTTACAGAGAATTAAGCTAACAAAGCCCTTTTGAAGTGACAATAAACCATTTGAAAGGATCTCGAGCCATTGAAAAGTTAGCGCTTATGTTTTACAAACACAATGTCCGCTAATGTTGAAAACAAGATTTACCTACACATGAAAATTTACCAACTTGTTTAAACTAGTTAGACCAAGTTTTGTATCAATTGTAGACTAGTTCAGAAATTATTAGATTAATACTTACTACTTTTACTACTGGACTGTGAGGTGGTAGAAATTCGGTATCAATTCTTATGTTTAAACGATGAGGACTTTAATTAAGAGATCAGGCAGGATACAGAGAGTTCAGCAAAAATATTACATTTAGATTGGAAAAGGTCAAAATGGAACCTGAACCAACGAGCAGTCCCGTAGAGTAGGAATGCTTTGACCAACTGAGCTGATATTATAAAATCTTCTATCTCGAATACTTTAAAATTTCATTAAAATGCAACATAATACGTTTGCCTCTGGCGGATATGTGTAGATAATGTTAACACAGACATTTCTAATGCATACTATACCTACGAGTATACATTTACAAACATCAGCTTTCTGCACTCTTCTCTATTTTCTTAAGCTTAAGGACTGGCAGACCATTATGAACTAGATGTTTTGAAGGACCTGATATTGCAGAAAGAAGGGAACATGTATGTTGATGTAGGATTCCCAAATATACCCCCACCTGGCAGCATACAGCTCTATCTTTCCTTAACCACCCAATTAAGGCAAGCCAGAGTTAAGAGATTTGTCGCGCCCTTGGGAGATAAACTTGTTAGCCAATAAAGGCCAGTTGACCAAAATAATCACAAACTCCATGTGGAATCCAAGCTAATATGTCAACACATCTACAAGCTGGCTTACGAGCTGTGTTTTTTAATTGGTGTGAAAGTGTATTTTGTAGATATCAGAATACCTCTGTAAACAACTGCTAAATCTGAAGTGGTAGTGAATTCCGTTCAATGCCAATTTGCATCTTATAGTTATAATATTTGTATTAGCTTGGGTATTTCTGTGTATGGTTATGTCTTTACAGAAAAAAGTATCTTAATAATGCAAAAAAACTAAAATATCCGCAAATATGTTATACTTTAAGAACATTATGATTTATAGAATATCTTAATATGTGTGTTGACAGGAAACCATTGCTGTACTCTAATAATTCATCTAATTTCATCATCATTTATTCAATAAATTAATAGAACTTTAAAGAATTTTCAATAAAAACTAAGAACAATTTCTTCTGAAATATATTTCTGAGAAAGAAACATTTTTCCCATTAAAATTTAGCGTAACAGTTGGCAAACCGTAGAGAAAGATCATTTGGGCCATGATACACTGGATCTGCTGACACTCTTAACAGGGCGTCGTCACAAAATTAGAACCTTACACAGTCCTCCTTATTTTCACTTTTCCAGTATAAAACCTCAACCAAAACCTTAAGATCCCCCCGCTTAAGATAAGACCACTGATTAAGACGATATCATCGGACCAAATTAAACTGGTCATGTCGGTAAGCCGAATCGGCGTATTTTCTGAAGGGAGATGTACAAAAATTGTGGCATGGATTTTTTTACCAACTGTCTGTTTCCTTATTTCGTTTCTCTTTACTTTATATCCGTTATTGGAAGCTTGGCTTAAGAAATAATTTATGTGTATACAAACTCAAATTACTAAGGTGTTTTACTTGTATTGTATTGCTTAGTTTTATAAGTAACGAGAATACAGTATCTTAGTTACAATTTCAGACCTAAAACTTTAGTCGGTAAAGTTTCTATTTCAATGTAATGTAAATCTAGTGACCCGTTCCGGCTTCGCACGGGTAAATATCGTAGCAAACTACCTATAACTGATTGCAGCGATAACTACTGGATTCAAAGGTGAATTTAAACCATGTAAGGACCGATAACTGAAACACATTCACATACACTCACGTACATACTGAGAGTGTGTATGTGACACTCTCATATACACCTGGTGTGCAATCGCTTTAATGTTGAAATACATGCTTCTTCTTTCAAAAGTTACGGTTTTATATAAACTTTTAACCCCTCGCCCACATGAACATATTTTAATAAAAAATACTTTATTATTTAATTGTAAATTTATTTATATTTAAACGAAAGGAATTATGTGAAATTTTTTGCTACTTACATTGAAAACGAGGTGAAATTTTTTTTTCAATATTTCTTTCAATATATAAGGTTTCAAGTTTGGGACGTCAATCAAGACAAAATAAATTTGTTATTATGAACTATAACAATACATATTTCAAATAATTCTAAACTTCTCATGATAAATATCTTTACTCTAACAACAAAAACGTCACTCTCACTGGCGTAGTCCGGTAAAACCTCTAAAAAATAAACAAAATATTTACAGGACTAGAAGGCGTCATGAAATTCCTCCGCATTGCAGTCATCGCGTGGTAAACACTGAAGACTGGCATTATGGGAATAAGTGTTAAAAATCAAAATGTTCACACAGACAAAAAAAGAAGCGTCAGTAGCTTAGTGGTTAAGGAGTCAGCCTTACGTTCAAATCCTTTTCATTACACTACCGAGATGAACCCACTCCTAACACAAGCAATTTAGCTTAGCTGGAGGGGTTATAGGGAATATTAGTAACTTCGGCTCTAATATTCTTTGAAAAAAAAATGACATACTAGTTGGCATTATGAATGCACTAGTGTCTGTCTGTCTGTTAGGCTTTCATACCTAAACCACTGAACCAAATATGATGAAACTTAATACAAAGGTGAACATGTGTTTAGGAAAGGCTATGTGTGGTCTTGATAACTGACATCGACCCTGGTGAAGTCGCGGGCAACTATATAAATACATTATCGGCTCAAGACATAAATGTGGCTCAAAGAAGTGTAAAACTTGAAATGGTATTACTGTAAACGTTAATACAGTTATGGAAAGTAAAACAGGCTAACAGGATTTCAAAGGCCAAAAAATGTGTGAACAAGTCGAGGATAAAAACACCGGACTTAAAATCCTTATTGATTATTTCTAAGCCGTCTTTACTTACACTTCACAGAAAACTTATGAATGTAATATTAAAGTTAAGGCTTTGGTACATGAAAAAACATTGCTGTTAAAACTAAGACTCACTCTTATATTGATTAAATCAGGAACTAAAAATAAAAGACCTCAGGTTCGAACTTAAGTAAACTGACAATACTTAATATTGTATGGTTTAAGATTCATTTATTTGTAAGAATATAATATTTAAAAGTTGTTGTTGCAAAGTTGGTTGTACATAATATTTGCTATCTCCAGCGTACAAATATTGAGGAGATGTCTGCCCAAATAGGTATTTAAACTGTCATGTTATGATGGTATATTAGAGATATCGGGAGTACCTTTACTTACGTCTCCGCAAGATTGATATATAGGAAGATTTGGCTGACTTCAGGCAAAATTCGGTGACTCAGTGGTCAGAGCATTATTTCTAAGGAGGAAGGACGGGACGGTATTTCCGTCCAATTGACCAGTCTGACTGGGGAAGTACCTCTACCCTACAGAATACCGCGGCCATAATAACTTCGTGTTGTGTTCCCGGCGATAAGTAGGGTAGCCAGAGTTCACTGGAGAGTTTTTTACGCTATCACTGAAAAGACCAAAAGTTTGTCCTGCTTTGTCTTTTATACTGACGGCACAGAAACTCTCATTGCTTGGCTTGTTGGCAGCGCGAGTGTGATCTCTTGTTTTTGCACGCGTCCATAGGCCACGGTGACCACTTTCCATCAGGTCATGTGCTTGTCTGCCACCTAAGTGGTATATTAAAAAAAGTATTCCCCGTGTAAGGAAAAGATCACGGGGACGAATTCAGGCGGAATTCGTCCCAGTGATAGTTCCCTCGATCTCCGTCGATCGACATTTGTCTTGTATTGTTTTGAGTTGCAAAAAACAACTGGGAACAAGCCAAAATAAAATCGCAAGTAGATATAATAAACATCGAGTCTCGTGATCGTGATCGAGTTCGGGTGTGTAGTGAAACCAATGACAGTGCTGTTACGCGTAGCAAAATAAGGTATTATTTATATAGGTATTTACCGCGGTAACCTAGTGGTATGGGTAGTGAACTGCAGAGACGAGGTTTCGGGTTCGATCCCAAGTCTTATCATGGCACACAACAATGACTTTTCGATGTTTCTCGAAGTTATGTGTGTATTTATCGCAGGTTTATAAGTGCCCGGTTAATGGTAATAGGCTCGCCACCTACTACATTGTGACCTAAACATAAACTGACGAAATGTGGGTGTTAGCACCTCTGCCTACCCCTTCGGGGATGTAGGCGTGAGTTTATGTTATGTCATGTTTTGTTATTTACTTCTAAAACTTTTTCACCGTTAACCGCCAGTGCTTCAGTTACTCCGTTTGTAACTCAACTCAGCGCCTGTAACAGTGCCAGTATATCGGAAACTCAAAACAATACATTCAGTGAAATATCCTGATATATCTAATCCCCATCAATATCTTCAAACCCCAAATCAACCTGAACTGCCACTACCACATGGTACTAAACACATTAAGCTTGTTACACATTATGGTATAAACCCATTTTACGCTATGCTCACCATTCTCATGTTCCCTAAATCGAAAAAGAAAATCTTTTAAATATCAAAAATTTCTTTAACCAATTTATTATCCTATGGTAATTTGGAAAACATCTCTGAGGCACAACGTACGACAGAAAATGGTAACAAACGTTCCCCTTTTTCCTTCTACATACATTTTAATATAAAATTATACGACCAAGATAAGCCCAAGGGAAGTTCACCCATAAAGTCTTAAACAAATGTCGGCTTAATCGTCGTATCAAATTATCTCATTTTTGTGGGCAAAACGCCCGGTTTTGGGTATAAAGTGGTCATTAGTATACACCCAAACTTTCTTAATGCTTGAGGCATTGTTATGGTATGGATATTTGTATAGAGTTCGGCCTATAAGCTACTTCTTACTATGCTACGAGACTTAATTATTCATATCTCTGTTTGTAATAAATACTAATCTATAAATGTTGCTTGGAGAGAAAGTGAAAATTGTAATCCTAACTAATATTTAACCTTTAAAAATAAATTTGCTTTTTTTGCTAACCTTTCCTGGTAAAAACGACTGAATGAAATTGGTTGATATTACGCACATAGATAGAATTCAACCAGGAATAAATTCCTTTGGATTGCGAGAATTAGGTCAAAATTCCATGGAGATGCAACAATAGACAACAGTCAGTTAATTAATATTTTAATAGTGATTTAGGAGTAGTTATCGTTAATCTTAAGTCATCAACAAAAGATTAATTGGTGTATCCAGAGCTGAAATTGAATTATAACCAGAAATAATAGTACGGTACAGCAAAGTTACTGTTGGGAGACTGGACAATGACTACTCAGAGAATTTACTCCTGACCTGAAATTAGTTATTTAGTTCTTTTATCAAATAAACTTTAATAAAACTTCACTGGTGTGTAAAATACATAAAGTGCTCAAAGAAATCCACTAACTTCTATAGCCAGTCGGCTAAAATCCAAGTAGAAACTAAACGTCGATTTATTATTCTCCTGAATGTCGTGACACTAAATGAGGTGCTAAGTGTCGGTTAAATAAATCAACGTAAGTAGAATCGGAACAAGCTACGGATATAAAAGAATAATTTATCAGGAAATATTCGACATTTGATGAAAATAGATTATATTAGTTTTGTGTTAAGGTGAACTGTTATCTTTAAAGTTAGCAGTTCGTCTGAGTGTTTCCCTTCAAAAATAGACTATTACAAGTTCTAATCCTATCTCGGCATTTGAATTTATCAAATAGTATCTAATTATTTTAATTTGAAGAATTTTATCTCAAGCCATAATTTTCTCTAAATTATTTAATTAACACTTTTACCACTGTGGTGAAACTGTCGACAGTCTTGGGCACCGTGGCCTTTCATGCAGCAGAAGCGCTGGGCGTATACCGCGACACGCCTGCATCAACGACATTATCCGCCGTGCTCTGGCTACCGCTGGCGTGCCAGCCATTCGTGAACCTAATGGGCTGGTGCGTAACGATGGCAAGAGACCCGATGGTATGTCGTTGCTACCTTGGAAGATAGGTAACCTTTGGTGTGGGACGCAATGTGTGTCGACACTATGGCGCCTTCACATCTTTCAAGCACAGCAGGGTGTGCCGGTGCTGCTGCTGCATCTGCGGAAAACCTCAAACGGCGCAAATACTGTAACCTGACAGGTGATTATGTTTTTGAGCCGTTTGGGGTTGAAACGTTAGGAACGTGAGGTCCCAGTGCCCGTTTTCTATACAAAGACTTGGCAAAGCAGCTGATCGACGCCACGCGTGACCAGTAGGCTGGTTATTATCTTGCACAGAGGATAAGCATTGCCATTCATCGTGACAATGCTGCCAGACTTCTGGGTACATTACCGGTCGGTGGTGATGCGGAGCAATTTAATGACGCATTATGTGTGTAATTTTTATTTTCATTTCATTTTAGTGTATTTAGTCTGTAACTAATAATAGTTTATACCCGTTCTAATATTACCACTACTGGTGGCGCCAGTAGTAGCATACTCAAATCGTCTCGATTGGTTGACGCTGGACACACGCTTCCTGTACCCATCTCCCTCCCGCACTACCTCTAAGTGAAAGATAGCAATAGTTTTCGCCCGCCAATGGACAGTGGCCGCATAGTCACTTCGCATTTTGAACTAGTAAACAATGGCCGGCGGCGCACGCGACTCTTAGAAATTAATAATGTTTGTTGGATTTTAACCGCTTTCATAGACCTTTACCGATCGGATTGTGCCTCTCGTGTGTCCCTCAAGTGATTTAGTGATGTGGGCGGCAACTCCTGAGCCAGGAAGAGAAGATCGGTGCACCGGCTGCGACGGCACGTGGCCCCGTGAAGGTTAGTGCATCCTCTCCTAATTTCTCGGGTTGCATTCAATGCCTAAACCACCTCCGCGGCAACCCGATCACCTATCTTGTTTGTTGTGTAAAGCGTCAATGGAACAGTTAACTTCACCCCCCGCAAAATACAGTCCACTAGCCCAGGTGGCATGAGAATAGCGCCACCAACTACTTATAACTTCTATCATGAATATTATTTCACACTGATCCCGAGGTTGTGGTTGCTTTTCAGCTGCCACGTTAATTCGGAGATTAGAATGGTGATTATTTCGTATACTGAAGTGCATATACAGATATCTCAAAGTACTGTATGTAGTAGATTTATTATAATTAAAAAGAGACGTAAGTTTTCATAAATATTAGTTGGTACAAAAATATTAGGCTACACTGTCGTCTCTTTATCTTTAAGAATAATATACTTATCATTTTCAAAGTACAGAATATGAAGAGGAGTATGTTGTGTAGTCACACGTTCTTGTTTTACTGCTTTATCATATTTTTCTATTAACAAGCTAGTACGTGTTTCATATTTTAGTTTTAGTCACGTAGAGCTTAAAAGGTATGGTTCAGTGCACGAGAATTGAACAATCTAGGCTTGTAAATAAATATGAAATATGCGTTGTGGTTGTTCGTATTATTTTCTTTTTAAATAGAAGCGCAGGCTGCATTTACGTTATTTTCTTCTCTCTGTTGCAGGAAATTTTACTGATTAGTTAATGGGTGTTTTATGTTGAAGTTAGTTGCGTACGTTTTTGTTATGTTTCTTATGTACTCACTTTCCGTTAGTATTCCAAGCCGATTAGCTATTTTATTGTTATTTTTTAATTATCGATTCTGAGTACCTACTAAATATTTTTTTCCTGTTGATATCTTGTCTATTTGGTGTTCGCGATGGACGCAAAAACTACTGAATGAATTTTGATGTGATTTTCTATATTCAAACATAAAATATGCCGTATACTTAATCGCAATTGATTGTTGACAAACAAAAGTTGTGATAGCCTATATCCACTCAAAAAGGCATATTAACAGAATATACATAAATCTTTTCTTTACCGTTTCGTTGATATAAGCCATTAGGTCTACGGTTTGCTTACCAGGATCACCTATCCTTGTCAAAGGTATCTCTTGTATCGAAAGGACGTTCCAATTCCTTCCCACTCACTCTATTCAGTTCCCATAGTCGTAAAAGTTCATTAACAAAAGAAAAGCTGTCTCTTACCTTTAATTTGACAGTAACAGATCTGTAAGCACGGTCAGCAGTGTTTTGGGCTTGACATGTCAGAGTTTGATTATGGTGGTGTCTTCGAGGTCGTAAACGAAGAATGGACCTGCAAAGATAAACTGTTTTTAATTCGGATTCAAAATGTTAGTCCAACATGTCAACATCAAAGATTTATATTTTCTTCCACTTAGCTTACTAGAAAGGCATTTCTCTCGAGAAGAGGTGAATCTGTAAAACTTGCTGGATAATAGAATTATTACAAAAGTTGAAAGAATGCTTTTATCTTTTACAGATTTAAATTTTATACAGGTTTGGATTACGTAGTCGAAAATTTTAATTAAACTAGAAATTATTGTGTAAAACTCATAAAATAAACATAGCATAAACTCACGCCTATATCCTCGAAGGGGTAAGCGGAGGTGCTAGCACCCACATTTCTCCAGTTTATGTTTAGGTCCCAATGTAATAGGTGGCGAGCCTATTGCCATTAACCAGGCACTTATAAACCTGCGATAAATACACACATAACATCGAAATGTCATTGGTGTATGCTATGGTAAATCCTGGGATCGAAACCGAGAACTCGTCTCAGCAGTCCATTACCCATACCAATAGGTCATTTACAGATTTAAATTTTATACAGGCTTGGATTACATAGTCGAAAAATTTAATTAAACTAGAAACTATTGTGTAAAACTCGGCGGGATATTTACCATGTTTATTGAATGTTTACAATAAACATGGTAAATATCCGGGCGAGTTTTACACTATTCGTGTGAATGATCATGTCCATCTCAAATCATACATAAAACTATTGGTTTTTAGTCTGACTATAACGACTAGAAAAGAAGGCGTTATATGTTAATTCTTACATGATGATTTGTTATAATTTTCGTACTTCGTTAGATTTCGTTCGATTTTCTTTTATTAGACTGACTACAAAAGGAGATGTAGATAATAATGTCATAAAATTAATCTCCTAATCGTTTAAATTTCATTTTTCTAATCCGGATATACTTAACGCCGTCCATTGTCTACTTCGAGAGCGAAATTCATAGAAAACGAAAAGTTAACTGAAATAAGAAAGCTCGTCGGATGAGAATTGGCTGTGCTTAATGATGTAATCTCTTAAAGAGACGAAGATAAAATTTAAAAAGGAAGAATAAAATTAGGTAAACATACTTTTGCGAACCACGTTATGAATGAAGATTGAAATGTAAAGGTATAAAATCAAATGCTTAAAGACACTTGTAGAAGTGATATTCTAAGTACAAGAAAGGTAGGAACCTTATGGAAGAAATGGATACAAGAATCATAACGCACATAATATAATCAAAAACGATGATCAAAATTCATGTAAGCAATAGCACCCCATGGGCATCATCAAGTGAAGTAAGTTACTTGACGACTTGCCTCGTCTTCCTTATAACATACATAACATAAACTCATGCCTATATCCCCGAAGGGGTAGGCAGAGATGCTAGCACCCACATTTTGCCAGTTTATGTTTAAGTCCCAATGTAATAGGTAGCGAGCCTATTGCCATTAACCGGGCACTTATAAACCTTCGATAAATACGCATATAACTTCGAAAAGCATCGAAAAGTCAATGGTGTGTGCCATGGTAAAACCTGGGATCGAACCCGAAACCTCGTCTCAGCAGTCCATTACCCATACCACTAGGCTACCGCGTTTGTTCACTTATGGCATACTTCAAAACTCTGCCCGCTCTCTCGAGTAGTAAAGTAGTTATATATGTATGGCCCATAGACCTTCCTCGATAAACGGACTATTCGACACAAACAATACAGTAGTTCCTGAGATTAGCGCGTTCAACTAATTAAACAAAATCTTCAGCTTTAAAATATTTGTATAGATAACGTTTTATAACGAAGCTTACTTTCAAGAAACAAATACTTTACCTAGCGGTGAATCTGCGCCCGTCCGCCATCGTCTCCACTGTGTAATTAACTCCCTGTGTCAACACGCCGCCATCGTTATCCACCCAGGTTATCTGAAAAAAAAAGCAAGTTTTTTAGAAAATTATGACTGCTGTGGATTTTATAAAAGTTTTCGGCGATTTATTACAAAATGGTCATAGTATGTTAATAGAACTCTTTGAGATTTGATGCCTTCATTACCTGTAAACCGGCAGATCTTCTGATTGACAGACCAGGCTCTGGAGTCACTCCCGCAAAATTCAAAATTAATGTATTTAGGGAAAGGAGGAGTAGCACCACAGGCAAGCCAGCATTTAAATTTTAAAAATACGTGAAGCTGTTAAAATGTTTGTTTCTCAATCACGCATTAATGGCTGAATGTATCGACATGAAATTTGGTACAGGTATAGATAAATAGTCTGAAATAACATATAAGCTACATTTATTCCTGGAATAGGTTTCCATGAATTGCTAAAACTGGAATAGAGTTACATGCAGGCTGAGCCGCAGCTCACAGCTAGTCTATATCAGATAAGAGACTAAGTCATAATTACCTCAGCTGGAGGCTTTCCTCCAATAGAGACGCACTCCAAGTTGACCTCTCTATCTTCCACCGCTTGTATAACTGGACCTCTCAATATCTTGGGCGGCTCAGGAGGTACTAAGACTAAGAGACGGGCATATCTGGACCGAATTGCTGGTTCCCCTGTTGAAAAAAAGTAACAATAATGAATAAAGAACGAATATGACAATGTAACTGCACAAACATAAAAATCTTTAAGAATGCCGTAAGGCGAAATTGGTCTGGTCATAATTAATAACGTGGAAAACTACAAGTTATTATCAATATTTGTATAAAGAGAAGAGAGGTGAAATAGAAGTTTAAATTCCCCCAAAATCAAATCAACTACTTTTATTAGGGCGACGGCTAACTCCAACCGTCATCCCCAGACCTGTGCTCATGGATGATGGGAATTGTTCTGTGGTCTCCTTTGCCCGTTGCGCCTTATATATTAACCGTCATATATCTTGACCCCTTGAGCTAAGTCCCAAAATGTACTTCTTATTCACAGTAGGTATACCTTTTATGGGTATCTATTGAGGATAGCACGGTGTGTGACAGTGGCGAAGGAGCTCAAATCCAAGAAGCATACATTATACCAATAGCATCTGCACGCACCAAGACCTCATTTCTCTGGCGACTTGGACAAGATATATATTTATCCGCTTCATTTTTCTGGCGGCAGTATTTTACACGCTCTAGCTGCCAACCATGGTCAACATCAGGGTCTTTAAAGACAATCCTCCTGCTCTAACGACTGCTACAAGGATACAATGCCATTCTAATCTACTTCAGGTATTCTGTCAATATGTGAAGTAGCGTGTTCATACGGCAGTCCCCACTCTGTATACAGGCCTTAGATAATAATATTCATGGAAACGAATCCTTTCAGTGAACTTTGAAATTTTAAACTATTTGATTGTTAAACAACTAAACTATAACTAAATCATAGTTTATTCTTTATTTCCGTGGCCCTCGATGGGCAAATTTGTCTAAACATTGTATCCCTCACCACGAATTATTGCTACCTTTCCGGACAGGATACATAAAATAAACCGCATTAACATACTTTGTGCTCAGTATGTTGTTTTATTCGAATTTAGTTAACTTTACTATTGACCTTAACGTACACCACAAAACTATATTTTTCCGAGTCAAAATGTTGTCTCTGACTATTTCAATAGAAAAGACGTATGACTATTGTATGTATGTAAAATGACTTTATAGCCTCATATATTTATGCCTCAGCGTGGGCCGGCGTGAGCGTGGCCGTAAGATTATCCCTTATAACGTGGAAACGATTACAGAGATTAGTGAAATGTGGGTGTTCATTCACCCCTCTATCCAATGACGTCTAATATGTATAATGATGTATACTAATTGCCGCGTGGTTTCCGGCAGAATAGAATTTGGACCACCCCATCTCTTCCCATGTTCACCGCGTGGTTTCCGGCAGAGTAGAATTTGGACCACCATCTCTACCCATGTGGTGTCGTACAAGGCGACTAAGGGATGGGGCTGTTTAACATCGGACAAATATATACAGCCCAGACTCAGCCTCAGATGCATGGCTCGAGTCAACAATAGTGCCCGAAATACAGCAATAGGCTCACCCTCTATTACGTGGGACCGAATACAAATATTGGTGAAATGTGGGTGATAATTCACCTCTGCCTAACCCTCCGGGGATAAAGGCGTGACTATATGTATGTATGTATGTATGTACTACTTTTTTTTTTACGTGCGCAAAATCCCTACGGGGACCTCCCCACCGGAGCTGGTGGGCGAGGTTATGTCGGACTCGAACCGACTAAAACGCACGCCACCTGTGTGTCGTTTTGGTTGCCGAAGGTGAGGTTGACAGGCATATCCCTCGCACCTCGTCCTACCCAGGGCCATCTCTCACGATCTGGCCCTCCCCTCGGGTGTGTGGGGACTACAGAGTCCCCAACACCCGAGGCGCGCCGCCGCCGCCGAGGCCTGCTTCTGCCCGGGTGACAGGCGGCTCCACCTGTCACCCCCAGGCCGGCGCTCATGGGGGGCGGAGGTCGTTCATCGACCTCCGACGCCCGAGTTGCCTTCGTACGCGGGCAGCTTGGCTTGCGATCCTTCGTCCCTCCCGCTGCCGGACCATCGCCTCGAGCAAGGTGGAGAGCGTGAGAACCTTCACTCCCAGGGCCGCCACAAGCTCCCGCCTCGGTGTTTACCACGCCGGACACTCGGATGTATGTACTACTTGGCATTGTGGAACAGAAAGAAAATTTTATCGCAAAAGACCACAATGCGATCAATAACACTATTTGTATAACCTCGAGAGCTATATTATATAAGCATATACTCTAAACGGGCAGTACACGTTTCTCGGGTGTCTTTTGAAGATAGCACAATTCACAAATTCACCAAGCATAGATTATTACATAACAATCCACGCGCTCCAGGGCCTTGCTAGTTTCACGACTTAGGTCCAAGATATGTGTTCCAAGGCATAACTGTTATAGATTCAGATAATAGTTATTACAAAAAGGTACATTACGCCTATAGAGATAAATGACAAAATTCATAAACTCGATCATCAAATTTTACGTCCCATCCTAAATTCAAAATTCATTTTCACCTCTCCTAGGAATTGTGACACAATTTTAGTTCTAAATATCTGGTATAGCAGCAAACAGTCTTTCATAATATTAAGTAGACCACCGCAGTCTACTGCTGGACGCTCCCAATTATCATAATTTTGACCCATCCTCCGCCTTCCTCATCCAATCTAACTCAGTCACCATTTACAAGTCGTCAATCCGTCTGGCTAGGACGTGTTCTACTTTCCGTTTGCCTTCTCGCAATCTCCACTCTTGGACTTGTTTACTGCAATGGTCATCGGTCCTTCGACATGATGTTTTTTTTTTTTTTTTTTTTTATATAGGACACGTCAATTGGACTTCGCCTTGCCTGATGGTAAGCTGAAGGCAAAATCCCAGAAAAGAGGGTCACCATTACTTACACATACCGTGTGACAATGGTGACACTCAGCTTGACGGCCTTATCATTATGCTCTTTCACGCCCCGCTTAAAGGACCCGGGACTGTAGGAAGAAGGAAACACGTGAGCTGGTAATGAATTCCAGGCCTTAATGGTGCGACAGAGGAAAGAGTCTCCGAACCGCTTGGTTCTTGATCGGATGTTTTGCACCGTGTGCGGATGACATCTAAGACCTGCACGCGTTGTCCTGTGTAGGAAAGGGGAGGGTGGGACTAATTGGAAGAGCTCATCAGAACACTCCCCATGGTACAGACGGTAAAATACAGCCATGGACGCAACATCTCTACGCAGCTGTAAAGGTTCTAGGGTGTTCGTGATCTCGGGATTCCCAATGATGCGGACCGCACGTCGCTGCAACCTGTCGAGAGCATCTAGTAAGTACTTTGCTGAACCATCCCAGAGATGCGAGCAGTACTCCACACAGGAGCGAATTTGTGTCTTGTATAGAGGCCCACTGCCACTTCAGCTTGCTTATTCTCCTATGTCGTATGTAACTTTAGTTCTTTGTCGGATGACCTCGTTTAAAATTCTATACTTCGGAGAAATCTCAAGAATAGCTCGCTCCATAGCCCGCTTCGCGACTTCTAGGTTATAAACTAGCCCCACCGTCAAAGTCCACATTTCGGCACTGTAAGTCATAGCAGGTAGAACACATCAAGGAGGTAGGACACGGCGGTGTTTCCGCATAATTGAGCAGTCCACCTGGGGAAGTACCTCCACCTTCCAGAATACCGCGTCTATAATAACTTCGTGTTGTGTTCCCAGCAGTGAGTAGGGTAGCCAAAGCTCACTGGAGAATTTGTGCTGTCAGTGGGAAGACTAAAGGCTTGTCCTCCTTTGTCTTCTACACTGACGGCACAGAAACTATGTACTTACAGGGTTGGCAGAGCGACTGTGACTCCTCTGGTGTTACAAACGGTCATAGACCACGACAACCACTTTCCATCAGGTGGGCCGTGTGCTTATCTGCCACCTAAGTGGTATTAAAAAAACACACTGGTCAAAGACCTTTGTTGTCACGTATTGCGGTAGGGATGAAATTAAGTATTTGTCTCTGCTTCATCTTTTTGAGATGACAGATATGGTTGTATATATGCTGGTTTGTGCATAATTTAAAGAATAGACTAACAATACTTAAGTTTAATTGAAGAAATAAAGCTGTAGACTTTCCATTCCATTCTAACATTGATAAAATTATTAATGTAGTTTTGAAAGAGATTTTATCTTATAACAATACTTTGTTATTGATATCCTTTAAACTTTCATACTTTTCTCGAACGTGGTCCACAAAATGTATTTAAATTTAACACTGTGCATTACTCAATTCCCTTGTCATTTTGTAACATGCCATAAACACAACCGCAGAAACTAACTCATTTAATACCTAAGTGAAGCTAAAAGCCGCTGTAAAGCTAAAATAATTGTTATTTAAACGTGTTACAGAAGTGCTGGAGTTGAGTAGACCGTAGCTACAAAGCGAAGCCACGTTAGTTTGTGAAGTTTTAGTACACATAGATATTTTATTATTATGTAACTCCATAGTTCAACAACAAATCACAGCAGTTATGGAAGTTATCTGATGATTAAGTTGAAGAGTATGAACTTGCTACTCTTTAAAAATGTAGCGATTTGAATTTTTATTTTGAAATTAACAACCCTATTCTTGGAGAAGAATATAAGACATCAGGCTCTGATCCTTTGGAGCCGACGAATAAGAAAAACGATGTCAAAAATGTGGGTGGATAATGCGATGCAGTAGTATAAACTCAGCTACTGCGGTTAAAATCGAAGCGCACAGTACAATTACTGTTGTGTTATGGAGAGTATTCCTGAAATTGTCTGCAAAAATCGCCATGAATAGTTTTATAGTGCTAGGATAATGATAATGTTTAGCCATCTTATAACAAAATATATGAATAACCTTTTTAACGTCAAAGGGGGCCATGATAAGGGAAACGCAATAGTTGTGACAGTGCCGTTAAAATGTCCAACTTTATGTCGTTTAACTCACCAAACGTCTGTTTAAATTTGAACTGTTTTAGACTGGGCTAGTTATAAAGATTAAGCGGTATATATAAAGTGTGATATTTTAAGCCATATCGAAATTATGGTTACAAAAAACTTAAAAAAAAACTACTTCGAAAACTAAAAACTATAAAATAACGTAATAAAGATAAGAGTAACATAACATAAACATAACATAAACTCACGCCTATATCCCCGAAGGGGTAGACAGAGGTGCTAGCACCCACATTTCGCCAGTTTATGTTTAGGTTCCCAATGTAATAGGTGGCGAGCCTATTGCCATTAACCGGGCACTTATAAACCTGCGATAAATACACACATAACTTCGAAAAGCATCGAAAAGTCATTGGTGTGTGCCATGGTAAAACCTGGGATCGAACCCGAGACCTCGTCTCAGCAGTCCATTACCCATACCACTAGGCTACCGCGGTTATAGAGTAAAATTACTGAATTTACGGATTTGCTAATCTACCATAAAGAAGGGAAAAGCTGTCAGCCTGATGGGCACGTCTGGGTGAGAGGACGTAGATGTGACTTAAGTATTATTTAAAAATGTGATTTGTATTTTATTAACTAAATAAACTATTACCTAATCATAACTTAGTTTACAATACCAAATATGATTGATGCGGTATCTATCTATTTC
Organism: Eilema griseolum; assembly: GCA_963662185.1. NCBI lineage: Eukaryota > Metazoa > Arthropoda > Insecta > Lepidoptera > Erebidae > Eilema > Eilema griseolum. The sequence continues at coordinate 11,302,172 of OY759255.1, forward strand.
AGTAATAGGTCACATAATTTGGCTAGTTTCAACACGAGTAAAATAACAATGGGAAAGAAACGATGTAAAACGAATGAAAGAGGTCTAGCTAGAAGGCGCACCAGTCAGCGGAGATCCTAGAATGATCTCAGTCCTAAATAAACGCGGGATTGGGTAGAGGTTGGGCTAGCCCTAGCGTAAACTGAGGCAGGTTCCAGAGTGTTTAAGCGCTCATATATATTTATTTGGTCATTATACAAACCTTTACAGTTAAAATGAAAACATTATACGATAGTGGTGTCACCCTTTCGAACTCAGTGAATGTATATATATACAAATATATCAATAACATGCGAGACCGGTATAATAATATAAGCGGAGAGTGCGGGATCTTGGGTTTAATTTTTAAGATACCAACGTAACTCTTTTGATAAATTTTAACTAACGATTAAACACTAACAATTGATGTAATTAATAACGATGATTGTCCTCTACATCTCGTAGCTTGTACCAGAGGCTAGCCTCGAACAAAGCCGTTGCGGTTGAACAATTTGCGGGTGTGTTTGCCTTTGACCGTGCAAAAGTGGCTTTTTCTTTGCCGGCCCATGTTTGACGAGCATCTAGTCCACAATTAACTTATACTTTTATACATACATGTACTGTGGCGTTCTGTTTTACTCTTTCAGTATTCATTCACAATAGATTGTTTTGGTTCTTTTACAGGATAAATAATTTGTTTTATGTGGATTTTATTGTTAACTTTTTGTTTTGTTTTCTTATTACTTGGGTTTTTTTTTTAATACACACATTATTATCATCAAAAATGTCTATTCTAACAAGATAATTGTTATGGTGATTGTGTCTTAGTATGATTGTGGTATAAAGCGTAATTTTTATCAAATAATCAAGAAGTTTTAAGATAATTCTACAAGTAAGTGCGTGAATATTTAATTATGATTGATTATTATTTGTCATCAATTTATATTCAGACGGAAACCAAATATCTGTAAAAAGATAAAATCTAAACCTGAATACAAGTTATGACCACCAATGAAATCTATTCATAGCCAACGAATATTAAATACCATAATGCTTTTTGAACTTGTTTGATTGAAGGACCAATCGTACGGTGCAGACTCGGATGTAGTCTAATTGGAAACTCTTGAGGTTCTATTGACTTGCAGTTGTGCAAATATTTAAGTTAAAATCTATAATTGAACATCTTTGGTTGGAATAATTTTATTTTGTAAAATTATGTAGAAAATCCTGTTTAAGCACTACAACCGGTTCGTTTAAATAAGCTTACATTAATATCTGAAAATAATTTGATTTCAATACTAAATATTTTCCTTTTAGACGTTTTTTCAGGTGTAATATTAATTTTAAAATATTTTTTATACGTTGATAAGTTGATAACATGATCAGTGTTTAGTTCAAAAATATACAAACAATAATAAACAATTACAATAATATTAAAACTAAAGAAACAGTTCTTGGAATTACTCTGCATCGCATACCCCTTGTGGCAGCGTTCTCAGAAAACTGGCAGCATAAATGAAGATTTTTGGTTTCTAAGATTTTAGTCCTTGAATTTGATTTGATGATATGAATACAAGGGTCAACAAGCCAACCTCACCTGCATGGCAGTACTCACACCTAAACTAATTAACGGATATTGACATTTTCTTCTCTGGAAGTGAAAGGTGAAAAGAAACCGTAACCGTAAACGGTCGTAATAAAAACGTGTAAATCAAATCAAAAGGAAATTAAAAATAAGTGGTCACCACGCTGTCTTGAAAGCTGAAACCCTCAGGTTCAACCCGGAACAACATCAAGACGATGACAGTAACAAAACTTAAAACACAAGCCATCTAAAAACAATGAAATCAAAACAATTCTATCTCTAAGAAGAAATAAAACCAATCGCTGTTCAAAAGCGTAACAAGTCTCATTGCCATTTTCAAAGTTAGATGACAAAAATTGATTCAGCATTTAATAATTTATTGTTAAAGAGTTGAGATTAAAGTTTGTAATAAAGTTAGAGAAAGCGGGACCAAGTTCTTATCTTGGTAATTTGCAAAAGTGAGGTGAAAAACATCTGTCGGGAGAGAGAAAGACTGGGCTTGAACATAGATATTGTAGTCGATGAAATGGAATTTATTTCTCAAAATAATAATTGTTATTTAAAGAAAAATTCTGTTTTTTGACAATTTTTTTGACAATTGTTGAAACTGTTTCTGCCTTAGTAAAGACATCAAAATCTCTTGATAGACCTTGGTTGCACATGGTCACTGTGCCTATCATGGCAAGAAGACGAGTCTCATGTGTGTCATATCTTTTGTGTTATTTATTTTATCTTATTCAATGCTTTTCACTCAACATAAAGTCTACCACTAACTCACATATTTCTCTGTTGGGTATCCAGTAAATTTTTTGGTTATGAATAGGAACACAAAACCTTTCGAGAAATCCTTGAAATCAAGTGACAAAAACATTGAAATCTAAACAGAAAACATTCAGCAGCGTTATACCCACCTTTTGAATAATTCAAAATGATAACGAACTTGCTTCACTCACGGTGTTCAAGCCATGGGACATTGTGATTCTCCCTCTCAGGCCTTAAGGCATTATCATTCAGTTAGTCGTCAAACAATGTGGCACAAATACAGCTATTCCACGGTTTTATGGGTAACTAGCACAATAAGAAATTTACTTTTCCATTATTTTTGAGATATATGGCCTTTTTATAAAAGAAAAGTTTGTCATGATTATAAGAATAAATCCTCTAACTCACAATACTTTTAAATAGCTCAATGTACCTCACCGCGGACATTCAGGTATGAGCATATGCTTATGAGACTTAATCATGTTTTGAATATTTTTTATTATAAATACGTTTCAACACCATTCGTAAGTCACCTTTTTGTCGGGGCATCGAATTACCAGCTTGAGTCCTTCGACACGATGCAAAGGCGGTCGCTGAGGATAGTTGACAATCCCGTAATCACTAGCAGTGTGAAACCGGTCAGTCTCAGCGGGGACTTTGCCTCGCTGTGTGTGTTTTACCGCCTGTACAATGCTTAGACGAATTGTTCGACATGATACCCACGACTACTTTTTACCATCGTACCTCTCGCCACAGGCGAGAAATCCACCCCCATACATTGTAACTTGAAACAGAACGCACAGTTAGGTATGATACATACTTCATCCCCCGCACGTTTAAGCTGTAGAATGAACTCCCTGTCGTGTTTTTCCTAAACGACTAGAATATGGGGTTTTCAAGAAGGGCATTAGAATGTTTTTACAGGATCAGCAGTGCGAGTGTGACCCCCTAGTGTTGCACACGTCATAGACCATGACCACTTTGCACCAGGTGGGCTGTGTGCTTGTATGCCACCTAAGTGGTATAAAAAAATCATTACTCACGAATAAATACATCATCATGAATCAACACACTTGTCTATAAATAAACTAATCAGGCTATAATTTTCCAGAAACAGACTGAAACAAAATGTTAAATCACTCCTTACCATATGCAAAATGAACATAATATTGCCAACACTTTTTGTATATATTTTATTTATAAACAACCTATGCACTCTACACTTGAAGACTGATCTAAGGCCACAGTTTTCCGGAAACACAGACTCAGGCAAAGTGTTCCACTCCGTATCACACGAAAATTAACGCAATGCCAACACTTTTTGTACGTATATTGTTGTATTTTGTGTTTGTTCTATCATAACAACAAACAAATTCTCTGACTCTGCCGAGAACAACACACAAGCTGTGGGGTTCTCGGCAGAGTAGAATTTGGACCACGGCATCTGTTCCTATGCGGTACAAGGCGACTATGGGATAGGGCTGTTTAACATCGGACAGCCCAGGTTCAGCCTCAGATGCATATCTTGAGTCAACAATAGTGCCCGGAATGTGCCGAATTCAATGATCGGCGAAGTAATAATAATAATAATAATAATAATATCTTTATTACCATTAACAAATTTTGCATTACAGTTACAGTGTACACATAATAAATATCTTAAAGTGCAAATGTAAAAATTGTTTTAAGTGATTTATTAGTTGAATCTCTGCCATCCAAGCTAAGATTTAACTTGTGTTATGGATGACAGGACGCTCCTCTTAATAGCACAAGTTAATTACAAATTACGCACGTTAATTTTGACTTTTTGAGTAATAACAAAGAAAAGAAAAGAAAAAAAATTCACACCATGATTAATTGGATCAATTTTTTTTTATCATTATACGTATAGTATTGTGTGTGTGTTGTGTGTGCGTGTGTGTGTCTGTATGTGTGTGTGTGCGTGTGCGTGTGAGCTTGTGTGTGTGTGTGTGAGTGTTTGTGTGTGTGTGTGTTTGTATTTTACAGCATTGGTTTAAGTAATTTTTCGACCTCCTCATAATTTAGTGTCATAATGTATTTAGTTACCGCCTCTTTGCAGTTATACCTATTTAAATCATAAACACAACATTGTTTGTTAATATTTGTATTAGTCGGTTTCCCAAGATCCTAAAGTGTCTCCCTGCAAGGCCGGTGCGATGGATTTCTACAGGACAGATACTTGTTGACCTGCGTTTTGCCAGATGTCCCCTGTCATACCTTAAGGTACTGTGTCTACGTAGCACAGTTTTGAGCACAAAAAGCTGCCTCACAGTCAAGACTCGTGGAGGTGTTAATTCACCTCAGCCTAACCCTCAGGGATAAAAGCATGATTATATGTATATACAAGGTAGCTTCAAACATGTTAACTTATAGTTCATTAATAAAACACACTGTTACTCCCCAACATTGTTCCATCAACCCATCACAATATTAAATCTCTGACTGTACTTAGCTCGCACCTCCCCTTTTCAGACATGTCATTTTGGCAACAGTTATAAGGTTTGATAGGAATATTACATGGTATTTTTATGGTTTCTTTGCCCCTTATAGATGGGGAAGTGACTAATAGAACGGGGAGTCGAATGGAAATTGAAAATGAGTTGGTAATATTTCGATATTGAATTTTCACATGAATGATAGCCAAATGTATTTTTATTTACTCCATCGGGAACGTAAACGATAAAGTCTTGTTGATATTATTAGAACGATTTCAATTTATTACTTTGCTTTGCTGAAGTTGCTGAAATAGAATTTGAACTACTCCATCTCTTCCCATACGGTGTAGTACAAGGCGACTAAGGGATAAGGCTGTTTAATATCAGACAGATATATACAGAAGATGGCAATAGGTTCATTCCCTAGTACGTGGGACTAAATTTAATGATTGGTGAAATATGGGTGTTAATTCACCTCTGCCTAACCGTCCGGGTAAAAAGGCCTGATTATATGTATGTATGTAAGTTACTTAATAGAAGGTAGTTACCCGTGGTTTCTCTCATCAGAATTTACTAAGCCTTGGTCCTGTTTCTCCAAAGGTGAAAAATGTTAAAGCACTTCTATCTCCTTTTTCGAGTTCAATACTAAAATAGTAAATACATAACCCTATTACTAATAATGCTCCACTGTCCGTTTGTATGTCACTAGTCTACGATAGCTAGACAGTCAAAATTTATCACAGATGATGTATTTATGCTGTCTTTATAACAGCAAATACTGAAAAACAGAATTAAGTGTATTTTCAAAGGGAGATAATAATAATAATAATAATAATAATAATAATAATAAATATTTCACGACATTCTACACAACGCTATCTAGACCCATGGTAAGCATAGCTTAACTAGCTTGTGTTATGGGATCTAGAATGCGGATAAACATACTTACATACTTTTTTTTTTTAAATACATACATATTATACATAGATAAACCGCGTGGTTCCCGGCAGAGCAGAATTTAGACCACCCCATCTCTTCCTATGCGGTGTCGTACAAGGCGACTAAGGGATAGGGCTGTTTGACATCAGACAGATATATACAGCCCGGACAATAGTGGCCAGAAGACGGCAATAGGCTCACCCCTATTACGTGGTACTGAATTCAATGATTGGTGAAATGTGGGTGTTAATTCACCTCTGCCTAACCCTCCTGTGTGTATGTATGTATTAAAGGGGGATAAAATTAACTCGCACTTGACCGGTTTTTTAATATTGTTTATTAGTAGTTTTCCTCTAGGTATAACTTTAGTAATTAATTACAATATGGGGTTCTTCAAGAGGGGCATCAGAAGGTTTCTTTGTGGTCGGCAGCGCGAGTACTACGCCTCTTGTGTTGCATACCTCCATAGGCGACTGTAACCACTTTCCATCAGGTGGGCCGTGTGCTTGTCTACCGCCTAAGTGGTGTAAAAAAAAATACATCTTAGTGATATCCTAACACACCCCTTCCTTATGATTGGGAATTGATAAAATGAAGACGTTTAGAAGAGAATGTCGGTAGATATTTAGAACGCGACATTATGAGCATACACAAAAGAGATTTGATTCTATACTGATAGCGTCGGCAGCGCGAATGCTTTGCACACGTCCATAGGTCACTTCCCATCAGGTGAACCGTGTAATTGTCTGCCGTGGTATAAAAATATCCTTAAGCCGTATATCCAAAAGAGACGGTTTACTGCCGGAGTTAGACCTGACAGACAACAGCCAGTCTTTAGTCTTGTATAGCTCACTATGGATTCACAAGATTCCGTTACGAAATCATATTCGCTACTTCAAGACATAGTGCGCAACACAGGATCGTATTAATACCGTTTCGTAGAAAGGGACTTATGTATATCTATTTGTATGATAAGGCGGTGTTATAATTTCATATTCAATTAATAAGGATAGATTTCGTTGCATACAATATCCAACCGTATTTCTAGGTGGTTAGTGAACATTTTCAAATGAAACATATAAATATTGCCGCCTTAACAGATATATTAGAGCTTTCAGTATTCGATACAGGTTATTATGTACTGTTGTTTCTACATATTAATAAAGTACAAAAAACAGAAATTTAATAGAGTAGAGTATTACTCTCGTCAAATTTAGTTCTGAATATTTGGTTAGCTTGAAGATAGACAGTACATTTACTGATTATGAAGACAATGTAGTAACTTGTGCGTTATTTAATTAAGTAATGGATGTTATTGTAGGCACCCTGACTAAAGTAATACATACATTGACAGTACAATATAAACCAACTACTGTTGTATTTGTATTATTAACTTCATTTGTTCTAGAAAGAGACGTTTTATTCTCAGCTGAGGTCACTTTTAGATCTGTTACAGATAGTTGGGTACAACAACTACAAAAGTTTAATAAAGGTCAAAATTCAAAAAGAAATTATAAACCCTAGCCTTGCATACACCATCCATCAACATAATTATTTCAGCCCCATTAGACAAGTGTCAATACGTTTGTAAAATAGAAACGGCTGTTAAATAAATAGCAAGCTGTCGATTGAAAAAAATCATTACTAAGTGGACCTGATATTAGACTTCAACTTGATACAAGCGCCTCTCCATAATGAAAGAAACAAAAGCAGAAGAAAGATACTGAAATTCTTTTTACTAGAGTTTTTTTTATGCGATTTAGGTGATAGACAAGCACACGGCACACCTGATGGGAAGTGGTTACCGTGGCCTATGGACGTAAGCAACATTTGGGGTGTTACACTCGCGCTGCCGACCACGAAGAAACCTTCTGATGCCCCTCTTGAAGAACCCTGTATTTTAGATGCTTGGGAAAACCGCAGCAGGGAGGTCATTCCACAGCGAGTCTGTGATATGACTAGAGAGGACTAAGTTTAGTAATATTTTGCCTATTAAAACATAATACGTTATGAAATAAGAATACAAGTATCACCACCCCATCTCATCCTAAGCATGTCTTAAGAGGCGACTACGGCAAAATAAGTAAACAATATAACTGCGAAAAAAGGAAAAATCAAAATAAAACCTGTACCAACCCGATTGGTCAGCATGGAAACAGTAGGCCAAAGCCTTTCAACATTCCTCTCAGTGTCTATGTCGTGGCGGTAGTAAAGGCTGCTACTACGCAGGAGACGTGGATTTGATTCCCACTCAGTGCAATGATTTGTACGCTTATCGTGCCTTGGAGAGCACGTTAAGCCGTCGGTCCCGGTCGCCATACGAACATCTATGGCAGTCGTTACGGGTAGTTAAAAAATCCTACAACTGGTCTAGCTTAAATACTACGATATCGCCTTTGGGTTGTAGAAATCATATACATGGCAGTCGCTTCACGGAAAATATCGAAGTTCAGCCAAATCCGCAGTTAGACTGGTAACGCAGGCTCCAGGCTCCAAGGTGAAAGCTTCGGATACGACTGGTATCACCGCTAAGATGAAGAAGAAGAAATCATCTCAACGTTGGGCTCATGTCCAGCGGTGAAATGCGATAGACTAATTGATTGATGTCCTCACTGCTATGAAAAGATTCACTGTTACTTTATTATCTCAGGTTTGTCCCCTTACCACCTTTAAAAGTATTGGCATCCTTGGTGTGGAGTTTCTAACTTATAATGTAAAGTAAGGTTGGCACCTATAGAGTTCGGCGTGTTCAACAAACTGAATTAGAATTTATTACGTAGCAAAGGCACACCAAGACGAGCTTTAAGTTAAGGATTGTTGACATTATCAAATTCACAAATGGTACAGGAAAGCTTGGTCTAACGAGAAATCTTGCTTCTTAGGGTTTTATAAGAGTTTGTACACTCGAGAGCAATGAATCCGGGTCACTTAAAGAATCCTAAAAATCTCGGAAACTAAAAATGCTAGGTTAATGCAATAAATTGTATTTAATAGACAATGTAATACTCCTTAAATGAAGGTATTAAAACTTCTTAGTTATTGTAAAGTTATATCATAAAAAAATCAAATTTGAAAAAGGGCCACTTTCGAAGATGGAACTACGAAATTACAGCATTTGGTGTTGCTTTTGTTTGTAATCTGTCATTTATGTGGGTACATAAACCATGTTGATAGTGCTCTATATTCATTAATCAAGCTGAAATTATGTCGCTTACGCCTGAAGAATGCACCAGAATACTTACAATGCTGGAAACCGGCCGGAGTCAGCGCGATACAGCCAGGACTGTCGGTGTGTCGCTGTCAACAGTACAAAGAGTTCTCCGACGTTACGAAGAAACTGGTTCTAACCTACGCAGACCAGGAACGGGCAGAACCAGGTGTACCACAGCACGAGAAGACCGATACTTGGTGAACACCATGCTTCGAAATCGCTTTCTCACAGGAACTGAACTCACCAATCAGTTTCGACGCCTCGGAGGAAGTAACCCAAGTGCATGGACAGTAAGACGTCGGCTTGCTGAATCTAACTTAAAACCCCTTAGACCTGCAAACGGCCCTAAACTGGAGCGTGGGCATCGTATTTCGAGACTAAGTTATGCCCAGAGCCACGTAAATTGGAGTATTGAAGATTGGTCAAAAGTTATGTTCTCCGACGAATCAAAATTTATGCTCTACAAGCACGATGGAAGACACAGAGTGTATCGAAGACCAGGGGAAAGATTCAAGCAAGCATGCATCGAAGAAAAAGTAGCCTACGGTGGTGGGTCTGTACTTGTGTGGGCCGGAATTTCTTCTGAAAGTCGCACAGAGCTGGTGATCATAGAAAACGGCTCTTTAACTAGCGTAAGATATGTGGAAGAAATCCTCAATGATCACGTTGGTCCATTTATGGTCAATTTAGGTGAGGATGCTATATTTATGCATGACAATGCCAGACCTCATACAGGTAGGATTGTGAATGACTACCTTCAAGAGATGAACATTACTCGTATGGAGTGGCCAGCGCGCAGCCCGGATATCAACCCGATCGAGCATGCTTGGGACGAGCTAGGCAGATGCGTAAAACAACGAAACCCTCCCCCAATCACGCTTCGTGAGCTCAAAATTGCTCTCACAGAGGAATGGGAGAATATTCCCCAAAATCGTATAAGGAACTTGGTGTACAGCATGCCAAACCGCGTAAACGCAGTAATGGAAGCACGAGGAGGCAATACGAAGTATTAAAATTCAAGAAAATCGTAATAAAGTTCAAAAATTTCATGTTTCCTATTTTTGTTTTAAGGAGAGATCAGCAGTTTTTTTCTTTATGTAATTTTGTGTTAATAAAATGTATGGTGACTCATATTTTTTTTACTTTCATTTAAGGAGTATTACATTGTCTATTAAATACAATTTATTGCATTAACCTATCATTTTTAGTTTCCGAGATTTTTAACATTCTTTAAGTGACCCGGATTCATTGCTCTCGAGTGTATTCTAGAAATATATTTTTACTGGCAATAACCCACATCATTCTTTGAAAATTGTAGTCTCATACTGAAATTATGTAACCGCGGTAGCCTAGTGGTATGGGTAATAGACTGCTGAGACGAGGTCTCGGGTTCGATCCCAGGTTTTACCATGGCACACACCAATGTCTTTTCGATGCTTTTCGAAGTTAGGTGCGTATTTATCGCAGGTTTATAAGTGCCTGGTTAATGACAATAGGTTCGCCAGCTAATACATTGGGACCTAAACATAAACTGGCGAAATATGGGTGCTAGCACCTCTGCCTACCCCTTCGGGGATATAGGCGTCAGTTTATGTTATGTTTATGTTTACAGGAAAGCTTGGTCTAACGAGAAATCTTGCTTCTTAGGTTTTTATAAGAGTTTGTATTCTAGAAATATATTTTTACTGGCATTTCTTTGAAAATTGTAGTCTCATACTGAAATGATATTAACCCTAACCTTGCTTACACCATCAACACTGTTTAAACCGCGTGGTTCCCGGCAGAGTAGAATTTGGACCACCCCATCTCTTCCCATGCGTTGTCGTACAAGACGACTAAGGAATAGGGCTGTTTAACATCAAACAGATATATATATATATATATATATATAGCCCAGACTCAGCCCTAGATGTATGGCTTGTGACGATTATAGCAACGGGAAGACGGCAATAGGCTCACGTCACCCCCTATTACGTGGGATCGAATTCAATGATTGGTAAAATGTGGGTGTTACTTCACCTCTGCCTAGCCATCCGGGGATAAAGGCGTGATTATATGGTACAGAAAAGCTTGGTCTAACGAGAAATCTGGCTTCTTTAGGTTTTATAATAGATTGTATTCAAGAAATATATTTTTACTGGTCCCACCCACATCATTCTTTGAAAATTATAGTCTCATTCTGAAAAGTTTGAGAAGACCTATCTTATGCGAATAAAATATATATGTATACCTAGATAATATATAAAATCTAATTATTCCGTACTTTACAGACTCACAGCGATTTTACTTGAGTATTGTACACAACCTCGGTTAGATTCGTTCAACCCTTTGAACCTGATTGAGTAAGTAAAAACATTCATGCATCTCCACACATTTTTATATTTATAATATTAGTACTCGTATCATCATTATATCCCGTCACATTCGTGTATTCTTGATAAAAACTATTCCCTAATATCAGTATCAAAATAATCGGGATATTTACCATGTTGAATTGTTTCGAGTTTCCGATATTTCGGCGCTGTTGCAAGCACCATGATCACGGAGGAACGCCGAAATTTTTTATTTATATTTTTTTTTACATAACTTAGGTGGTAGACAAACACACGGCCCACCTGATGAAAAGTGGTTAGCGTGACCTATGAACGTGTGTAACACCAGTGGAATCACATCCGTGCTGCCGACCCTGTAAGAACAGAGATTTCATGTGCCCCCAGTGCAGAACACAAAATATCGGAAACTCGAAACAATGCAACATGGTAAATATCCCAATTATTTTGATACTGATGTGAGTGACCATGATAGTTTAAATACCTATATTTCTTAATAAACAGAAATATACTGAGTCATAGTGAAAATAATTTTATTAACATTATTTCGTTGCCAATTTTGAGTAATCGTATAAATTATACACTAAAAACATACTTCGCTTGCCCTCATAGATACTGCTCTGCATTCTTCAATCAACAGTTTTCATTTCCCCAATACGGCAACGAGCTAAATAAAGAGAATTGCCATTTATGGTGTAGCAAACGAGAGAAGAATGGATATGGCAATATTTTTCAATTCTTTTTTTCATGTCAATGTGACTTCTTCTCGCCTGATGATAAACTGAAGGTTAAGTGTCAGGAGAGAGGGTCATCATGACAAAAATCAATAAAGTTAAAATGGTGGCCCTCGCACTGATGACGGAATCATCAGATGCTTTTTCACAATCCGCTCAAAGGAGTTTTTTATTTATTTCTTCATAAAATTTCATATGAATAAGCAGAATTCTACCATGGTGAGTGTTCTGATGAGCTCTTCCAACTAATCCCACCCTCTCCTTTCCTACCTAGGACAACACGTGCAGAGCTTGGATGTCACCCTGACACTGTGAAGAATATACGTGGAAGAACCCAGCGGTTCGGAGACTTTTTTCTTTGCTGCACCACGCGCAGTCACGCAATAGGAATTCATTACCAGCACACGTGTTTCCTTCTTCCCGGGTCCTTTAAGCGGGGCGTGAAATAGCATGATGATGATTCCACCAAGCTGATAGCCACCATTAACATTACTTAGTGTCTGTAATGGTGACTCTCTTTCCTGACACTTTGCCTTAAGCTTACCATCAGACGAGGTGAAGTCAAGTTGGAGTGTCCTAGATAAAAAAAGTGTATATTTTTTATAATTTATATTTAACAGAATTTACTACTGTGTCAAATTTTACATATGCATTTTTTCAGGCAGTACTATAAATGGGACAGATAAGATAGATTGTAGATAAGATTCACCTCATGGTAACCGGTTACCAGTGGGCTTACCATCAAGTCTTAAAACAGGTCAATAATTGAATATCGGTCATTTACTAAATGCATAAATAACTTTGTAACCTCATAGAAATATATAGGAGACCCTCAAACGGCGCAAGTATAGTAATATAAGTGGTAATTACATATTTGAGCCGTTTGGGGTCGAGACGCTGGGATCATGGGGTCCAAGTGCCCGTCTTTTGTTTAGAGACATTTCTAAACGTTTAATTGACGCTACCCGTGACCAGAGGGTTGGTTTATTCCTTGCGCAAAGGATTGGTATTGCCATTCGACGTGGCAATGCCGCCAGCCTTCTGGCCACCTTCCCGGTTGACATCGATGGGGAGGAATTCTTTGAAGCCTGAACCTGCAGGATTATTTAGATATATATTCTAGTTTATTTTTAAATATAATTTAAAGATAACTTCCGTGTATATTATGTAAATAGTTAAAGTGTATTTATTTGGAATAGAATAATCATTACAAAGTTATATTTGCAGTTGGTACCTAGTATGACATCAGTTCAATTATTGACCTGGCCCTCGACTCAAATAAAAAGCAAATCCTCTGTAGTACCACAGATATTTCAAAAAATGACATTAAATTTTAGACCTTTATCATTACCCTTAGTTTCATAACACTTTTTCATCATCTCTGCAAAAGCCTTTTAATTATGGACTTTAACTACATTGCTTTAGAGTTTAAAATTAAATGGTTTTTTATCACTGTCCCTGGTATGACAGTGATTTTGCTTTAGCAGAATTGAAGCCCTGTTTAAAGCGTTCATTTTAATTCATTGAATTTTTTTATAAACGCAATTGTTCTATATTTAATACTTCTTCAAATAACTTCACTAGTTAATTAAATAAAAAAGGTAAAAAATAATTATTTTCAATGGTTAAACATTATTATTTTAGAAATACTGTTCATCAAGTTTGTATCAAGGGCATCTTTTGATTATAGAAATGAAACCCTGAACCCTGTCATTTACATAACAATACATTTGTAATACAATACATTTTGTGTACCAAATTACTCTGAACTTGAAAGCTTCATGGTAAATCATCTACATTTAATGGTATTTCGATTTAAATAGTTATAAAATGAACTAAGTTTTAAATTCTCACGTTCCATGATTTACAATAATGTTAACTGAAACAAACGCGATCATGGTAAAGTACACAAACACCTTTGATTTGCTCTATAGGAACATATCATGATTGTGTTTTTTATACAATTTTGGTGGCAATCAAGCACATGGCACATGATGAAAAGTGGTTACCGTGACCTATGGGCGTTTATTCCAGATATTAAATGGTAAAAAATCACTCTCTCATCCTCTTAGCGTTTCAATTTCAATTACATCCTAAGCTTTCACATCGGATTCTGGGGTCCATTTTACCAGTCTAACTTCGAATTTGGATAAACCTCGATATTTTCCGTGAAGCAACTGCCATCAGATCTTCACGACCAAAAGGCGATATCAAAGCATAGGATTCTTTTAGGACTCCAATTACCCGAAAAGACTGCCATAGACATTCGCATGACAACCGGGACTGACGGCTTAACGTCTTCTCCGAGGCACAACCAGACCAATGCAAATACCTACATTCATGCATACAAATATTTGCACTGAGCGGGGATCGAACCCGCGCCTCCTGAGTAGCGGCCACGTTCACTACCGCCACGCCATGGAGGCTGTCCACAATGGCAAAAAATCACTGTTCAAGTAGTTTAGGTTTAGCATGTGCAATACAAGCAGAATCACAAAACCATTCCCATTGTCTGTTAATTTAATTTTTATATTGGACACGACATGGGTTCACCTCACCTAAACTGAAGGTACAGTCTCAAAAAAGAGAGTCACCACTACAGACACCAGCAGTATGACAATGGTGGGACTCAGTTTGATGACCTCGTCAGATGCTTTTTCAGGCCCCGCCTAAAGGATCTGGGACTGTTGGAAAAAGGAAACGCGTAGAAACGTTAGTAAAGAATTCCAGCCTAGATATACACATACATCCTCTGTTATACTCACCTTCTCTAAGGCTTCTCCATAGAGAACATAACTATCACATCACTAATATTATTAAAACTATTAACAACTTCTTAATTTTTACTGCCATATCCATGGTTTCTGTCATCCCTCTATCCCCTGGGGCGTTATCCATCCGTTGTCTTCCTACACAGCCGCCTAGCGGTTGACTCAAAGGAATAACCCGCACTATCCGGATATAAGCTTTGTGTATTCTATTTTGTAGCGAAATTGTTTGCAATGCAATGTATTTATTGGGTTGTGTATTTTTTTAATGTATAATAATAACTTTGATGTATTTTTGGATTTTTGTAAGGTAAACCTTTATAAAATACGCATAATTATTATACTCACTTAATACACTAGTAAATTAATAACTTGAAACCTAAACACAATAAAATAATGTATTTGATCAAAATCCTGCCTGTCTAACGAGTACTAATATTTTTATGAACGTTAATGATTGTGCAGATTTCAATCCTAAAAATCATTATCATCTTTGCGTTTATCGTAGTCGAACCACGTAGCATGGTAGAATCCTCGAGGGTATCCTCGAGGATTCTACCATGCTACGTGGTTCCCAGCAGAGTAGAATTTGGACCACTCCATCTCTTCCCATGCGGTGTCGTACAAGGCGACTAAAGGACAGGCAGCAATAAGCTCACCCCCTATTACATGGAAACGAAAACAATGATTGGTAAAATTTGGATGTTAATTCACCTCTGCCTCACCCTTCGGGGATATAGGCGTGATTGTATGTATGTATGTATATCCGAGGGCTACACCCAGGTGTCCAGGATCCGCTATATTTAAAACCCAAAAATCAGAATGGAAATTACTAAGTAACTATATTATAATCCCAATAAGAAATAGTTTAACAGAACCCATTAACTAAGTAAATAGTATTTTCATTAAAAATATTAATTACTGTTCTACCAATTCATGAAAAATAAGAAAAATTATTATCTAGGTACTTCTAATATTGACTATACGGGTACGCGAAAGTCAAGCGGCATATTTCCAAGAAGCCTTCGGTAA
Organism: Eilema griseolum; assembly: GCA_963662185.1. Classification (NCBI taxonomy): domain Eukaryota; kingdom Metazoa; phylum Arthropoda; class Insecta; order Lepidoptera; family Erebidae; genus Eilema; species Eilema griseolum. The sequence continues at coordinate 11,318,007 of OY759255.1, forward strand.
TAAAACTTAACTTTTCAACTTTGTTGTAACACGGAAATGAACAATCTGACTACAAACAAAATATAATTAACTACACAAACAGTAATTACTACAAGAATGGCCCAAAGCAGTTACAGTTGGAAACTGACATCATAATTAAAGTTTTTACAGTTTGCCATGGGTAATTTGTTTTACAACTCAATTTTATCGAAATAGACAGCAAACATTTCACAGCAGCCGTAATGTACTCTAAAAGTACTTGTGCGCCCCCATACGGGGTGTGTCTACGCTATGCATAACGTTTATGGCTCATTGTATGCTAGATTGTATTTAAATGCCAAACTAATATATCCAATGGTATAATTTTAAAGATTTTTGCCTCTTCAGTAAAATGCAAAATAAATAAATAATTTTTTTTTTGAAAATTGTATTTTATAGCGTAAAAATACTTCAAGATAATACGTACAATCATAAAAGTTGATCATTATAATAGGTTTAAAATTATAATCTTGAGCAAGGTTTTTTAATGTTATATTGTTTATTACTTTTCTCTATTGTTATAATCTAAAATGAAAACAAACGATCTAAATATTTTTGACTTTGACCATTACTTATGACAATGGCTTATGTTAATGACCAGTATAAATACATTTCTGTCAATTTCATAGTACGAGTATATTCAAAAGGTGGTACTAATGATTGTTTGGACAATAGTTAGTGCCAAGTTATTGTCAAGTACATATAGTACATTTAAAGGTGTAACGGTTACGAATACAACTTTACCGATAGCAACTATGAGCTGAACTTAACCATTCCATTTACATAAAATCAAACTTTAAATAATTAAGTTACATTTTATTTCCACGAAAATAGTAGGATTTTTTGTTTCATCTTTAGAAACTCACATAGGTATAACATAACATAAACTCACCCCTAAATCCCCGAAGGGGTAGGCAGATGTTGGCACATTTCGCCAGTTTATGTTTAGGTCCCAATGTAATAGGTGGCGAGCCTATTGTCATTAACCGGGCACTCACATACATATAAAAGTCAGGTAACTTGCGAACGATAGGCTACAAACAATTTGCTAAGTTTGAGCGAATACTTACACTTTTGCTAATAAACCTAAAGTTAGCTATTAAATCTTTGAGTGTAACTCACTGATGCTTTATCCCTTTTCAGTTAGAAAGTACTAAATAAGAGCCTGATGGGTTTCCTGAAGTCATTTACCTGTGGAATAGACGAGTTTGTAAATAAAGTATTGGGTAGTTTGTTCCTAATCGTAAGTAAGTATTAGGGTGTTATATAGAGTAGGCCCATTCTTAAACGGTTTTATTTAGTTTGAACTGCTTATTGGGTTTAGTAATTGAACCTCTTTCCTGTTGACTGATTGGACTTACACATTTAATTGATTGAACTAATATTTTTTATCAACAAAAGTGTTTGGTTTGATTTCTAGGGTGCCGTAACTCGAAATGAAAAAAAATGGAACCCTTATAGAATCACTTCATTATCCGTCTGTCCGTCTGTTTGTCTGTCTGTTTATCTGTCTGTCAAAATCTTTTTCTCAGGAACACGTGGAGGTATCAAGTTTTCTAACCTCTCAGGTCTATACGTCTTGAAATTGTGCCAAAACAAACGTCTAAGTCAACGCATTCAAAATATATTACGGCTTATGCAGCTTAAGTTGCGGAACATTCGGTGCACGAGTCCGACTCGCACTTGACTGTCTTTTTTAAGTAACTAGTTTATATTGTTTCTTTGATATATGTTACGGTTTTACGAAGCTGTAAAATAGTTTACTAGCAGTCAGGGCTTTCAACGGCATATCCTATCCTGGATGTTGACTACTTGTTTCGATTTCAATTTATAGAGAAAATAAACATACTAATTATCTAATTAATTTTAATTTTTCATACCTTTTTTCTTTTTGTACTGTATAACTTATACAAATTATAATCGAACTATAAACATAACATAACAACATAAACTCCTATATCCCCGAAGGGGTAGGTAGAGGTGCTGGCACCCACATTTCGCCAGTTTATGTTTAGGTCCCAATGTAACAGGTGGCGAGGCGAGCCTATTGCCATTAACCGGGCAATTTTAAACCTGCGATAAATACACATATAACTTCGAAAAGTCATTGGTGTGTGCCATGATAAAACCTAAGATCGAACCCGACACCTCGTCTCTGCAGCCCATTACCCATACCACTAGGCTATAAACTATTTTTTTTTAGATATATCCCTTACTCATGGATAGTGGTTACCGCGAGTCACACTCGCGCTGCCGACCTTGTAAGCACAGAGAGTTTCTGTGCCGCAGTGTAGAAGACAAAGCGTGACAAGCCTTTAGTCTAGCCACTTTTTGACGACAGACACCGACAGCACAAAAAACTCTTCAGTAAACTCTGGTTGCCCTACTCACCTCCGAAAATTCAACACGAGGTACAACATGATAATATGACCGCGGCATTCTGTAAGACCGAGATATTTCCCTAGTAGGACTGCTCAATTGGACGGTAACACCGTCCTGCCCTACTGGAGGTAAGGTGGTTGATCAGTAAGGTCCTTATTAGTAAGGGCCTTAAAAGTTAATACCGCTTATATTCTAAATTCACATGGAAAAATTCGGTAAGTTCAGTACAAAAGACGGTATGACTTACCTTTTGGTCCTGAGCTGACTTGACACTGATATAATGCGTCATCATCCAGCGTCACCTCTCTTATATCCAAGGAGTAATCACCTGCAATAAGTTCGAATATAAACAGTTGGAAAAAGACAATTGTGTAATGCACCTGCTATGTAATGAGCGAGGCTCTGGCGTACTCCACCCTCTTGGGGTTGGGCTGGCTTTTCTCTTGGGGATGTGAAGTCAGACGGCAGTTGCTCCCAGGAAAGCTAACTAATACTAATTAAAAATTATACGCGAACACATGCAAATTATGGAATTTTTCCTGGAAAATAGCTATAAGAACGATTACAAAAGATTTTTTTTATATCATAAATCATAGCATACATTTATGTTATTATATATTTTACACCTAACACCACTATCCCCATGTGTAATTTTTGTGTAAACTTTGTTCTTTTATTTCTAAGCAAACATTTTCCGTGTAAAGATACAGCCTTGAGTCCCGCAGTCTTTGTAAATATTGATTCTATAACACAAAGTATACAACAGTGTGAGATTTAGGATCCATGGTTGTTATAATACAAAACTGAGATAGGGATAATGAAAATATCTGTATAAATTCGGAGCTTTCTATCCAAATAACACACCCTGCAGATAACAACTATTGTGACCCACAATATTATGTTGTCACATTTCTGGCAAGTATAGACCATAAAATCAAGTACGTATGATAGAAAATTGTATGCAAGAGTAATTACCACAGGCAGGTTATTTAATAAAAAATATTCTCATAATATATTTAATCATTATTTTTACCTTCTTCATCACTGCCAATCATCTTGTACCGTTCATAACCAGTAAGGTGCCGATGAGTGCCGAGGCCGAAGTCATCCTTCGTCCACTGTAGTTGTCCAGCTTTGTCTTCCACCCGACATGGTAAGGTCACTCTTGACCCCGCTACTGCACTCTAATTAAAATAAAACATCATAACATCATAATACCTTTACATCTTCGGATAATGAATTACATCAGTTTAGAAAACATAAATAGTTATGTATTTAAAACATCCGTAATTATAATATAGCATTATAAATAGAATCGATGTCATTTTAAATTATAATATTGTAATGTTGCCATTGTGGTTCAATAAAAAAGCAATAAAGTAGGTATTCTACAAATAAAAACAGAAACCGTTAGTCTTATAAGTAAATCTTTACTTTTAATTCAAGTAAAAACCTACAAAAGACAGTAAGAAAATAATCATATAGCATCATAGAAGAAGTTGCTAAAGTAAAATGACATTCGTAGTTAATATTTCGATTTTCTACATGCTATCTTAGAGGAAACCGGAGATAACAATATATAACTCTCTTTGATAGTAATGATGTAAATAAAGAAGACGACAAAAAAGAAAATGCGACTGATATTTACGAGAATTCATAAAAATGTGAACGTCTAAAACAAACACGCAAAATCTTACATCAGCGACTGAGTGAAGTTAATAAATTTTCCATTATAAATTAGAATCTACTTGTGAATAAGAGGATTGTGAAATCTGGCCAAGTAAAAGAGAATACGCAAGCTGAATCTTCATACATTATTAGAAATAATTTGAAATATGGCGTGTTTTTCATTTAACGTCTTAAATTATGCTCACTCTCATTTCACGAGAAACATATTCCATTTCCACTCTTATATATTCAAACCAATTCTCCGGTAGGCCGACAAAGAAAAATATCCAAAAATTACTTCACATTTTCGCAACATTAATTTAGGTTCCGTTCCATAAATCAAATATTCCCCCGTTGAATCCTTGGAGCAACAGACGTAGCCCAATATTATTCTTTACGCAAGCAAGTACTCAGTTGACATAGAAAAGGCTTGTATTGAATATCTGGTGATATTAAAAATTCCTACCCTTCGGCCTGTTTAGTTTGAACGCATGTTTCCTTACATGACATACTTTGTTCAATTAATTCTACTTTTATTAATGGTCAAATTTTATTATATTTATAGCCGCGTGGTTCCCGGCAGAGTAGAATTTGGGCCACCCCATCTCTTCTCATGCAGTGACGTACAAGGCGACTAAAGGATAGGGCTGTTTAACACCAGACAGATATATATAGCCCAGACTCAGCCTCAGATGCACAGCTCGAGTCAACAATAGTGCCCGGCATACGTCAATACCCCCTTTTTTGCATTGGCAATTACGTGGGACCGAATACAATGATTGGTGAAATGTGGGGTGTTAATTCACCTCTACTAAACCCTTCGGGGATAAAGGCGTGATATTATTTATGTATGTATGTATGCAAATTTTATTTATAGAGTTTCCAAAATCAGAGTAGTTATTACTGAGTAGTTTTTACTGATAAAATTACATATTACTATTTATTTCCCACAGAATATTTTCATCGCATATTAAATAGAACAATGAAAATGCAAAACTGGACTCCTTTATAAAATACTACATTTTCCTGTTTATTTATGCAACGTGAATAAACAACAAAACTAGCGCCCGATAAATTAACATATACATGAAACGGACACAGTGCACCTTAATATTAATAGGTAAAACAAAGCCGATTAAAATAACAGTTGCAAAATTGTATTCTCAATAAATTCACTATTAATGCAACGGCCATTAACGAAATAACTTAGTTCTGATGCATTTTGTTTGCACAGTAATTTTCATTTGTTGAACAACGGTGACCGATAATGAGAGTAGAATTTATTTAACATTTCCGTCATGTTGTATGGCAGAAATAGATTCATATAAATTTGGCTATCGTTATAACAATATGTATTGTATGACGTATTGTGAGATTATGTACGGAAATGTTTGCTTTTTTATTTTATCATTGAATATTTATTTTATTTTATTGACTATAATGTAATATATTGTATTTTATTTAAATTCTATGGTACGGTAAATTTAATTAAAAATAGGTAGATGGCTAGTGATGAAAAAGTAAGTTTTGTTGCTTTTAAACTTCTTCACAATGATGTTCTCAAGCAATCCCAAGCAATATTCTTTAGTTATATTATGACGATCTTTAAATCTAAAAATATATTGATAACTAAAATGACTCTTATGATATAAATAAATAAATATAAATAAATAAATATTCTACGACATTCTACACAACGCTATCTAGACCCATGGTAAGCATAGCTTAACTAGCTTATGTTATGGAATCTAGAATGCGGATAAACATACTTAGATATTTTTTTTGTAAATACATACATATTATACATAGAAACATCCAGACCAACGCAAATATACATATTCATGCATACAAATATTTGCACTGAGCGGGAATCGAACCCGCGCCCCCTGCGAATGCTGTGCAAACAAAATGCACCAGAACTAAGTTATTTCGTTAAATGATATAAAAATTAAGATAAATTATAAAATTACCTGATCTTGAGGCTCGATGGCAAATCTCTGTTCCTTATAGCCACTCACACAGCCAATCCAGATCAAAAGTAAAATCCAATGCTTTAACACAATAGTTAATCTTGTCGATATCCTCAACAATAAAAACAATGTATTGGCACTTCTACTAGTTAACCGAGATCTATGTTTAATACTACAAAATGCTTCACTTATCATTTTATCTTTAGTACAATTCATATTAACTATTTGGCTATATTTTATATCAGTTATTACATTGTTTTGTATTGTCCTGATATTGTTATTAGTTATATCACCATTTAATTTAAATTTATTTTCATTTTTAAGTTTATTAGACTCAAAATTATTCATTTTTATAATTAACTGTTCATTTTGATCATCACTGTTGATTATGGTATCCTTCCATAATTGTGTTGTTGTTGTTGACTCGCATCTGTAACAATACATATTGGAATATTAGATTGTTTCCTCAAATATAACGAAACTAAAACAGTTCCATTTAATTTATTATTGATATGCTCTAACGGCTAAATGGATCTGGCTGAAGTTTCGTATAGGTAGGAAATAATAAAAAATAAAAATTATTTAGGCTACTTTTTAGCCCGAGAATAGATTTCCATAGGTTACGGGAATAGGATTAAAACTCAACGCAGGGGAAACAGTGGACAACAGTTAGTAACATATAGATGTGATCTATAGGAACTTTTGATGTCAGAAATCTGTGGACACTTGCAATTTTTTTTTTATACCTCTTAGGTGGCAGACAAGCACACGGCCCACCTGATGGAAAGTGGTTACCGTGGCCTATGGATGTTTGTAACACCAGGGGAGTCACAGTCGCGCTGCCAACCCTGAATACAGAGTTTCTGTTCCGTCAGTGTACAAGACAAAGCAGGACAAGCCTTTAGTCTTCCCAATGACAGCACAAATTCTCCAGTGAGCTCTGGGTACCCTACTCACCGCTGGGAACACCACACGAAGTTATTATAGCCGCGGTATTTGATGCCTGAATAGCAAAAAAAAAAATCATGAAAAACATAAAATAGGAATGGAAAAAGTTTCTAGTTGCCTCACTTTTTTTATACGTACGGAAAATCCCCACGGATACACCCACCACCGGAGCCGGTGGGAGAAGTTATGTCTGACTCGAACCGACCAAAACGCACGACACCTTTGGTTGCCGAAGGTGAAGTTAACAGGCATATCCCTCGCACCCCAGCCGATCCAGGGCCATATCTCTCGATACGGCCCTCTCCTCGGGTGTGGGCACCACAGAGTCGAAAACTCGTCCCCGGAAACTGGCTTCTGTCAGAGTGACAAGCGGCTCCGCCAGTCACCGCTAAGCCCAGGCTCATGTGGGGCGGAGGTCATTCATCGTCTAACTGCCTCGCTTACCACATTGTACATTTTACTTCGTGCCATTAATGAAGTCAATATTACATTTGTACACCTTAATGCCATCAAGCCTATTTACATATTCCCTTTAACATAGGTCGCTTAAATTTACTCAGTGCTAATTGACAATGTTCAGTCACGTTCAACAAAGGATATGTTCTGGACACAACTCTGACATTTGCTTTCATATTCATATTCACAAAATTAGAATTTACTATCTATGTAAAAGTTTTGAGTTGGTTTGTGTAGATTTCATAACCTTCAAAAGTCCTACATTGATTGAGTTCAAATTTTGACACATTTTACAACCCGTTTCTGAGATGGCTCTCAACTACTGTTTATTTCTGATGCGCCCCTAAATGGTGTTGCAGGACGATCAGGTTCTAGGACGTTTTTACAAATGTATTTTCAAGCAAATCCGGATCCCAAGCCACTAACGCAATTTAAAACACGAAATATTTTCTTTTCTTATACAACATAACTAGAAAATTCGTTCGTCAGACAAAAGTTCACATCATAAAACTAGACACTAAAATAGTATATAAACTATGCCAGTAATGAAAAGAAAATTAGTTGCCGCATTTCTAAAACTTTAGTCCATAAACATAAATAACTAAAAGTTAGTGGTGCGCTTTCAAAATTCCGCTTTGTACAGGATAGCATAAACATGTCTTAACCATACTGTATTATAGAAGGGGATGTTATGAATAAATCATCTAGGAGCATTGCAAAAGACGGCAATTTCTACTGCACCGGTTTATAGTTCTCGGAAGGAAGGGAAATAGATATATCTACGGCCCTTACTAAGGTTGTTGAAGTCGAGATATTCTCGAAACTGTTCGAGCTTTTATCAAAAAAAGTTATAAAGAGTTACGGTTAGTATAATGAGTGAGTGTAAGTGACAGTCTCTGTGGTGTGGCGGTAGTCGATCCCCGCTCAGCGTAAATATTTTGATGCATGGTCGTGCCTTGGAGAGCACCGCTGTCAGTCCTGGTTGCCATACGAACATCTATGGCAGTCGTTACGGGTAGTTGTTAGTTGGAGCCCTAAAAAGTTCAAGAATTGATCTAACTGCAATGCTTCCTGGAATGCCTTTAGGATGAGGAGGTCAGATGGCAATTGCTTCACGAAAAATATCGAGGATCAGTCAAATCCTCAGTTAGACCGGTCCGAGCTGAAAGCTTCCAATACGACTGGAATTAACGCTCGGATGATTAAGGCTTAGGATGAGAAGTTACGGTTAGTATACATTTTAATGTGAAAGTTAAGTTATGTGGATGATTGTCTGATACTCAAATACAACAGAACGGTTGAAGAAAACTAAATAAAATTTGATACAGAGCTTGATTTTACTGCGGTAACCACTTTCCATCAGGTGGGCCGTGCGCTTGTCTGCCACCTAAGTGGTATAAATAAATAGGTTTTTATTTATAAGCATAAATAATATAAATCTTTAGCTTTAACCTCCAATTCTATTCATGGAATATGAATTATTATGGATAAGAACGAAAAAATACACAATCGACTTTCATAATTGGGTTGCACGCTACTCAGTTGTCGAGTTTCATAACGTTAAACTCATAATTTTATGGTTTTAAAAAATAATCCGAACATTATTATTCACTGAAAAATATATTTCGAAATATAACATTGGTATGGTTTTCATAAGACCAACGTTTGTTTGACAGGACCGTGTAATAGTCTCTCTTTCTCACCAACATTAATCGGCTTTGTACGAAAGCGAGAGAAGATATCACTTTTGTATTTCTTTCTCTAATAGGAATTTTATAAGTCTCTAACCGTGAACTCTTTTAGTATGGAGTAATAATGCTGTAGAGTAGCGCTGCAGTATAAAAATGAGCTACAGAATTCCAGAAAGAGAAGCGAATATTTGCTTTTAGAATTCTTGACTCACTAAACTTCATTTAATCTTTTACCCTATAGTTGTATACACTACACTATACCACCATATACTGTATAGACACAGTATTGCTAATAAAATGCATCACAAAAGATAGCTTGTAATACGCTTTTTGTGTGAGTAAGCTAATGTTGCCTTTAAACTGACAATGTGTGCATGTTATCGCATGTGTATATGTCAAACTTGTACATAAGTAGAAGTTATTTTACGCTGCATTATAGTGACCGTTACTACATTTATATATATTTTATAGTTTAAAACACTATGCTATATGTCTCCATATAACAAAGAATTTTCTAAAGGAAATCCATAAAACTCATAACAAAATGAGTTTGAAACATAAAATAAATATTATGAGTTTAAAACATAAAATATCTAACACATTTTTATAATCCTATAAATATCTATCCAAGATAGTTTGAAGAGTCTGACATAAAACTAAAGTGGTGATAACAGATGGAATTAAACGCACAGGTATAGCCAATGAACTGAAAATTATGGTTATAAATATCGGTAAAATGAAGATTTGATATTTTAAAATGAAAATTTCAAACTGAATTGAAATTTTATGAGTATATCATAAAAATAGAATTACGATTTTGAAAAATTATTACCGCTTAACACCTTTGAAAAAATATTCACAGTAATTGAGTGCTATAAATATTGCACAAAATTTATTACGATAAGTAATATTAGATAACTTGCGAGAATTCACGTCAATATTAAACCAATTAGTATTAATTTTACTAAAATATAAATAAGTTTTTCTCAGAATATCCAAATTTAAACAAATAACACAAAAAGGACACCATTTTTTTTTTTTTCTTTTTACGTGCTCAAAATCCCCTCGGATACCTCCCCACCGGAGCCGGTGGAGGAGGTTATGTCGGACTCGAACCGACTAAAACGCACGCCGCCTGTGGGTCGTTTTGGTTGCCGAAGGTGAGGTTGACAGGCATATCCCTCGCACCCCGGCCGAAAAGGACACCATTTGAAAAATATATGTTTGGGTTGAGTGACTTAACTAGACAATCAGCCTATACTGAAAATTATTTGAATCGTAAATTAATATTACCACTAAGACAATACGATTTTAAAAACGCTTTTAATTAAATTAGATTAGCTTATATATGTAAGTAATGCTGACCCTCTTTTCTGAGACATTGCTTTCAACCTACCATCAGGCGAGGCGAAGTCTAATTGACGGGTCATATATATATATATATATACATATGTATTTAAAAAAAGCTTCTAATTGTTTCCAACTGTGTAAGTAAGTAATATTAGGATTGTTAACGAATCTTATAACGGTGACTTTAGTCACCCCGCTACCATGGCTGCTGAAATGTCAATGGTATGTCACGGTACAATTCGTTGAAAAGTGGTTTTATTTCAATCTGTTTTTTTTTATACAACTTAGGTGGCAGACAAGCACACGGCCCACCTGATGGAAAGGGGTTATAGTTAACTAGCTGTTGCCTGACCTCATAGATAAGTAGCAATTCGTTGGCATATTGTAGAATAGAATGTGAATGTATGGAATTTGACGCTTATGACATATGTTGACGACTGTCATAAACATCAAATCCCTTACATTTACATATTGATCCCTTTATAGAAAGCTATTCCCGTGATAAAAAATCAGAGCCTTTATGTTATTCTAGACTATAATCTATCCTTGTATCAAAGTTCAGTCAAAACCGTTCAGCTGTTAGAACGTGATTAAATAACAAATATATAAACATTGTCACAAAATTTCAGTATAGATCACATTATTATGAAATCATATTAGGAAAGATTTCTTAATATGATTTGTATCAGACCAGCTCGATAATATGCCTTAGTAGATCCAAGGCATATTTGGAGCGTAAATTAGTGGTAACTTTAATTTAAATTGACATATACAAACAATAACAGATAATTAAAATAAAACTAAAAAAACAATTATACAACTTACAGCTAAAAAATAATTAAATTGCGACGTGGAATTCCTCCACATCACATGCCTCTTGTGCTAGCATTCCCAGAAGACTGGCAGCATTGTCACGTTGTATGGCAATGCTTATTCCCTGAACTAAAAGAGGAAAGCCTTCTGGTTACGAGAACCGTCAACCATACGCTGCGCAATCTCGTTGAAGAGATTGCGGGCGCACGGATCCAATGAACCCAAAGACTTTAGACTCCAAACGGCACAATTAATGAATAACACATAACATTAACTCACGCCTATATCACGCCCCGAAAGGGTAGGCAGAGGTGCTAACACTCACATTTCGTCAGTTTATGTTTATAGGTCCCAATGTAATAGATGGCGAGCCTATTGCCATTAACCGGGCACTTATAAACATGCAATAAATACACACATAACTTCGAAAAGCATCGAAAAGTCATTGGTGTGTGCCATGGTAAAACCTGGGATCGAACCCGAGACCACATCTCAGCAGTCCATTACCTATACCTATACCACTAGGCTACCGCGGTATGTAATAAATATGAATATGAATAGAACTTTACCTTACGAAATTTTTTCACTAAAAGTAACATCAAACATGACTTCACCATAAGTTCTCCAGAATATAGAGCAGAAGTTTCATAAAGCTACACGATAATACAGATAAGATAATAATTATGAACTTTAAAGTACTTGAATTACGTAAATTTCAATACACTGAGCTGATAAAAGGCTCAAAGATTTTGATGAGACGGCACATCGCTGAAACTAGGAAATCCATTCAAAAAGATAATTCACGTAGAGTACAAAGCAGTCCTGTCTTTAGTTTTGCATAGTGTGAGATACAGGAAGAAAGTTTTGCAAGCAAAGTTGGCAAATTCAATAGAATACTCGTTCTGGTTTGGTGTATTAAGTGAATTAATTGTACGGCTACAACTTTACATCGAATGTAATCTTAATGGAAATGTGTAAGCTTAAAGTTGAGTTTTAGTTAATTGTTTTAAATTATTAGTAAAATTGACGGTTTAATCTGATGGCTATTCTCAATTGTCGTTAAATAAATTTTAGGTACTTATTCATTATAATCTAAGCGTTAATTCAGATTGTATCCAATTTTTTTACTCGAGAGTCTGGGTTCAGTTTTTTAATTTTTCTATTCTAATACACGTGGGTAATAATACAAAGATGATGATATTAATATTAATACAAATACTTTAATTTGTCCTTGCATATTTTTTTTATTTTATTGTACACATACATACGTATACATACATATAATCACGCCTTTATCCCCGGAGGGTTAGGCAGAGGTGAATTAACACCCACATTTCACCAATAAATGTATTCGGTCCCACATAATAAGAGGTGAGCCTATTGCCGTATTCCGGGCACTATAGTTGACTCGAGCCATGCATCTGAGGCTGAGTCTGGGATATCTGTCTGATGTTAAACAGCCGTATCCCTTAGTCGCCTTGTACGACACCGCATGGGAAGAGATGGGTCCAAATTCTACTCTGCCGGGAAACACGCGGCAAAATTATTCTATACACACATCCAATTACACAGAATATCATCATTCTCTGAGCCTTTACCCAACTCAGTTGTGGTCGGCTTTCTAGTCTAACTAAAATGCAGCTGAACTTCGATATTTTCCGTGAAGAGACTGCCATCTGATATCCACAACCAATTGGCGATATCGAAGTTATATAGTTAGACTAGTCGGACTGTTGAGGGCTCCAGCTACCCGTAACGACAGCCATAGATGTTCGTATGGCAACTGGGACCGACGGCTTAACGTCCTCTCCGAGGCACGACCAGACTAAATACCTGTGGAGGAACGAGATGTGATATTCCTCTGACACAAAGGGACGATCCTTCGACCAGACAAGGTGATCACGCCTGGCGGGCTGCGGATTATACAGAATAATAGATGTAATTTTCAAAGGTGAGCTTAACTCAAAATTGAGTTCTCTTCCAGTAAACCCGGGAATGCAGAAAAGAATTCGAGAGGACTTACTTTAACAATTTATTTAAACGACTCGAATAACTATGTTGAGCTTGTCAAACTTTTCATTTGTATGTCTTAGCACTATCCTGTTAAGCAGATCTTGGCATAATCCCGACAGACTATCTACGTTACCCTACCTAGATTCTTTGAATAGTTTTAGGTAATTTAGCGCTACTGTTGGCAGCTCAATTAAATTATACGGGTTTCACAATTTGCATAGGTTATATTCATGAATAAAATGTTATGAATATTCATATATTGTAATAGTTGGATAGTTAAATGTGCTTTTCCATAGCAGTTATTTCAAAGCTTTTATACGAATTTCAGATCCGTAAGTCATCACTGGTAGCACACATTGGTTAAAGACTTTCGTCTTCAGGCACTGAGGTGTGTCGGACGAGAAGACGCTACCCAGCCGAGTCGGATTCGTCCATGTACCTCATCCTCGAAGCTGGAATTTCTTACCTGGATTAGTTGACCCAAGTAGATACGGTTTTTAATATATATAGGACGTCAGTTAGATTTTGCCTCGCCTGATGGTAAACTGAAGGCAAAGTGTCAAAAAAGAGATCATGTTCTTCATAACCAATACATTCGACGGCCTCGCGTAAGTTCGCCCGCGTCCGTGACTGCGTTTGCGTCCATCAAACGTCACGAATGTAATCCCGACGTTACCAGGGTGTTTAATAAAACTCATAGTAACGGCTGGTATAACAACATAATCAGCATACAGATTAAATTAATATCTAATCTGAGTTTTGGTTCAAGTGACACAATTACAAGGATAATAAGAAAGAAGACCGTCTACTACCTTACAGTTTTAAACTTTTACGAGAGTGCATCCATTAAAAAACTATTCAAAAGAAATCAAAACATGAAGCAATAAACACCTTATTTCAATAATAAACGCACAATATCATCTTCTATCTGAACATAAAATTAGAAACACATCCTAGCGTGATAAAATTTCTTTACGACGGGAAATCGTTTTTGTTTACGATAATATAGTACAGTCACTCGACAAAGTAAAAAACCACATTAAATTATATAAATAACCCCACCCTGTGTAGAACTAACATCTTTCAACAAAGTTTTTTTTTTATATTTTGGGGTTCTTGTATTGTAAATGGAGAATTGGTAAATAAAATTATTTTCAAATATTTAATTTCGCATGCCATGAGATATGAAATAATACATTTTATAAATGTATTTTAACTGGAAAAATAAGAAACAAATACAATCTCTTACATTGTTCATTTATTTGTTTTCACATTTAAACACCGTTTACTTATCCGAAGTAAAAAGAAAATAACATGGATTTAAAATTATTTTTGCTAGATTGTACAAGAACCATTCCTACCCCTTTTTTTCATTCTTAGCTCGATCTTTAGTTGTCACCGACAGCACAGACATTATTGAAAAACTTTCTAGTTGTAAAGTAAAGTCTAACTTCGAACAAGTACTAAATAAAAATTCTTTAGATCTAAGTTCTGTTGGAAAGACAGAAGGATTTTACACCCGTTTTAGCCCTTTTCTATTTTATTTATTTAGCAGCATCTTTACCATGATTTAAATACAACTAATACTACTTAAATCATGTTGTTTAAGTTTTTATTGCTTGAAATTGTAGCGCTATCCGAACTTCGAGTCGGCTAGGCGTGATGCGCGCCTCTCCATTCTCGGGGACTATATGGAGACTCCGTGGTTCATACACCCGAAGAGGGTCAGCTTGAAAGAGATGACCCTGAATCGGTTGGGGTGCGATAGTACGACCCTCAGACGGCGTGCGTTTTAGTCGGTTCAAGTCCGACATAACCTCTCTCTTCGTCTTTAGGGGTATCCGGGGGAATTTATCGCACAATAAAAAGAGCGTCATCCGCACTAAAAGTGTATAGCAATTATCTGATCAATCGGTATATTTTTTATTACTACAGATAGATAAATCTGCATAATGACGACCAAAAAACAAATCACACAAATCAGTTTAACAACATCAAGCTTAACACTCAACAGATATAGCAGATATAAGATAAAAGAAAACCGCATATAAATAAAACCAATAAATAACGTACATATTACCGTGACATTCATGAAAATTAATTATATCCCTATATTTAATGCCCAACTCAATTAGTGCGGAAATGAATTAAAATATTCCGCGCGGACCCAACCGTAAACCGCAGCGGTCGTTTCGTATGAAATGCCATTACTAAAAGATTATTATTAATTGTAGCACTCGATTAAGTGGAACCCTCGTACATGAGTCCTTGAGATATCTACGGATACTATTTATAGTACCTATAGATACAATATTGAAAATAAGTCGTGTCTGTATGTATTGTAGATATTACAATATAAATCAAGTAAATACTTGAGTAATGTTAAATTAATGAATATAAAAACAATATTTTCATATATTTTTTACATATTATTCCATATATTTATATTTCATGCGAAAATGCAGTATTTTTTTACTAAGAAGGTCTGGGTCTGAAATCTGAATTTTATCTATGCTTGAGCGCAATCGGCTTTAGTGGAACCGGGGTTATATTTTTTTATACCACTTAGGTGGCACACAAGCACATGACCTATCTACTGAAAAGTGGTTACCGTGGCCTATGGATGTGTACAACGTCAGGGGAGTCACACTTGCGCTGCCGACCCTGTAAGCACAGAGTCTCTGTGCCGTCAGTGTAGAGGACAAAGCGGGACAAGCCTTTAGTCATCCCACTGACAGCACAAATTCTCCAGTGAGCTTTGGTTACCCTACTCACCGCTGGGATCACAGCACGAAGTTATTACAACCGCGGTATTCTGTAGGGCGGAGGTACTTCCCCCGTCGGACTGCTCAATTGGGCGGAAATACGGCCGTGTCTTACCTCCTCATACGTGGCTTTTCTGGTGTTACACACGTCCATAGGCCATGATAGCCACTTTCTATCAAGTGGGCTGTGCGCTTGTCTGCCACCTAAGAGGTATAAAAAAATACATATAATCACGCATTTATCCACGGAGGGTTAGGCAGAGATGAATTAAAACACACATATCACCAATCATTGTATTCGGTCCCACGTAATAGGGGGTGAGCCTAGTGCCGTATTTTGGACATTATTGTTGAATCGAGCCATGCATCTGAGGCTGAGTCTGGGCTGTATATCTGTCTTAAACACCCCTATCCGTAAGTCGCCTTGTACGACAATGCGAAAAGTTGGGGTAGTTCAAATTTTACTCTGCCGGGAACCACGCGGCTATCCAAATTCTACTCTGCCTGAACCACGCGGCTACTTGTACAGGAAAACACCATCTAGGGGCGCGGCAAAAATAAACAGAAATGTGTAAAGAAAAGAACCGGAAACCACGCGGGTATACCAGAATATCTTCATCCAGATATGTCATAATGAATATGACATCTTGTTTTTATAAAAGGACTAGCTTTTGCCCGCTAATTCATTCGCGTTACGTTCGGAATATATTAAGATATGTGCCTACTTGTTCACTTCTGTCAGGTACGAGACCATGTGTTACACCTATTTCGTATTGTTTAGAAAGTTTTTTCGAGTGACTGACTAATACTGATTATAGCTTTTGATTTCTGACAATATTTATTATTATCAGGTTTTGAATCATACTTAGCCATAGACATTTTATTTAGTTTAGCTTAGTTGTCATATGCGTTTTGTTATTCCAAGTCAGATGCGTTTTTGTTATGCCAAGTTTTATGGTGACTTGTAATCTCTTTGAGGTTTTATGTCACGTCACACGGGAAAGCGGTCGAACGGGACGAAAAGTATACTGTCCATTCCCTAGTTCTAACATCCCCACCAATTTTTAGCCAAATCAGCCATTGAGGTTAAGCATCTTTTGACAGCCTCTGTGGCGTGGCGGTAGTGAACGCGACTACTACGCAGGAGGCGCGAGTTCGATCCCCGCTTAGTGCAAATATTTGTTTGCATGAATATGGCTATTTGCATTGATCTGGATGTTTCTATATATAATATGTATGTATTTACAAAAAAAAAGTATTTAAGTATGTTTATCCGTATTCTAGATTCCATAACACAAGCTAGCTAAACTATGCTTACCATGGATCTAGATAGCGTTATGTAGAATGTTATAGAATATTTATGTTGTTGTAGAATATTTATCTTTATAATATGTTATGTACATAAGGCTATTTTCTTCTGTATTGCAGTTCTCTGCTGTACACAGACCTCTCCTAGTGTACGTCATAGCTCTCAATCCTCCGCCTTGCGCATTCTGCCTATCTAAACTACCTATATCAGTTCGCCATCTAAACCCCAATAAGTCGAATTAAATTCTTTTCTGATTCCAAGTAGGTAGTGTAAAAATGGCCAGAATCGTATTTTTGAATGTATAACCACACGACTGACAAATTATCTTAAGTGATATAACATAATTCAAGGCCATTTAGCGAAAACAAGTTGAATTATTTTAAAACTATTAATTCTACATTGCGCAATGGAAGTTTTCACGCTAATTATCATATTTACAACTTCCCAACAAATAACTGCCTTAGCAAAACACGAATTTGAAACTCATAAACACACAATTTAATACGATGAAACCCACATTAATATATCTCGATAAACTTAACATACATACATTATTATTTCGTGCAATGAATTAAATACTTGTGCTATAAGTTAAAATTATTTTGAAAGATAATCTCTATGAATGAATTACTCGCATTGGACTACAGCCAGTTTTCAGAACGAAACGAACATATATGCAATCCTAAAGTTATATTTAATTTCATATTAAAAGTCATAAAGTTGAAATTACATTGTACCTGTGAATTTCAAATTCGATATTCAGAAAAGAATATTTGAACTCAATTTATGCTTGGCAGAGAGTTGGTAGGTTTTTATATACGATTTAGATAGCATAAACATAAACTGGCGAAATGTGGGTGCTAGCTAGCTACTCCTTCAGGGATATAGGCGTGAGTTTATGTTATGTTATGTTTAGATAGCAGGTACACACGGCCCACCTGATGGAAATTGTTTACCGTAGTCTTTGGGCGAGCGCAACATTAAGGGAGTCACACTCGTGCTGCAGACCCTGTAAGTTCAGAGAGTTTCTGTGCCATCAGTGCAGAAGACATAATAAGTACGTTGCAAGTATTTTTAACTGACTTCAATAAGGAAGATAGAGGAAAGATTCAGAGAAGATAATAAACGAATCGAGAACCAATTCGAATATATATTTTTATACCACTTAGGTGGCAGACAAGCACACAGCCCACTTGATGGAAAGTGGTTACCGTGGCCTATGGACGTTTGTAACACCAGAGGAGTCACAGTCGCGCTGCCAACCCTGTAAATACAGAGTTTCTGTGCCGTCAGTAGAAGACAAAGCAGGACAAGCCTTTAGTCTTCCACTGACAGTACAAATTCTCCAGTGAGCTCTGGCTACCCTGCTCACCGCTTGGAACACAACACGAAGTTATTATAGCCGCGGTATTCTGTAGGGCGGAGGTACTTCCTCAGTCGGACTGCTCAATTGGGCGGAAATACCACCGTGTCCTACCTCCTTTTATTAATTTAATTGAATATAAAATGACAAATACAAAAAACAGCCAATAAAAAAAAATGGAATTACCTACTTAGAGAAGCAATATTGTTATGAATTCCATATTTGAATATGAAGAATTTCAGCATACTGAATATAAAGTAAATTATTTTGGCATTCTGATGCGGAAGATCCGTGACAGCATTTACCTCATACTGTTACATATTATTATGCATTTCATTATTCTTCGCCAAAATTATAAAAAGGTTCTCCAAACGAAAAGAATTGACTGATTTATACAGAATTTGATTAAATGTTTTATTCCAACCATGTTAAATACAATTCATTTAATGGATACAATTAAATGCATTTAAGGCTGATTGATTCCTTTCATAAGGAAAAAGATAAAAGCAAGTGATACAAGTGACAACGATACTCTCCCGCCAGATCCCTTTTAGACAATTGGTTCAGATGATGACAAATTTCATTTTCCTCTCGATGTCAAGACAATAGGTGCTTTATCAGGGGATTGTATTAAGTTACATGTTTTGTCCCTCGGGTTGCTATAGGGACAGAAGTTGATGTTCATTACAGATAAATATATTGTGAAGAAAAGAAAATTTGTAATGTACTATCAGACATTTTATAAATAGTTTTCGATTCGCTCATAGCTCAAAATGCAATCAAAGTGAAAATTGAAAATTTGGAGCAAAACGTGAGTCAAATTGGGACAAAAAATCTAGTAATAAGTTAAGATTTTTTATTGCTCTAACTGCAATACTGGTATAACTACAATACTTCGATATAGCCAATTGATTGTAGAGGTCAGACGGCAGTGGCTTCATGTAAAATATCGAAATTCAACTAAACCGTTAAACGGGCAAAATTGGACTCCGGACTAGACTCCGCTACGATGAAAAAGATAAAATAACATAACATAAACTCACGCCTATATCCCCGAAGAGGTAGGCAGAGGTGCTAGCACCCACGTTTCGCCAGTTTATGTTTAAGTCCCAATGTAACAGGTGGCGAGCCTATTGCCATTAACCGGGCACATATAAACCTGCGATAAATACACACACATAACTTCGAAAAGCATCGAAAAGTCATTGGTGTGTGCCATGGTAAAACCTGGGATCGAACCCGAGACCTCGTCTCAGCAGTCCATTACCCATACCAATGCGTTTTTATAAGAAAATAGCACGTTATAAATCTGTGAAGTAACTTGGGAGAAAAAGGTTGTCTCGTAAAGGAAGAAGAGTTTGCTGTCCTGTACAGACACAGTCGGTAGAAAGTAAATTGATAATAATTTGTGCTGTAGCTGTGTGGTTGTAGCTGTGACTGAATCTTCTCCTAGCTTAAATATATAAGTGTTATTTTGAAACATCATGTAGTTATAATAGGTTTGACTAAGTTATAAACACTTTGTCAGGGCCGGATGTACAATTAAGATAATTATTTAATTCGTGTATTCGGTATTTAAATAAAGTAAGTATGTATATTAAGTGCTGGTAGCTACCGTAGCGTTATCTAAGTTATATATTTCTTAATTAACTTAGTATTTCATCCTTATCAAATTAGCAATATTTAAATTCCACTTACAAGAGAATGTCTTTTGAAACATTATTAAAAGTAGTAATTTTAGGAAACTACCGCAGTACAATCAAATAATCAAGGAATCAATTTCGTTTATTCTGTTTAGGCACATAAACGGCACATATTAACGTTAAAATTTTACAATTATGTCAAGAAATATTATAAATATAATAAGTAATGTAAGTAAACCGGTTAGACGGTAAGCGACCTGATGGTCTCACTTTGGTGCCGTGGAAAAACGGCAGGTGCTTGGTGTGGGACGCCACATGCGTCAGCACAGTCGCGGCCACGCATCTTGGTCGCACCATCGGTGCCCCGGCGGCGGCGGCTGAGGACGCCGCGAGCAAAAAAGGGCGAAATACGCCGCAATGGAGCCACAATATTATTTTGTGCCCATTGCGGTGGAGACTATGGGCAGTTGGGGGTCGGACACGAAGATGTTGATCGCGGAAATTGGCCGCCGCATCCACGACCATGGCGGTGACTTCCGATCCGGCTCGTTCCTGGGGCAAAGATTGGCTATTGCGATTCAGCGAGGCAACGCGGCCAGCATCATGGGCACCTTTGCGCCGGGAACGATGCGGAGTGGGTTGTTTGACGCGACATGATCGCGAGTTTGTGTCGTGTATTTATGTTCTAATTATTTTGTCTATTTGTAATGTGTAAAAAATAGTTGAAATATAAAAATATTTAATAGTTTTTATTTAATATTTAATAAATAATTTATTAATAAAAAAAAAAAAAGTAAACCATTGGAAACTGATTCTTTCGCTGGTACGGTAGTTTAGTTTTACTGAGAAGATATCAGTAAGAAATTCAGAGAGCTATATTAGAACTAGATTATCTTTATTTGTAAAGGTTTTGTTGTATTGGCAAGCAAGAGACTTAGGTAGGCCACGCATTTCCATCATCAAAATACTCATCTACTTTATAATAACCTTTTTTCATAAAAGATTTCTTCACTTCTATTTTAAATTCCTCTCGTACAGTTTTAATATAATTTTAACTATGCAGTTTTATTTTTAAACCTTTCTATAAAAGATAAAGCAAATAGAATTGTGTATTATTATATATTGTGTATATTAAGCCCACGCAAAATACAACAAAGTTTTGCTCTCAAAAGGCATTAATATATTCTTTATATTTAATATTTCATTAGTATATTACCTTACCGACAGCAATTTCGTCTATTACAAAATGCTACCCACCTCAATTTGTTTGAATATCAAAATATACCGTTTATGAAAGGCCCTTTGTTTACAGTCTGTTGGCATTAAAAAGTAAGTTTTAATTAAAAAATATAAGTTATTCAGCCGTTCCATTTACAAAAAGTAAAAATTAATTGAAAACACCGAAAGCTTTCCGAAGTTTTTGATGTGATCACAGAATATAGGTACAATGCTAAGACTTGAAATGTTAAAACCTTATTTTGTTAAACTGTGTGCAGTACCTACTTTAAGCAGAAGAACATCATCACTCTCAGGTGCCCCGGAGACGACGTTAACCCGTCGGTCCCAGTTACAATTCGAACATCTGTGGCAGTCGTTACGTGTAGTTTGGACTCCTTAAAAGTCCAAATAGTCAAAAAGCGGAACTTCGATATTGCCAGTTTATTGTAGAAGTCAGATGGCAATCGTTGTAAGGAAAACATCGAAGTTTAGCTGCATCATAGTTAGACTGGAAATTCGACCCCAACTGAGTTGAGAAAAGGCTCAGAGAATTTAGCGTCAGACTGACGAGTCCTGACTTGTCAGTCAGGCACAGTTAGGTATAACTAGACGGATATATTAATAAAAATATCAAATCGGTTTTTTTATACTACTTAGGTGTTATACAAACCCACGGCCCACCTAATTGAAAATGGTTACCGTGACCTATGAATGTGTGTAACACCAGAGTAGTCACGCTACCGAACCTGTAGGAACGAAGAGTTTCTGTGCCTTAAGTGCAGAAGATACATTCAGGGCAAGCCTTTAGTCCTCCCCTGACAGAACAAAAACTTTCCAGTGAGCTCTGGCTACCCTACTTACCGCCAGGAATACAACACGAGGTTATTATAGCCGTGGTATTTTGTAGGGTGAAGGTACTACCCCAGAAGGTCTCTTCAATTGGGACGGGAATACCGTCGTGTCATACCTCGTGTATGTTGTATAAGTTAGTTAGTTTTTTTTTAAGTTTGCAATATTAATGTTAATAATAATAATAATATCATTTTATTGATGGCAACAGGGCCCAATTTGTTAGTAACAATATTTGTCTTACATCTATGGTTAGCAATTTAGCATACAAAATGTCGTAATAAATATTTATAAATCTAAAATCAAGTAGACCAAGTACTCTAATACATACTAGTAAGATAAAAATAAATACCAATGTAAGCACTATCTAAATAGTTTTATAATATATTTATGTAATTGATAATATTTAGTGGTTTTAATTACATCAAAAGAACTGGATAAAATTATATGGTATTATATAAAAATGTGGATTTATAATTCTAACGGGTATTTAATTAGGTAGTAAATATCGATATACGATTTAATTAATATAAATTGAACATAACCCGTTCAATAAACTAATAAGTACAAGAAATAACAGTTTTTTTATATCAGTAACAAACTATTGACTTAATGAGATCAACTACGTCTTAAGGTGAAACCACACTTTGTAATCTGATAATTGATATTGGCGTTATTCGACAGCATACGATGAATGAATGGAGGGTTCATTTGTCTATATATTTACTTTATTTAGTAAATATGTAACGCAGAAATCCAAGTTTTTGTTTATTTACACAAATTAATGGAGATAAATTAATCGTTAATGCAAAGCCATAGCTAGTAATATTATAATACTTGGTAAAATAGATATATTATTTATTTATTTATTTCTCACCTTTAAAAATAATATATAAATAATGATTTACATTGCATTTAGAAACCACTGAGGTCTGAGAAAACAATCAGGAGCTCAAGGATAGATTCTTATAATATTGTTATTTTATTAATTGGGGACAAAAAAAGTCACATAATATTATAAACGTCAAAGACCAGTACAATCTTTCTCATAATATTTTAATGAAAAATATGTGTTTAATTATTAATATTGACCTTATGTGCCAAATTGTCTTGCTACCTAACATGTAACAAAGTGTGGTTCCGCCTTAACATTGGCAAGTACGTACTTACATAAAACAAACAAAGTGTCAACTATCGTGATAGTGTAACAATTCATAGGGTGCGACCGATACGGTATTATGCTAGTTGGGAACAATCAAGAGGCTGGTACAAGTATGGGTGGTACAAGTAACAAAAGTTAGCGACTCGAAAGTTATTATAACTCACTTGTTGTTTATACATTTTTAACTTGCAATAATTGAAGTTTTGTTTTTTATTTGTTTTGTATTCGATGATGCCCACTGGTCTGCATGGTGTAGTTTTTCGTTTACGTTCCGGAAATCTTTCTGCAAAAAACTACCTACATTGTAAAGTCTTGTTTCTTTGTAAAAAAATCTACTATCAACATTTGATCGTGATCGTGATTTCAAATTAATCCAATATTTTGAAGTGCTTCAAAATCGAATTCCAAACATGTTGAGTTAAAATGAAAATCTACTTATTCATTGATATTAGGTACATACGTATCCCAATAATATGTTAATAATGCCCTGAAGTTAACAGGCCCAAGTTGCAGTTCATATTAAAATAGTATTTGGTGCATTAATTATGAAGCTATTATTGATAACGACTGGCTAAATTTGCATACATACATACATATAATCACGCCTTTATTAACGGAGGGCTAGACAGATGTGAATTAACACCCACATATCACAAGTCACTGAATTCGATACTACGTAAGGTAAGCCTATTGCCGTCTTTCGGGCACCATTGTTGACTCAAGCCATGCATTTGAGGCCGAGTCTGGGCTGTATATATCTGTCTGATGTTAAACAGCCCTATCCCTTAATCGCTTTGTATGACACCGCATGGCAAGAGATGGGGTGGTCCAAATTCTACTCTGCCGGGAACTTTAACTTGGCGCTTATTGCTTAGGACACACGCCGCAAAGGTCGCATTCTTCGATGCCAGGTGCAAGACGCGTTCTCCAACGATTTATGCTTCACTATCCGAACAGACCCTGTGGGAACGATTTTAATAAGAATTCTTGCACACTTCAACACATACTTGCTTCACCATACAAGTTATCTTGAATGTTATGAGCTGCCAAACCGTTACAATTTTCATACAAACACCATTACCGCGTAAGTCATTTTGACGACGTTTTTTAACACCATACTATATTTGGGTTTCTATAAAAGCAAAAAGTCAAAATTAGGAGAAACAAATTAAGTTAATTTAAAGCAGGGTTGCATTGAATAATTTTGTATGCAATAATTTTTTGAAAAAAATAAGCAATATCTGTGTGATAAAATATAATTTTACCAGTGTGCCTAGATATTTTAATGCTAACTTCGACATTATTTGATAATGGCGTCGTAGTGTGAAATGTGTTTCAAATAGCTATTTGGAGCATTTTAGAGTCATGTTTAACGTTCATTTATATCAAGCCAAACATTATGTATCGTGTTTCTATCTTCACACCTCACTTGACGGATTAGTCTACTGTATGAATGTCATTCGCTAAATAGCTTGATATAAATATGTTTAAAAATGTTGCGTGCTTACCGGCATAGTAGAATTTGGACCACCTAGTCTCTTCCCATGTGGTGTCGTACAAGGCGACTAAGGGATAGGGCTGTATAACATCAGACAGATATATACAAACCAGATTCAGCCTCAGATGCATGCCTCGAGTCAACAATATTGCCCGAAATACGGCAATAGGCTCACCCCCTATTACGTGGGACCGAATACAATTATTGGTGAAATGTGGGTGATAATTCACTTCTGCCTAACCCTCCGGGGATAAAGGTGTGATTACATGTATGTATGTATGTTAAAAATGTTAAAACGACTGTAATCCCGATTAAGTATAAACTTTTAAATTTCATAGTACAAAGTACAATGGTAATCAAATATTAATAAACAAACATTGCACATATAATTGAGATTTTAAATAACAAATATTTATTTCATGAACTTTAAAATTGAACTATCTTTTATTCTAAAACACGTAACTATATCCTAGAATTTATTATTTTATCAAGTTAATTAATTATCTCAACTATAGATTTCAAAATATTGGCGACAGGAAGGCAGTTACTCTTTTTTGATGTGCAAAATCACCTCGGATATGGAGGGAGGTTATGTCGGACTTGAACAGATTAAAACGCAACCCGGCCGACCTAGGACCATTTCTTTCGATCTTTTTTTTATTTTTTTATTACATAGGACGCGCCAACTTGACTTCACCTCGCCTGTTGGTAAGCTAAAGGCAAAGTCTCAGGAAAGAGGGTCACCATTACAGACACTAAGTGTTGTGCTTTTTCACGCCCCGCTTAAAGGCCCCTGGACTGTAGGAAGAAGGAAACACGTGGCCCTCCTTGAGTGTCCGTATGGCGTAGAGTAGAGTTTCCATTATATTGTGCGAAGTTCTAATACTTCTTCTACAGTAAAAAAAAGACTAAGTAACGCCTTTTACACCGGCTATCCCTCGGTAAAAGTAACCCATCCGCTTCGACGATTACCCGGAATAAAGACAGAAACATATTTTTCTACTACAGATTCTTGGATGAAATTTTAAAGCATTTAGTATGTTAACTAAAGATTTGAATAGTTAGCATACTAAATGCTTTAAAATTTCATTCAATAGTTTGGGAGGAGTCCTCAAAAATCAATGTTTAAAAATGAATGTAACATCATTCATTGGTGCCTATAGTTCGTATGAGTATCGGCAGATGGTTTTTTTTTTATACCACTTAGGTGGCAGACAAGCGCACGGCCCACCTGATAGAAAGTGGTTACTGTCGCCTATGGACGTTTGTAACACCAGAGAAGCCACACTCGCACTGCCGATCCAGTAAGCACAGAGTTTCTGTGCCGTCAGGGTAGGGGAGGGCGGGAGGTACTGCCCCAGTCGGACTGCTCAATTGGGCGGAAATACCGCCGTGTCCTACCTCCTCATGGCTCCCACTGTTGCCGTAAGACGGATATTATATAGGAATATTTGGATTGCTTCAGGCAAGGTTCTGTGGATCAGTGGTCAGAGCATTCTCTCTGTAAGGTAAAGATCGTAGGTTCGAATACCACCAGAACTGATTTAATTTTTTTCCTATCTTATCGATTTGCTATAGATTCTGTTGTTATAATAACACAAACAGACACTTCAACTTTATTTATTTGTACAGATATCTTCATAGATTTCACAGAAATACCTCTTTATATCTCGTTAATCTCTTGAATAGAGATTTTTATCTCATCCACAATCGTCTCGTGTACCACATTCTTTAGTTCCAAAAGAATACAAGCTGCGGTGTGAGGAATGCAATCTTAATCTTATCAATACAGTGTAATATAATAGATTGTGTTATATTCTTAGAAGTGTTAGATACGAAGATAAAATAACATAAAAAGAGCTAATTAGAGATGCTTACTGTCTTGACTAAAAAAATTGAAAGAGATAATTGTATACTTTTCTATAATTATAATAAACTAGCTGAACCGCCCCGGCTTTGCCCCTGGCATAATTTGAAAACTCGTATCACCCCTATAAGTTATAATTACCTACTTTTTAAATTTTCTAATTATGTGTGGGAATCTGCCGTATTTGTTGATATTTATGATTACTGCTTGGTTCCGTTGAGTCGTAGCGTAAAGATATATAGCTTTAAACCTTCCATGATAAACGGGCTATTCTACACCAAAAAGAGTTTTAATTCGAGCCAGTAGTTCTTGAGATTAGCACGTTCAATCAAACACACAAAAAGACTTCAGCATTATAATATTTGTATAGATTCAATTAACTGGGTTTATTAAATTAATAATTATTGGCTTTATTCATTTTTATTCAGACAATTTTACTAATCAGTAATAATAAATTATTTAACAATGATAAAATGTGACTCGTACCGATTTATTTCATACCAATACTTTGTTTTTTTTTATACCACTTTGGTGGCAGACGAGCACATGGCCCACCTAATGGAAAGTGGTTACCGTGGCCTACGGACGTGTGTAACACCAGCAGAGGAGCCACACTCGCGCTGCCGACCCTGTAAGCACAGAGTTTCTGCGCCGTCAGTGTAGAAGACAAAGCCGGACAAGCTTCTGGTTTTCACACTGACAGCACATATTCTCCAGTGAGCTCTGGCTACTCTACTCACCGCTGGGAACACAACACGAGGTTATTATGACCGTGGTAATCTGTATGGCGGAGGTACTTCCCCAGTCGGACTGCTCAATTCGGCGGAAATACCGCCGTGTCCTACCTCCTCATGGCTCCCACTGTTGCCGTAAGACGGATATTATATAGGAATATTTGGATTGCTTCAGGCGAGGTTCTGTGGCTCAGTGGTCAGAGCATTCTCTCTGTAAGGTAAAGATCGTAGGTTCGAATCCCACCTGAACTGATTTAATTTTTTTCCTATCTTATCGATTTGCTATAGATTCTGTTGTTATAATAACACAAACAGACACTTCAGCTTCATTTATTTGTAAAGATATCTACATTGATTTCACAGAAATACCTCTTTATATCAAAAATATCAAAAAACAAACTGAAAATGGTTTGTTTTTTTTCAAAATACGATGTACAACCCTTTCTGCAACCCCAAATGCTTCAAAGACGATTTTCATTTATTTTTTATCGGTAGATTAAATCAATCAATCAGCCTGCCGCAGTTCACTGCTGGACATAGGCCTCTCCCAATGTGACAGAGAACTAAAGTTACCGACATAGGCCACAGAATAAGCAAGTTGAAGTGGCAGTGGGCTGGCCACGTTTGCCGAAGGACCGATGGCCGTTGGAGCAAACGAGTCCTACAGTGGAGATCGGTAGATTACGCTGAATTCATTCTTGGATGAACTCAGGATCAGAGCCGTTAGTGAAACTACTATAAAATTAAGCTATTTGACTATTACAAAACTACGTAAACTGATTTGACTTCACAATCAAGCACCCAATTGCCCAATATAGATGCAGGTGTATGAAAGGTGAATGGTTATAGAGGAAACTTGTAAAGTATGTGAGATGAGGAGGAAATGACAGCTGTTATTCTATCTCTGGAGAGAACTGTGCGTTTGCATTTAACAGCAGTTTAATTGAAGGCCGCAAAAAACTTAATTGCAGGATACCTCCTGCCGTACCATGCCATTTGAGCAGTCAAACTGTGAAGTACCTCCGCCCTACAGAATACCACGGTCATAATAACCTCGTGTTGTGTTCCCGGCGGTAAGTAGGGTAGTCAGAGCAGAATGAAGAGTTTTTGTGTTGTCAGTGGGAAGATCAAAGGCTTGTCCTGCTTTGTCTTCTACACTGACAACACAGAAACTCTCTATTCTTACAGGGTCGGCAGCACGAGTGTGATTCCCTTCGTGTTGCACACGTCCGTAGGCTACGGTAACCACTTTTCATCAGGTGTACCGTATGCTTGTTTGCGACCTAAGTTATATAAAACTAAATAACATTGTAAATTCAATATCAATGGCTTCATTTCGATATATTTTGTGAAGTGACTGCCTTGACCTCCACAACCTACTAGCGATATTATAGAGCTGCAGTTTGACGGACACATGAAGAAATAAGCGGACTCTAAACTCAGTACGGGACTAACGTAAAGATGATGATGAATAAATGAGAAAATATAAGAACTGATGAAGCTAAAGTAAAATAAACGAAAAGAAAAAACAAAATTCAAGGATCGTATACCAGGTTAGAAAAACATCAGACATCCTTTTAAAAATAGACTGCTGTAAAACAACCTAATGATATATAGACTAACTGCACTGACAGAGAGCTTAGAGCAATCAATTTTGATGTACAGTCGCCGTCGAAAGTAGCTTAGAGTTAAATAATGTGTTACATTCTCAGTTACCTTAACTAGCTCTAAAACAGTCTCTAAAATAGTAGACAAATCATGAAAACTAAATTTAAACTGGTCGTCTGAAGATTACAATGTGTTTGTATTTTAAACAATTATCTTATGTGGGTATTAAAACAAGGTATATGCAGAACATTGATGATCAAAGTTACGCTAATTCGCCTCACTTATCGCAAGCACGAGTGCAACAGAACACGATGATCTATTTATTGCCCATAGCTATTGCTCGCCGCTCCACCTCCATGGAACTTATACCGGGTATATTTTTATACCCATAATAAGTCAGTTATTCTTCCAGATCTTACTATTTAGGTATATCTGTACCAAATTTCAGTCCAATTTGTTAATTCTATTTAGCTTGATAAAGCATCAAATATCCAAACATTTATACAAACTTTCGTACATATTACTTTAATAAGATTTCAATGTAAATATCGTTTATAATTTGGTCAGTGTGTGCCTTTTCTGAGGCCAACTGTACCTCTTTTATTGCAAGGTTTTGTCGCATTGCAGTCACATCATCCTATAACAGTATTTTCTCAGCTCCCACCCCGTAAAATTCGAGTGTCATAGCCGTGGATGAAACACTGTTTATACCGATCCCTGGTGTACAATATCCCATGCGCAACAGGGCAAGCGTTAAATATACACCGGGGGGTGCGGGTTGGGTAACCTCCACGTTGGCTTACCTGTTTCTTTTCCCTCTGGACCGCGGTCCTGGGGAACGGAAGCGGGGAGGCTGGTGCACCCTGGACGACGGTTAGTAGACTCTGACTCCAAGGGGAAGGAGCTCTGTTAGCCGTCGACAAATAACCCGACAAGCCCTTTTTTAGGGCTAGCTGACCCTGAGGGGGTCGTGGTATGGCGGACCTGCAAGGCCCGCGGGAAGGGATTCGTAGAATCCCTTCCATCCCAAACAGCCCTTTTTAGGGCTAGCCTGTCGCTCCCGGTATCCCTCTGCTTTCAGAGGGGACATGGGGGCGACACAAGGATCCATGGGATCCAGGGACGGGCCGGCCTACTGCTCGCGCAGAGGCTGGCAGGCATTCGTGCCACCGTCGGTGTTGGGAGAGTTGGCTGCTCTCCCGCGTCGCGTAGCCTCCGAATGATCGACAACGACCTGAGTGCTAGCCACACTCGGGAAGCCGTGATTTTGGAGAACGTGGGGCTTGCCTTAATTGGCCGGCCCGCGACAAGGAAAAGTCTATAAAACCCGACAGCGAAGTCGCTTAAAACCTGTGGATACCTGGGGAACTCCACAGTATGTACCCCGCTTCCTGGAATGAGCGTCACCCAGGAAGTGTAGTTTAAATCGCGTCACACTCGTGGGACTGGATATGGATAAATTTAAACATACTTCTAAACCCAAACCTAGTGAAATAGTCTGCGCGGAGGTCGCGCAGCACCACGACGCGGAGGTCGCGTCCCAAACCGCGGTGTCGGAGGAATTCGACACCGCCACGGAGAGGAGTAGGGCGAACAGCCTGGTGGGCCTACAGACCCGGAAATCTGTACGGCGGAAGAGGAGATTCAGGAAGAAGTCTCTTCCTCCTCCTTCCCCTCCACCACAGAAGACGGAGTCGGACTTGGAGCTCACCTTGACCGACTCCTCTTCCACCAGCAGCAGTCACGACGGTGACGAGACGCTGCATCCACCACCGCCGAAGCTGCTAGCGGTCAGCCGCACGCAGCTGCAGCGTGGTGATGGCCTCAGGGCCCCGGAGGATGTGGAAGCGCCGCCGAGTTCCTCCACCTCGGCGGCGTCCTTACCCTTGCCTCGCGCCGACAGTATATCTAAGGAGGTGATAGAAGCCCTAGAAGGTTGGGCCGGGGCCCGCACCGATTCTCCGACGCCGGAGGAGCACCGGGTCACGCAGGCGACGACGCGGCTTGTCGAGCTGTTCGACCTCCTGAAGGCGGAGTTAGCCGAGTTGCAGCTCGACAGGGCTCATTTGGGCAGGAGGCACCTGGAGCTCCTGGAGAGCAATGAGCGGATGGCGGCCGATTACCGCAAGGAGATGGGGAGGATGGCGGCCGATCTGGCGAGCCTCCAAGCGGTCGTCGCTGGGCTGCCGGCGGAGCGCGTTACGCGGTCGGCGCGGCGGCGACTGGTGGCGCAGCCGACGCCGCCGGCGCATCCGCTATTGCCCGTGCGATCGAGGTCGCCACTGCGGCCGGAGCCGCTGTTGCAGCCGACGCCGTCGGGACGGCCGGCGCGGCCGCTGTTGCCCGTGCGGTCGAGGTCACCGCTGCGGCCGGAGCCTCTAGCGCCGTCGGAGTCGCCGCGGCCGGAGCCACCGAAGTCGCCGGCCCGACCAGCTCGGCAGGAGTCGCCGGTGCTGCGGCCGGCTCGGCCTGCGGACCCGTTGGCGCTCTGCATGGCGGCAATAACTGCCATGGAGAAGCGCCAGGAGGAGGCGCTGGCGGAGCAGCGGGCGTGGCGGGTGGCGCAGGAGGAGCGCACCCGGAGCTGGCTGGAGTCCATAATGGACTCCAGCCGCCGACCGCCCCTGGCGGCTCCGGCCGGATATGCCGGGGCGGTTAAGAGGGGCCCCACCTGTCCGGTAGTGGCGGGGTCCCCGCAGGGGTCGGCCAGCAGCCCGTCCGCTGCGTTTGCCGCCCCTGCCGCTCCACCCGCTCGGGCGGCTCTCACTGCGGGGGCTGGGAGCCCCCCCCAGGATGCGCAAGTCGCCCGGCCCAGGGGAAGGGGGAAGGGGAAGGGCAAGGGGAAGAAGTCCCCAGCCCTAGCCCCGGCCCCAGCTCTGGCCCGAACTTCGGCGGGTATAGCCGCCACGAGCTCCTCGCCGGAGGGGGGCTGGGAGGTTGCCGGCGCCTCCAAAAAGCGGCGCAAGGCGAACCGAAAGGCAGCCAAAAAGGCCAGGAGGGCTGAGGCTGCTGCGAGGGGAGTGCCGGGGAGGCTGCGCGTCCCCCGCTCAACCGCCGTCGTCCTTACGATGACGGCGGAGGCGGCGGATAGGGGCGTGCAGTACGCCCAAATTGTCACGCAGGCGAGAGCCTGCGTTGACATGAAGGCCCTCGACATGCCGGGCCCCATCCGGGTGAAACCCACTCGGACGGGTGCTCGGCTTCTCGAGATCCCAGGCGCTTCGAGCGGTCCCCAGGCTGATGCCCTAGCGGCTAAGCTTAGGGAGACGCTTGACGCAGCCGACGTCCGGGTGTCCAGGCCCAACAAGTGCGCAGAACTGCGCATTTCGGACCTGGACGACTCCATCACGGCGGAGCAAATCCGCCTCACCGTGGCGGAGGCCGGGGGCTGCCCCCTAGATACGGTTAAGGTCGGAGCGATCCGCTTCGGCCGCCGTGGACTGGGGGCGGCAGTTGTCGGCTGCCCCATCGCAGCAGCCAAAAAGGCTGCCGACCGGGGGTTCCTCGCCGTTGGAGGCGTGGTGCGGGTGCAGGTCCGGCTCCTGCAGGCTCGACCGACTAGGTGCTATAGGTGCCTGTCGGTCGGCCACGTGGGGGTGCAGTGCACGGCGGCGGTGACGGTCGGTGACCGCTGCTTCCGCTGTGGCCAACCCGGCCATACGGCCGGTGGATGCGAAGCTCCGCTGCACTGTTTTAGGTGTGCAGCGGGGGGCAAACCGGCCGACCATAGGGTTGGCAGCAAGGCCTGCACCGGGGGGGAGCCGAAGCCGCAAGGTGGGAGCTCCACCCAAAGTTCGCGGCGGGATGCGGAGATGGTTCCATAATGGATCCTCAGCTCCGCATCCTGCAGGCGAACGTGGGCCACGGTGCCGATGCTCAGGGTCTTCTGCTCCAGAGCATGGCACAGTGGTCCATACACGTCGCCGCTGTCGCCGATCCGTACACTCACCGGCCCCTTGGGCCAGCCTGGGTGGTCGACCTGGACGGGTCGGCGGCACTGGTGTACAACGCCGCTATGGGTGCCCCCCCCCCTGTTGTCGTGGCAAGGGAGCATGGCATCGTAGCGGCGCGTGTGGGGGAGATTGCGGTCGTGGCCGTCTATTTCACGCCGAGCCTACACCGACGCATAGGGGAGTACCGGCAGTCGCTGGAGCGACTGACTGACGTCGTCAACGCCTGTCATCCTCATCCGGTTCTTGTGCTCGGGGACTTCAACGCCTGGTCAGTGACCTGGGGGTCCCGGCACACGAACCCACGAGGTAGGGCTCTGGAGAGCTGGGCCGCTAATCACGGTCTAGTTCTCCAGAATCGCGGGGCCGAAGCCACGTTCGTGACCGCGGAGCGCAGTTCGATTATCGACCTATCGTTCGCAGGCGCTTCGCTGTCGCACAGTGTGCGGGACTGGCGTGTTGTTGTGGGGGAGGAGACACTGGCGGATCACCGATACGTTCGGTTTGATGTCTCCCCCCCCGCGGGTGATGCGCCGGTCATACCGGCCCCACGCGAGCCACGCTGGGTGCTTGGGAGACTGAATCGGGAGGTCCTCCTGGAGGCCGCCATCGTACAGGCCTGGGCCATTGCGCCGGACAGGCCTGTCGATATCGACGATGAGGCGGTGTGGTTCCGGGAGGCCATGACTCGTGTCTGCGATGCGGGTATGCCTAGGGCACCACCCTATAGTCCGAGGCGTCGGGTCTACTGGTGGTCTGCGGAGATCGCGAGGCTACGGCAAGCCTGCGTGATCGCGCACCGCCGGTGGACCAGACTCCGTAGGAGGCGTAGCCGAACCGCAGATACGGAGCCCCGAGTGGCGGAGCTTCATGTGGGATACAGGGAGGCCAGAGATGCCCTCCGAGCGGAGATTAAGCGGGCGAAAGCCGCGGCTTATAAAGAGCTCATGGAGACGCTGGAGCGGGACCCATGGGGGCGGCCTTACCTTATGGTAAGAGGAAAGCTGCGCCCCCGGGCCCCGCCGTTGACCCGGGTTCTCCAGCCAGCTCTGCTCGGTGGAGTGGTCGAGTCCCTGTTCCCGGCGCGAGCGGAACACGTTCCGCCGCAGATGACTCCGCCACCTCGGTCGCCTATGGCGCCCAGTGTGGTAGTTGACGACGAAGTCCCCGAGGTCACTTGGGTAGAACTGGAGCTGGCGGTGCGAAGGCTTAGAGCCAAGAAGAGCACCGCCCCGGGACCCGACGGCATTCCAGGCCGCGCGTGGGTCCTAGCTCTGGGAGAAGACGGTCTCGAACCCCGGCTGAGAGGGTTCCTCAGCGCATGCTTGGAGCGGGGCCAGTTTCCGAAGATGTGGAAGACGGGGAAACTGGTCCTCATCCGAAAGGAGGGTCGCCCGGCGAACGAACCGTCCGGCTACCGGCCCATTGTGTTGCTCGACGAGGTGGGCAAGCTCTTTGAAAGAGTTATTGCGAAGCGCCTCGTCGAGCACCTCTCTGGTAGGGGGCCGGACCTGGCGGATGCCCAATATGGCTTCCGCCGGTGGCGGTCCACCGTGGATGCCATCATGCGCGTGAGGACTTTGGCGGAGGAGGCAGTTGCCCGGGGTGAGGTGACGTTGGCGGTGTCCTTGGACATCTCCAACGCGTTCAACACCTTGCCCTGGAGTTGCATCAGGGAGGCACTCGTGTACCACGGTGTGCCTCTCTACCTCCGCCGCATAGTCGGGGCGTACCTGACGGAGAGAGCCGTCATCTACCCAAGTGCGACCGGCGTCGGTCGGCGTGAGATGTCGTGCGGTGTTCCACAGGGATCGGTTCTCGGGCCGCTACTGTGGAACATTGGATACGACTGGGTGCTTCGCGGTGAGCTTGCGGACGGCGCCGCCGTCACGTGCTATGCGGACGACACGCTAGTGACGGCGAGCGGGGCTACACACCGCGAAGCGATCCTGAGGGCCACGACCGCGGTTGCTCAGGTCGTGGAACGGATCCGGCGGCTGGGCCTTGAGGTGGCTTTGCATAAATCCGAGGCCATGTTCTTTCATGGACCTCGGCGCACGCCACCACCTGGTTCCAGTCTCACAGTGGGAGGCACTCTCATCGGCATCAAGCCCCAGATGAAATATCTGGGGCTCGTGCTCGACGGCCGGTGGGACTTCGGGAAGCACTTCCGAAGTCTGGGCCCCAAATTGGCGGGCACAGCCAACGCTCTGGCGCGGCTACTGCCCAACCTGAGGGGCCCGGAGGACTCCTGCAGGAGACTCTACGCGGGTGTCGTGCGGTCCATGGCCCTGTACGGGTGTCCCGTGTGGGCGGACACCCTGAGTGATCGGCACATGCTTCTGCTGCAGCGTCCGCAGCGGAAGTTGGCGTGCCGCATCATAAGGGGGTACCGCACGATATCCTTCAACGCGGCGAGTCTCCTCGCCGGATCCCCACCATGGATCCTGGAAGCGAGATGCCTTTCGGCGCTATACCGGTTCCGAAGGGCGGCGCGGGAGCGGGGTCACGATCCCGAGCCCGAAGAAATTCGGGCCGTGAGATCCCGGCTCCACAGGGAAATGGTGGCGGAATGGGAGAGACGACTTGGGCAACCAAGCGCAGGGCACGCCGTAGTAACGGCGGTAAGACCCATCATGGGGGAGTGGCTAGAGAGGCCACACGGCAGCCTCTCGTACCGTCTGACGCAGATGATCACCGAGCACGGATGCTTCGGAAAGTATCTGCGTCGGATGCAGAAAGAGCCAACGTCCGAGTGCCATCACTGCGACGCGAGCGAGGACTCAGGTCCGCACACGCTCACCGAGTGTCCGGCGTGGGAGACGCCGAGGCGGGAGCTTGTGGCGGCCCTGGGAGTGAGGGTTCTCACGCTCTCCACCTTGCTCGCGGCGATGGTTCGCTGCGCGGATGCGTGGGCGGCCGGCGCCTCCTTCTGCGAGCAAGTAATGCTCGTGAAGGAGGAGGCGGGGCGAGAGCGGCAGCGGGAGCGACGAAGGATCGCAAGACAAGCTGCCCGCGCACGAAGGCAACTCGGGCGTCGGAGGTCGATGAACGACCTCCGCCCCCCATGAGCGCCGGCCTGGGGGTGACAGGTGAAGCCGCCTGTCACCCTGGCAGAAGCAGGCCGCGGCGGTGGCGCGCGTGGCGCGCCTCCCCGTTTCCGGGGACGAGTTGGGGACTCTGTAGTCCCCACACCCGAGAAGAGGGCCATATCGTGAGAGATGGCCCTGGGTCGGCCGGGGTGCGAGGGATATGCCTGTCAACCTCACCTTCGGCAACCAAAACGACCCACAGGCGGCGTGCGTTTTAGTCGGTTCGAGTCCGACATAACCTCCTCCACCGGCTCCGGTGGGGAGGTATCCGTGGGGATTTTGCGCACGTAAAAAAAAAAAAAAAATATATACACCGGAATTGTAGCGATCGCTTAAATTGTGGGCCAATTTCACAGGAAAAAAACGTTTCACTAATCTGAGTTTTAACGTAAGTCTAATTGAATTAACTACCTATGACTAAGGCCTATTTTCTAGAATGGTACTGAGTTTTAGGATAAGATAAGATAATCTTTATTGTACACCAACACATTAAAGTACATATACGGACAACATTATAAAAATGTACAAATGGCGGCCTTATCGCTACAAGATCTCTTCCAGGCAACCTTTGGATGAAAATGTTTTTAATTGTCTTAACAATAATAACCCATGGGTAGTTACTAGTGTAGTCATAACTTTTATTTCTTTTTAAATCTCGATTAATCTGTGGACAGATTGTATATCTGTTAAATTGTTCTATACAATCAGATCTGACCTCAGACAAAATAAAGGCCTAAGTTAAACGATAGAACTCGGTGGTTGCGCCGATGTGGAAACTGTATTTTTTGACATGGAAACACACCCTTTCTATACCCATCTCCCCGCCC
The DNA here is from genome assembly GCA_963662185.1 of Eilema griseolum. NCBI lineage: Eukaryota > Metazoa > Arthropoda > Insecta > Lepidoptera > Erebidae > Eilema > Eilema griseolum. Next base: position 11,355,201 of record OY759255.1, read on the forward strand.
GCACTAACCATAGTGTAGTTCGTCCGTCCGCCATTTGTGAAATATAGACACGCAGTCTCGCTTTGAACTAGCCAGCGTAAAGGCGATCGCGCGCGCGCGTCTCTCAGAAATGAATAATATTTGTTGTATTTTAACCGCCTAATAGACCTTTACCGATCGGATGGTGCCTCTCGTGTGTTCCTCAAGGGATCTAGTGACGCTGACGGCAGCTCCTGAGCAAGGAAGAGAAGATCCGTGTACCGGCTGCGATGAAAAACACGTGGGTCGTGAAGGTTAGTGCATCCTCTCCTAATTTCTCGGGCTGCATTCACTGCCTGGATCGAATCCGCGGCAGCCCGGCCACCTGTCTTGTTTTGTGTGTAAAGTGTCAATAGAACAGTTATCTGCTTCCCCGCAATACAGTCCACTCGTACACGTTGGCCCACGCGCCACCATTTTTGGTCCGGATCGAGCCGGATTCTTAGCCGTAGTTCGTATTTTGTTATTATTCTAATGGGAATGAGCGCACCGCACCTAAGTGCCTGGTTATTTTAGTAGAAAACCCCGCATCCAGACACTTAGGCTTAGAATTTGTTGTCCGTTCGCCGCTGGCTCGCATTGTACCTACCTAATACATAAATAGGTTAGGTATCATATCAACACTTAATCGTAGTTCACAATTTTCGCATCGCACCTAAGTGCCTGGTTATTTTAGTAGAAAACCCCGCATCCAGACATTTAGGCTTAGATCTTAGGTATACTCAGACACCCTAGTGCATAGGCACAGTGTAATACCTAACGCATTTGGCTTTGTTTTGTTTTTTTCAATTACGTTGTTCTCGGCTCACGTCGTATTTGCCTAGTACCTGCGTGGGTAGACACGTGGCTGTGCCTACCTCGCTCGCATCTCATCCCAATTCATACGAAAGTATTTTAATTTGAATAGATATTACGCAATACTTAATCTCGGAAATAATAGTTGAATCTAGACAGCGACCATCGCGCAGGTGCGACCTTGTTGCTATGCGCGTTTGTTCAAGCGTGCATTCACAGTTGTAAGCACCTACCTACCTACATAGTTAACGCTCGCGCCGCCTCGCTGCTCTGTACCGCTAGGATTAAGTCATTTCATATTTAATTGTAAACATGTCCCCAAAGGTTGATAGGACCGGTAAGGTCCAATTGAAACTTTTAAACGCTAAAAAAGAAATGATTTACTCTCGCGTACAATCGATTTATGATAATGCACTTAAAACCTCTGATTTGGTCATCAGAGATTCGTTCTTGTGTTCTATAGAAAACTTAGATAGTCTACGCGCGGATTTCGAAACCTTAGTACATGACATCAACGTTTTAGAGTTGAATTTGAATCCCGATTACTCAGTGAGTTATCAGGCCTTGTCGTCGTTTGACGATTTGTATTGTCGTATCAAACGCGTCGCTAGGAGTTTGGAGAAACCGGCTGACCTACCCAACCCCACTCGCGACCGACCTAAGTTGCCACCAATTCAAATACCCGAATTTGATGGTAACATTCGCAATTGGTGTCTATTTATAGATAGTTTTGAGAATACAATAGATAAGAACGATTCGTTGACAGATCACGAAAAATTGCATTATCTCGTTGAAAAATTGACTGGTAAAGCTATAACCGTTTGCGCTGGAATTACGTTTAGTGCCGAGAATTATAATTTAATTTTAAATACTTTGAAAGCTAGGTATGAGGATAAAAGATCGGTAGCTAACGCCTATTTAGATCAGATGTTTGATTTGAAATCTATTACGGCATGTAACGATCAAAACTTAGAGAAATTTCTAGATACTTTCGCGTCAGCTGTTCGCGCCGTAAAGAACCTAAAGGTCGATGACCTCTGCGACTTCGTATTTTTGTATATGGGTTTAAGGAAATTAGATTCCGAAACCATTCGTTTGTTTGAGTCGGATCATCGCGGCAATAGGATTCCTAAGTTCGAAGACTTAGAAAGTTTTGTTCGCGAGCATATAAAGGTATTGCAACGCTCTTCATCGAAACATGAAGGCGCGAAGATAGTTGCTGGTTCTGCACGCAAAGTAGATGCGTCATCGAAGTCACTGAGGTCAACTCATACTTATGTTAGTACCGCACCAGCACGTGTACAGTCACCTGTTTGCTCTTTGTGTAGCACTCATCATTCGCAACTGTACAGGTGTCCTGGTTTTCTAAAATTGTCGCCTAGTGATCGTTATAAATTTGTTCGCGCTAATAATTTTTGTTTTAATTGTCTCGGTACTAAACACCGCGTTGTTTTATGTAATAGTAGAAATAGTTGTCGCAAATGTCAAGCGAGACACCACACTTTGCTTCATTTTGAGAATAGTAATGCCGCATCCAATGTGAGCACGGTTGGCTCGTCGAGCGGTGACACACGGCAGCCTGCGCCGCAGCCGCAGCCCGCGCTCGCGCGCGCTTCGGCCCGCCCGGTGACCGCCGCGGATGACGTCACCTTGTGTTCGTTCTCCGCTAGTGCTGCACTCACTACTGTGTGTCTTGCGACCGCTCGCGTTGTTATTGTTGATGCATTAGGTAAGCCGCGCATTGTTCGAGCGCTGTTAGATGGCGCTTCGCAAAGTAATTTTATTACTCAAGATTGTTGTCGGCGTCTTGGTTTCAATGTTGATAAGCGTTCAACCCGCTCAGTGGTGAAGGGTTTTGGAAGCTTACAGTCAGCTGTTCGTGGCACCGTTAAAACAAGGTTTAGATCTCGTTTTAATAATAATATTTGGTTTGACATGGATTCGCTCGTTATAGATAGAATAGCTGAACAGTTGCCTACCGACCCGGTTGACACGTCTTTATTAACGAAATTTAAAGATTTGCCTTTAGCAGATGAGACTTACGCTGTTCCTGGAGTCGTCGATATATTGATCGGCGCTTCGATTCTCCCGCACCTCCAGCTATCACGTAAGGTTCAAGGGGGACCGACGTACCCCGCTCCGCACGCCCTGGAAACAGTTCTGGGTTTTGTTATAATTGGTTCCGCACCCGCTTCTATAGATAGTTTTAGTCACTCGACTGCTTCGTTCTGTTGCACCGTCGAGCCGCCACTGGAGTCTACCATCCGCAAGTTTTCGCTCGGTGGCTCCCGTGTATCCGCTGAAAAACGTCTTTGTTTGGAACGAAAGATGCAGGCGTCCCCAAAGTCGAAGCGGGCCTATGATGAGGTTGTTAATGAATATTTAGATAAAGGTTACATCTCACCTGCGCCTACGGACACTGGCGGGACCCAGCCTTCGTACATTGTCCCGCACCGCGGAGTTATTAGAGAAGATAAGCTTACTACTAAAACTCCGCGTAGTTTTGGATGGCAGTGCTAAGACTAGCACTTCCGTGTCGCTTAATGACATTTTGTATTGTGGTCGGAATCTTTAAGGTAATTTATTTGACATAATTGTAAATTTTCGCATTAATATTAGTAGAATTTTAGCTTTTAGGACTCAACAGTCGCTTTGTGTTGGGCCCACTCTTCGCCCCATCGTTGGGACACATTCGTCGCTAATAGAGTGGCAGAATTCAATCTGAATTGGCGCCACATAATCTCTTTCACGTTGCTGGCACCGACAACCCAGCCGATTGTCTCTCTCGTGGATTGCTTCCTTCGCAAATTTTGGATCACCCGTTGTGGTTTGGTGGACCGTCCTGGATTCATGCCGCGTTAGATGGGTGGCCAGTTAGTCAATTCAATCCCACTACGGTTTCCGAACCACCCGAGGAGAAGAAGCACTCGCTTGTTGTATCGGTCCCACGTGAAGAGACCCTTATTTTGTTGTTGGCTAATCGCGTCTCGTCTTGGTCGAGACTGTTGCGTTGTGTTGTTTGTTCGCCTCTGCCCGCTGCCTAGCCAGCAGTAGGCACGAGCTCCAATCTAGGTTTATATTTTAGTTGTTATTTCCCAAACCTAGATTTAGATTAGACTTTAGATTTGTTTCGCATTTGTCGTTTCGAAGGTAACCCTTCAAGCCGGGGGGAATGGTTGCGCCGATGTGGAAACTGTATTTTTTGACATGGAAACACACCCTTTCTATACCCATCTCCCCGCCCGCACTAACCATAGTGTAGTTCGTCCGTCCGCCATTTGTGAAATATAGACACGCAGTCTCGCTTTGAACTAGCCAGCGTAAAGGCGATCGCGCGCGCGCGTCTCTCAGAAATGAATAATATTTGTTGTATTTTAACCGCCTAATAGACCTTTACCGATCGGATGGTGCCTCTCGTGTGTTCCTCAAGGGATCTAGTGACGCTGACGGCAGCTCCTGAGCAAGGAAGAGAAGATCCGTGTACCGGCTGCGATGAAAAACACGTGGGTCGTGAAGGTTAGTGCATCCTCTCCTAATTTCTCGGGCTGCATTCACTGCCTGGATCGAATCCGCGGCAGCCCGGCCACCTGTCTTGTTTTGTGTGTAAAGTGTCAATAGAACAGTTATCTGCTTCCCCGCAATACAGTCCACTCGTACACGTTGGCCCACGCGCCACCACTCGGCTTCGTTGAATAGATTATCTCTGGCAAAATTCGGCCCTAGTTTATTTTTAATTTTTTAAAGAGAACAAACTTCAGTACTTCACCAAGTGATTTATCATCACTATATAGTATTAAGTCGCTTTATCTGTTCATTGAAAAGGTCTACAGAAAACTCCATGATGGTATATGTCCATCTCTTATGGATATCCCACAATGAAATTTTTTTGTTAATTACTTTTTACGACAAATAATGGCTAATTATTGAATCGAATTAAGTGATTTTAACCAATACAGCATTAATCCTTATCCAATTACATACCTTAAATACATTGTTGATTTTATATAGATATATATGTCCCTTTACAGCATATGATTTGAATGAATATTTTCGAAGATATTACCGGTGGATACAACGTTCACAGTTTTTCTGTAGTGTATTTAGTATCAGCATTGCACTCGTGTGAAGCCAGCGCGGATCGCTATTTGTTAACAAACCAAACATATTATTGAACCCAACATAGTATTAAACATGAATGAGAATACCTTTTAATTAACTTAATAAAACAAAACACAATTGAATATTATGACTACCAGACGCGTAATTTAAATTTAAGATTTAAGAGTCTAATATTTAAATTGCTATAAGTAGCATCTTAGCAGGCTATGGGGAAAACTGGTAACCAATAGGGAGCAGGTGCTACGCACGGATGTGTACCGTTCGCTTACCACGTATGTTACAGTTTAAATGAAATAAAATAGGGTATTTTGTAATATTACTAAGTGACATTGGTTAGTGGAAAATTGGTAATAGATATCAACTTTAATGGAGGCAGGACACGACTGTATTTCCGTCCAACAGAATACCGCGGCCATAAATACTTCGTGTTGTGTTCCCGGCGGTTAGTAACCAGAGCTCACTAAAGGTTTATTTGCTATCAGTAGGGAAACCAAAGGCTTGTCCTGCATTGTCTTCTACACAGACGGCAAAGAAACTTTCTCTGTTATAGGATCGGTAGCGCGAGTGTGACTCCTCGCGCATTGCACACGTCCATAGGCCACGGTAACACTTTCCATTAGGTGAGCTTGTCTACAACCTAAAAGGTATAAAAACTACTTTGGCCGTCTGAGCCTTGGCCGAACTCATATTTGTCGTAGCTGATTAATTTATCACAAATTACTAATTAAATGTATTTATGTAATATACCAAAAGGTAATAAGTAAAATAGAGTGTACAAATAAATAATAACTAGCACTTTTTTCGTACCTTTTTTGTACAGTACAATTTACCTTATGTTTGGTATTTTGGGTGGTACAAGTAATAATGAGGAACTTAATAATACTTTATGTAATGCCTCTTATAGTTACAGTAAATCCAAAAAGCAAGAGTATTTTTAATAACTTTTAAACCATCGCGTTCCATGATATACAATAAATGTTAACGAGAATTAAAGCGATCATGGTATATGTACACACCTACATAGCTTTGATTTGCCTGACATTTCGACCAGGGTACACCGGCAACTGTGGTCACAGACTGACTGGGTACTTTTGTACCACTCTGTAGATATGTCTTATTTATTTTAAGGCAGACCAAAAACTTTACATACATACATATAGTCATGCCTTTATCACCAGTGGGTTAAGCAGAGGTGAATTAACCCCCACATTTCATCAATCACTGAATACGGTTTCACGTAATAGGGGGTGAGCCTATGGACGTCTTCCGGGCACTATTGATGACTCAAGCCATGCATTTACGACTGAGTCTGGGCTATATATATCTGTCTGATGTTAAACAGCCGTATCCCTTAGTCGCCTTCTACCTACGACACCACATGAGAAGAGATAGGGTGGTCCAAATTGTACTTTGCCGGGAATGCTTTGTTATATTTAATTTATATTAATGATGTTTCATGAACTATTCCATTACTAAAATGATTCGTGTGAACATAAATGAACTTGACATTTTCTAGAAAACCCTATTCTCCGCTTCGCATGCAACGCTTACTGAGCTTCTTATACATGGTGTAGAAAATCAATTCAGTACATCGTAAAACTTGTGTTCGCACGATAACGTCTCTCGGTTCGTAAGGCCACACCTGTTATGATTTTTATACAAAGTAAATTACGCAAGGACACTTTTTATACAATATAAAAGGGATGAGGGCATTTTTATGCCGTACTCTTCTAATAAAATTGTGGTTTTATTTTTCCTTTTTTTTACTCTCGCATTGTTTAAGAATGGTTTGCTAGTGCTTTAGGCTTTGGTCTATTTTTTATTTTAAACCATCTCTGTTTAAAACAGTATGTAGCACTAGTATTGTAATAGTTATTATAATACATATATATATTGCTTGCCATGAAGATGAATACAGTATACAAAAGTTATAATCCTGAAATGTACAAAAATTTATTATCGAACTATGGGAATATCTAACATGAAACCTGCAGTTCCGGGTTCTTTGAGCTGGTCGTGAAAAAGCATTATGATGAGGCCGTCAAGCTGAGTGTCACCATTGTAACATGGTATAATGTAAGTTTGTAATGGTGACCCTTTTGTCGGAGACTTTGCTTTTAGCCTACCATCAAGGGAGGTAAAATCTAATTGACGTGTCCTACTTACAAAATATTCACTGGTAAATAAAACAGGCAATTACATGTATATAACTTCTTCACTAATTTTGAAATTAAATACCTACGTCAAACGTAGTGCATATGCAAACACTACCGAAGTAAGACACAGTAAGTGTATGTACTACTAATCTGAATGACCGATCTCAAATCATACAAGACATTGAAAGCATAAACTATTATTTATTTAACTGTAAGCATCAAAACATGAAATCAAAAATCATCACCCTGTAATTTCCAGCGCTGCAATCTATCGATAATTGATAAGGTCGTCTCTCTCGCACTCTGGTTTATTGAACCCAAAGAAAAAGTCCCCGCACGCAACAGTCAATATAATTAGAACTATAATGGCTTGCACACCACGCAGCCTCAACACTCCTCTTACGATACACACTGTTCGAAGATACCACATTACAATGAACTCTGACTGCATACATCGCAAAGAGTTATAGGGATCTTGTATTTTTAGCGGATGGTGGGGCAACTTTTTTCACTGGTTGCATCAGGCTTAGAAATAGCAAAGGAAATGCCTTTTCCTTTGTGACTTATAAGATTAGAGATAAAATCGAATTTATAAAAAACATGCGGCCTGGGTCCCGGTTTCAGTCGGTAATAAATTCGTAAAAAATATTTAACCCAAATTATATTATTTATTTATTTTAAATTTCAAATTCTTTATTTCTCAAAAGAGTGCAACGTAATTATATCTTCTTGATGGTAAATTTAGCTTAAAACTAAGTTTACCATCGCTTTCTAGGCGCTAGTGGAGAAGAACAAATTCCACTGCGGCATTTTCGAGACGTCAGCTTATAAATAGTGATTTCTTAAGACTAAATATGGACGAATGTATATTTAAATCTCGTATCAAGATAATTAAAGGCATATTAGTATGAAAGAACCTTATAATAAAATAAATAACATAAGTAAACTTAAAATAATTGTAGGAAGTTGTGTTCCCGGCGGCGAGTAGGGTAGTCAGAGCTCACTGGATAGTTTTTGTGTTGTCAGTGGGAAGACCAAAGACTTGTCCTGATTTTGTGTTCTGCACTGAAGGCACAGAAAATCTCTGTTATCACAGGGTCGGCAGCACGGGTGTGACTCCCTTGGTGTTACACACGTTCATAGGTCACGGTAACCTCTTTCCATCAGGTGGGCCGTGTGCTTGTCAGCCACCTAAGTTTGATATGATGTATATATAATAATATACGGGATTCGTTGACGTACACTAACCGCGGTAGCCTAGTGGTATGGGTAATGGACTGCTGAGACGAGGTCTCGGACACACACCAATGACTTTTCGATGCTTTTCGACGTTATGTGTGTATTTATAGCAGGTTTATAAGTGCCCGGTTAATGGCAATAGACTCGCCACCTATTACATTGGGACCTAAACATAAACTGGTGAAATATGGGTGCTAGCACCTATGCCTACCCCTTCGGGGACATAGGCGTGAGTTTATGTTAAGTTTATTGTATTCAGAAGCTCAACCTAATACTCTCACAGGCCAGTCAGGTACGGGCGACTCCATCTTGTTAGAGAGGACCCTTCTTATTATTGGCGAGACATGAAGGCGTCACTGTGCTCCTCTTATACGTTGAAAGAATTCGCTTCTATTCTAATATATAATTGTAAAGAGGCCGTGGAAGAATACTTGAATTTTATACTAACGATACTGCATACATACATATAATCACGCCTTCATCCCTGGAGGGTTATGCAGAAGTGAATTAATACCCACATTTCACCAATCATTGTATTCGGTCCCACGTAATAGGGGGTGACCCTATTGCCGTATTCCGGGCACTATTGTTGACTCGAGCCATGATCTGGGCTTTATATATTCGTCTAATATTAAACAGCCCTATCCCTTAGTCGCCTAGTACGACACCGCATAGGAAGAGATGGGGTGGCCCTAACGATACAGAACATAGAAATATTTTTACAAGCTTAAAATCTACATTTGTTCGAAAGCAATTTGTGGTCAAAAGTTACAAAAACTGACATCCAAGCCATAGACATGTAATTTATTATCTTGAAAAAAAAAAGAACTAAAACATAGCTGTACCACCACAAAATTTAAATAAAGAAAGAAACAAAAGGTTAGAACAACAATATAATAAGATATTGAATATAAAGGGCCGTTCAAGTATTATTATAAGTAGATATGTTACGATCATTTAACCCCACCTCCCCCTTTTCAGTAAAAGCAAGCATAACTCTTACCCCCCCCCCCTCATTGATACCCATATGCATGTTTGTTTTTTAAGGAAATGTATGGGTGATGCATGCTATATGTGTAACAATGTATTTTTTTATCTAGACTATTTTTTTTAACATTATCTAGACCCCCCACACCCATGTCATCAAAAAAAGCAATCCAAAGGACACCCCCACCCCCCCCCCCCCCGCCCCCTTAGTGCATGCGTAATATTTGAACGGCCCCTAACTCAAATTCTCATTCAGTTAACCTGTACTTAGGCGATATAAAAAAGGAATTCTATCAATGAATTTTTTAGATAGCTGATTAAATTACTATTGTAATGTTATTTATTTAATTTCCAAGACATAATTTAAGTTTAGTATCATTGTAGAGCCGGGGCGGGAGCGGCAGCGGGAGTGACGAAGGATCGCAAGCCAAGCTGCCCGCGTACGAAGGCAACTCGGGCGTCGGAGGTCGATGAACGACCTGCGCCCCCCATGAGCACCGAGCGCCGGCCGGGGGGTGACAGGTGGAGCCGCCTGTCACCCTGGCAGAAGCAGGCCGCGGCGGTGGCGCCTTCCTTTTTCCGGGGACGAGTTGGGGACTCTGTAGTCCCCACACCCGAGAAGAGGGCCAGATCGTGAGAGATGGCCCTGGGTCGGGAGGGGTGCGAGGGATATGCCTGTCAACCTCACCTTCGGCAACACGGGCGGCGTGCGTTTTAGTCGGTTCGAGTTCGACATAACCTCCTCCACCGGCTCCGGTGGGGAGGTATACGTGGGGATTTTCCGCACGTAAAAAAAAAAAGTATCATTGGAGATCTCAATACATATTCTATCTACAATCTGGTCTATAATTAGTTGTTAATTAGAGAGTTTAGAATAAAATCAAGTATTAAAGCCAAAACTATTCCTATCTTAACTTCTGAGTACGTTCCCGTAGAATCACCATCAAAGACCATAAATACGTGGCAAGATCTAACCTTCCGTTATCTCAATACCGGTATGATGTCATAAGGGATATCCTCTAACGATAGATGGACCGGGAAATGACGCTGATGCCAGCAATAATGAGAGAGTTTATTGATATAGGTCTATGCTATGATCTGTGTAGTATAAAGATGCAGTGGCGAAGGGTTCGCGTAAATAATATGGTTTATATCGGCCCCTTTTTAGTGCAGACTGCGTCAAAAGTAAATTATAGATTTTCTGAAGTTAATAATAAAAAATATATTTTTAAAGAAACCACTGAGAAGTTGTACAGTGTTTTCGCTGATATACAAATGTCTTTGCTTAAAAACTAATGATATGAACAGCCCAATGATGTCGTAGACCACGTACCATATCACGTAGGTGGCAGACAGGCACATGGCCTATTTGATGGGTTGTGGTAACCGTGGCCTATGGACGTGTGCAACACCAAGGGCGTTACACTGGCGCCGCTTGTAGAAATCTTCTAATGCCTCTCTTGAAGAACCCCATATACCCCAATTACGATGGTCTACTGATTTAAAGCAAAGATGCGATTTTTGTGATTTTGATGTCATTTTTCATGATGTACAAAAAATATCGTTTCAATTTACAATTGCGATACTTTTTACTAAGTACTGTCCGCAGATGTCATAATATGCATGAACTTGAATTGTAAAATGAACCCCATATACCCCAATTACGATGGTCTACTGATTTAAAGCAAAGATGCAATTTTTGTGGTTTAGATATCATTTTTCATGATGTATCAAAAAATATCGTTTCAATTTACAATTGCGATACTTTTTACTAAGTACTGTCCGCAGATGTCATAATATGCATGAATTTGAATTGTAAAATTACTTGAATTGATAAACTGCGTTTTTAAAGGCTACTGTGTAATTTGACTACGTCTAATATAATGATCTATATCATATCATATTCATCATATAATAATATAATGATATTTCTACTCATATTGATATGGATATCTATATTTATGTATTATATTTATGTTATAATGTGCATATCTTTTATGTAAATGTATAACTATTCTGATTTATTTTAAGTATGATAAGTAGGTATAAGTACTGTTTATGTTTAAGAACCTATATATAATTAATCTATAGTCCTTATAGAACCAAACGCATCTCTTGTCAATATGCGCCTACTTCGTACTAGCTCTGCATCACCCTATGGTAGACTGGCAGAGAATGCCTACGGCATTAAGTCCGCCAATGTACATCGTGCATAAAGTATAAATAAATAAATAAATAAATAAGCCACGGTAACCACTTTCCGTCAGTTGTGCCTTGTGTTTATCTGCCTTTCTACGTGGCATAAAAAATGGGCGTGAATGGCCTAATCCGAAACTACGATAAATAGCGAAATGTGTCCAAAGGAGACTCAAACTCAAAATCAAAGTTGATTTTAATAAAATGAATATTACTAACCTGGAATCGGATCCCGTTGATTTCCAAAAAAATTACATGCCTAACTACGCGCCTTCAAGCAATTACTTAAAAGATTTTTCATTTTAAATTTTTGTATAACAATATATAAAATATATCGTTCTGTGTAATTTCTGACATTTACCACTTATTACGGGTAATTACCCTTTGAATGCTCTATTTAACCACACTTCGTCATAAGGTTGAAGCTAATAGCCGTGATTATGGGATTTTGCTCCAGATATGCTGATAAACTTGTTTGACAGCCTCCGTGGCGTGGCGGCAGTGAACGTGGCCTCTACACAGGAGGCGCGGGTTCGATCCCCGCTCAGTACAAATATATGTATGCACGAATATGGATATTTGCCTTTATAAGTCTTGTCGCGCCTCGGAGAGTACGTTCGTCGGTCCCGGTTGCCAAACCACTGTAATTGGAGCCCTAAAAAGTCCAACTACTGGTCTAGCTACAAAGCTTCGATATTACCTTTGAGATGCGGAGGTCAAATGGCAGTCGTTTTACGAAAAATATCGAAGTTTGGCCAAATCCACAGATAGGCTATTAAAGCGGTGAAAGCTTCGGATGCGACTGAGATTAACGCTAAGATGATGAAAAAGATGTAGATAAACTTGTTTGTTACTGGTTTTAGTAATCTATAGCTGTTACCGATGCATAGATCAAGACCTATACTATGGTTTGTGCTCAGATGAATTGTTTGACATGATGCCCGTAGCTACATTCTATCATCGCACCTCTCGCCATAGGCAGAGAATTCATCCTCACACATTGCGACCTGAGACGGTGCGCACTGTGCGGTCTGAAAGAAACTTCATACCACGCACACTCAAGCTGTGGAATGACCTCCATGCTGCGGTTTTCCCAAGCGCCTACAATATGGGGTTCTTCAAGAGGGGCATCAGAAGGTTTCTTCATGGTCGGCAGCGCGAGTGTGACAGCCCTGGTGTTGCATACGTCCATAGGCCACGGTAACCACTTCCCATCAGGTGGGCCGTGTGCTTGTCTGCCAACTAAGTGATATAAAAAAAAATTGGAAGGTATGATGGTTGGATGTAGGTATTTGGAAAATAGTACTAACCATCATTGATTTATATTGTCGCTAAAGTAACTTACCATGGTAGAAAATGTTTGGTAGTTTTAATTTGTCCATGTTATAATGGCAAAACATATTATCTTGGTCCGTCATCAGTAGCTTATTTCAGGTATAAAGTCTTCTAAAAGCGATTGGGCAGAGGCTCATAGAGGCTACTTGTGACTCCCGCTTCGGATTGTTACTGGTATAGAGGTCGGCCATCGAAAGCCGGTGTGGAAACGCGACAAGTGTGATGTTCACCTTAGAACCGGGAGCGATCAGGGGTGGGTTATTCCATTAGTACTAAAATTGTATTACGCGTTTTAAATGCCTTGTAAATTAATTCATTAAAGCTGTTCATAAAATTCCTGATCATAATCTATCTTTATAACAAATTGCAACAAGATTCACGATAAAACATTCATGATACAACATTTTTTGTCGAGACAAAAAATGGTTTCAACGAAAGACTCGACTATTTGTACTTTACTAAAGTTAAATTATTATTACAAGCTAAAACTCTGCCTACAATTAGACGAAGTTTCATTGAAATCACTTAGGCGGTTTCGGCAATTAGTGTCTCTAAACGATCTATTATATCGGTATAAATATTTATTAGGGTTCCTTGGTGTCAAACGAAAGATAAAGAACGGTTACTACACGCTGTACTTATCGCAAATTACTTTGAATTCAATCATAATTTTATAATAAACTGCCTTATGATAATTATTTTGTATTAATTTTGAGAGAATTAAGTTGAAAAGTAATTAGTTATATATGTAGATAGATAGATAAGTTTACTGTCGCAAATATAAGTTTTGAGACTTTGCCTATAGCTTACATCAGGTGAGGTGAAGTCTAATTGGCGTATACTACCATACATACAAAAACAAAAATTCCAAAAATGATATTTTTGTGTTCAATTCCGTAATATACGATATACCTAATATTACCCAAGTTTTATATAGTGTTGGTCTTAAAATTAATATGAATTCTTACGTTACAATAGTGTTAAGCACTATTAGCTTAATTTTAATTTAATTAGATAAGGAATTTAACTGATTTGTAAACTAAAGGACTTGATGTTAAAATAGAATTACACTATTACCTTATTAAACCCTGTCTCTTATACTAGGGGATCCTATTAGAGACAGTGTACGCGTCAAACCAATATTATAATGTGCCTTGTCTCCTTACATACATCCTTTTTTTCTGTTTCAGTCAAGTGTATGTCAGTAGATGGCACTTAAACGTCGCCGTAAGAGGAATATATGTGTAGTAGAATTTGCATAGTTTCAGGTGAAGGTTCTGTGACTTAGTGGTCAGAGCGTTCCGGCTGTAAAGGAAAGATCAAGAGTTCGTATTTCGTCTGAACCAATTCAATTTTTTTCTATATCATAATTGATTTGAATAGTTAGCATATTAAATGCTTTAAAATTTCATTCAATGTCTGTGTAGATTGATGTAGATGAGAGCAGTATGTATGTTTACGGGTGTGCGTGTTCAATTAGTTGAAATATTAGTTTAGTTTAGGTTATAGACAGTGACTCCGTCTCTTCTCTATCCGGTGTCGTAAAAGGCGACTAATGGATAGGGCTGTTTAACATCAGACAGATATATACAGCCCTGACGCAGCCTCAAATGCATGACTTGAGTCATCAATAGTGCCCGGAAGACGGCAATAGGCTCATCCCGTATTACGTGGGACCGAATTTAATCATTGATGAAATGTGAGTGTTAATTCACCTCTGTTTAACCCTCCACGGATAAAGGCGTGATTGTATGTATGTATAGAGAGTGAATTTAGTTGAGTTACGACTCTACTAGGAACAACTTCAACGCAATGTTCCACGAGACGAATTTCTCGCCAGGTCTGGGTCCGACAAGCCGTATCCGTTTGTCAGTCCTGTACTGCACACTATGGACCTATTTCCACGATGCCGTGCAAGCTCCGATGCACTGTGGTACACTGTGAAATTGAACCTTGTAGCAGTCTAGCGGAAATGTGACCTTAGGGTGATATTTTTCCAATTTAAATGTATATTACATGAGGCAGAAATAGTACTCGTGTAAAAAACTTGGTTTAACTAAGGCTCTAGAAAATTTAGATATAAGTCCGAATGGTTTGATAAATAAAGAAATGGGTGGTTGTTAGCTACCCAATCACGTCAGAATGGTTATTCAGATATACAGCCATATTCATAATTTGGTACAGAGATGTGTTAGAGAATGGAATTATAAAAACTTATCATCATACAGGCGGGAGCAAAGATTGCCGGCAAAGTAAAATTTTCAGCACCCCATCTCTTTCCATGCGGTGTCGTACAAGGCGACTAAAGGACAGGGCTGTTATCATCAGATAAATATAAACAGCTCAGACTCTGCCTCAGATGCATAGCTTGATTCAACAATAGTGCCCGAAAGACGGCAATAAGTTCACCCTGTATTACGTGGGACCGAATTCAATGATTGGTGAAATGTGGATGTTAATTCACCTCTGCCTAAACCTACGCGGATAAAGGAGTGATATGTATCTATGTGTATTTTCATGGGAATTGGTTTCAGTGGGAACATAGTTAAACTAGAAAAAGTGAACCCCCACACTCTGATATGAAAGTTTCGAATACGACTGAAATTAACGCTAGGATGAAAAACAAAAAGATTTCAGAGCGTCGCAAAATGGGATTCAGTACTTCACTTAACAAACACACAGTAAAAAAGCCGTTCAAGTGTGAATCTGACTCCCACTACGAGGGTTCCTTCAGGGACGAACTCATAGTACATAAACCACAATATATTTTGATTGCGCTGACTGAGAAGTTTGATTTTTGCACAGTCTCAAGACGTTATAGTCTTGAGTATGTAGTATTAATTTCAACTTGATACCTTCACGCATTCCTGAGGTAAAGATCTTGACAGACAGACAGACATGCATACAGATGGACAGACAGACTGACAACAAAGTTAACCTAGAAGGGATCCGATTTTTTCCATTTGAGGTACGAACATTAAAAACAATATTATTATAAAAATTAAACATATAAGTACCTTACCATATAGCTGTATATATTTACAAATTAATAATTTAACATCATTTAAAAACCATAGACCGAATAATAAAAACATTTAATTAAAACGTACCTATTTTCTTAATCAAGGTACGTATGATTTGATTAACAAAATAGGTACGTTTACATAATCAAGTTATTATAAAATGTATTGAAGCACTCAGATTCCCACGATACTCTAAGTAGATGCTTTGCTATAAAATCAAGGAAGCATTTATCGGAATCGGCGCAGCTGGCTATATAAAATATGAGCAACTGTAGGTAAAAATAAGAAACGGGTCCAACGCTCAACGATTCTAAACATTATTATTACAAGGAATTTTCTGTTCGCAAATTATTGAAGTTTTTGCTATCCTTTTTTATACCACTAAGGTGGCAGACAAGCACACGGCCCACCTGATGGAAAGTGGTTACCGTGGCCTATGGACATTTGTAACACCAGAAGAGTCACAGTCGCGCTGCCAACCCTGTAAGTACAGAGTTTCTGTGCCGTTAGTGTAGAAGACAAAGCAGGACAAGCCTTTAGTCTGCCCACTGACAGCACATCCTGTTTTTATACGTAAAAATTCTTGTCAAATAGCCTATTGCAGTTCACCGCTGGACCAAAGCCTCTCCGAATGTTGGCCTACTGTTTCCACGCTGGCCAGACGGATAGGTACAGAGTTTTATTTCGAGATTTCCTTCTTTTGCAGTGATATCGTATTCATATATTTGCCTGCGATAGGCTAATTGATTGAATTGATTGAATCACTTTCCATATTGAGCCGCATGCGTGTTGTCCACTTAAGTGGTTTAAAAAAAAGCAGCAGACTTTTGCAATACGACAAAATTTGAATGCAACCCAAAATAATACTGCAATGATAATGAATACACAAGTATTTTAAAAAAAAAAAAATGAACCGATTTCTAGAAAAAAATGCACCGATACCTAAAAAATAATTGCATATATAATCTTTCTTGAAGTCGGAGCTAAGTCATACGGTGAGACTTGGGCATGTAAGGATGTACGTAACCACAGTCCCGCCACATCACCAATGAAATTTGTAAGTGTGTGTCAAGTCTTGTGCAAGAAAGCAACGCAATTCAAACGGGCAGACATGTCAGGATTGACGTAATTG